>OZ010793.1:340457471-341686200 GCA_963932465.1 Maratus speciosus
GGGGGTCATCAAGGTGGGGTCGCTTCTAATCGTTATTATTTATTTCTGTTGTAGAAGAGTCTGAAAAGATGATGGACATATGCCTTTGATCTTCCCTGCGTGGGAACCAGACTGCCTTGAATTGGAAACTGCCCATACTGCTTTGATTTTCTGAGTTAAATGTCCTTATACTTGAGACTCGATAGGGTTTATGTATAGCTCTAAATTTAGTAGAGATGTGTAATGTTTAAATCTTACATACTGCACGGTTTTTCTTGAACTCTAGGTTCAAGGTAAAGAGGCGCGCTGGATTAATTTTCATGGGATGAATAGGAATTTGATATGACAGATTTTTATTTTATCAGAAAACAGGTTTGTTATAACTGATATCAGTATTGTTAATAACGTAACCGAAAATTCAGGGTAAAAGAAACAAAATAATCCACGCAAAAGAAAAAAGAAAGAAATGGAATTTGTAGCAGGATGATCGTCATGAAACGTGAAAAAAAATGCTTTTAAAATTGATAATGTTTTATTTTTTTATGTTTACTTTAAGTTATTTCTAATTGTCTTTTGGATACTTATTATTAAAATAAAAAATTCATACGAATTGAATATTTCCAACTGAACGAAAAAATGCCCAAGCCGGGAATCGAACCCAGGTTCTTGGCTTACATTGCCAATGCTCTACCGTTTAATCTATCTGGGCAGACAACCGGTGAGCATATTTCGCTCAGATAACATTATTGGTAATAACATCTGGTCTGTCATGTAGACAGCTAAAAAAAATAAACCGCAGGTAAAGGAACTCCATGTAAAACGATGGGAACGTAGATATACTATTATTAAAATAATACTATATTAAATTAATTATTATCTGTTATTAAAATATATATAATTATCTATTATTAAAATAATAGATATATTATTATTAAAATAATACTACCTCTACATTCCAATCTTTTATATGGAGTTCCTTTACCTGCGGTTTATTTTGTTGAGCTGTCTGCATGGCAGAACCAGATGTTATTGCCAATAAGGTTATCTGAGCGCAATATGCTCGCCGGTTGTCAGCCCAGATAGCTTAAACGGTAGAGCATTGACAATGTAAGCCAAGGACCTGGATTCGACTCCCGGCTTGGGTATTTTTTCGCTCAGTTGGAGATATTCAATTCGTATGATAAGCTTACTGATCAGTATGATTGTGTTAAAAATAATAGTAAAATGAAAACTATCGTAATCAAATATAAGTACCAGGCATTTGAACAATTATCGTGATATGCCAGTACGACAGCCAAGAAAATGACTTAAAAAAAAAAAAAAGAATTCCTGTTTTGATAGTTTTTATACTTAATTTGTAGTTTGAAACTGTGTAAAAGACAGTTATTACTACTGAATTAAAATTTATATAATTCATACATAATAAAGTCAGAAAAACGACATCATAAAAGTCTACAGTACTCTAAATTTCAGTTTATGTACTTGACAATTGAAAAGGTTGCTAAATGCCGCTTCTTGAAGCCGATTTCTCAATAATTCTGTCTTAAGCTTTGTTAGTGGGAGCCTTTGTTATTCATAAGAGGCGTAGTAGTTAAAGCTCCTTGGTTATTCATGAGTTCCAGCTCTTGCCATAAATGAAAACTAAATGACCAGGGCAGAAAAATTACATGGATCTCAAGATCAAAGTTTTTATGTATAAAAATGTATGCATAAAGTGTTTCATATCTGTTACTAATGCATATATATATATGCCAAAAAATATTTATGCTTGAATAATAATTGAAGGAAAAAATATGAGTAATTATGGTGTATTTTAAAAGTTGTTACAATACCAAATACCACCCAAAACATGCAGGAAAAATGTCTTTTCTTAATTTCATAGTTTGTCTTTATATAAATGAAATATTCTAGGATATAATGTTTCTTCATATGCAGACTACGTGTGTATAAAAACTTTTCATCGATTCTATAAAATAAAGAAGAAGAAAGCAAAGACATGTAGCTGCCATGTTTCATAAAAATCCCCATAGTATAGCCAGATGTCCTTAAAATTCACATTAAGAAAGAAGTCGTGTTTATCTATACTTCAGTTTAAATTCATACTTCTATTCTTTAATGTAATTAATGACTTTATTGTAAAATTTTCATACTGGAAGCAATCTTGGAAAAAAAAATCCAAAAGGTAAGTTTCAGTCGGTCTATGAATCCCAGGGCTTGACTAATGCAGGGGCATGTGGGGCAGCTGCGACGGCCCTCCCTTTATAACATGAGAGTAATCAGAATTTTCATTATAAGGTGTCAAATGGCTCTAGTTAGCCAAAAGTGATTAAAATTCACATATTTTCAAACATTTAGGAAGGAAGTGCGGTCCCCCTTCCACCCTCTTCTTTCCGTACCTCCTCCACCCATGCAAAAAACGAACTATATAATTAGAAAACTAATGATTAAAATTTTATTATAACAACTTAGTATTCCATTGTTGTCAAAAGAAATTCTTTATTGACGTTTTCCTCGTAACGTGGTAAGTTAAAACCATTAATTATGACCAATTTGAGGCATTTTCTTTCAGACATCTTATAACGTAAAGCTAAATAAGAGTTTGCAAACAAATACTCGTGCCAACCAATCTATCCCTTTTTTCTCTACTATTATCCTGCTAGTACTTTTTCTTAAAGTTGTGACCATCTTTTATCCCTGTACACAGATGTGAGCGGTACTTGGTACGAAATTTATTCAAAAATACAATATCCAAAAAGTTTAGTACTAGCCACTTCCGCATTATTCGCAAACAATTTTTATCGATAGGGAACATCCCTCCCCCCCCCTCCCCCCCCCCGAATGACGCTTGCCCCGTGGCTCTAGATAGCCTAAGTCTGGCCCTGCTCATGAGCGCACGCGTCATAAATGTGCGGGTAAAAAGAAAACATTTAAAATGTAATAAATATTTTTATTAGTAATATTTGAATTAAGGGTACATTTTGCATCCAATCACATGTAAAGAACGGAACAGGGCAAATCATTCTGAAATCGAATGGATGACAATCCAATCTCATACACATGAATCGGCCAGCAAATTATAGAGTTCTCCAGTCCATCTGCGGACTTTTGAACTTGCACCATGTCCGCAGAAAGAGTCTACAGGATCCGGTAGTATTCGAATGCAAAATTAAATGCTAATAAATAAAAATAATGCTAATGTTAAATATAATATTAGTAATTAAGTTTCGCGAATAATTATTTTTTACAAGAGAATACATATTTGGTTAAAATTTAAATATTAGCACGATATATAAAAAAGGTTTTCAAATATGCTTCGCGGTACTAATTTTTAGGGGCCATTTAACGTTGGGTCTCCCTGGCGTTTCTCCCTTTTAGCTGCTCGATAGTTGCAGCACTTCTCATAATTTATTAGTTAGTGGAAGGTTTTTTTTTTTTTTTTTTTAACTAGGGGGCTCTGCCTTCTACGAGCTACGCTCGCCAACATCCGCTCAGGCACCGCAAACTCTAAAAGCACGTTAATTTGAGCGGCTTTAAAAAAAATTCGGAAGAATGAATTATAATTAAAATAACAGTGCCGATCTCCCTGTTAACGGGTTGTTTTTGTCTTTGATTAAATCAGATCAGGGAAGCATGTAAAAAAAAGCTAATAACTATAAAATGAATTATGTAAACAGAGTCTTTGTATCTCGGTAGTTTTATAAGTTTTTTTAAATAAAACATTTTAAAAGTATCGCTTTAAATCTGACGTAATTTTCACCAAAGTTTTCTTTCTCGTTTTAATAATTACGTGAAAATACTTTTGTTGTTAGAAAGAAAATATTATTTGCGCTATCTTAGAATTCTCAACAATAGTTTAAAAAGATTATCTCAAAATATCAAATAAATATCTCGCGCAAATATATTTTTTAATTTAAACTGTTTGGCAATACTATGAATTAGCAATTTTAAATGTGACGTAATTTCCTCCATGTACACTTTTAACGCATATTAATGGATTTATTATTTTACATTTTCTTTCTCTTTTAAAATTCACGTGTAAATATAGTTTTTATGACGTAATTATAAATATCTTCCTGCTATTAATACGTAATCATTTAATTCTCATTTGAAAGTTTTATTCTGTTTATAATAGTCACGTGTAAACAATTTTTAATTTGAAGAAAATATTATTCATTGCGCTGTTTTAAAATTTGGCAACAATTTAAAATAATACCCTTTTCTAAAAGTTGTAAAAAATGTCTCTGAAAATGCTGAGAAATTGAATTTAAAATAGAAATAAAACCTCAAAAAATAAGTCAAATTAAAAAAATAAATACAGTCTGCACACCGAGCACTTTTAATGTATAAAATGATCTAAAAATGATTAAATTCCCATGTATAGTTTTTGCTCCAATGAAACTTTTTTAATGGAACGATTTTGACCAACTTTAGCATTAAATATCTCTTAAAATAATTCTTCGATTTGTAAACTGTCTGCATCAGCGTGTTTATCAAACGTTTATGTATGCAATATCTTTCTTAATATTAACGAAGAAAGACTCCCTGCCACAAAAAATTCAAAACCGGTGGCGGTGACAGCGTTAGTTACCTTTTTTTAGAATAGAGAGATGCTTTTCCTGAGCGCTGTGGAAAATAATATTAGTAATAATAATATACACAAATCATCCGATACTCAAGTTCTGACTTTGTCATAAGTTCTAATTTTAATTTTCTTACTTATTAGTTATTTTAAAATTTTGCGTGTAAGAATGTTTCTTAAATATACGTTTTCACCTTTTTAAGTAAAAACAGGATCCTTGAGGGGCCCTTTAAAGGAGCCGGGCCCCTGTAATTTGTACCGTCTCCACACCTCCTCTCCGTCCTTACGGCCTTAAAATACATCACTTGGGAAAACACACACACACACAAAATAAATAAATAAATGAATAAAATAAAATAACGCGGAAAAAAGAATACATTCTAAATTTTAACTAAGTGTATTTGAGGTGCATAATTTACACTTGAAAACTGATATAGCTTTCAGTTACTTTCAAGAGGGTGTAGACAATACAGCTAGAGGCGAATCCTGGTACCTAATTTAGGCATATTCTATCGCACCAGTTTTTACTTATAGTTTTCATCGCCTTATTTAATGGTAAAAACTTATTAGAAAAAAATGCTAGAAATTACTGATACGAAACAGCATGCCCAGTTTGGATTCATCCCTGCAATGCACATTTGCCCAGCACTAACGACCTTTCTATTTTTGTCTATAGCAAAGAACAGCAGGTGACAAAGATAAACAAGCTGTAAAGAAATGTTTTTAGAAAACGTCTGGCTCAAAAAGATTTGTTTTATGACTAGAATTTGAAAGAAATATACTTCTGCAGATGCAAGATGTCATAACACTCCGAATTTCTTTTTTCCTTTAAAAGAAAAAAAACATTTTAGTTACTTTTAAAAGTTTAAATTGCCTGCATTTTTATTTAGAAGTTAAGTCTTCTAGAATAAGTTTACACAGTTCTTGTCGTCTGGAGAAAAAAAGCTGTGCCAGGTCTGTATAAGCATAATAATCTGTAAAACATTTTACTGACAAGTATTTATGAAGTTTTCATTTTTTCTAATTTTTTGTTGTTGTTGTTCTTTTATTGTAGCGGTGTTTTTTCCCCATTCATTTTCTTTTATAACTGTTCTTTTCAAAGCGCTCACATGTAAAAATGGGAAAATATATTAATAATAATTATAAAAAGCAACAAACTATAAGTTACTTAACCCGTTCGGGTCTGGCGTACTATTAATAGTACATGTCTTTTCATTGAGTATTAGTTTGTTTTAACAATTATGTTTGTTACTATCTAACGTGTAGTATATGGTAGCATATCTTTATGCATTTCTTATTATGACTTCATTTATGCTTTGGCATTTAGTCATAATAATAATAATAAAAGTTTGCTTAATTCTCTTCGCCCTGTTTGCGATTCTTTTCTTCTGAACATATAGGGGAGAGTAGCCGAATTTGGACCACTTCACTTATTTTCAGATGTAACTCACTTCATTTGTGGAATATCTTCAAAATATCACTACACGTGGTCAATCTATTCATCTATTAACTAAATAAATCTTTAGAATAATTTCTTTTTGAAAATCTTAAATTTTATTTTAATTTGAAATGTCGAAAGTGGTTCAAATTCAGAAACTGGTTGCCTAAGTTGGACCCCCTAGTCTCCTAATTTGGACCAAACAATATTAGGCTGTTTTAATGAGTAGGGAATATAAGTAGTTTTATTAACCCTCCATTACTCGCGTGGGGTGTTCTGATCACCCCACGAGTAAAAACATGCGCACAAGTACAGAGTTTTTCAAGCTCAAGGTCAAATATTTTCAGTAGCTGCACATTCCTAGAGGCCACGCCTACTGACGACAGATGTTCATTCTACCATTTTTTCCGAAGCAGTGAGGACGTGAAAATTTTCCAACGGGGTGCTGCGAACACCCCGCGAGTAATCAAGGAATATTTTTTGACTGAAAACATAATTAAGGTAAGCTATATTGCAGATTTATTTTATTTTTATCATAATAATAATTAAATTGTGAATAATTTTTGTTTCATTTTAATTTATTTTGAGTCTTTTACATCGATATTTTGCCATTTTTCTAGAAAATGTCGAAATCTTCGTGGGAAATGGAGCAACAGCGTTTGCGGCATCTTTTGGCTTCTGTTTCATCAGATTCTGAAGATGATGAGGTAGCAGGTACAGATAATACTTTTTCGGATGATGATGAATACTTTGAGGAATGTTCTGATCACAACTCGGAATCAGAACAAGAACCTGATGAAATATCGGAACACGATTCAGATATCGAACTACAGTCTGACTCTCCGTATTACTTAGGAAAGGATAAAATCACGAAATGGTACAAGAAAAAAGGTAAAACTTCTATACGTACGCGTTCTTCGAACATAGTTATTCACTTGCCGGGTGCTAAAGGCGCTGCTAAGTCTTGTAAAACACCTATTGAATTTTTCAAACTGCTTATATCAGATGATATAATCGAAGCTGTGGTTAAGCACACAAATGTGTATATAAATAAAATACAATCAAATTTTTCCAGAGAAAGAGACTGCAAAGTGACAAATGAAACCGAAATAAAGGCTTTCATTGGCTTATTAGTTCTTGCTGGATTATGTAAATCTAGTCACAGGAAATTGAGCGATTTATGGAATATTTCCCGTCTTGGTATTAATATATTTCACAAAAAATGACTTATAATCGTTTCTCGTTTCTATTACGTTGTATTCGTTTTGATAATGTTTCAGATCGTGATGAAAGAAAATCTTTTGATAAATTTACTCATATCAGAGACATATTTTCAAAGTTTAACGAAAATAGTGCCAAATATTATTCAGTAAGTGAATACGTGACGATTGATGAGCAGTTGCTCAAATTTAGAGGACGTTGCCCATTTTTACAGTTTATGCCAAATAAACCAGGAAAATACAGTTTAAAGTTATTTGCGTTATGTGATGCTAAAATATTTTATACTTTAAAATTTGAACCTTATGTTGGTACTCAACCAGATGGACCATTTAAAACTTCCTATACCACCTTAGATATAGTTATGAGGTTAAGTGAAAGTATATATGGTTCAGGAAGGAACATTACATGTGATAATTGGTATACGAGTGTTCCATTGGCTGAGGAATTATTGAAAAAGAAGCTAACGTTGGTTGGTACACTAAGAAAAAATAAAAAGCAGTTGCCGAAACAATTTATACAGCAACAAGAGACGGGTACGTCAGTATTTGGCTTTCATAATAAGATGCCCATGACTATAGTTTCTTATTGTAAAAAAAAAAAAGAAAAATGTAATTCTTCTATCTACAATGCATTACAATGATGACACATTAATCGAAACAAAGCCCGGGGTTATGAAGCCTGAAATTGTACAATTTTACAATTCTACTAAATGTGAAGTTGATACAGCTGATCAAATGTGCAACACTTATGATGTATCAAGAATTTGTAATCGTTGGCCGCTTCGATTATTTTATCATCTACTAAATACAGCAGGAATTAATGCTTTTGTATTAAACTATTCTGTGTTTCCAAATACAGAAATACCACGTTCGAAGTTCATAGAAGAAATTGGATTCAGCCTTATAAAACCTCACATAGATGAAAGAGCACAAAATCCAAATATCAATAAAAGCCTGAAAAGAAGCTTAAATCCTGATACAAGTTTCGAAAACACCAACCCTCCAAAGAAAGGTCGTTGTGTGATGTGCCCTCGATTAAAGAACATAAAAACTAACTGCTACTGTGTTTCTTGCAAAAAAAATATGTGCTTAAAACACATGTCTTCCATTTGCCCAAATTGTTTTAAAGAATAATATTATTAAATCATTACGCATAAACAAATCTTAATGTATGTTATAATATAGCAAATAAATGTCATTATCCAATATTTTTTGAGTATAAGTAATATAAGTAGTAAATGTAAATATTTTTTATATAAATTTGACTGTAATGTAGTAGTATATGTAAAGTTTTTTTATCTATTTTTTATAAAATTATATTTTTCTTGTATTTCCAAATTATTTTTATTTATAATAAGTCAAAGTAAGTTACTTTAATTATGAGTAGATGAAAAATTTATTATAATTCATTATAACTTGAAAATTGCAATAAAAAGTTTGGGGGTGTTTACAACACCCCCGCGAGTGATCGTGTGACAAAAACAGGCGCGAGTGATGGAGGGTTAAAAGCAAAGTTTGTGATTAATGAAACAATCATGCAAAACAACAGCAATGAAATATAATGAAATCAAATGGCTGAAAGTAACAGTAATTGTTTTAAATCAAAATACATTCAAAATATAAATCAAACTTATAAGTAATAAAGGATAAAAATTATGAAACTAATTGCCAGTTACTTGAATATCATGTAAGAAGGGATGCAAGGCTCACACATGAATTTCTTTTGTTCATTAGGATTTCGTTCATCTGACGAAACCCTATTCGTCTCGCTCCTCTGTCTGTCTGTCTGTCCGTCACAGAGCCCGTTCTCGGAAACTATACATGTTGGAGACTTGAAATTTTGCATACTTATAGCTGGACACCTCAGATCAAACAACAAATCATAAAATTTTGAAAAAGTCGTACATTTAACCCTTTGGGCTCCCACATGTGTATTTTAAACAATTCTTTCTATGTGAGCCTCTACTTAGGTTGGAGGCGTGAAATTTTGCATACTTATAGCTGAACACCTCACATCAAACGACAAACTATAAAATTTTGAAAAAGTGGTACATTTAACCCTTTGGGCTCCCACATGTGTGTTTTAAATAATTCTTTCTCAGTGAGACTATAATTACGTTGGAGGCGTGAAATTTTGCATACTTATAGCTGAACACTTCACATCAAACGACAAATCATAAAATTTTGAAAAAGCCGTACATTTAACCCTTTGGGCTCCCCATGTGTATTTTAAACAATTCTTTCAAAATGAGCCCCTAATTAGGTTGGAGGCGTGAAATTTTGCATACTTATAGCTGAACACCTCAGATGAAACGACAAATCATAAAATTTTGAAAAAGTTGTACATTTAACCCTTGGGCTCCCACATGTGTATTTTAAACAATTTTTTCTATGTGAACCTCTAATTAGGTTGGAGGCGTGAAATTTTGCATACTTATAGCTGAACACCTCACATCAAACGACAAATCATAAAATTTTGAAATAGTTGTAAATTTAATCCTTTGGGGTCTCACATGTTTATTTTAAACAATCCTTTCAAAGTGAGCACCTAATTAGGTCGGAGGCGTGAAATTTTGCATACTTATAGCTGAACACCATCATGCGACAAATCATAAAATTTTGAAAAAGTCGTACATTTAACCCTTTGGGCTCCCACATGCGTATTTTAAGCAATTCTTTGTAACTGAGCCCCTTATTAAATTGGAGATTTGAAATTTTGCATACTTATAGCAGAACACCTGAGGCCAGGCGACAAATCATAAAATCTTGAAAAAGTCTTACGTTTAACCCTTTGAGCTACCACATGTGTATTTTAAGTAATTCTTTCTAAGAGAGCCCCTAATTAAGTTGGATACATGAATTTTTGCATACGTATAGCTGGATACCTCAGACCGCACGACAAATCATAAACTTTTCAAAAAGTCTTGTATTATTTACTCCACCGGGCTCTAACTTGTGTATTTTAAGCAATTTTTCTAACGGCTAATTTTAAGCAATTTTTCCTTTTCACACGGAAAGCACTTTTCAAACTTTTGCCGACACCCCTTTGAACATTCTTTCATATTATGCACTATAGCTTTACATATTTAGTTCCACTTTTTACCGCCAGGGGCGCTTACTTATCTCGGGTGCTATGGGCCCAATCCCCTCGACTAATATATCTACGGATAATATGTAAAACGGAGTTTAGTTCGGATAGAGGTTTATTTAGAATAGAGTGCGCACCTGGTTGCAAAATGTGGAACTAACAGATTTTTCAAAAGGATAAAGTGTTTTGAAAGGAATATTAAACGAAACCCTCTGTGCGATCTGTGATCACACTTACCCACTTGTTTTTTATTCTTGCCCACACAACATGGATCATATTTGGCAAACTGATCACTGAATGATATCTGCTATTTTATTTTTCTTACAAATTAAGCAAAACCAATCACCACTGTCTTGATTTTTCGTTTTAGATTTTGAATCATTAGACATTTTTTTTAGCAACAGATGTTTTCTTTACCTTTTGTCTGTTCTTCCTTTCCATCATTTTCTTTCTAATTGAATTAGGCCTATTTTTTTCAAAACTTAATGTTCCAATTGCTTTTGTTCTTTGAAATCTCCCTTTTTACTGTTGTTGATGTTTCGTTTCAAGGTTAATTTTATATGGCGAAGATGTTAACACACCTGTTTTTTGGCTTCCTCTGTACTCTCACTGAGCTGATTTTGGCGAGGGAGATAACATTTCTAATAATTCTTTGGCTTTTTGGTGGTTTTGTAGCAGCAGCCTTCTTGCAGCTCAATCTCATCATCCACACTGTTGTTTTCGACATTTTTTTTTTACTCTCTTAGTTTTAGTAGGTTTCATGATTACTGACTCTGACAACGAAATCTCACTAGCGGGAGAATCAATGGATCTATCTGAAGTGCCTATCTCCTCGTCAAGAATAAGTGCTGAAGCAGCTGCAAAATTATGACTTTTAAAAACAAAAAATAGTGTCCAAAGTGTACAGCTCTCGAAATTCATTGCTTTTTTTTCAAATTTGGGATCGTATATCCGGTACAATTTAACCAACTCAAATTATTCCAATTAAGGCAACTGCGCCATTTTTTAAAACAGATAATTCCAAGTCTAAGAAAAAAACGAAGGCAAACAAAACCGCATGAAAAATATGCGCAATAAACACATTAATTTAGACATCTATATGAAAACATAATAACTTACCTTAGTTTTAAAGTAATCTCTTACGTTTAGTAAGAAAAATTAGACCAAAACAGCTAATTTTAGATTTTTTAAAATTGTCTGAAAACAGCGCGTGGAAAGCGAGTGCTTCTTCTAATCATAAAGGACGTCATTCTGATGAGTACGATTTCGGCGGTAGATGGCGTCTCTTTCTGTTATTAAGGGGGCTGCTCACTCAGCTTCGGAATTCTCCTCCGTAATGTTAAGTCTAGGAGCTTTTGATGCATTCGCGTATATTTAAAATATCGTCTCGGGAAATTCCTATTTATAACATCTTTTTTCTGTGTATTCTTCTTAAAGGATGTCTCTTTTTTTCTTAGTTTTCAAAATATATCTAAAATCTATGCTGAATTTAATATTTTATGTGTTAAAAGCGGCGAACTGTGAGTAAGATTTTAACACTTCCTATAAAATTAAGTCTATACTTTAGAAATATTTCGAGAACTAAGGAAAAAAAGAGACATTTTATAGGAAGAGTACACAAAAAATAGAAGTTAAAAATGTTAATTTCCCGAGAAGATATTTTAAATATACCAATGCATCACATGTCCATAGACTTTACATTAGTGAGGGGAAATCGGAAGCTAAGTGACCAGTCCCCTGGCCGTACTTCAGTCACGCGAAAAGACCCGTTCGCTAATGCTATTCCTATGGAAGAAATTTATAAAGATATCTCGGTCGCATTTCAATATTTTTAGATGATTTTTTTTTTCAGTGGCTAGCTGAGGTCGATCTGTATGCAGGCCGTTTTTTACTTTTTCGATTTTCATTGGGGATTTTTTTCAAGAGGATGCATTAATTTTAGGAATCGGTTCTGAAAATGAAAAAGTGTCCTAATTAAAAATACTAGTAAACGAAATTGAAAAAGTAGAAAACGTCCTGCATACAGATCGACCTCAGCTAGCCCCTGCAAAAAAAAAAAAAAAAAAAAAAAATCATCTAAAAATATTGAAATGCGACCGAGATATCTTTATAAATTTCTCCCATAGGAATAGCATTAGCGAACGGGTCTTTTCGCGTGACTGAAGTATGGCCTTAACGGCAGAATTGCAACGGTCCATTTAAACCGGCGGTCCAAATATGGCTACTCTCCACTATTTCACTCTTTAAATTAAAAATACATGTTAATTTTCTGAACGAATCACGTGTGATTAAACGCAAAAAATATTATAAAGTTGTAATATGTGTTATATCCCGCTGTAATACGATATTTTCCAAAGGTAGTTTAACCCTTAAAGCTCCGGCGTCTCTTACACAAATTTTATTCGATCGGCACCACTTTTTAAAAAGCAGTTTCCTTCAAGTACAGAATTTCAAAAATGCTCTGATTAAATAAGGTGAATTTTATTTTCCTTTATTACTGGTACCAAAAACAAATTTTGCAAAGACTAAGAATGTCTCCGCAGCGGAGCCAACGGAGTGGAAAGGGTTAAAACTCTTTCTTAGCCTATTGTCATAATGAATATGAACTGAATAGTGTGCAAAATAACTACTTTTGTTAGATTTCAGACAATATACATGTTCGTTTAACTTCAGTAAATCTATTTGGATAGCTACTATTAACACTATTAACGAAAAGTAATTTTTTCTTAATAGTGAAAAAAAGATCGGACCCGAAAGGGTTAATCGTATCTTGTCGTGCAGTTTGTTATTAGGCGATTATTTCTTTACATACCAAATACCATGCAGTTACTAAGTTGAGCAAAACGTTCTGAAAAATTTGTGAAAGTTGCGTTATTATGCGCAAATTAACAACAAAAGCAACAAGGACTATTCTTCAAAGTAGAGACCATCGTAGTCCACGACTTTCTGCCAGATTCTGAATTTGCTAGAAGTACCATGGCGGCTTCTTGGAATCGAAAAACTCTTGACATGCTTCTTCAACTTCATTAATAGTCCAGGCAATAGAGACCGTATAGGTACTCTACCTAGCAAAATTAATGGTAGTACTGAAAATCGGCTTTCTAGATGTTTTTTGGGTCGCTGAATCCGAATTTGTAACTTCCCACCAAAATTTCCACCGGCAACACCCCGAAATTTTGGAAAAAAGCCCCCCCCCCCCAAAAAAAAAAAGGTTTTTATTAAAAAAATCAATTTTTTTATTGTTTTAGGGGAAAAGTAGCTAGAAATTCAGAAAGTAGACAAAATTTGCAACAAATAGGATAGATGACATTATGACGTAGGATAAACGGGGAGACAGGGGGCTGCCTCGGAACATTCCCCGCGCGCTTTTCTCAAAAACCAAATTTTTTCAAAAAATCAATTTTTTGGGGGGTTGCCGTGGGAAATTTTGGTGGGAAGTTACAAATTCGGATTCAGCGACCCAAAAAACATCTAGAAAGCCGATTTCCAGTACTACCATTAATTTTGCCAGATAAAATCCCTTATTGCCTGCACTTCATCATTTAGTGCACGTAACGCCGCAGTGCATGTTCCGAGGCAGCCCTCACCCTCCCCGTTCATCCTAATTCATAATGTCATCTATCCTATTTTTTGCAAATTTTGTCTAGTTTCTGAATTTCTTAATGCTTTTACCCTAAAACAATAAGAAATTTAAGTTAAAAGCAACTATTTGGGGGGTTTCGGGGGGGGGATTTTTGGGGGAAAGTTAAAAATTCGGATTCAGCTACCCAAAAATCTTAAAGTAAACCTTATAGAGAAAGTTCGGAGAGGAGAGGGGAGGGCGAATGTAAACGTGTGAGTGGTTAAGTGGAATTGTGCAACTTAGTTTACGCAGCACCGCGCGCATGTTCCGAGGCAGATCCCCCCTTCCTCTTCATCCTAAGTCATAATGTCATATATCTAATTTGTTGGAAATTTTGTCTACTTCCCGAATTTCTAGATACTTTTTCTCTAAAACAATAAGAAAATTGATTTTTTTAATAAAAACCTTTTTTTGGGGGCTTTTTACCAAAATTTGGGGGGGGGGGTTGCCGGGGGGACATTTTGGTGGGAAGTTACAAATTTGGATTCAGAGACCCAAAAAACATCTAGAAAGCCGATTTCCAGTACTACCATTAATTTTGCTAGGTAAAATTCCCTATTGCCTGGACTATAAAGGATTCAAACCGACGCCCCTTGAAAAAGTGTTGTATTGATCGAAAGAGGTCCTAATCGGATGGAGCCACGTCTGGACTGTACCACTAGTGCTCCTATATACGATACAAATTCTGGTAACTATTAGATTAAAAATTTCCCAGAACTTTTTGCTCAACCTAATATCTAAAAATAATTCTCATTAAGGTATCCGAACACCTTTAAAACGTAATTTTCGATCAACATATCGCTTTTTCATTTTTGCAATAATATTAAAATTGAATCTTTTATCTATCGAAATCGGCTTAAATTTTGTTTGCATCTAAAATAGAACCCGAGTTACAGCCGTTTAAAGTTACAGCTATTACAGCTTTTGAATTGTGTTTAAAAGTTATTTTCAGCTTTTTCTCAAAATGAAGTTTTTCAGATTTTTACTATACGCAAAACATCCCCAAACAAAAAATTATGCATGAAATGCCACGAAATTTTCTGTACTTCTTTTACAAATGTCTTTTGAGGGAATAGACTAGACTCATGATAATATATTAAATAGTTTTATATATTTACACTGGTATAAATGACAAACTTGAGACAAATTTTGCGAATTTTTCATTACATTAGTGCTTTAACAGCCATATTATCTGAGATAGAGATGCGATTATATTGGGTGTAGTCTAAGTCCTAGAGAAAGTTATTCTGTTTATCATGCAATTTACAAAATGTCAATACATTGTTTTATTTTGAGTTATCACGTTTTGCGGTTAAATGTCAATTTTTGACATAATTTTAACTATTTTTCCCTTTTAAAAAATTATTTCTGGGTAATTGCTAAACTTTTTATATTTTTTTCAAAGTTTTAAAGTAAATGTCATTATAAAAAATTGGATAACAAGAGAAAATTTCAAGAATTTCAAAAAATCACTTCCGAAGGTGTGGGGATATTATTATTATTTTGTAATACAGTAGTCTCGTGATTTTACGACCCCCGATGTGGCGACCTCTCGCGATTTAACGACCTTTGGATCAGGTCCCGACCTTTTTCCAATACTCACAATGCTTGCTCGTTTTAACGACTCGTAAATAATTCGAATATTGATGTGGCGAACTTTCCGAGAACATAAAAACTGAAGATTTCAATAGTCTATCTAACGCGAAAACTACGAAAACGTTGCTTTGCCGGAAAATCTAACATTTGAGGATTTTGCTTGCCATTGACGATATGTTGGAAGTTGAAGAGGAATTTTTGAAAGAGGATTTAATCCTGAACAGGACATTCCAAATAATTCTTCCGACGAGGATATTGACGATGATAAGAAAAATACCCCCTACATCAAAACAAGCGAAGGATGCCATCAAGACTCCACGGAAAATTTTATGAAGAAAATTCTAACGATTAATTTCAGATGATCAATGGCCCCATGCTGGAAGTTTCCAGTCACCTTTTGATGCAAAAATGTATAACATCATTCTTCAAAAAATGCTAATTAATTAGTGTAATTCATTTTTTTTTTAATTTTGTAAAATGTTTAAATTAATTCTTATAAAATTATTCCATATTTTTATGATTTTTTTCAGTCTAAAGATGAAGACAAAATATGTTTTTTAATTTGTATAAATCAATAGTTTTTATTACATTAGAATGTAACATATTATTAAACTGCATTAAAAGAAATATTACTAACTTTTGATTTAAGGACCATTTCGATTTAGCGTCCGATTTGCCAAAGTTCTGCGAAGATCGTTAAATCGCGAATCTACTGCATTAAAATATCTGTTTGTTTATTTTCTGTACGCAAGTAATCCCTATTGGTTTACAATGGAAGTCTATGGGAATTTGGCGAAATATTAGAGATATCGCCAAGTTGGCGACTAATTTTGGTCGCTAAATTTGGCAATATAATTGCCCAATTAGGCGACAAACGTGGCGTCATTTGGCGACCGAACAGGGTCCCCCCTATGGTAACCCCCTTAATGGTATGGAGATTCATTAAATGCTGTTCAATAACCAATGAGATGCGTTTCATTCGGGCGTTGCCATTAAACAATTAACAAATATTCGCGATTTCTGTGCCAGGTACTATAACGTAATATATATATATATATATATATATATATATATATATATATATGTATATGTATATGTGTGTATATATATATGTGTGTGTATATATATATATATATATATATGTATATGTGTGTATATATATATATGTGTGTGTATATATATATATATATATATATATATATGTATATGTGTGTATATATATATATGTGTGTGTATATATATATATATATATATATATGTATATGTGTGTATATATATATATGTGTGTGTATATATATATATATATATAGGGTTCGTACGGGTCCTTGAATTTCCAGACTAAGAAATTCATCGGTACCAGTATTTTCTTTTAGAAAATACATGCTCAAATAAGGCGAAGTTTCGCGCGTTTAAACTAGATTTATTTTTTAATAAAAAAATACTGATATTTGGCCTTGAAAATAACGGTACCCGTACGAACCCTGATATATATATAGATTTTTTCTGCCTACTAAACAAAGGCACGACCTTCCATTAAATTTTGATTACCAATTAAACATGATTTGCAGTTGCTTTTAACTTTTAATAGTTCACAAGGAGTCTCATTATTATGTCTTCCTAAGTCAGGTGCGTGATCTGAACCACATTCAAGGCCGTTTGAATTCGAAGGTAATGCTAAGTCTTTTATATTTACTCTCACTATATTTTAAAAGACTTTCTGTTAACATCATACTTTCGAGTCTGTGATTTAATTTTGGAAAATGAAATTTCCTTTTACCTCGAATACTGCCGCTCCACGGTAATTAAAAGCAATATTTATTGCAGAATGTTCTTTGTTTAGAATGTGTTGCGTGAGTGAAAAAAAATGGCTGCTTGTGCTTTTTTTTAATTTTGCTTCGTGAATACAGCTTGTTAGTGTTAAATTACTGCATTAAAAAAAAACCCGTTAGTATTTTTTAAACATCTGTCTTCATAATTATTTTAAGTAGATGCTATCATTGTTTTTTTATGACACACAAAAAAAAATATAAATTATATCTTAGCGTCAAGAAGGATGATTTTCATTTAGCCAGATTTTAAAGCTATTCATAAGACCTCCTCTCTTAAAAATAGTGATAAATGATGTTTACTCCATTTTTAGGGTTTCGTTCATTTGACGAAACCCTATTCGTCTCACTCATCTGTCTGTCTGTCTGTCACAGATACCGTTCTCACAAACTATATACGTTGGAGACTTGAAATTTTGCATACTTATAGCTGAACACCTCACATCAAACGACAAATCATAAAATTTTGGAAAAGTCGTAATTAACACATATTAAAAAAACCCAATTACAAGATCGGAAAGGCTGGATATCAATAAAAGGATGGATTTTTTATCAAATTATAAAAACGATCCTTTCAACCGATTAAAAACAGGTGTCATTTTAACGGCAGATAAGGACTGGCGATTTCTTTAAGGCGCGATTACTTTTTTTCTACGCATCTCAGAAATTCGAAATTAGTACAGCAAGACGGGGGAAAAAATCGGGTTTCAGAAATTTTGAAAATTATCTCGATCGTACCATAAAAACTCGAAAATTCGTTAAAATTTGAGAATTTTTTTCCTTCATTTGTGAAGGCGACAGATGTCTGATGGCATCGAATTTTCGGCGATAACGTGAGAATATAAAACAGGTTCGTCTTGCGGTCAGAAACGGACTGAGAAGAATTTTTATACAGGACCAATTAAAAAAATATATATTTTTTTACGCCATTCGACGTAAAATTTTATTCTCTTTCAGAATATGTCTTTATTTTTTTTAATTTCGACAATCGGAAGTGAAGATCATTAATTTTTTTATAATTAATTCCAGAATTGCATTTTTTTGCACGGCAGGCCACGTGACAGGAAAAGAAAAAGAGATAAATTTTTACACTAGTGTTTTATAATCGCAGTACAAATTTTTTTAACTACTGCTTTTACAAATTTGGTTCTTTCCCATCTGGATGTTATTTCGTACGCTGATTCATAAAATCTAAATTTAAAAAAAATCGGACCACAACTTTCCGATTTATGGAAAAATTGATTTTTAAACTTATAAAAGAGATGCTTTTTTGCAGAGACAACTGATGGGAATTTGTTAAAATTAGGAAAACTAAAGAACCGATCATTTTTAAATTTTGACATAGTTTATAACACATAATAAGAATTTTATAATGTTTTGAAAGAAATATCAAACGAAACCCTCTGTGTGATCTGCGATCACACTTACCCACTTGTTTTTCTTTGACAGTGTAATTTTGAACTCATATTGCATATAAAATTATATGCATTAGTACCTAAGTGTTGCTGTTGTAAATATATCAATAATTCCTGCCTTAAATATTTATTCTATAGTTTAAGCAAAATGGAAATTTCTCGTCAAACATGGCAAATGAGGTGTGTTCGTACTATAACTAGTTTTATAAATATTTTTACACCGCATATTGTACTGAATGTATGTTTTAGTGCACTTCATAAGTGCCTATCAATTTCATTCTGTTCGAAAGGCCGTAACATCATTAAATGCGCTTGAAATAATTTTTTCCCATTGGCCTTAATGTAACGGAAAACTTTTGACTGTCCCTGTAATTAAAATATACATCCGATTTTCATTAAATTTGAAATGACTCCACAAAATTTTGCAACAAATAAATATTTAAAATTTCAGACCATTCAATGCACTTGTTACGAAATCGCATCTGCCTGCGTGGGGAGAAATCTAAAAATAGCCGAGATCATGTGACTCGGTCGTGTGGCGCCAGAGCCCGCGAATAAACTCTCAGATTGATGCTAGTAAAAAAACTTAAAATGCTCGATCGGGGATAAAAAATGTTGTGTATGTAATAAATGTATTATAAATATATATTAATACGTGAGATTTAATGTAGTGAAGTGATACTTGAATATATTTTCTAGAAGGATCAGAATATATTTATGCTTGGCTGAGATGCGTGTTTATCGTATTCTCGTATTCTCGGAATTTATGATGTTATTTAAATGTTAAATATTAAATGTTCTAAATGTCGTCATGCTGTGCTGTAACAATAAAAAATGAAAAGACCATCAAGATTAATTATTTTAAAGGAATCACCTACGATTACAACGAAATATGTTTTTTCTCGAAATAATTTTATTGCTATGAAAATGAATACGTTTTAGAACTTGAATTATTTTTTTCCTATTGTCCGTAATGTAACGGAAAACTTTTAACTGTCCCTGTAATTAAACTATACATCCGATTTTCATAAAATTTGAAATGACTCCACAAAATTTTGAAACAATTATATATTTAAAATTTCAGACCATTCGGAAGGCTGTAACATCATTAAAATGCACTTGCAATATTTTTTCCCCATTGGCCGTAATCTAACGGAAAAATTTTGACTGTCCCTGTAATTAAACTACGCATTGTTTCTAAATTTAAGTTATGTTGCTTTTTTACAATTTCGTTGGAGGTTTCGCATGGCGGTAAAACGATCCACGTCGGTACTCCGTAAGCACCGCGTTGACTTGACTATACATCCGATTTTCATAATATTTAAATGGCTCGACAAAATTTTGCAACAATTATACATTTAAAATTCCAAACGAATCCAATACTTTCTTCCTGTAAAAATAGAAGAAAAAGAGCCATCATTTAAGAGGTGAACACAGGAAAAATAATCATTAATTTCACAATGCGATATTTTAAAACTAATATTGAATGCCACGCCTACAGATTTAAAATTAGCTAGGGTAATTTCAGACCTGACTGACCAACACTCTGGAGTCTGTTCTCAATTCCAAAGGATCTTCTTTGTGACACATTTCTAAATTCATTTTCGTTCGGAAACGAGTGAAATTGGCAGATGTTCTTCTTCAGAAACTGTGTAATCGAATGGCGTTTTTTGTTTCTTGGTAAAAGCAAAAGCTCTTTCAGAAAATACTGCCAAAACGGGCGTTTTGAGCCGAATTTCCGGACCCGACTGCGCAGGAAAGCAAACAAATCTAAGGTCGCGTGATCGCTTTTAACTTGGTAAGTAATTTTTTGATCAAAAAATGGAAAACACCGTTTGATTTCAAATCGCTTTAATTGTCAGAGCTGCCAGTTTTATGCTTTTACGTTGAACAAGTTGGAAATTGCACGACAAACGTGGCAAATGAGGTGTGTTCGTACTATAACTAGTTTCATAAATATTTTTTGCACCGCATGTTGTACTGAATGTATATTTTAGTGCACTTCATAAGTGCACTAAAATATCCATTTCATTCTGTTCGAAATTCTGTAACATCATTAAAATGCACTTGAACTAATTTTTTCCCATTGGCCGAAATGTAACAGAAAACTTTCAACTGTCCCTGCAATTAAACTATACATCCAATTTTCATAAAATTTGAAATGATTCGACAAAATTTTGCAACAATTATATATTTAAATGTTTTTTGCTCTGTTATATGTGGACGGACGGACAGACAGACGGACCAAACGACGACTATAGGTGCTATGTATTTATATAATTACGAACGCACCTAAGAATGAGTTAGTCTCAGCTTAGGAAAATGAAATCTCCTTTTATCTCAAATGCAGCCTTTCGATGTTTGTTGCATTTATTTCAAAACGTTCTTTGCTTAGAATGCATTGCTTTTGCATGCAATGTTTCCAAATCTGGCGAATTAACAAGAAATTTCATATTTTCACCAGAAAATTGAAATAATTATTTTGATTTATCCCTTTGAGGGCAAGTAATTGTGTTTCTGTAATGTTGAATTCACACCAGACATTTCGAAAATTTTTATTTCAAAATTTAAAAAGCAATTTTACAACTTTTTTCCACAAAAGTCATCGAAGTAAAATTCAATTAAAACTTTCTGGTGCAAACCTTGATTAAATAAGCTGGGATATAACATATCCCGCCTCCCGCTCAAGGGGGTTAAACAATTATAGATATCTCATGATTAACAGAAAAGAAAATTACTATTCAAAATTACTGAAGAAAATATCTACCTGATTTGGCAACATTGTTTGTGTGAGTGGGAAAAAAATAGCAACCCATGTTTGTTCTTCTTCTTTTTTTCTCTTTCAATTTTGCTTTTGAATACGTATATTTTCTTAGTTTGAAATTGCTGCTTAAAAAGCAAAAACCATTACTATTTTTTAAAAGATCTGTCTATCATAATAACTTCACGAATGAAGATTTCATTGAACAAATTTTATTAAAACTATTCATAACAGCTCTAATTCGAAAGGAGTTATGCATGATTTTTGCTTTTTTGTCATGCTCTTTGGTAACGTAATTTCGTAAGTTATATAAAATTATTTGAGGTATTGTATCCAAATCCTGCTATTGTTGAAAATACCGAAATGTTGCTGAAATATTTATGAAACATTAAAAAAATAATAATAATTATACGTGGAACAGCATCGGCGCATCTATTTCAATTTCTCTAATTCTCATAAAGGGTTTCCCACAAAAGCACAAACTATTTCTCCTCCTGAAATAAATTATTGTTTATGCCTGCTAAACATAGGCCATGGCCTTCTGTTAAATTTTGATTACCAATTAAACATGATTTGTAGTTGATTTCTATTTTTAGTAGTTCATAAGAAGTCTAGACTTATTATTTGGCCGTCAGATATGCGTGAGCTTAATCGCTTTCAAGGATAATGAATTCGCTGGTAAAGCTTAAGCCTTTTATGTTTACACTAACTATATTTTAGAAGACTTTTGTTAACATCCTAGTTTGAGTCTGTGATTTGGCTTTGGTAAAGGGAATCCCCTCTTTTATCTCAAATATAGCCACTCAAGGGTTGTTAGAAGCAATATTTACTGCAGAATGTTTTTTGTTTAAAAGTGTTTTGTTAGTTTAGAAAAAATGACAGCTTGTTCTGTTTTCAATTTTGTTTTGTGAATGCAGTTTGTTAATGTTAAATTACTGCATAAAATAAGAAAAAACCCCAGAAAAGCTGGTGTTTTTTTAAACAGTTGTCTTTGTCAGTAGATCGTATCACTGATATTTATGAAAACAGATAAATTTTTATCATAAAATGTGAGTAATTTCTCAGCGTCAGGCATGAAGGTTTCTTGTTAGTAAAATTTAAGAACTATTTATAACAGTTTTTTTTTCTTTTAAGCAGGTGAGCGTGATGATTTTGCTTTTTTTGTCTTAGAGTTATGGGCGCCGTCAAGTGCTAGGAGAGCCAGGATAGGGAACTTTTAGTTATTTTTTTCCTTTTTACGTTCATCTGTTTAAACTTTTTTTAAACGAGGGAGCGAGGGTTGTCAGGCCGATAAAGACCCCGAAAATATATTGTTTCAATTCTTCTTTTTGGAAAACGCTAGTACACATTTATTTAGAAAATTTAATATTTTTTAACTGTTAAATTTGTGTATTGCTTTTTTTTTATGTTGATATGTTTTTAAAATAATCTTGCTGGAGGAAGAGAAGAGGAAACGGAAAAAAATCTTAATAAAGTTTATTTCATGTTTCTACTCTCCATTTTAAAAAACGCCAGTGAGCAAAGGTATCTATCTATCTGTTCGAGAATCTGGCCCCTCTCTGGATTTTGTTCTGCTGCCCTTTCCCACATCCATATTTATTGCTGTGTAATTTCGCAAATTATGTTCATTTAAAAAGGTTTATAAGTATTAACTTTTAGTCCCCGGTAGGATCAAATATTTCTTCTTTTTTTTAACACTTTCCAACAAAGTTTGAAAAGTGTTTCTGAATTTGGTTTTTCTGCCCGCGCTGGAACTCCCGTAAATATACTTGGATTTGCATGCAATTGATACATGTTAATGATGCTTACCGCGGCATGTTTGGTATTCAATATGAAGTATGTAGCATTAATAGTTCATTTACAGGCAGGGATGTAGTGGAGTGTATACGGGGGTATACGCCGTATACCTTCTGGATTTTTTTAAGGAACACCGTATACCCTCTGTTTCTCAAGAAAGGTATAGTATATACGTTCTAGGGTATACGCTCTGCCTTGAGCGTATACCCTCTGCTTAGAGCGCATACCCTCTGTTTTTTTTTTTTTTTACGATTGCACCACTGTTTACAGGGGCACTCAAAAAATCGTTTGCAGTGTATTTTAATAACATTAAGATATTTCAAATGTATTGAAAGTGGTATAAATAACTGAATTTCAATACAAGATTATTACTATAGAACAAGGCGTCCATAGCATTTATTATTCATTTACAGGGACACACAAAAGAAATCAGTTACAGTACTGTCTATTAACAATTGTTGCAAGTGCGTTTTCAATTTCAGTATGCACTTTTAAATTTAACTAATTTTGTGCATATTTTGTGCATAATTTTGTGCATAAATTCTATACCTCGTACACAGGAATGCACAAAAGAATTCATGTACCATTCTCCTTATTAGCGGAAACTGCTGCACGGCAATTTTCAACAGAGGTATATGTACTTCTTAACCCTTTCCGCCGCGGAGTAATTCTGTTTATAAACTGATGAAATAATGGACTGACGCCAGAATTTATAAACGAAGTTATTAGAAATTAAGAACTTGCTTATTTTCACATACATTGCAAAAGAAAAATTTTAATTAAATATTCTTAGTGGCGTTTGTCAGTTTTGGAATTAAAATTAGGTGTCCTTTTTTTAAGGACACCGCCCTCGAAAGAGTTAACTGAACTAAATTTTTGCATGCATGTAGTTTATAGATGCAAATCTATATATATCATACACAGGGCTGCTCAAAGAATTTGGATAATTTTTCGACTGTAGAGGGGAATTGCTGAAATTGGGTTTTCAAATGTATTAATGGTTTTCCAAATGGTTCAATTAGACATACTATTTCAACTCATTAAACGGTAAAGTTTTGTTACATTACTCTGAATGTGTTGGAAAGTGTTTCATAATCCATGCTTGACGCATGATTTTTTTAGCCCCCGGACCGGTATGCTATTTCTTTCTCCCAGCTTATTTTGTGCATTCCAAAAAGTAATGTTACCTTACAGAAGCCAGCCGTACAACAAAGCAGTACGATTAAATACTCTATAGGAATTTTTTTAACTTCTAAGCATCGCATATTTTCGATTTTTATACCGTCGTATTGGAAAAAAAAAGTAATTTTTAATACAATTTGTTTAAAATTGCATCTTCATTTATTTTTAAAATATTAATTTTTTTGTAGTTTTTGGAGCCATTTTGCTTAATATTGGCAACGGAAGAACTCCATTTCTGTAGAAAGTGAAAGAAAAATAGCAATTATATCTTTTTGTTGCCATTTTTCCATAAAAACTGAAAAAAAAAATTAATTAAAATACATGCTATTCTGAAAAAATATAAATGAATGATTTCTGATAAAACAGGGAGCTATTATAAACTATATTTAATTTTAAATATCTATATTAATAATACAAACAAATGAAGGCCTGCGAATCTTTAGATAGCCGATTTTTTTTATAGAGTTTTTTTAATGACGAAATCTCTTTTTTTTTTTTTTTTTTTTTTTGATTTGTGTATTATTCAGCGATAGTGACGTCCTATGCGTAATTTACTGTAGATATTGTTTAACACTGGATCGCAAATGAGGAATTATTCAACGGATGTGGATGACGTCACTTTATGTAAAATAAAATTGCGTGTTATAAGTCTTAAAGCTGAACTACAGTAGAGTCCGGATTATCGGAGTTTCCGCTTTCACCGAGTTATTTTCTTCTGATGGACTAATGGCTTCCATTATTATGAAACAGTCATTATAAATGAAGTGTTAGGTGAAGATGAAAGAGCAGTCGTAGAAAGTTCGAACTCTGATTTTGTGGTCAGAACGGGGAAAAAAATGGCCATAATTTTGAATGACTGTTTCATAATAATGGAAGCCATCAGAAGAAAATGATCCATTCCAAAGGTATAAGTTCGATTAACTCGGGTAATCGGGACTCTACTGTATCTATTTTTATATACATATATATTTTTTTGTCATCGGGGGCAACACTAAATTCTGAAAACGCAGAATTCCTGTTTTCTAGTTATTTCTTTATTTCCAAGATGTTTTCATTATTTTAATACAAAAGGATGTGTATTTACTAGCTAACATCTTGATTTTTGTTTGAAGATGGTTAAAAAATGATACGCAAGATTAGAAAGTTTATTTGACAAATTTTGTGTTCCATTATGTGTATTTGATTATTATTATTTTTTTTTCGATATGATTCGCTCGTAACACCATCATATGCGAAGAAAGTATAAAAGTAAAAATAGTTAAAATAGAAAAGAAAAGGTTAAAAGGATTTTTATGAAATATCATATTCAACTGGTGGCATCCAATTCAAGAACTTTGTTTAATATTATGTGAAGAAAAATTGATCCTGTTTCGCTTACTTTTTTCTCTGGAGTACATGAGATACCTTTTAACCCTCCGACTGTCCTGGAAAAGGGCAAAATTGTAATGTTGTTTTCTCTGCATTATGTTTTAATTGCTAAAAAAAATGATTCTTTGAACATTTTATAAAAAATCTTAATAACGAATATGAATGCAATCCTTGGAAGTATTAATCCTTGTTCAATGTATTAAAAATACGTTAAATCAGTAGAATTATATTACTTTAAATATTGATTGTATTGCAGTGAAACCTGGAGCTTAGTGAACGTATTAACACGGGCATGTCAGTGAGGGGGTTAAAGGCTGTTCTCAACTGCTCTGCTCAACAAGCACAAAACGTTTTGACACATTTACAAATTCATTTTTTCACGGAAAGATATAAAATTGGAAGGCCTGACTATGGAAGCGATTTGGAATCGAACTGTGTTTTCCATTCTTTGATAAATAAATTACCTTTTGAGTTATAAGCGATTTTGATCACGTGACAAAGACGTTTTTTCACCCTTTCTGGAGTTTTGGTTATTTCTTTCGCTCGGAAATTCAGCTCAAAGCGCCTACGTTGACACTATTTTCTGAAAGATCTATTGCGTTTGCCCAAAAAAAAAAAAAAAAAAAAAAACGGAAAACACAGTTCGATTACATAGTTTCTGAACAGCAACACCTGATACTTTCATACATTTCCGAACAAAAATAAATTAAAACTTATGTCATAAAGTTGCCCTTTTGGATTCGAGCACAGCCTTTACAGATTCTTCATATATTGAGATGACATAGCGTCGCCTCTTTGAAAGAATGAAAAAGCATGAAAATGATTTAAAATGCAAGAAACTTTCGACTGCATTTTCAAGAACTTTCTTTAAATGAAGTATTTCATTTGTTGACTTCGACAATGGCAAGATTCTTTGAAAACAAGGGACCCACCGTAGCTGAGTGGTTAAGGCATCACATCGCTAATCACTTGAGAGAATAGTTGGGTGCGGGTTCGAATCCCGCTGGCTCCGTTGCATACTCTTTGTGGAGCTCCCGGCTGTAATTCTCTCTAGTGTTGTAAATTTCCTTGTACTATCTCGTCCTTGTATGTTGACGAAATTGTTATGTCAAAAATTGTGTAATTATCTCTGTGTATAATAAAAATAAAAGGATCATTCGGGGCAACAGCCATTGTAGCTATAGGCCCAAAGAACCCCCCCCCCCCCTTCGGTGGATTTCAAGATTCAAAACAAGACCAGTCGTTCTGGACAATTATTCTGGAATCTTTGGAGATTTGTTTAAGTCAAAAAATCTGTAATGACAATTTTTCATTTTCTATTTCGTATGTTTGGATCAGTATTTTGAAAGGACTTTGATTTTTTGCATAATATTTCCAGTAAGATTGTTTTAATTTATTTTTGGATAAGACACTGGTGTTATTTTAAATAATTTTATGAAATTTCTGTTACTTCCTGGTTCCTTTCAGTTTGATTATAGCTTTGATAATGTAACATGTAAATAATTTTTTGCCGTTTTGTATTTAAGAAAATTAACTCCTGATGGTGGTTTTAAAGATAAACCGAAACGCAGAGTCTAATTTTTATTTTCGTGATTTTAATTTTTCCATCTTTGTTTAACCCTCCGAGCGTCTTGCAAAAGGGTAAAATTGTAATGTTATTTTCTTTGCATTTTGTTTTAAATGCTAAGAAAATATGATTCTTTCAACATTATAAAAAAAAAACTCAATTACAAATATGAATGTAATCCTTGAGAGTATTAATCATTCTTCAATGTATTTAAAATTCATTAAATCTATAGATGTGATGTTTGCGCACGCCCTCTATCCTATAGAAGCGCCCTCTGTGGCCGAAAGAGGAGAATCAAGGGGAACCTGAGATAACTTCACCTAGGAAGGTGAGCTAAGAAAAGGCTGTGAACGGCCGTGAATACTCCAGGTCATCAAGAAACAAAACGAATCTCCATATAAGGAATGGGATAATTATAAGTATTTATTTTATGTGCCAGTGTATGTCCGTCGTGACACCGGGATTGCACTTATACTCTAAAGCGAAAGCTGGGTTCCCGGGGCGGTCATCCCTGTCATCCCTGTCTTCCATGTCAAATAAACGTATGTGATGTTTCGATAATTGGTCAATCTTTTGAGAAAAGCCCACACGCGACCATCTGGTCGTTCTTACATTGATGCCAGAAAAAGCGGGATTTGGCCAAAGTGAATTTAACGTGCACTACGGATACCCTATCGGATTATCTTTTTACGGAGGTAAGACTTCTTTAGATTATTTTAAAGATGGCAGATAAGTTGTCAAAATTAAAAAAAGCTCGAGGTGTAACTAAAAGTTCTATAATGTCAATAATTAAAAAAATCGAAGATAATTACGTGTCCGACACGCCAGACTTAGACGCTCTGGAAGAAAATTTGGCGATGTTAGAACAAAAATCCAGTGATTTAAAACAAGACGACAACAAAATTTTATCATTAATTGATGATTTATCTGAAGTTGAAAAAGATGCTAAGGTGTCGTTGGAGTACCAGGAAAAAATTATACTTTGGAAGTTCAGAGTAAATAAGAAACTAAAACAAAAGGATGAAAAAGAACCCCCCCCCCCCCCCCTGTATGTCCCGCAAATAATAGAGGCGTAGAATTTTCGAACACGGTAAAACTACCGATACTTAAAATTGAGAAATATTATGGAGATATTAAGCTTTTCCAGAATTTCTGGAACTCGTTTAAAACAGCGGTACATGACAATGAACACCTGTCAAATATTGAGAAGATAAATTATTTATTCAGTTATCTAGGTGGGAGTGCGTATAATTCTATATCGGGTTTTGCGTTATCTGATAAAAATTACATAGAAGCCGTCGACGTACTTAAAAAACAATTTGGTAGAAATGATTTAATTATTACCAGTCATATTAATACATTGTTGAGTTTAAAACCGGTTGCAAAATCGCATGACGTCACGTCATTACGTAAATTATATGACACCATTCAAACCCAGATTCCCAGTCTCAGGTCATTAGAAATGGAATCGGATAGTTTAGATGCACTTCTGACTCCAATAATTTTAAAAGCACTACCATATAGTTTATCCCTGGAATTTAGTAAAGAAAGTATCAAAAACTCTGAATCCAATTACGGCGTGGATAAATTATTATCATTTATCCGAAATGAATTGGAAGGAAGAGAAAAACAGAGTCAAATAATTAATGTCTCTTCTGATTTTTCAAGGCCAAAACAATCAGATTTATTACCCGAATTTAGACAAAAGATTAACAAAACATTTGGCGTCAGCGTATCTCAAATGTCTGCCGGAGAGTGTTTGTTTATTCTGCAAGGCAGTTAATCAGCATCTAACTGAAAATTGTGACAGATATTCAATTCAGGAAAGAATTAATAAATTGAAAGCTGAGGGCAGATGTTTTGCGTGCTTGAAGCGAAAACACGTAATTAAAGAGTGTACCGAAAAAACTAAATGTAGGCTGTGTTTCAAATTACACCACGTGTCAATTTGTAATTCTTTAGTTGGGAAGGGTGATAAATCAAAAAAACATACGAATGAAAATGCACTGTCAGCTAGAGTAATGTCGCAAAATGTATTTGATTTAGGGAGGGGGCTAGAAAAGATAAAGTTAATTGAACCACTCCAATTTATAGACTTAGAATTTGAAAATAGAATTCTGCGAGGAGTCATCGATAGCGGTACTCAGATTTCAATTATAAAGAGTGATTGTGTACCGGAGCATTTCAGAGTACCATCCGGATCAATTATACTTAAATCAGCTTTTGGGCACCAGTTAAGAGCATCGTTAATAAACATTCCACTAAGCATAGCGGCTGATAAAGTACATTGCAGGGTGTTCCCAAAAATCGTATTAACGTGCGCGATGGTTGATATTTTAATTAATGATCTACTGTTATCTTTAAATGCTCATAAGGAATTAAGCACAATAAGCGAATGTAACGAACGCGACACCACAATAAATGATTTTAGTACTATAAATTTGCCCTGTACGAGAGAAAACAATGCTGTAGGTTTAGATTTAGCTTGCACTGCTACGGAGGCCGGGCAGGTTAAAATTGGAAATGTAGACGAGAATATTGATAACTATGGTAATGAAAATACCAGTAATTTCACGAACGACTCGGAAAATTTTAAATGGGAACAAAAGAGCGATGCGTCACTAAATCAATCTTCAAGGGATGCTAAAAATGAGTGTAATAGTTATTCTGTTCAGGAAAATCGGTTATATCATCGCGATCAGAATGTACACCTAGGCCATTTGACAGATAATGAGAGGGAAAAACTAATTAATGTTGTGGGCATACAGGGAGGTGCCGAATGCTACAGGGAGGTGCCAAATGCTACAACGGACGTTAGTCCATTACAGATGTTATATGGTAGGTGTCCCACTGGTCCTCTTTCCATATTAAAGTCATCATGCACTAACGAAACACCTTTACCATTTAATCAAGTAGGCTCAGTTACCAATTACTTAAATGACTTGAAAATGCAGTTTTGCCTTTTCTGCAAAGAACATTTGCACGATAATGAAATCCTAGGGTATAAAGCTCAAACAACACCTATAGGTGTGATATATGATGATGATATCGATTTTAGTGAGATCGAAAATATCCCGCAGATTACTAAAGAGGATCCGAATAACCTCCACCAAAAATTACACTTGGACCATTTAACAGAAGATGAGATGGAGCAACTGATCAACATATTACGTAGACACTCCAACCTTCGGTCGGGAATACCTAAAATTGCAAATGTCGGAGAACATAAAATTAAATTAAAACCTGATAACCAACCAAAACGTCAGAAGCCCTACAGAATCCCAGAGGCACTCAAAAGTAAAGTCGACAGACAAATCGAAGAATTATTAAGTTTAGGACTAATCGAGCACTCGGAGAGTGAATATGCTTACCCGATAGTATGTGTAGCGAAAAAAGATTCCTCAGTCAGATTATGTGTTGATTATCGATACTTAAACTCCCAGACAGAAGTCGACTCATTCCCTATATCTAACGTTACGGACTTGCTCTACAAGGTCGCTCCAGCGAAATTCATCAGCCTGTTGGACTTACTGAAAGGGTACTGGCAAATAAGATTAAGTGAAGACTCCAAACATTTAACGTCTTTCGTCACACACCGAGGACAGTATTCCTTCGTAGTCATGCTGTTCGGGCTACGTAACGTGGCAGCCAAGTTTCAAAGGTCCATGAATCGCACTTTAGTCCAACATAAAGAATACGCCGAAACGTACATAGATGACGTGGTAGTTTTTTCTGATAACTGGGCCGATAACCTTAAGCATCTAGACGCTGTTCTGACAACCCTCGAAGAAGCAAACCTGACGGTAAACTTTAAGAAATGCGTGTTTGCACGACCCCAGATAAAGCTCCTAGGACATGTGGTAGGATCAGGCAGACATGCTCCTGATCCAGAGAAAGTAGCAGCTATCCAAAATTTAGAAGCGCCGAAATTCAAGAAAGATGTCAGAAGCTTGTTAGGACTTCTGGCCTATTACAGGTCCTATATCCCGACATTCTCTGAAATAGCCCGTCCATTGATTGAACTTACAAAAAAACGTGCTCCTAATGAAGTTACCTGGACCGAGCAGTGTGAAACAGCTTTCCGTGATCTGAAGCAGGCAATCAGCCAAACACCAATTTGTTATTCACCGAACTTTACAAAGCCCTTCATCATACATGCAGATGCTTCATCGTACGCGATAGGTGCTTGCCTATCTCAAAAAGATGAAAATGACCAAGAACATCCCATTGCTTTCATTAGCAAAAAACTATCGAAATGCCAAGAACGTTATGCCACTATAAAGAAAGAAGCCTACGCGGTTATTTTCGCTCTAAAAAATTTGAACATTATATATACGGCTCGCAAGTGACTGTTGTGAGTGACCGCAACCCTTTGAAATTCTTGACAGACTGTGCATCCCAAAGTGCGCGCCTTCAAAGGTGGGCTCTGGCATTGCAGCGATTTCAAGCCGACATAGCCTATCGACGTGGAAAACTCCACACTAATGCTGACTCTTTAAGTAGACTATATGCCTCACACTGGAATTAAATGAAAGAAACTTTGCCTTTCAAAAAACTCACCATAAAATTTTTATTTATTTTGTTTGTGATCATATGTACCTTCAAGACTTTTTTGAATATGACTTTGTTGGACATTAGTTGATAGAACATTATTATTTGAACTTTAAAATACTTATTCTAGAACTTTAACGTATTAATACTAGTATCATAATCTTATATTGCATAGTATCTCAGTTATCCTTTTTAGTTATCCTTATGTTAAGTAAGTATTGTAATTTTGATTTTTATTAATAATGTGTTTACTAAAATGTTTATAGAGATCCACTAGATTTTGATTAGTGTTTAAAGACTAAATCAAAACTTTGAATGGGGAGGTGTGATGTTTGCGCACGCCCTCTATCCTATAGAAGCGCCTTCTGTGGCCGAAAAGGAGAATCAGGGGGAACCTGAGATAGCTTTACCTAGGAAGGTGAGCTAAGAAAAGGCTGTGAACGGCCGTGAATACTCCCGGTCATCAAGAAACAAAACGAATATCCATATAAGGAATGGGATAATTATAAGTGTTTATTTTATGTGCCAGTGTATGTCCGTCGTGATGTCTTCCATGTCAAATAAACGTATGTGATGTTTCGATAATTGGCCAATCTTTTGAGAAAAGCCTACACGCGACCATCTGGTCGTTCTTACAATAGAATTATAGTATCTTAAATATTGCTTGTATTGCTGTGAAACCTGGAGCTTAGTGAACGGAATATTACTCCCCAAACACTTAGAGGGTTAAAATCTCGGAATAAAGTGAATGCTGGATACCAACTTATTGTTTTGTTTTTACATAGTTTTAAAAACTGCTTTTTATAAGTATCTAATGTTTATCTTGAAAATCACGCCTCATGTAAGACTCGCATTAACTTTAATATTTGCGAAGCACGGATATTGGCGGTCGCCAAACAGTGAACTCTCGCCAAGGCAGAACTGTTCGAACTGGAACAGGAGGCAGTCGCGGCGGAGATCGAGTAGTGAAAAGGTTGGAGTGGAAATCAGTGGTGTGTCGCCCTGGTTGTGTTTTGATAACATCGGCATCTTAATGTCTTTGTGAAATAGTGTAAAATAACCAGAAGTTAATGTTATAATATTCGTTGTGTGTGTGTTGTTTGTCCTGTAAATAAAAAAGTGTTCGTCAAGCCAGCAGTTCATTCTTTTAAGAGTGTGTCTTAGCAGTGTTTGTGCACCTGAAGTATTTCTTAATGAAATAAATAAGCAACCTTTTTCTAAGGTTAAGGAGATATAGATGAGAAACATTCCATAGTAAAGAAAGATAATAAAGAAATAGAGGAGAAAAAGTTGTATTGATACCAACTTATTGTTTTGTTTTTACATAGTTTTAAAAACTGCTTTTTATAAGTATCCAATGTTTATCTTGAAAATCACGCCTCATTTTATAACTGCAATTCATAATTTTTCCAAAGTAATACGTCCGTTACAATGCGTTAATCTGATGCGGTCACAGGACCCGAAAGAGTCATGGTTTATTTTCATTTATTATTTTTCAGATGTTAGAAAGCGCGATGTAGTGAATAATAATAAGGAAAAAAAATATGATTTTTGGTCTGTTCTTTTTAAAATAGAGCAACAGGAAAAAAAAAGCAGCATTATTAAAACTATCATTTTTTAATTTCTAAATTGATTTCAATGATGTAATCCTAATTTAATTAACATCAAACAATTAACTGATTAAAGAGTATTTTTTAAATATTTATTACACTCTATATTTTTCATTTATATTATTTGAAATATTTTGTTGCAGTTTCACAGCCAGTTGACCTATTTTGGAGAGCAGGGTTTGGCGCATCATCAAATTCATTGTTAATGTAACTGATATGTAATATTCCAAAAATATGAAAAATGAATTGAGATATAGTTTAATCGATAATAATTAATAAATTAATCAGTATTCTTCTTTAAAATTTACAGGACGAACCGTCATCAACTAGACCTACAATCGAATAATGGCGACCGTTTCTCTAAAATCGATATATATATATATATACTTTACATATTTTTTTTGTGTGTATGTGTGCGTGTTTCCTCAACATTTACATAAGCTGGAACATTTATATAAGCCTTTTTCCACTCACACGTTCAATTATAACCTTCAAGAATATTGGTGATTGATCACCTAAATATCTTACGGAATAGGCTTTAAAATTATAACATTAATTTGTAACAAAGTTCTAAAAATCTTTTATTGTCATCGGAAAACACCTGTGAACATAATTTTATAATTCTAGCTTTTCAGGAAGCGAGTGGCAAATCGATTACAAAATTCTATCTTTACGTACAAAAACTAAGTTATGTTAAACAAGAAATATAAAATGATTTTTTAAAAGTCAATTCCTACTTAGGTCACCAAAGAAAAATTTAATATAATCCCTATTAGTTTTTGTTGCATTAAAATATCTCAATTTGTTGATTTTCTATAAGCAAGTAAACCCTATTGGTTTACAATGGAAGTCTATGTGAATTTGGCGAAATATTAGAGAGATCTCCAAGTTGGCGTCACTTTTGGCTACTCACTTTGGTCGCCAAATTTGGCGATATATCGTCAAGTTGGTGATAAACTTGGCGGTATTTGACGACAGAACAGGGTCCCCCTTATAGGTATGGTGATGCATTAAATGCTGTTCAATAACCAATGGCCGCTATTTTTTCTCCCATATAAATTACATTTAATGAATGAATTCATATTTGAAAAAACTGTATTAACATCAAGTGTCATCCACTACAAGTTTTAAAAAATATATTTGAACGTGAGTGGATGAATAATAAGTATTTTATTAACGATTGAAAATTTGAACAAGATATATATAGGGAGAATGTGAACTAATAGTAGGAATTTAATAATAAAAGAGTGTAGAAATAAAGTAAAAACTAGGATGTCATATCGACAAAAGTCAAATCTATATAAGTAAAAAATGGCTAAATAATCCATGTTTCTGATCTTGTGTAAAGTATGTAAACTATTTTATCATAAAAATAAATCAAGCCTACAGAAAATATAGGTCTTCAATTATATAAAATATATCTAAACATCTTGAAAAATTGAAAAATTATTAAAAACCTACAGGGGGAAAAGGGGGGCAAAAATTCAATTTCACCCCCTTGGGTGCCTGTTGAGAGGTGTGAAATATTTATATACTGTATATGTATATAATTTTAAATAGATTTTAAACACTCGACGATTGTTAAAGGGATCCGGAGACATAACATTTTACTTGTTTTCTTTATAAATAATTTTTATACTCATTTTTAGTGGAAATATCAATAATTAATTTAACACTTTCCAAGATATCGAGCGTCCTAAAATGGACTGATTGCTTTTAAAATTCAGCGACTTGCAAATGGTGACAGCCATTAAAAAAAATTCTTGCAGTAGGGTTACGTAAGATGTCGGGAGGGTTTTTTCCTTACTGCGATTCTCAGTTTTAGTTCCAAATAGCAACGATAGATGGCGCTGCAAGAGGCGCTCAATAAAGGCCAAAATCAAAATGACCCAGTATTGATGCAAAGGAAGGGGGTTGAATATATGGAGTGAGTCTCTAAGAACAAGATTGTATTTGCGAAAGAGACCCACTCCATGTATTGAATATGCTTTCTTCGCATGAATGCGAGGTGTTGGGCCACTATTGCTTGCAGTTGCAGGACCATCTATCTTTATTATTAAACTTTTGAACTATTCGGAACTAAAACCGGAAATCTCAGTAACAAAAAAAAAAGCAACAAAAACCTGACATTTTACATAAGCCTCCTGCAAGATTTTTTTAAATAGCTCTCACCGTTTGCAAGTTATTGAATTTTAAAAACATCAGTTCATTTTAGGACACCCGGTATATTGGAAGCTGTTGATGAATTTGGTTTGTTTGTCCGTCTGTCTCTCCGTGCTCTAACTCTCGTAAATATACTCGGATTAACATGAAATTTGTATATGTTATTGATAATTACTATAGAATGTTCGGTATTGAAAATGAAATGTGTTGCATTTGTAGATTGTTTACACAGGGACGCAAAAAATAAATCCGTTACATTATGGTCTATGGCGGTGGGGGGGGGGGTCGTTTTCGATGCATTTTAAGGATGTTACAAATACTTCAAAAATAACGAAATTAATATGTATCACTGACGTGGACTAAAACTTACATTCTCAGGCGTATAGAATAAGTAGCATTTGTAGTTCGTTAACAGGAACGCACAAAATAATTCCATAACATTATAATCGATAGGGGGAATCGTTTGCAAAGAATTTTAATGATGTTATGTTACTTCGAACATAATTAAATGAAAAAGGATCACTGGAGTGCAGTACAAATATATATTTGTTATTTCTATATACAAGGTGGCCATAATTAAACTGACAATATTCAGAGTGTTCTGCAGCGCGGTCTAATTGAGAGAATGTCACCAAATTTTGAGGTAAGATTAAACAAGACGAGGGACGAAGGATTCCGAGGAAAAAAATTAGTTTCAAAAGTCACTGTCAGGGCAAGATGTGGCACTGTGTTAAAAAAAACGAGAGTTTGAAAAAATGCAGAATCAATACTGAAAAACAAATACCTTTTATTTAGTACTTTTAAATCAGGTTCAATGTGGCCGCCGTTTTGTCGCATGGGGTAAGATCAGGGGACCGAGGTGGCCGTGCAGTTGCAAAGCAGCGGCTAATGACTATTTCTATTATGAATTTCTGTCGTAGCAGCTGTTGTACCCGCAAAACGATGTGTGGAGGGTTTCCATCTTGCATGAAAATGATTTTATCCAGGCATTGTCTTTGCTGAAGTACCGGAATGATAAAGTTGTTGAACATTTGGCGATATTTCTCTACGATAACAGAACCGGTTACCGGTCCTGTCGGGGTATTGTTCTCATAAACGAATGGTCCTATGATCATTTCCGATTTGAAACTACACCAAACCAGTTACCTTTGGTGATTGTAAGGGAATTTCTTTGAATGCATTTGGTGATTTGTTATCCCAAATTCGGCAGTTCTTGGTATTTACAGTTCCGTTCCGGTTAAAGTGGGCCTCGTCTCCCCATAACATTTTCCACGGCCAAACATCATCCACCACCATTCTGACAAGAAAGGTGAGGGCAAAAGTCAATCGCTTATCATAATCGGTGTGACATAACTCTTGTGCACGGCTGTTCTTGTACGGATAGAAGTGGATAATCTTTCGTAACACTTTCCATACCATACTATAAGGCATACCCAGATTCCGGGCTATCCCATGAGCGCTACACGTGGCAGCAATATTGTCTTGTGCTGTGTTGACAATCGACCTTGCAACTTCTTCGATTGTATCCTGTACTACGGGTTTTCGTCCTCTGACTGACTGAATCTTCAGGGAACCTGTTTTCTCAAACTTCGCAACCATTGCTTTTAAACAATTAACTGACAAAGGACTGTTACCTTTATGCATTATTTTGTGCATTCTAAAATCGCGAAGAGCGGCTGACGCGTTGCACTGGTTGGGGTAAAAAAAAATGACGAGTAACGCACGCTCGACTAAAGAAGGAGACATTATTGCACATAACTTCCAATCAAAGGGTTTCTAAAAGTAACACATTGCTTTTAAAAGCCCAAAAAGATGGCACAGTGCCAAAGGATGTAACGTGGAATTTGAATAAAGAACTTCTTCTTCTGCTGCTTTCTTTGGAATTCAGTAAGTGAAATTGCACATAAAGAGTAATGATTATCAGTGTTTATATAAAGTTTTAACTTTTTTAAAAGTGTTGCGACATTGAGTGTGAATTAAAACGTTAAATCTCTCTATTCTCTCTATTCTAAAAAAAAGTAACTACCGCTGTCACCGCCGCCGCCGGTTTTGATTTTTTTGTGACCGGAGGCCTTTCTTCGTTAATATTAACAAAAATAATGCATACAAAAATATGCAAATCGGTGGTTTTATACAGAAATGTTTGATAAACACGCTGATGCAGACAGTTTTCAAATCGAAGAATTATTTTAAGAGTTATTTAATGCTAAAGTTGGACAAAATCGTTCCACTAAAAAAGTTTTATAGCAGCAAAAACTATACATAGCAGTGTAATCATTTTTAGATCATTTTATGCGTTAGAATTTGCCGGAGTGCAGATTGCATTAATTTTTTTATTTTGACTCATTTTTTCAGGTTTTATTTCTATTTTAAATTCAAATTTTCAGCATTTCTAGAGATATTTTTTACAGATTTCAGAAAATTGTACTAATTTAAGCTGTTGCCAACTGTATAAAAAGCGCAAGCAATAATGTTTGCTTCAAATAAAAAATTTATTTACACGTGACTATTATAAACAGGAAAAAAACTTTCAAATTAAAATTAAATAATTACGTATAAAAAGCAAGAACTTATTAAAAATTACGTCATAAAAAATATACACATGAATTTTAAAAGAGAAAGGATATTGTAAAATAATAAATTCATTAACATGCGTTAGAAGTTTTAAATAGGAGAAATTACGTCATATTTACGTCACATTACAGTTATTGCATAAAATGAACACAAAATCACATGCTTCCGTAATTACGACGAAATTTTTTTTTAAAGTATGAAATTACGAACAGATGTCATATATTCTTTCGGCAGCCATCTGGGATTTTTTTCTTGGCGTGAAAACCCCTTTTCCGCCAAGTAGTAAATGTCACCTAGCAACAATTTATGCGCATGAAAGGCTTAACGAAAATAAAATGTAAAACATCGTCAAGGCATAAGTCTTAGGAGAAATTGCGTCATATTTACGTCACATTATAGTTATTACATAAAATGAACACAAAATAATATTGCAAAAAAGTTTAAATTTAGAAATTGCGCTAGACATTTATTTGATATTTTGAGAATTAATTTAAAATGTCTCATTTAAAAGGACTTTCTTTTCGCTTTGTTAAAAAATACCAGGAGACAAAGACTCTCTTTACTTTAATTCCTTTTATATTAGCTTATTTTGAAATGTTGTTACACGTGTATACTTCATTAAGTTATTTTTATTTCGACGTTTTATTTGTGTTTTTATTAATGTTGTACGAATTTATTTGTTCTTTCGTTATTTAAAATAAAAATTATATCAATTTGTATAATTTGGCGAGTGGTTTGGCGATTTATATAATTTGGCGAAATTGGTCGACAGGATAATCAAGTAGTACCGCAGCGGATTTGGTGTTAAAATTCCCCAATCAATGAGAAATGAATAGAAATTCGTTTATAGGGAGATCGCCACTGTTTTTTTAATTATAATTCAATCTTTCGAAATCTTTTTAAAGCCGATCAAATTAGCGTGCATTTAGAGTCTGCGGTGTCTGGACGGGGGGTTGGCGAGCGTAGCTCGTAGGGGGCCGAGCCCCCTAGTGTTTTAAATAAAAGGTAATTTTATTTCAGTATTGATTCTGCATTTTTTAAAACTCTCGTTTCTGTTACACAGAGCCACATATTCACCAAACGGTGATTTTTGGAGCTATTTTTTTTTTTTCGCGGAATCCTTCGTCCCCCGTTTTGTGACAAAATAATACTCGTAATATTAATTAAATACTTCATAAATAATACTCTTCCCACAAAATTTGGCTCCAGTCTCTCAATTAGATCGTGCTACAGAATACTCTGAGTACTTTCAATTTAATTATGGCCACCTTGTATATTAAAGAGTGAGTAGCATTTATATTCATTTACAGTGACGCACAAAAAGATTTCGATTACAGGATGAACTGTGATCGATTTTATAGTCTGAAAAACTGAAATTTCTTAAACATATTCGGTTTGTGTTGGAAAATGTTTCATAATCTATGCCTGATGCATTCTTTTTTTATTCTTGTTTTATATAATGGAACATTTATATTATGTTTCGCTGATATCTATTAACAATTTTTCCCAAAATTCGTTAAAAGTCCTTTAAAAGTTTAAAATTTCATTGAGCCTTTTTACGAGCTTTAGAGTCTTCAAAATGGGAAAATCGAAAAATTAATAACAACTTTTTTTCAATTTTATATATCGTAATTATTGCATATCCAAATAAAAAATTAAACATCCCTCTTTTCCTTTTGGGAAATTTCTTATATATCATGTATTTCAATTCAAAGTCCCTCTGGCTTAAGGAATCCGTTTATCCAGCCATAAGAGGTTGCATTTAGCGCAATGCACTCAGACCCCATGTCCAGATTCTAAATTAAAAGGTTGAGGGGGATGATCTAGTTATTTTTCCTCCAATTTTCGTTTTAGAAACTGGACACAAAAAATATTAGCGACTGAGTGGTGGCATTCAGGGATGTAGTGGAGGGTATACGCAGGTATACCTTCTGTTAAGAAGTTCCATATGCCTTCTGTTTCTCAAATAAAGCTACTCTATCCATGAACGCTCATGACTCTAGCGTTTACCCTCTGGGTTTTTTACGACTATAGCCCTGGTCGCATATATTTTCATTTGTGCAAAAATATTGTTTCCAATGGGGCACTTCTTTTAAATAAATACCTCAATTTAAATGTTGTACCTCAATGATGAACGTTTGTTAAATTTTATCAAAATAGAGGTGTAGATGTGTGTTGCACTCTTCCTTAGTCCACTCGCTGATGAATTTTCCTGGATCCACGATCACCACTCGATCAGACTTCGAAAAAATATTCTTTTATTTGATACGCTGCCACCACCTAATATAAATACGTGAAATCGGACACGATGTGAGAAGGATTATCAAAATTGCTAAACTTATTCAATTAATATTAAAGAACAATTTATTTGCAAATTATTTACATAGAAACAAAGCGTTATTTACATTTAAGAGCCCTGATATGGACGATATGGCCCAATACTAAGTTATACAGGTGGTCCATCTGTTGGTTCTTTCTTTATTATGAAAGAAAATTATTCTTTCAATTATTATTCATTCAATTATTATTCTTCTAATTATTATTCATTTCTTATGAGTGAAAATTGAAATTCTTTATTGAATATGGAAGGTGGGTCTATGCCATTTATGTATCGGACACGATGTGAGAAGGATTATCAAAATTGCTAAACTTATTCAATTAAAATTAAAGAACAATTTATTTGCAAATTATTTACATAGAAACAAAGCGTTATTTACATTTAAGAGCCCTGATATGGACGATATGGCCCAATACTAAGTTATACAGGTGGTCCATCTGTTGGTTCTTTCTTTATTATGAAAGAAAATTATTCTTTCAATTATTATTCATTCAATTCTTCTTCTTCTAATTATTATTCATTTCTTATGAGTGAAAATCGAAATTCTTTATTGAATATGAAAGGTGGGTCTATGCCATTTATGTATGGAATACAATATCGCACATGTGACCACCGCGGCTTCACTTGCATGTCATCATCCGAACATCAAAATTCAGCTCGGGTGTGACGTTTGAGGTCTTGAATTGTGCGGGGGCATTGGCGTATACTTTATTTTTCAGAAACCCCCAAAGAAAATAATCCATTGGGGTTAAATCTCACGATCTTGGAGGCCAATTCACATCAGAATTTCTGGAAATTACGCGATCTGGAAATTTCTCGTTCAATAAGTTGGTTTGGCGAGCAGTGTGTGCCGCTGCACCGTTATTGTGTTGTCAACGAGTCCATAATTACAAATGGCATACATTTGACAATTCATACATGCATGACACATGACAGATGACACAAATAACCTGTGAAATATTCAGAGCTCAAAAAAGAACCAACAGATGGACCACTCTATATAACAAATACTTTCTACGTACTGGATCAACTTTTTAAAATACAGTATTTCCTTCTCACCCAACGGTATCTCATTAGATTTATCGAAGGACCACAGAGGACCCCCTCCGCTCAGGACTTAAACCCTATCCCCTAGCTCACTACACTGTAAGAAAAAACGGACTAAAATACGGAAATACTACTGGCAATCGAGACGCCAGTACTATTTCCGTATTTTAACGGAAGTTTTCCCCCGTAAATGCCAAAAAAACGGAAATTTTTCTGTAATTTACCGGGAAAAAGTTCCGTTAAAATACGGAAATAGTACTGGCGTCTCGACTGCCAGTAGTATTTCCGTATTTTAGTCCGTTTTTTTTTCAGTGTACGCTCCACTCCGAAAAACTCCACCAAAACACTACAAACCTCCCTTCACGAGGTCTTCTACAGAACTCCCCTCGTTTCTCTCTCAACCAACCTAAAAAAAAAAAAAAAAAAAAAAAACTTCCGGACTTCCTTCCTGCCCACATGGACCCTCTCTTATTTAAAACTTCCGCCTTCCCGTGGAATCCACTATCTCAATAGATAACCCGTGAACTTATTTGTTGGCCTTATATGAGGTATGCGTTCTTGAATAGACAGGAAAACTGGAATTCATTGATACAATAAAGTTTGTTCATACAATACTATATAACTGAAATAGCTCGGATCAACTTCAAGATAAGGAAAAATATTACCTTAAAGTCCAAGTACGCAGAAAGGGATACATATGTAATACAATAGATAAGTAAAAGGATAACATCAGATAATAATAGTCTTAATTAGTTACATGCTCATTAGTGTCAGTGTATATATGCAGTGTATATATGTCAGTGTATATATGTGTATATATGCAAATGTACCTGTTTAGAAATATAGACGTAAAATACAAGTGTAGTGTATAGATGCGTACATCCTGTACATGTAAATGTGTAGAACTAGATGTGTAGGTATGATGTATTACATATGTGTAGATGTAGACATGTAGGTGTAGGCGTCGATGTAGAAGTGTAGACATGTAAATGAAGACGTAGATGTATAGATATAGATGTGCAGGCCTGTAGATATTTAATATGGATCTGTAAATGAAGAAATTGATGTATAGATATAGATGTAGATCAGCATGTGTGCAGGACTGCAGGTATGTAGAAGTAGATCTGCATCTGTGCGTGATGCATAAATATGTCTTTCTTTAAGCAATTTACGTATCTTATAGTCTCGACGAACTACTTAAATTTGCTATCTCTTCTAGCAACACTGATCCACAAACAAATTTTGTCAATAATGCAGTTTTTCTTTAGTGTCCATTTTACTTTGATTTTTTTTTTTTTTTTTTTTTTTTTTTTTACTTTTCACTTAGTAATTTTTGGGCCACCTTGTACCTCAAGGTAAATTAGCGGACCACCAACAAAAGGATCCGTTTCGTAACTAATACTCTTGCATACAAGCGGCAAGAACCTATCCACTGTTACAACCCTTTTCTTTTCGGATGCCTTCTAATGTTTCAGCGCACAAAAGGCGGGATGGGATTGTTTCCCTCTCCCAATCGCTCATTTTAACACTCCTGTTTATCACACAATGCTTATCAGAAAAGCATCCAGCAAGCGTGATTATCTGGCGGAGTATTCGATAGCGAACACAGAGGATTCCGTGGGAAAACAATATCGCGTTACTCTGAAAGAGCCTTTTCATGGAAAAGCGAGATGCCGATATTGGACGGAGAAAACATGAAGTGCGCTAAATGACCTGACCTCACTCAAGTGGCCAGTGATTCTCGGTGGGGTTTTTTTTTTTCCTTGTGAAAAAAAAAATGATGCTCTGACTTATGTTATTATCTGGAAGGAGAATAAAAAACCTGAGAGATTTCTTTGTATTCTTTTGAAATGAGAGGAAATTAACTGTTCGCGCACCTTTTTTTTTTCTTTTTTTGGAGAGAAATTTGATTCAGTGACACATTTTAGTTCCACATAGAGAAATTATTCTCCTACTGGCGTCATTAAAAATAGGATGGACTGTTTCTTTTTTAATATATGGTACAAAGCAAATAAATAAAAAAAAAAATAAATTTTAAAAAAGCATTTTTAAAATTATCTATTCAGGAAGAATTTCTAAATTATTCTCTAAACTTATGTGACGGAGGCCCATGTTGTGTTTTAAGTGATAGCGTATTACTCCATGGATCCTCTCTCATTAAAAACAAAGAAATATTTATTATATTCAAAAAAAGTATTAACACAGTAAGAATTCTTGATTAATTGAGATCCACAACGTTTTCTTGGGTTATGTTTATCTTATAATCTGTGTCAATTAAAAGAAGAGTCTCCAATTAAGCCACTGAATTATAACACGTCAAAGACAATAAAGTTTTGATCTTAAAATAATAATAGGTCCTTTTCCATTTGCTTTCGTAGAAGGATCTTTCACGCCGCTGACAGGGGGTTGGTTCGCTTTCCTCGCTATGAGTCCCAGACATCGTTCGTTCCCTTCCGTACCTGGAAGTATAAGCTTCGCCAGCTTTCTCTGAACTAAAACCAACGGGAATCCTTTGTGATTGCCCGAAGAAAAAATCTCCATCTCAGAGCTATGACTCTGAGTCTCAAACAAAACCAGAATCAAAATTCTACTCAAAAGCTGTCTAGAATCTTCTTGCATTCGTTTAATATCACCTCTGCATCTTTCGCAGTGAGCAAAGGTTGTTTTTCTAGCCATTCGGAACTCTAGTTCATGATGTCACTAACCCGGTTTGCTCTGATATGATAAAAGAGTATTTTATGATCTCACAATCGAAAAGTTGCGGTTTGGCGTAATGGATTTCACCGGGTGGTTTTCGGTGACTTGAAAGAGGGATTTGGATTTCTCCGCCCTTCGTATTGAAGTAACCTTCGCTATAAAACCAACCGGTAGGATTGGTGATGACTGATCGAACATTTTGAAGTTTAGCGGCAGTTATCTGGACTCAGCCAAAAATCAGAGCGGAATTGCTTTTACATTGCTTTCCCTATGATGTTTTCTGAGCAATTTACAGGGTTTTGAGTGAGATAGTGCAGATTTCTCACATGTATAATCATAATTTAACATTAAGCTATTAATTCATTAAAGCATATTTTAAAACAATTATTACACTCTCTTTTTTGGTCTATATTTTCTACTTTTTACTGCTTAAAATATTTCGTTGTTGCAGTTTCATATCAATTGGCCTAGTTTAGCTAGCGTAGTGTGGCGGATAACGAACTCCGTTATTTTTGTAACTCATGTGTAGTAGTAACACTAAAAAAAAAAAAAAAAAAAAATTGGCGATTGATCACCCGCGATGGCTAACTAAAAAAATACCTTAACGTTAATGTATTAATTTGTAATTAAGTCCAAAAAATATTGAAATGTTGTTGTCATCGGAAACGCACCTGTACAGATAATTTTTATAATTCTAGCCTACCAGGAAGTGAATGAAAAATCGATTGCAAAATTCTACCTTTATATACAAAAACTAGGTTAAGTTAAATAAAAGAGTGTATAAAAATACAGATATTTTTAATAAACGTTATTACGCTGCTTCCAAATAAAGTCTACATAAACCTACCCCCTCTCTTTGTCACATTGTGTCACACTCTGTCGAACCCCCCCAACCTTGAAGTGTGACGTAATTAAAGAATGACATCCAAAATAGTAAAAACACTCTAAATAAGGTGCACTTTAGAAATTAATTGTGAACGTTTTAAGTAAAATGTTACTTTTATTGTTTTTTTTTTTCCTCAAAATCATTTTTTTTCTCTATTTAACTTCAGGCAGTACTGCAGTTATATGAAATGATTTGAAATTTATATAAATGTTTGAAACATTTTTGCTTCTAGAACAGCCTCTCATTAGGATTATAGATCTAGAAGTTTATAATATCACTATTAGAACAGTAGATTAGTAAATTTAATATTTTTCCTTTATAGGGCGGTGTTGTATGGTTCACATAAGGTAAGTTTGGTGATGTTTGGCTACACTCTGTTGAATTATTATGGAGGTAAGGTGATGGTGTATGGCTTCTTATGGTAAGTTTAGAGATGTAGGGCTACATTCTGTTGAATGATCATGGAGGTGGGATGATGTTGTATGGGTTAATTTACACATAAAAAAGTTTAGTTATTGGTCATTGCTTTAATGTTGTTCGAATCCTATGTTTTTCATGGTAACAAATCATAACTTTGGTTGTGCTATATTACAGATATATCCATTAAAGGTTAGTTCTTACATTTAAATTCTTATGTATCAATATCTATTAATTAAAAGGAAAAAATTCTTCTTCTTAGTTTTTATCGTTTAAATATTATAAGGAAACTAAATTATACATCTAACTTAAAAACTCTGTATACAGCTAAATACAACTTGCTAAATGGTACAAACATATAAGTGATATTACAAAAACATTAAAATGAATTAAAAATCCACGCTTAGTGTACCATTTAGAAAGTTGTATTTAGTTTGAATAGAAAGTTTTAAAGTATATTTTATGATGAAATTGTCCAATACGCATTTATTTATTAACTGTATTCTGTTTAATTTTTATTGTTTATATATTTTGAGGAATGTTAATTTTATATATTACTATATGCATAGATATTTCAATGTCTGATTTATCACAACCGTTTTAAATATAATAAATGTCTAAAATTTATTTTAATGTCATTAAAAAAATTCTTTTATTATTATTTCATATTGTTATTATAAAACCTGTTGCGTTATTTCAGTTTACTTTTTAATCTAATTATTTACTTAAAAGATGTTACCCTAAAAATCTTTATACTATAATAATATTTAGATTGCTTATATAAATTTTTATAAAGGTTTATTCTGTATAAAATTAATTTGTGATTTGAAATAAATTTATTTATATTGTTATAATACATTTAGTAAAATTATAAAGTTTATTTATACAGAATTGATTAACAATATCTTAGTATTTATTTAATACTGTATATTCTGTAGTACTTTATTACTTAAAATTTAAACTATAGATGGCAACACATCCAAATACTTTATTTCAATGCTATTCATAATAATAAACTCGAGTTAGTTATAACTAGTATCAATTTTTTTCGCGGATAGCAGTGTTGATGCTATTTTTTGTCCATGGAGTTTGTATTTTTCACCATTTTTAAGATTTGAAAAATACTGTATTCTCCTTACTCCCTTTTCATTAAATTCTTCTTTTGATTGTAATATAGAGTGATATAATATGTTTTATCTATTAATTTTTTTTATAGTTCTAATATTGTTTTGGTTATTTTACAATTGGTTAAATTAACTGTTAACTGTAACTTTACAATAATTCCATGTACTTCTAAGTTTTCAAGATAATAGGTTATACCCTGTTCACACTAGAAATTTAAGATATCTTAGACCGCGCGCCAGTTTTGAAGTGGTACCCTCCCGGAATTGGATGCCTGTTCACATCGAAAAAACTTACATAAGATATCTCAGTAGCGCCACTGTGTCTGTGATCTGAACAAAAGTAACGTATGCGCATGCGCTTAATTTAAAAACGGCCGCAACAACCAATCAGTAAAAGCGAAGCTTCATAGCCATCGAGAGTGAGTGGTTTTTCCTGTATCTAGCCGAAGTAAGTCGAAACTCACTGAGAGAGTTCGGCGGCCTGAGATATCTTAAGGAATCCAGTGTGATTAGCTAACTGTTTTGTTAGCTAAGTTCTTTACATCTAATTGGAATCGGTTAGTTGAATATATATATATATATATATATATATATATATCAATTTTCTGTTTATAAATATTGCTATTCATTGTATTTTTTTTTATTTGCTTCTTTTTAATTTCCTTTTAAATTTCGTATCACAATTGATCGGGCAATTTGAGTGTAGTACGTAATGATATGGCATGCTACACTCAAACAGAAATCAATTGTGTTTTACTTATATTGTGGGATATTGCCCTTGAAAACTTGTTTCACATTATAAGATTCATTATTCTTCTTGTCGTGTTTTTGCATTCCTTTTGTAAATCTTTCCACCTACGATTTTGCTATTCCTCTTTTTGAAATATAGAAAAGGGACATACAATAGCAATTTTTTGTGTGTTTTGGTCGATTTTTCATTTGTTTAAATGTTTAATATTTTAAAAAGTTTCATTATATATATATATATATATATATATATATATATATATATATATATATATATATATGCTATTGGAATAGATCTACTTAGTTTTAATTGTCAATTATCGATGGCAGCAGCACAGAATTTTATTTTTAATTTTCCTTCATAGATGGCAGCATCACAGAATTTTGAATTGTTGTTACGACTTTGCAATTTACTATATATTTCTAATAAAAAATTTTATCACTAGATGGCAGAACTAGCAACTATTTAAGCTTTAATATTGTAACTTAAGTGATTTTGAATATTATTTAATTTAGTTAAATTATCTTTATAAGTGTTAAATAGTATTTTAACTTATATTATAGTATTTATTTTCTCTTTTATATTGTGTGAATGTAATACCCTCGGAGTCTATATCTATTTTAACTGCAACCGATATATGTAATATATGTTTCAAAATTAGAATCCGTTAACGATTAAATTAACCTTATTCAATAGCTGCAATATTTGAACAAATGAAATTGAGAATAGTGTTAAAAACTTGTGTAATTATATAGGGTACGCTGGATTTAATTACTCTTTATCATATATATAATAATAGAAAAGGGAGAAACAGAATAATAATAATATATATGTATATATATATTCCATTTCAAGACCTTACCTCATATTTAGTGTTCATTTTTCTTTTATTATTCTGGTTCTACAGTTGATCGGGTAGAGAGAGATAATTTTTTTTTTGCGCTCAATGCCATTTATCTCTATAGAAATTGATTGGTCTTTATGTAAATCCTCTGCCCTTGGTAAAGTGATTTACTACATAAGTTGTCATTGGCGTCTGTACTCGTGTTGTTGTTTTTTTTTATTATTATTATTGAATTTTTATGATTTATTCCATAGGACTACAAAATTTAACTAGTAATTTGCCTCTGATGTTTTGTATAGTGATTTCATCACATTTGGTCAATTCCATTTGTTCCAATGGTATAATTGTACAGAAAGTTTATATATGTATATATATATATATATATATATATATATATATATATATATATATATATATATATGAGAATTTTAAAGTTTTAGTGTGATAACTAGCATGAAAGGGGGGGGGGGATCTAACATAGCGACTGTTGTCTAAAATCACTATTGTAAAATATGCACCAAGTAAAGAAAATTATTCTGACGTATAACTAAAATTGTAAATAATATAATAATAATAAATTCAAGATTTAAAGTAAATAGCAGTTTAACTTATTTTTCTTTTATTTCTAACCGTCCTTCTCCTTTACGGAAATACATTTCAGAGGTCATGAAAAAAAAAATGTCTTCATGTAGGATAACTAATTCTCTTACAAGTTCTTTTTGAGGGAGTTATACTTTCCCATAGCTTTAAAATAAATTGCAAACATTCAAATAATGTGTTTTTAAAGTATATTTTGAAACGTGAGAAAGAATCTCATTAGAGAGGAAAAATACTGCATGTTATTTTCATCAAACTAAGATAATACAAAAAGTGCAAAGGGTCAGTTCTTGTCAGTCCAAATCTTTGCATAAATGAATGCCTCTTGCATTATTCTGAAATCTAACAGGAAATAATTTTGGGGAAAATAATGTACGGATTTTTAATTTTTCGTTGAGAAAATTCAGAAATGTTTCTGTGAATTACAATTTCAGCATGTAATTTTACACAAAAGATGAAATATGATGTAGGAAATAATGACTATAAAAAGAAAAATGATCTTTTCAAAATACACTTTTTTTTATAAACATTCAATGTTTATCTTGTAAATCACGCTTAATTTCATGGCTGCAATTCTTAATTTAAAAAAAGAAAAAAATGTTACAATACACTAGCTTGGTTTGGGAACCGAAGGTGGTTATTAAAAAAAGTCACCGCTTTTTTTACGTTTAGTCGAAAGCACGAGCTAGATAATTTATTAAAAATCTATATATGTAACTTTTGCTCTGTTTCTTTTTTAAGACATGACAATAATAAAGAAAAAAAAAATTACTCCAAATTATTTTTGGGGATCTCTAAACTGATTTCTCAATATATAATCATAATTTAATTAACACGAAAGTGTTAATTGGTTGAAGTATATGTCTCTTTAGATATATATTACACTCTGTATTTTTTTATTTTTATTTTCTACTTTATAGCATTTAAACTATTTCGTTGTTGCAGTTTCACAGCCAATTGACCTTTTCGGATACGCGTGGTTTGGCGCACATTATATTCATTCTTGTCGTAACTCGTATACAATTATAACCATCAAGAATATTTAGCGATTTATGAGCTGCAGTGGGTTAACGGGAAAATGTCTTAAATTTAAGTTATTACTCATGATTAAGTTCTAAAAATATTAAAATGTTATATCGTCATCGGAAACGCATTTGTGTATATAGCCTATCAGGTAATGAGTTAAAAATCGATTTTAAAATCCCATCTTTACATACAAAAACCAACTTGAGTTGAATAAAATAAGTCAAAAATAAAATTTACATTTTAAGTAATAATAAACTTTTTTTGCAGCTTAGCATAAAAGTCTTTTATAGCTGAATTTTAACAAGAATTTTATAGATGGGTATCAACCAAAAGTAGCTTTGATTACGGTTAACTTTTTTACACAATAAATAGCTAAAATTCACTTAAAGACAAATTTAAATTATGTATTTTTATAAGGACTAAAAAATTGCAATTTAAAATGATAAGCTTTTTAGTAACAACGCTGAAAAAATACAATCATTATTTTTCCTCAATTGTTGCCACATTTTGTTATTGATATACTGTAGTAAACCTGAATAACATTATTCAAATTTTCAGTTAATTATTTTTACGAAAGACTGAATTCAATTTATGAAAATCAAATCGCGAGAATAAGAACCGACAGACAGAAACAATAAAATACTTTTGAACAAAAATCACAAAACATTTTACAATCAGCATCAATGAACGAGTATGAAAAATTTGATAGTACACGCTTCTGTGACATAAAACTTTATGTGTAATTTACACATCTGATATAAAAAAATATTTTGTTTAAAAATTCTGGTAATTTCGGCATGTTATTTTCCTCTGTGAAAAGATGAATTGGGTGGCATTCATTTGAATGGAAGACTCAATTCCGGTTTCATTTCTAATTTTTTCTAAAAATATAGCGGTAAATTTAGAGGTATGGCTGGGTTTTATTTTGTTTAGCTCAAAATCAGATTTTATAATTTTGTTTACACTTCCTAGAGAGATGTTTAAAAATTTTGCGATAGTCCTTTGAGGGGTTTGACTTTCTACTAAAACATGAGAAGCGACTTTAGATATAATAACCGGTGAACATACTTTCGTTAGGTATGCATTTATTACCCTTTTTATAGTCAATTATAAACTTTGACGTTTCTTGCCTTTTTTTTATTAATAATTAGTGTTAATAATTTCATTTTCATAACATGTCATAATAAAACGCTTAGTAAGGGAAATTATTTTTTTGGAAATCCAATTTCAAATGAGAAAAGACATTTTAACTGCGGAAAAATGTCTAATTTCAAATGCTTATTGGGCTATTCCATGCAGCAACTGAAGTACATCTTACAAAAATTATTTTGCATGAGAAGGTTTGACAAAATTTTTTTAGTTTAGTTCATTTCATGTTCATATTCTGCGTTCTGAAAAAGCGGACTAGGCTGCGGACCCCATGCATGATTATTCAAAAATCTTGCGCCTCCCTAGATTTCTTCTTCTGCCGCTTATTTCTCTAAGTATTTCAATCTATACATCTTACTATTTTCAAAGATTTGTGGGGGATTCTTCCCCGCACTTCCCTGCGTACGCTCATGAGTGCAAGTATTTTTTCGAGAACTTTATAGTTTTGTGAAAAGCAATTCTTTTATTAATGCAGTAAAAATATCTTAGTTCCAAGACTTTCTAATAGAACTTGTACAATTTTGACACACGTTCTATTCGCCATAAAATATATGATCCAAAAAACTTCAAAGTATATACTAAATACACTTTAACTACTAAAAAACGTTAAATATCAATAAAAAACCTTAAAATATCAACATGTTTCGATTGATTTACTCAACCATCATCAGAACACATAAAAACACAAATACGATTGAAATCTATATAATAAGAGGTTCAAAATGTAAGGATACGTTGCCATTCCATATTCCGAATATTTAGGTAAAATGGTTGAACAACTTTGGGAAGCGGACTCTATAGATGAAGCAACGGGCAGAGTGTTGAAAATATAGAGGGCATTGTATCTTCACTTTATAATGAAGACTGATCTCACATTCCAGCGTTTTATGTACATTGTATTTGTGTTTTGATGTGTTTTGATGATGATTGAGCGAAACATTTGCAGCATGTCAATATTTAAATATTTTTTATTGATATTTGACGGCTTTTAAGTACTGTAAAAGCACTTATTTTCGCGAGGCTTTAATTTTCGCGATTTCCGCGAGCCCGTCGTAATCGCGAAAATTTAAGCCTCGCGAAATATTTTTTCTTTTGCCTCAAATAATAATAAAAAATCAGAAAATTTTCACTTATCCAAAATTTAATGATTACAGTTACTTAAATAAGAAATAAGTACAAAAATTTCTTGAATACTTACAACTATTTCTTGAATACTATATATCTATTTCTTGAATAAAAACAATAATACAATTAATAGAACGAAATTTTCGGATAAAAGGAAGTTTCTTAAAATGCCTTATGCAAAGGGGGTTCTATTTAGGTAGTTTCGGGATTTTTCAACTTTCGGTTCTTTTCATGTAAAATTCGCCAAATTTTTAGCTCGCGAAATCACCGATGTCGTCATTCTCGCGAAAATTACGGCTCGCGGAAATAATTGCTTTTACAGTAATTAAAATGTTTTTAGTATGTATTTTGAAGTTTTTTGGAATATATATTTTATGGTGTTGCTATTAATGGTAATAAAGTAACAATTTTTCGTTATAGTTAATATAATATTTTACACGTTCTGTAGCCTAATTAGGTTACTTCTTTTACAAAATAATAGCAGATTCAGTGGATGTAAAAGTATTTTAAACACCTTTCGTCTATTCGAAAACATCTGATCAGGGACGCGATTTCAGAACTTTCTTGTGGAAGTGGGGAGGGACTTTAAGAGAACAGCAAAATTTTTATTTGATCTTGTTGAACTTACCTGCGAAGCAATTAATACAGTTTTACTCAGGATCGGCTTTAGGATTGGGAACGATATGGTCGGCCGCAGGTCCAGAATGCGTAGAGGTGCTTATTTTTCTTGGAACCCCTGTTTTGAATACTAATTTTTGCTTTATTTAATTGAATAATTCTGAAAAGATTACTGTTCGAAAATAGGGATACTCAAAATCAAGCACTTCTTATGCACCTTGAGGTTACCAGTCAACAAACATCGAATCCTACATAATCATTAAATAATAATAATAATAAAATCATTATAGACTGTGTCTCTGTTATAGAATGTAAACCAACCAAAATGTGCGCTCAAAAATAGCATGCAGTTTGATAGACCAAACGGATACACCGTATTTTATGGAAGAAACGCCGCACTTCTCAAAATGGCCTGAATAAGCTTAAAAATATCGTAATCGCCGCACCCGTTGTAAACGCCGCATCCATTGGAACACTACTTTTGTCGACAGCGTCTCATTGACCTAACTTTAATCAAAGTTTTCTGAGCAGTATAGGATGCCTCGTTTTTAATATCTTAAGATGTCTGAAGTTTTATTTAAAATATTTAAATTCGATTTTAAATATTTTTATGAATTTTTAAATTAAGGAAATTCAGTTGGTATTTAAAAAATATCGTAAACGCCGCACTTGTAAAAAAATTAACTTTTAAACTCGTAAACGCCGCGGCGTTTCTTCCATAAAATACGGTAATATAAAATTGCATGAAATATAAATATTGCATAAAAAATCTACAAATAGTAAACAATTTTTTTTATATCACCTCTGAAAAGTTGCACAGTGTTAATACTACTTGCTCTAGAGTCTAGTGACTGTGAAGTGATTTATAAAAAATATTAATTTATTTTTGTTTAGGAAGAAAATTAGAATTTAAGCGCTGTGTTGGAAGCAAATTATTTTTAATGTACATCTAAAAAATCACTTAGTATCCCAAAAAATTACATGAAGAATGAGTCATTGTTATTGGCTTTTATCACGAGAAAGTTTGTTTTCTTGCTTTTCCACTGGAATTTTTTTTTTTAATTTTGTCAAAGTTTAAATTTCTGGTAATCAGAGCTTCAACTGAAATAATTGATAAGCTCTTCAAACGTACTTGCTAAATTGGGTGTTTTGATCTTAAAAAACTCATTTATCCGAATGTCACAGTCACTTGTTAAAATGATGAAATAAAGAAATTTCGAAATGCTGTAGATCTACTGTTGCAAGTAAATAGTTCAAGCATTTGCATGGTATTTGAATCTTTGATGATAGAATTGGTTTTAGTGTTTGCATTTCCTCACAAAACACAAACCATGTATTAGACAGTATAGCAACTATTAGACTATATTAGACAGTTTTGTGATTTTTTTTTGGGGGGGGGGGAGGGGGCACCTCTACTATGTCAGTCCTACAATACTACTTCTTTAACTACCTCTACGCGGTGATTCATCTACTACTTGATTAAGTATTACACTAAAAGAGGTTGTTTTTGGATTTTCTAAAGATTCATCTACAGATTTATAATTAAACAATTTTCTTCTTGCGTATAAGCACTTATTTTACATCTTGAATACAGGCTCAACATATCTGTCTTTAGCAAATTCACTAGCGTCAATCAAGCTTCATGAAAACTTTTACGCTGTGTGACCTTAATAGTAACATAGCTTTTGAAAAAAAAAAGGCCCTGTAGTCACATCCATAGTATCAAGCTGAATTTGTTTATTCACGTAATTTGCTTGATCGAATAATGAGTGCCAGAAAAGTAGTGAGGCTTAGAAATTTGGAATTTATCACTTGACTAACTAAAGATTGAACATTACTATTTGCTTGAGCATCTTCAATGTTGTTTGCAATTGCAACTCTTTTAGTGCATTACCAATGTCGGCAGTTTGGAACCGAAAAGCTTTGCACTTTTCATTCAAAATCCCCATCGTGTTTCAGAAAAGGATTATAGACAAATTTGCAATATGTTTTCTAATCTGTTTATCTTTTAGTAAATGATGTAATGACGATAGTAAATACTCTGCAGAGTTCCAAAGAAAGTTTTTGGATATGGACATGTCTTGGCCATGTCTCCCAAAACTAAATCGTGGTTGTGACATGCCCTTGTTCATGTTATGGAAATAAAGTTCATGAACTGTTCTGTAGATGTTGTTTCACTCCTGAGGTGTATCTTTTTATATTGGTACAGTTATCACATTCTTGTCTGCGTATATTTTCAATATCTAGTCCTAATGTGTCAAGTTCATGTTGTACAAATTTAATCCTATGGTGCTCCTACCTTAAAAACATTACCGAAATATTCGCATATATTTCATGGAGCCTTTCACCATACACAATCAGCTATATATCTAATTATCATCGACATTTGCTCCTGATGTTTGATGTTGAGGATTAGAATCGAGGATTACTGCGAAATAGTTATCATCCTTGATTCGCAAAATGCTTTTATTGTAAGAACAGCTTGATTTGATCCATTATATTAGTAAGTTAATTTCGGATATTTTTTAAAAATTATAATCGCATGTTTCCGTATTTTGTATTTTTTGAAGTTGATCTTGCGGTAATGAATCATAATCAGACTTTTATTGCAAGTCAACAACCAAGGGCGGATCCAACACACCATTTAGAGGGGGGGGGGGGGGGGGCATGAATTTCCTTTTTTTGGGGTGGGAGGGGATCACATCTCTTTGAGAATTCTTTATATTGAAAGTTATTCCCAAATCCAAACTACTTTCTGATACTTTCGTGAAGTCATTTTCATTCGTAAATAGAAAAAAATTGCATTAATATTCGTAAAAATATAAAATTTACCGCTTTTGTTCAGATACCAAGGAATTAAAGAGTTTCCCATTTTCTTATAAAAGTAAAGATTCATTCAGAAAATGTTGTCAAAGTTAGAATTTTTAGCCAAGTTTTACGAGTTGACAGCCACAGAAATGTCGTCGCAAGGGAACAATTGGCTGTCACTTCCGGAAATTCAATTTAAAATGTCTAACAGTTGTCAACGATTAAATATGGCAAATTAAATTTTAGAGTTAACAAAACCGTACATATTGGCAGCTATGTGATTCCATTAGTGTCATGAAAATTGCAGGCGTAGCCTCTGCTTTCTGCTCAAAGTATTAAATAGTTTTTTCAATCGAACTTATACCTTTGGAATGCATCCTTTTCTTCTGATGGACTAATGGCTTCCATTATTATGAAACAGTCATTATAAAAGAAGTGTTAGGTGAAGATGAAAGAGCAATCGTAAAAAGGTAGAACTCTGATTTTCTGGTCAGAATGGGGGGAAAGTGGCCATATATATATATGTATTTTTTTTTTCAAAAAAAAAAAAATTATGGCCATTTTTTCGCCATTCTGACCAGAAAATCAGAGTTATAAATTTTTAAGGCTACTCTTTCATCTTCACCTAACACTTCATTTATAATGGCTGTTTTGTAATAATGGAAGCTATCAGTCCATCAGAAGAAAATAACCCGGTTAAAGCGGAACTCGGTTAAGCGGGACTCTACTGTATATTTCATTTTAAAAATGATCTTTAGAATATCTTTGGTGTTCAGGGGGAAGGGGTCATGACCCCCGTGACCTCCCCCTTGGATCCGCAATTGTCAACAACACCAAAGAAATTTCTGTCATGCGATGTTCCTGTATTCTACTAATAATTCTTATTAGTTTAAGAAACAATTTACTTTAAAAAAATAACATAAAAGTAGTTATGTCCTAACATCATAAAAACTTGCGCTGTATATTTTTATTACACAAAACACTGCTCGTATCTGTAAAACATGAAATATGATGTTATACGTATGATGTAGTGCAATGTATTGGTGTGCTTAAAAAGCCGAAAGTAGATAACACCCTAACACGGAGCCCATTTGGAAGCAATCGATGCTGACAGGTCTAGTTTTATACTCACGTATATTTTTTAAATTAACCGAAGTACTGATACATGTGTCTCACTTTTAAAATATTGCAATACCGAGGCTTCATCAAAGATTGATAATTATTAATTTCTGTACTTAAAATGTTTGTTTAATGATAATATTTCTACTTCAGTCCAATCTCACAAGTTACTTTAGCTTATTTCAAATGAAAAACAAAATTCAAATTATTTTTGCTTAAAAGGCGCAAAGACCAACTTAGTGAAAAAGATTCCATGCCGGGAATCGAACCCGGGTCATCAGTATAGCGCACTGACGTTCTACCGCTAAACCACATGGAACGATACCCAGCCTGGAACTTCTCACTATTACAAGTTGGCAAGGCTACAATCGCAGCACAAGATGAAATATTTTCCGTGAGCCACCAACATGGGGCAAACACAGACACTTAATTAAATCCAGCATCGATGAATCTATATTAATATTTGGAAATTTTTCCAGAGAGAAACATTCGCCTTGAATACAATATTTCAAATTTCATTATTTTTGTTGGTGGCTCACGGAAAATATTTCATCTTGTGCTGCGATTGTAGCCTTGCCAACTTGTAATAGTGAGAAGTTCCAGGCTGGGTATCGTTCCATGTGGTTTAGCGGTAGAACGTCAGTGCGCTATACTGATGACCCGGGTTCGATTCCCGGCATGGAATCTTTTTCACTAAGTTGGTCTTTGCGCCTTTTAAGCAAAAATAATTTGAATTTTGTTTTTCATTTGAAATATTGTATTCAAGGCGAATGTTTCTCTCTGGAAAAATTTCCAAATATTAATTACTTTAGCTTTTATGCTATTTCTGACTTTTTTTTTTTTTTTTTAGTCTGACCTGTGATGATTGATATATTCTGAAATGTCAAATTCTTGGGGATGGCTGACCTTTTAGGCTCCCTCTAAATGACACCCCTCTCTCTGATGGTGCTAAATATCTTCTAAAGGTTTTAATTTAAGACGCATAATCATTATTCAGACATTTTGTTCAGGAAGTTTTACTGAATTTCAGACGCCTCTGTTTGCAGCGTTGAAAGAAAGATTACTGGAAAGATATTTTAATTGCAAAGATTAATGAATTGTGAGTAATTTTTTTTTCGGACAAATCTAGCAACATAAGTAAATACGGACAATTATAGTATTTTCTATGTAAATAATTACCACCAGACAACAGAGAATCTTCTAAAGTTATCAAAAAACACTCATTTCATTTCTGATGTAATTATTTAGATGAAAAAGAAATAAAATAGTCTGGAATTTTCAGTTAGCTATTTTATATAGTTACTGCAAGTCTGGTCCTACATGGTTTTAACATCTAAAATTCAAGGAGAAATTGAAGTGGGGACAGAGATTTGAATTCACAAAATATGTTCATTTCTTGCAGATTTGCATGAATATAATTAGAACGAATATGAATAGAATTAATGCTTCGATAACAAAAGTAATCTTTCACAAAACATTATTTTATTTCGTAGAAATATATATGAATATAATGATTTTGAATAGAATGAATGAACATGAATAGAATTACTGGTTTGATTAAAAAAATGGTACTCTTTCACAGAAAAAAAAATATATATATATAAAGATTTAGAGCTGAGATGAAATTGTGCTACTGCAATATCTCATTTATGCAGTGAATTTGGAGATTATGTTATAACAATCGTCCATAACAACAGTGTTAAATTTAATTCAGAATACCACTTTTCTAGAAAACTATAATTAAAACAGTGTGATAACAGCAATATTCGTACATTATCAAAGTTACGTCAAAATTGAACTTCGGAAATGAAGTAGAAGACTTGGATCACGTAAAACAGAAATGTAATTATAGAGTATCAAAAGAAAGATAATAGATACAATAATGCATGTACAATAATTGCTGGTTGTCTTTATCATCATTGTATGTTGTTGTCAGTCACGTCTTAAAGGATGCCTAATATACCGAGAGTTAATCAAATGGTGGCAAGTGCAGTTTTTTTTATTAATTATATTTCCAAGGCTGATGAAACTTCTCACATCCTAAGTTTGGAAGTAAATAGAAAAAATCCTCATTTTTTATACATGAACCATTATTTTGAAAAAGATAAAATTTATCTCTAGATGAAAGGTTTTTTGTTTGTTTGTTTCTTTTTCCTGTTACGAGATCCAAAAAGCTGTTGAAAAAATAAGGCAACCAGAAAGTTGACTGGGATTATGAAATTTATTTTAGGCATAATTTCGAATTAAAAGCACACCATTTTACTTCTTTCTTCTCCTTCTTTTTTTTTTCAAGCACGGGCGCAGCAAGCAGAGGGCAGGGAAGGGATTTCGATTTTATATTTTAAAATATATGCTTGTTTTTTTCCCCGAATATTAATTAAAATATATCAAGAACTCAGATGATAAAGGTGGTATGCGACAAAATAAAATTAATTGAGTTAATCATATGATTGAAGATAACCAATGGTACTCTACCATCTCTTAAAATACTATTTGAAAAAACCTAATACTTACAAAGATTTTAATTGATAAATGAGGTACTTGACAATAGACGCAAATAGATATTTGGAATTTTAAAGTTCATTTCCTTAAAATGATGATTGTATCGCTTACCATCTTTATCATCTTAGCACTTCATATATTAAGTATGATTTTTTTTTTCTTTTCAGGACTGTACATAGCCACATCAAAGAATTTAAATGCATCACCTGTCGGAGCAATCAGGACAGTGGGCTGTGACTAGTTAAATAAGTTTATTGATTACTGCCAAGGGGCAATTGAAGTTTCGTAGAGCTTCTTATTTGAGCGCAAGGGCGCTTGCTACAGACGTGTTTTTTCGGTGACAACGAAGCTCAACTGGCTGATTTACATATTTTATCAGCTAGGTGGCACTGATCTCTTAACCAAACTTCAGGAGCACACATACCGGCCCCCATTGAAGTATTATGATAATTCAATGAGAAGTGTATATAGAATAAGTGTATATAGAATAACATACAAATGAAATTACTAATTAATGGTTACATATAATGCACTAAATATGAATACAATGATAAGAAATAATAAATTCAATAGAAAGAGGTTAAGCTTAATTGATATTACCATTATTTGCAAGAGGTAAAACGCAAATATTTGAGATACTTCTTTTGTAAGTTCCGAATGGAGTACGGACTATCACAACTGGAACATTTTCAGAATTTCCTTTGATGATTTCTGAAATGCGACCTACTATCAATTTACAAACTAGTAGGTCTCCATCCTTTACAAGAGCCATCATATCTGCTGCAACATTTGAATTTTAAAATGCATACACTGACATAATAATATATTGAATATATTGATACATAGCGTAAGGGTTTATGAATTTTTTTCTGCTGCAAAAAGCGCTAAATGTCTAAAAGCTTCTAAATGTCTGACATTTTATAAACGTACTTATCGTAGCCATTTTCAAAACTTTAAACACATATACTAGCAGAAGTTATAACAATTCTTGTTGTATACTATAAGACTTCTGTAATTCTCATGTACTATTGTAGACCTAGTATAGTGTAAGAATAAACTATTATTCGCGCAAAACTTTAAGCGCAATTTTATCGAAGCAACATCGGTGCCAGAAATATCTGGACAATAAATAAACAGATTCGCTTTTATTTTTAATGAAATCATATAATTTTATAGTCCTTTACATAATTTTTTTTATATTATTTTTTTAATTCGTTTGTTTTTTATAAACAAAACAATATCAGACTTTTTTGTTTGAAAATTAATACATTAAGTTTGAGAGTTTGCCATTTTGTCAAAATTGAAAAATTTCAAAAACCTTCGGTCAAAAACTGGACTATTATACTTCAATGTGCTTTTTGTTTCATTGAATTCATATGACGTCATACATATAAAAGTTTGGTGCCGCGCAACATCGACGAAAAGTGAGTCCAAAATACGCATCTTTCAATAAAAAATATATTCAAAATTTATTTTTGAAAATTCAGAGTATGTATTTTTTAATGCAGAAATCTTCATATTTCTACCTCGCTGCGAGACGTCAAAGCAATTTCATAAAATATGCATATTTTTCAATTTTCAAACTGAAAGCTTTCATAACCTTATAAGAAGTGCCACTGCTGAATATATAAAAAAGTAGGTTCCAGATGAACACTAGGCCAACAATTTATAAACAGATATTATTACTTGTTTGCTGACAAACCATAGAATTTTATGCGTTTAGAACTCTCAGAGACAATCATGCCCAGGGAACGTCGAATATTTTAACCTTACAAGTTCTTTTTTTCCCTTTTACTATTGCAGTGAAATTTTCGAAAAGAAAAATACAAAACTATAAAACTTGTGACTAAATGACCTTTCAGTTGAAAAGCTTTGAAGACTCTGAAGAAAAATAAAATAATTCCCATTAGTATTTGAAATCTATTTCTTAAACCTTAGGTTTATCTTGTGAATTTTCTCTTAAAGAGTAAATTCAGGAATAATTCTTTTAAAAATATGTTTATGTTTCTTATAAACTCTACTGTTTGAATACTAATCTTAATAACATTCAGCTCTTGGAGGTCTTCCGGCAGTTTGCGTGGGTGTTCTTCCCTTCAGTTCGATCCTGCACGATAGCGTCTTGCTCCAATTCCACAGCACTATAGGCTCACCGTCTTTAATACAGTATCACAAATAAAAAAGGCGTTTGCAGACAGAGTCTAGCGAAATACAGAGCATAAATCAGGGAAGATATTTTATTTTATTTTATTCTCATTTTTCATTTTTTTAGAAATCCAAAAACAGGTTTATTTGATCCACCATTTTGTTTCTATATTGCCTGATGACAGATGACATATCGCTCACCCGCAAAAAAAGTGACACATCTCGACAAAAGTAAATTTCACAGGAGAGGTAAAAGAAAATTTGCCGTAATTTTACTGTAACATGAAATTATGGCACTTAGCTCTGCATACAGGAGTAAAGGCGTGCATAATTATGTAAAACCCTTAAGATTGAAGACGTAGGATGAGGTTTGGAGGGTTGGGTAATTTTACCTCCCAATTCAATCCACCCCTCTTCTTTGGTCACAAATGGACATAAAGCGTAATAAAGTGATTTTCCATGTAAATACATTTATGAAACTTTTTGTGTAGCAAGATGACCTTAAGACAGACCTATTAATGGAATAAAACGCGAAATGAATTTTTGCGAGATGTGTCACTTTTCGTGCGGATGAGCGATATGATCAGGGGTGAAGTTCCGTATACCCTCTATTCCTCAAATAAAGCTATAGTGTATACTTTATCCATGAACTTTCCTGACTACAGCGCAGCGGTTCCCAACCTATCGGTCGCGACCCACTGGTGAATCACGGAACAATCAAGATTTGTCACAAAAATATATCTTTTATTTCATCCGTTTAAAAAATATAACAATTTCAACAACGAATATTATTTCAAGGAAAACATCTCAATTTCCTTCTGGATGAATATACGAGCAGAATATCGAGATATAACTACACTGTAAAAAAAAAAAAAAAAAAAAAAAAAAACGACATTTTTACAGTTCAAAGTACTGTTCATCTCGCTCACAAACTTGATCACAGTGAATGTGCTGTATCTTTCTTTGGTTTCCTGACTATATTAACATGGAAAATACAGTAGTTGCGTAAAATTAACAGCACAATGTGCTGGCAATTTGGACGCCAGCAGTTTGTTCTGTAAAAAAATGCGTCCAAATTGCCAGCACATTGTGCTGTTAATTTTAGGCAACTACTGTATTTTCCATGTTAATATAGTCAAGAAACCAAAGAAAGATACAGCACATTCACTGTGATCGAGTTTGTTCTGGCAGATTTACAGTGGTTTTTTTACAGTGTAAATCAACTTTGAGGTCCTTGATGGCGTTCAAAAAGACATACTTGTGTGAATGAGCTTTTTCTACTTTGCTGTTTTTGAAAAAAAAAAAAAGCAAGTACAGAAACAAACTGCGTCTAGAAAGTGTTTTAAAGTTAAAATTAACCACCTTTAAGCCTTATAAAAATGCCCTCAAACACCAGTGCCGGAAATCTCACTGATTGTAAAGTTGAATTTTGATAATAATTAACCGTAATTTTCATTATCTTTGTAATATGGGTCTTGTTTTAATTATTATCCCGCTTACGCACATTGGGATTCCCAATTTTTCTTTTTTGATGATAGTGTATCCTTCGTACGAAAATTTGCCTTTTTTCGTAGGATAGGATAGCCGATAGCTTATAGAAGTCATACAACAATTTCCATTCTGATATGAGATATACCCTCATATTAGGTGAGTCGCGTACCAATAAAGGTTGGGAACTGCTGCTATAGCATATACCAGGGACGGCGAACCATTTCACATCCACGTGCCAAATTTTTCCAAAAATATATGTTACGTGATCATCACCTGCCAACAACAAAATAATTCAATGAATCCAATAATAATGAATCAAAATTAGTTAAAATTTTGTTTTTAACATTAAAAAAGTATGGATAATATTTGATGTTATACTTTAGAAATTTATTGTAAAAATATTATTTCTTTTGTCACATCATAGATGCCAAATAAGTTATATCAGCTTTGTGGTTAGTTATTTTTGAGAAAATGCAAGTTGAATCGGACTCACTTGACAAGACGTTTTCACTTGAATTTTTCATATAATTTATTTCCGAAAATAATGTCTCGCAGAAAACTTTTCAAAATAGCAAGCGCCAGAATCTACAGCTTTTAGTGTCTAGAATTGAAATCCAAGTTGTTAAAATTTTACCATCGGCATTTTTGCTTATAATGCCTTTTAATCTTTCTTTTTCGATAATCTCCTAATTATCTTTTATTCTTAAAATTTTGTGAGCCAATATTGAACTAGATTGGGATACATTAAGTTATATTTAAGTTTCTTCAATCTGTATGAAAATGACAACCAACCGAACTAATCGAATTCAGATAAACAGAGACAACATCTAGATTAATTAATGCATTCTACTGTATTTTGATGTAGAACCTAAATTTAAGCCGTGCCAAAAATAATCTGCAACGTGCCACTTAAGGCACGCGTTCCATAGGTTCGCCGTCCCTGGCATATACCCTAAGAGTCTTTTACGACTGCAACACTGGTGAAGATAGAGAGAGCAATAGGATTTGATGCAGAGTAGTTTAGACGATAAATCGCTGTGACTTGATGATCGGATAGAAGACCATTATAATTTGATACAGAGCAGAAAATATCATGTATGCAATATTTTTGATCTCAACATTCCTTTTTCTATGCGCACAAAAAACAATGCCTTCTTCAAAACGCACAATGAAGTATGAGATATATCATAAAAAAGGTACACGTTTTTGATATAAATGCACTCACATTTCATTAAACCACGTTTTTTGGTTTAAAATTGCAGTTCATGAAAAATAACTGAAAAAAACTAGATTGGGAGGCGGCGGCACAGATAATCATCTCCTCGAGTTCACGGCTGAAATTCCAGAATTAGTTATAACTCGATTCGCATATTAAAACGTAATCGATCTGCCAAGTCATATATTGGTGGGAAAACACCTGAAATCCCGAATTTAGCGGTAGACTGTTAGGTTTATCATTGTGTTTTCCTGCATTCAAAGGTATGAAAACATGTAGGAACAGGAGCAGGAAAACAAAATGGTAAACCTACGAGACAACATCTAAAATCGGGTTTTCAGGTGTTTTCCACCAAGATTTATGACTTGGCAGACCGACTACGTTTTAATATGCGAATCGAGTTTTAACCCTTAAACGCCTGATTTTTCAAAAATCATTGTAATAATGTTTTTCGGCTTTCATTTTTTAAATAAATCATGGGAAAAATACTTTAAAAAATCATATTTTGTTTTAAGTATGGTTTATGGCTAAAAAACAGTTTGTTACTAATCGGCAATACTGGTCTTTAATTGAAAAAATAATTTTCCATGATAAAATTTTATATTATTAAACACACAAGAATTTTAGGAACTAAAATAAGAAATAAATTTTACTTGCTCACTGCAGAACAAAATAGGGTATTTCGCAAGCTTCCAAACAAAACAAAAATAACATGTGACAACAATTGAAAAAATAAATCTATCTTTATTCTTAAACAGCACAAGTGTTGCAATCTACATGTCGAAAATCGATTTAATAATATTTTCAGAATGTATTTTATTGGCAACATTAGGCATTATAGCTTCAATAGTATTCTAATAGTATTTTATAAGCCTAAATTGGGTATGTTGCCGAAAAGCAATACCAGGCGTTTAAGGGTTAACTAATTCTGGAATTTCAGCCGTGAAATCGATAAGGTGATTGTCTGTGCTGCCGTCTCCCGGCCTAAACGCATTAGCAAATAACCTCAAAGATTGCAGTGCGAAAGCCTCGCACGCTGCCACTGGTTTCACAAAACCATTATAAATACCGATATAGTTTATTTTTACTTTCTTCTATCTTTACAAGAAGAAAGTATTGGATTCGTGAAAAATTTCGACTTCAAGTTTTCAACGGATTTATACGTTTTAGAATGCCCAGAACACGATTTGATGGTTTTTAGAAAATGTCTGTCTGTGAGTCTGTCTGTCACTCTGTCACTCTGTCACTCCGTCACTCTGTCACTCTGTCTGTGAGTCTGTATGTGACAAAAAATTTGTGGGCGCCCTATCTCAAGAAATAATGGACGGAATTTCACAAAACTTCATATTTAGTTGTACCTTGATATAAACTGGACCTGATTAGTTTTGGGTGAAAATCGCCCAACAGGTGGCGCTGCTGTGCGGTATTTTTCACGATTTCTGCAATAGCTATATCTCAAGGACTACTGCACGGATTTTGATAAAACTTCAGATTCAGTTAGTCCAAGATATAGTTTGGTGCTAATTACTTTTTTGTGAAAATCGCCCAACAGGTGGCGCTGGTATGCTGCATTGTTCATGATTATCGCAATAGCTCTAACTCAAGAAAAAATGCACGAATTTTCATCAAACTTCAGATTCAGTTAGTCCCTGATATAAATTAGTGCTGTTTAATTTTTGGTGTAAATCGCCCAATAGGTGGCGCTGCTGTGCTGGATTTTTCACGATTTCCGCAAGAGCTGTATCTCAAGAACTATTGCACGGATTTTCATCAAACTTCAGATTTTGTTAGTCCTTGACATGAATTGACGTATAAATTAGTGCTGTTTAATTTTTGGTGTAAATCGCTCCACAGGTGGCGCTGCTATGCTGTATTTTTTGCGATTTCCGCAATAGCTTTTTCTCAAGAACAAATGCTTGGATTTTCAACAAACTTCAGATTCAGGTATACCTTAGTATAGTTTAGTGCTGTTTACTTTTAGTGTAAATCGCTCAACAGGTGGCGCTGCTATGCTACATTTTTTCAGAATTTCCGCTATAGCTCTATCTCAAGAACTTATGCACGAATTTTCATCCAACTTCAAATTCAGATATACTTTGATATGAATTGGTGCTAAATCGTTGTCATTTCTTGTACTATTTAAAGGATTTAATTGACGTGATTTATATAGAAGAAAGTTTTGTGATGACCACAACATACTAGTTTATTGATGAATCTAGAATTTATTTAATGATTACAGAAATCAATGCATTATAAAATAAAAATCAGAAAAAATGCTTTGGCAAGAGAAAATTTTATTATTCATAATTTCGGATATAAAGGATTAAAAAGGATTTTGTAGACATTTATATGAATGAATAATTTAAAAATATAAAGGTTTAAAAAAATACTGTGATTCATATAGCATAAAATACTGGATGTAAATATAAAAATCTCTGGAACCCAATAAATAAAAAGCATGATTGTAGTTTCTAAAGTAATTAATTTGTAGCTCCCTTCATCCGGTTCAGCAGGTGAAGCGCATGTACCTTTCAAGCGGAAAAAATTCTCCAAGCACTTTTACCTTAAATTGAACAGGGATTGCTTGTTTCGTTTACTCAGTTTCGGAAATAATGATACTTTCCTACTAATTCTGCCGCAAAGCATATCGTTTAAAAATGACACTGGTAACAACAGATTGGTAATAGCATCTTCGAATAAGTGCTACACTTGATTTATGCTTCAGAAGTGGAGGAGGGATCATCTGTATAATAAAAATTGCCCCCAAAATTGGCTTGTAAAATTTACCTTTTGAGACAGGTTTCATTTTTACAGGTACGTCTGTAATGCATTTTCTGGTTAAATACACACTGTTAGCAAACGCCGATAATTGACTTGGCAATTTTAAGGTCCCCGCCCCCAAAAAGAAGTTCGTAGCAATGGCTCTGGTTGTCTTTCCCTTATGAAAAATTGAAATTAAAGTTTTCTATCTTAAGAAAATACGCATGTCTTAGGAGATAGAAATCTCGTTTTAAACAAAAAATTCAATGTATTTTTACGTGACAATTTAAATCAAGCAGTAAGGCGTGACTCGAAATGTGAGAACTCCATGAGTTTTCCTGTTTTAATTCTCGATATGTAAATTCAGCAGGTATAGTAATCCATCATCTGTATACGCATTGATTTTGTCGATGGGAAAATAATTCCCCCATTAAAACACGAGACACGACAACTTGTTCTAATTTTTTATTAACTTTTTTCAAACCTTTTTTTTTTTTAAAAATGTTTGTACGTAATTTGAAAGTGTTATAGAACAAGTGGGTAAGTGTGATCACAGATCGCACAGAGGGTTTCGTTTAATATTCCTTTCAAAACACTTTATCCTTTTGAAAAATCTGTTAGTTCCACATTTCGCAACTCGGGGCGCACTCTATTCTAAATAAACCTCCATCCGAATGAAACTCCGTTTTACATACTATCCGTAGATATATTAGTCGAGGGGATTGGGCCCATAGCACCCGAGATAAGTAGGCGGCCCTGGCGGTGAAAAGTGAAACTAAAATATGTAAGGCTATGGTGCATAATATGAAAGAATGTTCAAAGGGATGTAGGCAAAAGTTGGAAAAGTGCTCCCCGGGTGAAAAGGGCGGAGGTTAAAAAAAATGTTTAAATAGACAAGTTAGAGCCCGGAGGAGTAAATAATATAGGACTTTTTGAAAAGTTTATGATTTGTCGCGCGGTCTGAGGTATTCAGCTATACGTATGCAAAAATTCATGTCTCCAACTTAATTAGGGGCTCTCTTAGAAAGAATTGCTTAAAATACATATGTGGTAGCTCAAAAGATTAAACGTAAGACTTTTTCAAGATTTTATGATTTGTCGCCTAGCCTCAGGTGTTCTGTTATAAGTATGCAAAATTTCAAATCTCCAATTTAATAAGGGGCTCTGTTAGAAAGAATTGCTTAAAATACGCATGTGGGAGCCCAAAGGGTTAAATGTACGACTTTTTCAAAATTTTATGATTTGTCGCATGATGGTGTTCAGCTATAAATGTGTAAAATTTCATGCCTCCAACCTAATTAGTGACTCACTTAGAAAGGATTGTTTAAAATACACATGTGAGACCCGAAAGGGTTAAATTTACAACTTTTTCAAAATTTTATGATTTGTCGTTTGATGTGAGGTGTTCAGCTATAAGTATGCAAAATTTGATGCCTCCAAACCTAATTAGTGGCTCACATAGAAAGAATTGTTTAAAATACACATGTGGAAGCCCAAAGGGTTAAATGTACGACTTTTTCAAAATTTTATGATTTGTCGTTTGATCTGAGGTGTTCAGCTATAAGTATGATAAGTATGCAAAATTTCACTCCTCCAACGTAATTAGGGGTTCACTTAGAAAGAATTGTTTAAAAGACACATGTGGGAGCCCAAAGGGTTCAATTTAAAACTTTTTCAAAATTTTAGGATTTGTCGTTTGATGTGAGGTGTTGAGCTATAAGTATGCAAAATTTGACGCCTCCAAACCTAATTAGAAGCTCACTTAGAAAGGATTGTTTAAAATACACATGTGAGACCCCAAAGGGTTAAATTTACAACTTTCTCAAAATTTTATGATTTGTCGTTTGATGTGAGGTGTTCAGCTATAAGTATGCAAAATTTCACGCCTCCAACCTAATTAGGGGCTCACTTTGAAATAATTGTTTAAAATACACATGAGGGAGCCCAAAGGGTTAAATGTACGACTTTTTCAAAATTTTATGATTTATCGTTTGATGTGAAGTGTTCAGCCATAAGTATACAAAATTTCACTCCTCCAACGTAATTATGGTCTCACTTAGAAAGAATTGGTTAAAATACACATGTGGGAGTCCAAAGGGTTAAATGCACGACTTTTTCAAAATTTTATAGTTTGTCGTTTGATGTGAGGTGTTCAGCTATAAGTATGTAAAATTTCACGCCTCCAACCTAATTAGGGGCTCACTTAAAAAAGATAGTTTAAAATACACATATGAGACCCCCAAGGGTTACATTTAAAATTTTTCAAAATTTTATGATTTGTCGTTTCATGTGAAGTGTTCAGCTATAAGTATGCAAATTTTCACGCCTACAACCTAATTAGAGGCTCACATGGAAAGAATTGTTTAAAATACACATGTGGAAGCCCAAAGGGTTAAATGTACGACTCTTTCAAAAATTTATGATTTGTCGTTTGATGTGAGGTGTTCAGCTATAAGTATGATAAGTATGCAAAATTTCACTCCTCCAACGTAATTAGGGGTTCACTTAGAAAGAATTGCTTAAAATACACATGTGGGAGTCAAAAGGGTTAAACGTACGACTTTTTCAAAATTTTATGATTTGTCGTTTGATCTGAGGTGTCCAGCTATAAATACGCAAAATTTCTCGCCTTCAACCTAATTAGGGGCTCACTTAGAAGGAATTGTTTAAAATACACATGGTGGAGTCCAAAGGGTTAAATTTACAACTTTTTCAAAATTTTATGATATGTCGTTTGATGTGAGGTGTTCAGCTATAAGTATGATAAGTATGCAAAATTTCACTCCCCCAACGCAATTAGGGGTTCACTTAGAAATAATTGTTTAAAATACACATGTGGGAGTCCAAAGGGTTAAATTTACAACTTTTTCAAAATTTTATGATTTGTCGTTTGATGTGTGGTGTTCAGCTATATGTATGCAAAATTTGACGCCTCCAAACCTAATTAGAGGCTCACTTAGAAAGGATTGTTTAAAATACGCATGTGAGATCCCAAAGGGTTAAATTTACAACTTTTTCAAAATTTTATGATTTGTCGTTTGATGTGAGGTGTTCAGCTATAAGTATGCAAAATTTGACGCCTCCAAACCTAATTAGAAGCTCACTTTGAAATAATTGTTTAAAATACACATGAGGGAGCCCAAAAGGTTAAATGTACGACTTTTTCAAAATTTTATGATTTATCGTTTGATGTGAAGTGTTCAGCCATAAGTATACAAAATTTCACTCCTCCAACGTAATTATGGGCTCACTTAGAAAGAATTGGTTAAAATACACATGTGGGAGTCCAAAGGGTTAAATGCACGATTTTTTCAAAATTTTATAGTTTGTCGTTTGATGTGAGGTGTTCAGCTATAAGTATGTAAAATTTCACGCCTCCAACCTAATTAGGGGCTCACTTAGAAAAGATAGTTTAAAATACACATATGAGACCCCCAAGGGTTACATTTAAAATTTTTCAAAATTTTATGATTTGTCGTTTCATGTGAAGTGTTCAGCTATAAGTATGCAAATTTTCACGCCTCCAACCTAATTAGAGGCTCACATGGAAAGAATTGTTTAAAATACACATGTGGAAGCCCAAAGGGTTAAATGTACGACTCTTTCAAAATTTTATGATTTGTCGTTTGATGTGAGGTGTTCAGCTATAAGTATGATAAGTATGCAAAATTTCACTCCTCCAACGTAATTAGGGGTTCACTTAGAAAGAATTGCTTAAAATACACATGTGGGAGTCCAAAGGGTTAAACGTACGACTTTTTCAAAATTTTATGATTTGTCGTTTGATCTGAGGTGTCCAGCTATAAATACGCAAAATTTCTCGCCTTCAACCTAATTAGGGGCTCACTTAGAAGGAATTGTTTAAAATACACATGGTGGAGCCCAAAGGGATAAATGTACGACTTTTTCAAAATTTTATGATTTGTCGTTTGATGTGAGGTGTTCAGCTATAAGTATGCAAAATTTGACGCCTCCAAACCTAATTAGTGGCTCACATAGAAAGAATTGTTTAAAATACACATGTGGAAGCCCAAAGGGTTAAATGTACGACTTTTTCAAAATTTTATGATTTGTCGTTTGATGTGAGGTGTTCAGCTATAAGTATGATAAGTATGCAAAATTTCACTCCTCCAACGTAATTAGAGGTTCACTTAGAAAGAATTGTTTAAAATACACATGTGGGAGTCCAAAGGGTTAAATTTACAACTTTTTCAAAATTTTATGATATGTCGTTTGATGTGAGGTGTTCAGCTATAAGTATGATAAGTATGCAAAATTTCACTCCCCCAACGCAATTAGGGGTTCACTTAGAAATAATTGTTTAAAATACACATGTGGGAGTCCAAAGGTTAAATTTACAACTTTTTCAAAATTTTATGATTTGTCGTTTGATGTGAGGTGTTGAGCTATAAGTATGCAAAATTTGACGCCTCCAAACCTAATTAGAGGCTCACTTAGAAAGGATTGTTTAAAATACACATGTGAGATCCCAAAGGGCTAAATTTACAACTTTTTCAAAATTTTATGATTTGTCGTTTGATGTGAGGTGTTCAGTTATAAGTATGCAAAATTTCACGCCTCCAACCTAATTAGGGGCTCACTTTGAAAGAATTGTTTAAAATACACATGTTAAGGGTTAAATGTACGACTTTTTCAAAATTTTATGAATTGTCGTTTGATCTGAGGTGTCCATCTATAAGTATGCAAAATTTCAAGTCTCCAACATGTATAGTTTCTGAGAACGGGCTCTGTGACGGACAGACAGACAGACAGAGGAGCGAGACGAATAGGGTTTCGTCAGATGAACGATTGCTAAAATGTCGAATGAATTACTAAAAATGAATTACTTTTAAAGCTAAGAATATGTGATAGATGTTAATTTTCTTAAAATAATCAAAATGAAGGAAAACAGCATCATTATAACAGTAACACTTTTCTTCTCTTAAGTAAAGGCTATATACGTGGCCCCTGCGACAATACTGTTACTTTTAAGGTATCATAGAACAATTATATTAACTAACTTAAAATTATTAACTAACAACTAACATGCAAAATTAAAATTATTTTTTAAATTCTAAGTAAATAATATGAGGGTGACACTGAAATTTTTTAGATAGGGCTAAATATTGCAAGTTAAACATATCAACTCTTAGATGTGTTTAAAGTAGTTCCCTCCAAGATCAATTTACTTTTGCAGGCGAATTTTCCAAAGATTAAATGCGTCAAGCTATCCATTTCTTAGAATTAAAAATATGCTTTTATAGCCTCAACAAACTAAAAACGTATTTTTTTTTTAAATGAAAAAGTAGCCAATAGTCACACAGAGTAAGATCAGGAGAATAGGGTGGATGTCCCATCACTTTGATATATTTTATTTATTTAAACAATTCGAGCTGAATGAGAAGCATTGTCATGGTGAAGCATAAGGCCACTAACATTCACCTCTTAAAGAATTTCTGGATGACACGTGGTTACTACTTAGTTGTAACTTTCTTCTGTTCCTCTAGCTTTATGGTTTTGACTAGCCGTGCACTCCTGAAAAATTCAGTATAAATTACTTTTTTCATTGCTCCTAGTCTTTTCACAATTGTTGGTTAAGGTTCTTTTTATTTATTTACTTTTTTTATATAAAAAACGAATTTTACTTTTTTGACGTGTTGGAAAGTCAAAAAAGGTATGCACACGTCTAATTACCAGTTATGCTTTTAGAAATAATGCGGTTTTAATAATTTTTTAATAAAAAAAATATTATTTCCCCGTATATTCTGTAACAGGGTTGGATCTCTTAGTATTATATAACACTATAGATATAATAAACAATTAAAAAATATATATAATAACATAGTTCTAAAAAAAACTTTTATGTTCACAATTGAAACCGGACTGGCATTAGTCGTTTATGTTCTTTAATAAAATGTATGTTATTATCATTGCATTTTCAAATATTCAAGATTTTATGTTTACATTTCATTAATGTCTGTAAATTCCATTTCACCAGTGAAAACCAATAAAGAAATTTAGTTTCATTTCAAAAGATTTCAAGTGACTACAAAATAGCCATTCTCTAGTTATGTATATATGTTTCCTGCAAATAAAATACATGTAGTGCAACAATGTTTAAATGATAAACCCACTTAATTTTATCTATTTTATATGAATAAATGCAGTAGAAAATGCCCCAATATTATACCCCTAAGGAAAATTTGTAATTAAAAATTTTAAAGTATAGCTAGAAATTCCTAAAAGAAAAATCCATTTATCCATCCAAATCCATCCTAGCTCTACTCTTTATCAACAGAAGCTAGTATAGTAACTGGACAGAATTAATTGTTCTTACCAATGAGTAAGCAAAAGAGATAATAATTAAATCTCTTAAATTTTGAAGAAGATTCATAGTTCCTTTCCCATCGCTTCTGAAATTTACAATTAATAAATTATTGGAAGTGGGGAACATTTAGAAAAGAGAGAAAGTAACTTCTACAATTAAGTTTATTTACTTCAAAATTTAGATGTTTCTTCAGGTACTCTTCATGGTGATGTTTTATCTTTTTGTGATGATTTTAGTTACTCCTTGTGGAGACATCCTGTCAAAATAATAATAATAACAATAATAATAACAATTAAATAAATAAATACAAATAAAAAATAAACATCAGATCCAACAGAGTTATTAGGTTGGTTTGCGGGATCTCTGTTTTTTTTTATTGAAACTCCAGTTTTAGTTAACCATTTGATTGTAGAATTTGAAGAAGAAGACAATTTTAGGATTTGAAAAAATAAAAACACGTTGATCGTTCGTAGCAGAATAGTAAATCTCACAGGCCATCCAGAGATTGAACGTAACAAAGATGCTCCAATCTATAAATATCAATCCTGCAAAAAAAACCAGGAAAAGTCCTAAGTAGGACTCTCAGCCTGAGGGTTTCGTACCATTATGTCATATTACCGTAAAGATTATTCTTTAGAAATACTATACAAAAACAAGAACTTCTTACTTATACCTAGATGGTTCTTGTAATTGTTGTATCGTAAAACAGTAATTTATTCAATTATGTATTAACTCTTAACTAGATTTGATTGTGATGACAGAAGGAAGAACAGATTACCTAACATTGTATGTCAAAGTTTTCAATACTTATCAAGGCTACTATTTTTCATTCTTCTATTGTTTTACACTTCTGTTCTGATATTAAGTTTCTCTTTCGTAGTATTTAGTTTTACCTCTCTCTTGGGGGCCTCGAAGCTCCCGTTTCTCTTTAAGATCTGTAATATATCCATTTAATGCTATAAGACCTTCCTTATGGCCAAACATCAAGATTATGGATCAACGGAAAGTACCCTATAGACTTGTGTGAAAAATATAGTTTTATAGTATTTTTACTTTCTTCTGTCTTTACAAGAAGAAAGTATTGGATTCGTAAAAAATTTCGAATTCCCGTTTTCGACGGATTTACACGTTTTAGAGGTCAGAGATCCCGAAAAACATGTTTTTACAAAATGTCTGTCTGTGAGTCTGTTTGTCTGTGTGTGTGTGACACAAATTTTGTAGGCACTCTATCTCAAGAACTAATGAACGGAATTTAATAAAACTTTAGATTCAGTTAGTCCCTTATATATATTGGTGCTGATTAGTTTTTGGTGTAAATCGCCCAGCAGGTGGCGCTGCTATGCTGCATTATTCATGATTTCCACAATAGCTATATTTCAAGAACTAAAGAATGGATTTTTAGAAAACTCCAGATTCAGCTAGTCCTTGAAATAATTTGGTGCTGATAACTTTTTGGTTTAAATCGCCCGATAAGTGGCGCTTCTATGCTGCATTATTCATGATTATCGCAATAGCTCTATCTGAAGAACTAATGCACGAATTTATATCAAACTTCAGATTCAGTTAGCCCCTGATATAAATTAGTGTTGTTTAGTTTTTGGTGTAAATCGCCCAAAAGGTGGCGCTACTATGATGCATTTTTCATGATTTCCGCAATAGCTCTATCTCAAAAACTAATGCACGGATTTTCATCAAACTTCAAACTCAATTAGAACTTGACATACGTTGTTGCTCTTATATTTTGGTTTAAATCACCTAACCAGTGGCGCTGCTATAATACATTTTTCAGGAAATATTAACATGTATGAGTTAGAAGAAAGTTTTGGGATTGCCGCATCTAACTAGTTTTTATAGTATTTAACTTGTGTGAATACATAGTTTGCGTGAAAAAAGAAAACTTTGGTTTTAAGGCCGTAACATTTTATTGCATTGAGTTAGAAGCTCGAAGTTTTACAAAACAATGGGTCTATGGGCCTTATTAGCCCCCGGAATGCTATTTCTTTGTCTCAGCTTATTTTGTCTCCAATAAATAACGTTACCTTGTATACGCTAGCCGTAAAACAAAAGCCGATGTTTCATTGTGCGATTAAATACTCTACAGCATTTTTTAAAACTTCTAAGCATCGCACATTTTCAATGTTTATACCGTCGCATTGGGAAAAAAAAAGTATTTTTTAATGCAATTTGTTTGAAAACTGCATCTCCATTTGTTTTTGAAATATTAATTTTTTTTATAGTTTTTAGCGACATTTGTTTAATTTTGGCAACTCAAGTTCTCTATTTCTGTAGAAAATAATAGAAAAATTGTTGAAAAATAGCAATTATATCTTTTTGTTGCCATTTTCTCATAAAAATTTAAAAAAAAAATTAAAATGCGTGCTATTTTGAGAAAAATATCAATGAATGATTTATGATAAAACATGGAACTATTATAAACTATATTTAATTTTAAGAATCTATATTAATGCAAATTACGTCATTTTACATAAAATAAAAGCGTGTGCTTTAAGTCTTAAAATTGAAATATGTTTTGCACTACAGTAGAGTCCCACTTAACCGAGTTATTTTCTTCTGGTGGACTGATGGCTTCTATTATTATGAAACAGCCATTATAAATGAAGCGTTAGGTGAAGATGAAAGAGCAGTCGTAAAAAGTTAGAACTCTGATTTTCTGGTCAGAATGGGAAAAAAATGGCCATAATTCTTTTTCCATTTTTTTTTTACCATTCTGATCAGAAAATCAGAGTTCTAACTTTTTACGACTGCTCTTTCATCTTCACCTAACGCTTCATTTATAATGGCTGTTTCATAATAATAGAAGCCACCAGTCCACCAGAAGAAAATGAAGTAATAGAAATGCCGGGGGCAACACTAAATTCTGAAAAAGCAAAATTCCTGTTCTCTAGTGTATTTTTTATTTGATATTGATTTCAACTTGATATCTTCAGCCCTTCCTGAGAGAGATAAAAAGGGATCTTGACAGACAGGCGGAAAAAAAAGTAGTCCTGTAAGCATTCAATTTTTTCCTTTTCAGGTACGGAACAGAACGTTCCTTAAGACATCAGAATATTGTTATGAAGTTGAATAAATTTATAAGATGCTTCTTCTTTAACTATTAATAAACAAGTCGGGTGTGGACATCTCAAAACTTTCTTCTATCCCATACATGTTACTACATCCTGAAAAATGCAGCATACCAGCGCCACCGGCTAGGTGATTTACAACAAAATCTAATCAGCAACAACTTATGTCAACTTCAAACTGAATCTGAAGTTTGATGAAAATACGTGCATTAGTTTTTGAGATAGAGCTATTGCGAGAATCGTAAACAATTCTGCATAACAGCGCCACCTGTTAAGCGACATGCATAAAAAACTAAACAGCATTAATCTATATCAGGGACTAAATGAATCTGAAGTTTGATAAAAATTCATGCATTAATTCTTGAGATAGAACTCTTGCATTAACAATGCATAATGCAGCATAGCAACGCCACCTGATGTGCGATTTACACCAAAAAGTAATGAGTTCCAAATTATATCATGAACTAACTGAATCTGAAGTTTTATGAAAATCTGATTGTTAGTTCTTGAGATATAACTATTGCGGAAATCGTGAAAAATGCAGCATGGCAGCGCCACCTGTTGGGCGATTTACATCAAAAAGCAATCAGCACCTATTTATGCCTGGGACTAACTGAATGTAAAGTTTTATTAAATTCCGTTAATTACTTTTTAACATAGAGCGCCCTCAAAATTGGTGTCGCATACAGACAGACATACAGACAGACTCACAGACAGAAACTTTGTAAAAACATGTTTTTCGGTATCTCTGATTCCTAAAACGTGTAAATACGTCGAAAACTGGAAGTTGAAAATTTTCACGAATTCAATACTTTCTTCTTGTAAAGACGAAGAAAATTAAAATACTGCTCTAAAAGACAACATTTCCTTTCTATTTTTTTATCTTTTTTACAGAAGTGCTTCATAAGCTAGCTGATTCAAAATTTTGCTGCCAGGTGTCCCAATTTTCCGATCCTCCAAGATCTGTACCGCGTAACCACTGCGCGGGACACCGAAAGTTCCGATATTTCAGGATGCACAAACTTTTTTTAATTTCTTTCCGTATTATACTACAGCTCATATTCAGAATATTAGAATAATTACTTTTTTTTAGAAATTGAAAATATCGTTTGGTAATTTAATGTCTTTTAATGCAAATATGCAATCGATATTTTTTATTAAGAACTGGTGATTAAACTTATTTATTATCTTAAAATTAATATCATTTTTGAAAATATCAATTGAAAAAAAAATTATTTTGAAAAGTCAAAATATTAGAATATTTATTCAAGTGGTTCAAAATATTAGAATATTCCACATTAATTCTCCTTTAATCATCAGCAATTCATGACTGGCGGCATCATTGATTAAATTCAGACGATTTTATTTAAAATCAGTATTCTTTTTGCAGTTTGTTTGCTTTTTCGTCTTAAAATGGGTCGTATAAGTGATATTCCTGAATCTATTAAAATTCGTATGGTTGATATGTATCGGCACGGTAAAAATCAATGTTATATAGCGAATTATTTACATTGTTTGCAATGAAGCGTTAATAAAATACTGACACAATATTCAAAAAATGGAAAATTTCAAAATAATCGCCGAGATAGCGGCCGAAAGCCAAAAACATCTGCTAGAGATGACAGGAAACTGAGGCGTATAATTAAGAAAAACCGTTTTAAAAGTGTGCCATTCTTGCACCGAAAATGGAAATAAGAAGGAATTGAAGTTTCTACATCGACAAGATTAAGACGTCTCCATAAATTTAAGTTTGAAACTCATGTACCGAAAACAAAACCTCTCATGACTGCAAAACAAAAGCGTATATGATTGAATTGGTGTAAATCAAGACGTTTATGGAGCGAAGAAGATTGGAAATATATATTATTTAAAGATGAAAGAATGTTTTGTGATTCATATGGTAATCAAAGTATTCGAGTTTGGAGAATGAAGCAAGAAGCCTTTGATAAAGAATGCTTTAAACGGTCCGTAAAATTTGCTGCTAGTGTCATGGTTTGGGGTTGCGTGAGTGCAGAAGGACCTTGAAAGTTATGCATTGTCTACGAAAAGGTTAACTCTCAGATATATCAAGAAACTTTGGAATATTACATGATTCTATCATCAGAAAATGTATTTGAAGATGATTTCATCTTTCAACAAGATTTAGCGACACCGCATATCTCGGTGTCAACTAAGAATGGTCCCGCCAACGCAACATTAAGGTACTGCCTTGGCCACCAAACTCACCAGACTTCAATCCCATCGAAAACGTTTGGTGCATAATGAAGAAAAAACTCCAAGAAAATCCTCCTTCAAGTAAAACTGAGTTAGTGGCATCACGTATAAAATCTATTTTGGCTAATATGGATAGAAATGATTGTAAAAACCTTGTATATAGTATGCAAGATCGATTGTACGATGTTATGAAAGCTACAGGGGATACTACAAAATATTAACTACCATTTACTTCATATTCATAAGGGAATGTTGTTGCGTAAAATAAAATATTCTAATATTTTGAACCAATCTAAATTTTATTCTAATATTTTGATGTGCTTCAGAAAGCTGTATACCTAATTTATTTTACTGTATTTTATATTTTGTAAATATTAATATCTTATCTAAACATTCCAGATTTAATTTATAAGAATTTAATTACATTTACTTAGTATCAAAAGTAAATAAATGAAAAATATTTTTTTCTTATTACTTTTTCTCAATTATTCTAATATTTTGAATATAAGCTGTATTCGTTAGTCTACATCGAGTGTAACTTAATACAGTAAAACCAATGAAGACAGAATTTATCTATAACGGATTACAGTTCCATCGAAAGGAAGGCCTATGAAATGTACCAGCCTAGACAGAAACCTCTCTAAACTGAATTTTTTGGCTATTTCTTCGCAGGTTTTACTGTACTATGTTCAGTAAACCATGTGAGAACGTACATGTTTATAACGGAACAACTTTATTTAAAAAATAAAAATTTCATTGTCTCAGCGATTCCGTTTTCCGAGGTTTCACTGTATTAGATTGTTGTATTTATTTAATATAATAAAACCTTGAAGAAATCAAAATAAATTCCGTTTTAAACAGGTCTTAGCAGGTGTAACTGCACGGTATTCTTAAGGTAGGGATAATGAAATTTTTGCATTTAAGACCATAATTTTCGATATAAACAGGCTTCGTTTTAAGAGACTTTACTATATTTTGATGTCCCAATTTAGAAGCCGTTGTCCCGTTCTTTTTTTTTTTTTTTTGCCTCCCTGCCTCGCTTTTTACCCGACTGAAAAGAAGGGTTATGTGTTTCACGCGTAACTGGGTATGTGGATTTCTTTATACCCTCGAAACATCCCAACGGCTGGATGGATTTTAATGAATGAGGTCTCTATCAATTCTTCTTAACTGCCCGATGGTTATAGGCTAGGTTTTGTTTTTATAAATTCAAAATGGCAGCCATAAAATACAAAATGGCGGTAGAGACGAAAAAACAAATTTACGCACCCTATTGAGTGGCATATCATTGGATAGGTCTTTCAAAATAAAGACGATGTTTCATTAACTATTTTACAGTCAGAAGCTGCGTTAAAATATTATACAACCTGGAAGTTGTGTATGTAGGATCTCTAGCTTTACTGCAACTCTAACCATCATAGACATCTACAGACCTCATCAAAACAGTGTTTATAGATAGGAACTAACAATTAAACACAACTTAAAAGTCATCAATACAAGTAAATAAAAAAATGATTAAGTAATACAAACAATTAATACAATAATAATAATAAAAAAAATAAGTCAATTCCTACTTAGGTCAATAAGAGAATTTTTTTCTCTCATTCTTCTTTGCTCTTGAGTGGCGCTTAAAATGCCTTGATCAAAAAGAGGGCTCTCTCGGTCGTAAAATACCTTGATCAAGAAGAGGGCTCTCTTGATTATTGAAAATTAATTAATTTAATTTAATTAATGAATTAATATTTGAAAAAAACTGGATTAACATCAAGTGTCATCCATTACAAGTTTAAAAAATTTTATTTGAGCTTGATTGGATGAATAATAAGTATTTTATTAACGATTAAAAATTTGAACAAGATATATATAGCGAAAGTGTGAGCTAATAGTAAGAATTGAAAAAAAAAAATAGTTTCACATTGATGAGAAATAATTAATTAGTTCGTTTTTTACGCAGTCGGGATTTTTGATTTTTTTAATTTAATTGTTTATTCGGACACTAAAGCAACACTACTTCATGATGTTTCTTTTGAAGCTTTGAAAATTGAATGAATGCAAACTGAATTCGGAAAAAAAAAATAATTCTAAATGTCTAAAAGAGAAAAACAAAGTCAAAGGGGGTAAACTGGATTTTCGCAAAGAGATTACTATGCTCGTATGAGCGGAGTCTTTAAAAAATAGGTTTACATCCTTACAAAATTTAGCTAATAATATTATTCACGGAAAAATTCAGTTTTGTCTATACGACAACATGAATAAGTCGTCGTTTTTATATTACTAAATTTAAGGGGCTAATGTTAGCGAAAATTCAATGCGTAAATCATTTATCGTTCTATAATCGTTATCTATCGCCTTTCTCATAACTATACAGGTAGATTTTATGTAGGGAAAAATAGACTAAAACCACATATTAGACTAATTTTTTAAAACACATATATTCAATTGGCAAATAAATCATAACAGCTGTAAATTTCCAAGTGGGTGAAAAATGTCCGGACAAGGATTCGAACCAGTGATGTCTTGGCTGAAGACGCCAAAGCTCTACCAACTGAGCCATCCCGGACGAATCTGGAGGACTTATTCACCCAACTAATTTTTAACGATCATAGCATCTCGTCTAATATCTGAATAGGCGTTAAAGGTTAACTTGGGTGAATTAATCCTCTGGATTCGTCAGGGATAGCTCAGTTGCTAGAGCATTGGGGGCTTCAGCCAAGACATCCCTGGTTCTAATCCTGGCCCGGAGTTTTTCACCCACTTGGAAATTTACAACTGTTGTAAAACCATATAGTCGGGTGAAACCCGATATCTCAATTTGAGCTCCGCACTAGCGGGTAATTATTGAAATACTTAGCTCAAGACAACAATAAGAAGAAGCCAACACGGCATCTCCATACTGCCATTTGCTTATCTTCTGCTTTTGAAAGTTTATGTTATTATTTTTATTTTAATGTTTGTTAGTTTTCAAAATTGTAACATATGAACTCAAGTAAAGTTATTGAAACCTTTTTATATTAATGAGAGTAGCATATTTAATAAGGATTTAGTTTTCCCCAATGAAACTGTTGCTAGCATTTGTAAGATTTTTTTAATGACTTGCTTTGCGATCCTCATTCTTTTGGGGGTAAGACTGGATATCCTACGTTAGATGAAACCGGCTATTGGAAAAGAATGCTTGAAGAAAAGTCTGTCAAAACTACTACATAGACAAGAGTGATTATGATTTTACTAAACCTGAAAGAGAAGTAAACTTCTTTTCTACAATTTCTCAATTTATATTTAAGAAAATTAATTTTTTGCTCTTTAAATCTTAAATCATTAAAGTTATAATTAAAATACTGTTAGTTAAGTTCCTTAGTTAAAGATTTGAAGTAGAACATTTTGCTACAAAAGAAAGTCTAAACAATTTCACTTCCTGTAAGATTAACATATCCATGCGGTTTTGTCTTACCCCACTGGCTGGGTAAGACCGGATGATTTGATTTTTTCTGAAAAAGCGTTTATTAATAAAAATGCTATGAACAAATAATATATTTATAATGATATTATTGTACAAGCATAAGAGCAGAATGTTTACGTAAATTCTGATTATATTTTGCTAGAAATTCTGGCTTCAACTAATAATAAGGTGTTCGATTTTATCCTTACTCTATCATATTGTATACAATAATTTGTGTTGATTTTGCAATGTGTCTGCCAAAATCATAAATTCTAACGCGTACACAGTCAGATTTATGCATGGGCTCATGGTTCATCCAATATTCGTTAATTCATGGGTTCCTACAGATAGAGTTTTAAATTGTGATAAAAATAGACATCTGTGAACATGAATTATTTTATCCTATTGTTTCTTATTTTGCTTGTTCCAAGTTCTAGGTAACTACAAGGAGGTTGAATCATTACATATATTCTCGCTGCGTACAAAGATTTCTATAATTTTTGTTTGTTTACCACTTTAATTTACAACTAGTCATACGTGGCAATTCCAAAACTTTCTTCTATCTTATACATGTTAATACTTCAAAATTCTCTATTACAGTGCCAAAATTAAATGACAATGTATGACCATCGTGAGGATTCTGAAATTCCATGCATTAGTTCTTGAAATAGGACTATCGGGAAAAATGCAGCATAAAAGTGCCACCTGTTGGGCGATATACACCAAAACATAATCAGCAATAATATTTATCAAGGTATACATGAATCTGAAGTTTGATGAAAATTCGTGAATTAGTTCTTGAGATAGAACTATTGTGGGCATCGGGAAAAAATGCAGCATAGCACCGCCACCTGTTGAGTGATTTACATCAAAATGTATAAAACGTCAATTCATGTCAATGACTAACTGAATCTGAAGTTTGATGAAACTCCGTGCATTGGTTCTAGAGATAGAGCTGTTGTGGAAATCGTGAAAATGCTGCATAGCAACGCCACCTGTTGAGCAATTTACACCAAAAACTAATCAACTCCAATTTATATCAGGGACTAACTTAATATATATTTTTTTTTTAATTCCGTACATTAGTTCTCTAGATAGAGCGCTCACAAAATTTGTGTCACATACATAACAGACATCAGAAAGAGTCACAGACTCCAGATAGACATTTTGTAAAAACATTGTTTTTCGGAATCTCTGACTCCTAAAACGTGTGAATTCGTCGAAAACCAATAGTCGAAAAATTTCACGAATCCAATACTTTCTTCTTCTAAAGATAGAAGAAAGTAAAAATGTTGCAGAAATAATCTTGATAAAATCGTCGTTTGTGCGATGAAATAATTAAATCAGAATAAAGGTATTTATGCGTTTTTTGATGTACTTTTATCACTTTTAGCATGTACAGTAAAGCATCGTTTATACATTTCTCATTTATATGTCTTTCATATTTATACGTCAGTCGTTTAACTGCGGTCCCGATTCATCCCTATTGATTTTAATGTTGTAATGTGTCGTTTATATAATACTCATAACTTCGGATATACGTCTTTTCTTCATGCCGTAACCGATTTTCTCGGAATTTTTTCCGAATGTGATGCCGATGTAATGACATCGAAATTATGCACAATTGACGAACTAATAGAAAACAGACTAGCGGATGCTCATATAAGTAGCTAAGAAGAAGAAGAAGAAGACCGTGAAGAAATTATACCACCTTCTTTCAAAGATGCGTTGGACTGCAGTGACACACTTGAACCTTTTTAAGGTTTCGTTCATCTGACGAAACCCCTATTCATCTCAATCCTCTGTCTGTCTGTTTGTCTGTCCGCCTGTCACCGAGCCCGTTCTCAGAAACTATGTACGTTGGAGACTTGAAATTTTGCATACTTATAGCTGAACACCTCTTATCAAACAACAGTTCATAAAATTTTGAAAAAGTGTTATATGTACCCTTCCGGTCTCTAACTTGTGTATTTAAGCAATCTTTTAACTCATCCCCTAATTAAGTTGGAGACTTGAAATTTTGCATACTTATAGCTGAACACTTGCGATCACACGAAAAATTATAAAAATTTTAAAAAGCCTTATATTATTTACCTCTCCGGGCACTATCTTGTGTATTTTAAGCCACTTTTCTAACCTCCCCTTTTTTTCACCCGTGGGACACTTGTCTAACTTTTGCCGACACCCCCTCACGTGATATATCATTGCACGGCCCTTTGACTACTCTTTCATATTATGCACCATAGCTCTATTTTAGTTCAACTTTTTATCGCCAGGGGGCGTCTACCTATCTCGGATGCTATGGGCCCGATCCCCTCGACTAATATATCTACGGATAGATTGTAAAACGGAATTTCTTTCGGATAGAGGTTTGTTTAGAATAGAGTGGGCCCCCTGGTTGCGAAATGTGTAACTAACAGATTTTGCAAAAGGATAAAGTGTTTTGAAAGGAATATTAAACGAAACCCTCTGTGCGATCTGTGATCACACTTACCCACTTGTTTGTTTCTCACAATGCTAGTGAGAAAACTTAACTCCATACATAATGCTTTTGCTTAAGTCTCAAAGTAAATCGCCAAATCAGACGACGATTAAAGATTAATTTAATTAAAATCTGTTTCTACGTTCGATAATGGAATAAAAAATGCGTAATTCAAAAAGTGCAACTTATATAAGGCTTGATAATTCTCACTTTTATTTTTAAATTTTAGAAATAATTATTTAATTCTTCTTTCGATATTGTAACTTTTTAACAATGTACAGTGCGTCTTAAACAACCGATAAAGGCAGCAAAATTAAATTTGTATGATTGCAGTATTATAGTATTTCTATAGTCAAAGATTTTACACCTTAGGCGACGCGACTGCAATTTCGATTGTACGTCTTTCTCAATTTTACGTCGTTTTAAAACGGTTCCCTGAAAGACGTATAAACGGTGCTTTACTGTATTAGCTTAGTTTAATGATTATAAGTGATTTTCTTGCATAATTTTATAATTGTATTTTCATAATATCTTATGGTAAAATTTTAATGGGTTCTCGGACAATTCTTTGGAAAGAACGGATTCTATTCAAGATTTCTATTCAAGAACCGCGGTACTGCTATAATAATAATAAAAAAAATAGCTCTAGAAAACGTGTAACAGCGAAACAAAATGGTGGTTATTGATCGGTTTGTCCGATTTTTTCTCGTTCGAAAATGATGACCTGTTGGATGCACTGTCATTCACTAGACTATCCCCTTTTTTTATACAGTCATAAATCACTTATGTTGTCGGAAGAAGTAGTTGGATGTTAAATGGCCGTCCACATTTCGCGTGCAGGTCAAGTCAAAGATGAGGTACTCAAGCAGAAGTAATATTCTGTTTTGTTTTCGGTCTCTGGGGCAATGTAGCATTACGGTGAAATGACAGTCTTGGCTCGATAAGCCAACTTTTGACGTATGCGCTGTCATAGAAAGAAAAAAAAACTTTGCCAGCCGCACATTCCATGAGATGGGTTCTTATGGTTCACCGAAAGTAAATAAGAGACTTCCTGTAAGTCTCCTGAACATCCTTTGAAGTCTTCTCGAGTTTTAAGAGCGACCATGGTCGCCGGCAGAAAGAAATGCAGAAAGGGGCAAGATTTTGGAACAGCTAGTGTTGCTAGATCCACTGTCACAAAAAGCGGGACAGAGAGGAAATAAAAGTGGGACAGTGGCTTCTAAATCCGGACGTTAAAAATAGAATAAAGCCTATATGAAAGCTGCACCTGTCTATAATAGGAAATATTCATATCCCTCAGGAAGAAATATTATGCAAGAATACCTGCTAAGACTTTAACCTGTATAAAACGGAATTGTTCTGTGACCACTTATAAATTTCGTCTTAGAACGCTTTACTCTATTAAATAAACACAACAATCTTATACAGTATAATGTGCGAAAGCGAAATGGTGTGAAAGCGGCGGCAGAAAAAAAATTCCGTTTTGGGAAGGTTTTCGATTGAGCAGTTATAATTAGATGGTAATGATTACGCAGGGATTATGAAATTTTTTTACGTTTCAGGTAGGATTCCGTTATACACAGTTGCCGCTTTCCCAAGGTTTGTTAATCAAAATACATAGGTTTTACTCCAATTAAAAACAAAATAGCTAGGAATCGAAAAAATCGTCCGTTTTATTATACACTGCCTTTCGGCGGAATCATAAATAAATTCCTTTATAGACAGATTTTATTTTCAAAGTTTTTATTGTATTAAGTTTCATTCTATATACAGGGTGATTCCAAATTGTTTTTACAAAATAAGAGGGGTGATAATACCCATCCAGACGAGCAATAATTAACATAGAACATGGGTTAGCAAATCACTTACTGAGTCACAAATACAGGGTGCTTCACACTAGCTGAAGTCGGCCTGTCGGTAATAATTGTGCGAAAAATGAAGATATTGCAATAAAAATGTAACGATATGTACCTTGTTTTGTATGAAATGTAATAACATCACAAACAGTTCTGGAAAAACAGGGTGCTCACGCAATCAATGATACCGTATGAACTAATCATCACAGTGCTAAATGTGGAGCGTCAAGAGCATACTTTTGGCGCGTATAACGAAATAATTTACCACTTTTTTTTGTGTGTTATCATATTTACAACAAAAGAGAGCATATCTATTGAAAGTTTCATTATAATATACTTCAGTTATCTGGAAGTGATCACCGTCAAACAAAGTTGGATTAGGCTAATGTCAGACGAACGTCTTTTTGCACGCTTTTTTCGCTCTTACACCATCCCTACACCTTCGCTAGCATGTGTAGGGATGGTGTAAGCGCGAAAAAAGCGTACAGTAATATATTAAATTAAAAAAATCAAAAACCCGACTGCGTAAAAAGAGAACTAATTATTTCTCATCAATGCGAAACTATTTTTTATATTACTTACCTACTTTTTTTATTTACTTGTATTGATGACCTTTAAGTTGTGCTTAATTGTTAGTTCCTATCTATAAACACTGTTTTGATGAGGCCTATATAGATGTCTATGATGGTTAGAGTTGCAGTAAAGCTAGAGATCCTTCCCACACAACTTCCATGTGGTGTAATATTTAAAAGGATCATCTGACTGTAAAACAGTCAATGCAACATCGTCTTCATTTTGAAAGACCTATCCAATGATATGCCACACAGTATGGTGCGTAAAAAATTTTTTTCGTCTCTACCGCCATTTTGCAGTTTGCGGCCGCCATTTTGAATTTATAAAAACAAAACCTAGCCTATAACCATCGGACGGTTAAGACGATTCGATAGAAACCTCATTCATTAAAATCCATCCAGCCGTTGGGATGTTTCGAGGGTATAAAGAAATCCACATACCTAGATACACGTGAAACACATAACCCTTCTTGGCAGCCGGGTAAAAAGACTTTCGTCTGACATTAGCCTAAGTGTAGAACACCATGTATTTTTGATTAAATGGGTGGTTTGCGACGCTGTGTTCCATGGTAATTATTGCTCGTCTGGATGGGTACTTTCACCCCTCTTATTTTGTAAAAACAATGTAGAATCACCCTGTATTCTAACGAATAGCATGGTACCAAAAGGAATTTAGTAGAATTTATGCATCATGAAAAATCGGGACATTCGGCATCCCGTGCAAGGATCCCGCGGGACGAGTCTTAGAGCACCTGAAAATCGGGACATCCCGCGTAAATTGGGATACTTGGCAACATTGTTCACAGACTAGTCCGCTTTATTATTTTTTTAATGCAGAATACAAACATGAGCTAATGACTAAGTTGGACTAAGAATTGTTTACCTGAATTTTTTTCAAAACAATTTTTAAATGTATACATAAAATCAATAAAAAATAAAAAATCAACAATTAAGAAGTGTTAAATATTCAAAAATAAGTTTCTACCAGCGGTTTGCAAAATGGAGAAACTGAAACAAGTAATTTTTTTCTGTCTTCCTGAATCCCCTTTCAAGATTGAACCCTCTTTTAAACCTGAACCCATTTTTTTTAATTTGAAACACAGAAACATAACAAGGAAAACAAAATAAAAAATAATCTTTCACAGTGGATTTAGGGGGGAAGAGATCACCCTGATGAAAAGTTCTTATTTCTCTTTTTCTGAGTATTTAATTATTCTAAAGTCAATTGGAAAAATTAAATTTCATCATTTCTTCTAAATAATCTAAAATACTGAATTTGTAAATTAAATTTTGAAATCCCCCCCCCCCCCCTGCACTCCTTGTCGGCATCTGTAGTTGGAAGAACAAAGGAAGATTATTCATCTACAAACTTCGCTGAAAATATTTTTGAAGAAAATGCTCGAAAAAGTTTTCCTTGGTCTTTGACATAACAGCAAAATAATATTGTTTATATTGGCTAATCTTGGCCAATATTGGCAAGAAATATTACTTCTATATTGTGTTCCTTACATTTTGCTAATATCAGCAAGAATTATCCACTATTTCATTCCAAATATTTCCATCTCAAAGTCACTATTTCTACATTATCAGCATTTTCACTACAGATATTTTCAATGTGATGAAAATATTTTTCTTAAAGTGGCATTCCATTGAAATTATTTTGAATGAATGCAATGCAACATTAGGCCTCAAACTCAGTGGTCATTTCTTATAACGAACATCAACAGACGTGAAAATTATACTTTATACACATATTTCTTATAACCGGTTTCTTTATAACGTCCGGTAATTGAATGGGAATTTTTAAAAAATTCAATTTTATCGATACTTTGATTTTATCGGGTTCGTATTATTCGGAATTTATTGCATAACTACTAATATTGAGTTTGGTACAATGTTCCTATCAATCCTTCATTCCATTCCAATGTACTTTAAATATTTTGTAAAGTTAAATATTACTGCTTATTTCCATAAGCATCATAATACATAATGGTCCAGAACTGTTCTATATCATACAAATATTTGTATTTTTTCTGCTTTAAATTATACTGGGCATTAATGAACGGACACTTTCAATTTTAGACATTTTGTCGATTATTTAAAGATATATTTGTCGGATTTTCCGGGAACTTCAGGATTATGACGAATATGTTCAACTTCATATTTATCAACGGCGGTTTGATCAAAAAACAATTAGGGGCCCAACAAAAATGAAAGAAAAAGAATGATGTTTGGGATCACCCTGCAAAATAAAATGCATGAAATGATCAATCGCTATAGCTTACGAATATATGGATATGGTACAATATGTGTAATTATTTGTGGAAGAATAGAACGTATATTCATGGAGATATATCGATTTTTGTAAAAGTTTGTTTTTTGTTTATATCATGCAGGGTTTTTTACTAAATTTAACGCCAGTTTCAGAAAAATTGACAAAATGTAGTAGAAATAATGTGTAATTGGAATGTAAATATAATAATATGTGATGAAATATGAGCAGTTGAATGAAATATTTTTTATCTGCGCATGCGCACGATAAAAAATATTTTCGTTTCGTGATTTGATAGTCAACTCTATGGAGCAACTCATAAATAAAACCCAGTCAAATATGGTCAAAATGCAGAAAGATATCGGCCGTAGACTGAGCTGATTTTTAGTTGTTCTCTAAAAACAGCTAAATGATAAGGGGTTTTTCATAATTGTCACTTTTAATTTTTATTTTTTATGGATGCTTTAGTTCTTCTTGGAAAATCACCAGAACGAGCCTATTTCAAGAAAAAAAGAAGCATCAAAATCAAAGCATTTCTTCTAAATCTCCTCGTTGACATTCATTAAGTACAAACTACTTCGCTGATGAAAACCAGATAATAAAAAATGGCAATTTGTGGAACATCCCACATCATTCAGCAGCTTTTAGAGAGCAACTAAAAATTCGCTCACTATATTGCCGATATCTTTCTGAATTTCCATGATATTTGACTGGCCTTTTTTTTTATGAGTTGCTCCTTGGTTGACTGTCAAATCATTAAAAACAAAACAAAAAAATCGTGCGCGCATGCGCAGATAAAAAAAATTTCATTCAACCGTTCTTATTTCATCAAATATTTAATATATTTACATTCCAATTACACCATATTATTTCCTCTACATTTTGTCAAATTTTCTCAAACAAGCATTAAATTTGGTAAAATGATATAAACAAAAAACATGCAAATATTTTTTGAACTTTAAAAAAAAAAAAAAAAAATCGATATCTCCATGAATATACGTTTTATTCTTCCACAAATGAATATATATATTGTACAATATCCATATATTCTTAAGCTATAGCAATAGATCCTTTCGTGCATTTTATTTTACAGGGTGATCCCAAACATTATTAGTTTTCTTTGTTTTTTTGTTGGCCCCCTAATTGTCTTTCTGATGAAACCGCCGTTGATAAATATGAAGTCGAACATATTCTCCATAATCCTGAAGTTCCAGAAAAATCCGACAAATACATCTTTAAATATTCCACAAAACGTCCAAAATTGAAAGCGTCCGATCATCAATGGCCATATACTGTAGAATTGGTTTTAGCTTATTACTTTCTTTAGCTTAAAATCTGTGTGTCTGTTTGTATTTCACAACTCCCTTTCCTAGGATATGGAACGCATACTGATTAAATTAACACCAGTTATCTGCATGGATGTTATATAAACTCTCAGAATTTTAAAATTTGGATTAGTTTCCAAAATATTATTATTATTATTATTATTATGTAACTTTTAACGAAATTTCTCTAAAGATAGTAACTAAATTAATCCATTTTTGTAAAAAGGTGAGTTTTTAATTAAGTTCGAGACGCTAACATCAAGGGGAAGCAAAGTGCTTCTGTGAGTGAAAATATGAGAAGAATGTGTAAATTTTGCGACTGTTAAGGGGTTACTTCAATCACCTGGAAAGGCTTGTTCGCTAATGCTAATCCTATGGAAGAAATTTTTTAAGATATCTCATTTGTATTTTAATATTTTTAAATGATTTTTTTGCATTGGATAGCTGAGATTGATTTCTACATCTGCCTATTTTTACTTTTTCGATTTACTTTGCAGATTTTTTTTCAAGAGGATGCTTTCATTTTCGAAACCGGTTCCGAAAATGAAAGTGTTCTAATTAAAAATATATATACACAAAATCGAAAAAGTAAAAAACGCCCTTTGTACTATAGATCGATCTAAGTTTGTCAATGCAAGAAAAATTGTTTAAAAATACTGAAACGCAAACGAGGTATCTTTAAAAATTTCTTCCATAGGATTAGCATTAGGAAGCGGGTCTTTCCAGGTGACTGAAGTAGCCTCTTAAAACGTCTATGTTTAGATTTCATTCAAAAAAAAAAAAAAAAGAAAAAGAAAAAAAATCTATGATCATTTGAAAGTGACATATTTTTTGCTGATTTTTCGATTCTATTGATAACTTCATCATAAATACTTATCTTTATTATATGTTACTGATTACTTATACGAACAAAGTTTATTTTTTCGATAATTTGAGAAGTTGAAGTTAACGGAAATAGTACAGTATCATCGAAAAATAATGCCTAGATTTGAAATAACTGTCACAAAAAAACTATGAAAGGTAATTTATTGGTTTTAGTCTTATAATGTGCGGCAAAAAATAGATTTTTTTTCATACCTTAGTATGTTTCAATGTGAGCACCGTTCGGTGTGCACCAGGAGCAGTTTGAGCTGGATATGTTCTCCGAAAAAGCCGCTGTACACTGACTATTGACTTTGACTCCACATACCAAATCACGGACTGTGCTTTTTGTTGCACGGTCAACATCGTGCTGTGCTTTCTGTTGCACGGTTAACACCGTACTGAGCAGCTCCAGTCTGGCGCGTCGGCTGACCTTGACGACTGCGCAACTAATCCGCGCATAACACAGACATGCAAACGAATTCTGGTGAGCTGAAACCAAACTTGCGTTGACCAGTTATCGTGTAGTGAAAGAATTACTCATTTAATATAAAAGATTTCGATGTTATGATTTTTTTTAAATCTAGGCCAGTGGTCACAGGGGGGCAATTTGACTTTCTAGGGGGGGGGGGGGGCATTTCCAAATTTGTTACTCACTTATTTGCTATCAGTTTCTTTGGCCTTTTTTTTTTTTTTTTGGAAAAGTAACGTTGCAGACTGAAAATAAATGGAATACAAGCAAAATTAAAAAAAAAAAAATCAGTTTTTTTATTAAATTTTTTAAATGTTCCCTATCAAAGTTTAAAATACATTGTAAACCAGATCAATTACACAAATAATCATTTTAAAAGTTTTGACTTTTTTTTTTTTTCCTTTTGTAATATTAAAACTTACAGTAATTTTTCTGGTGTAAAAATTTACAATTTTTTGTAACACTTTTGATTATTCATTGAATGAGTGTTCTACTTCTATTTGCTCTGCTCTATGACACGTTAAATGTAAGTTAAATGCAAGTCTCTCATGAAGATATTTTGTGAAGATAAAAACCAGATCGTATAACACTTTCCCTTAACATTAGGGTAAGTTGGAAAAGTACAAAAAAACTCTATTTGGCACAAAGGTGAAGATGTATAACCTCATTGCATCTATGAAATTATGTTAAAACACATTAGTGACAGAATATTCACCTCTTTGATAAGTTAAAAAAAGTGAAATGAATAATTATTCAAAGGGCACTATTACGTTTCCACCGTGTGAATAGAGTTCACTTTTTAAATAATAAGAGACATAATTTACAGATTAGAGGTGGGGGGACATATTGACTTTACAGATGTTTTAGTGGGTCGTGGCCAATAAAAGGTTGGGAACCACTGATCTAGGCATTATTTTTCGATGACCCTGTATTTCGATAAGCTTAGTTTTAAAAGAAAATCCCTGCCGATTCGGCGTACAGGCAACGGTAGGTTTCAAAGTTAAGTACTAATTTCACCAACAAAAACTACATCAAGAAACCCAGTTTAATAATTTTATCTGGCCGCTTTTGACGAGTTTTCAATTTCGTTTTTCTGTAAGAGTAGGTTTTAACAGAACCATCATGTTAATACGATAATTTTTTCTTCAATCCCCCTTTTTTTTATCCCTTGAGAATATTTTTGTAATATCATCCATTAGTAGATTTCATCTAAAAAAACGTTGTTACTACAAAAGTTAACGATAATATTAAGAATATTTATATAATAAATTTAAACCGTGTGGTGATGGTTTTTGATTAAATGAGCCACACACTATATTTTTAATTCTGACGTTCTTTTTATTGAGACACGCGCTCGTTTAATAAGTAAGCCCTATATACAGCTAAGCGTTGTCAAAAATTTTCGTCACGCCGAATATACTCTTTTATCGCCTTAGTGGTGGATTAAAGGGATGTGATTTTTTCTTCTCCTACAGACCCCCACCCACACCCTTTTTTTTTCTCTGTAACAGATGGTCTTATCAAAAACTTGTCAATATAAATTGTAAATAATATTAAGAAGATTTATAATAATTTTAAGTGGATTTGATAGCTTGTGCATTGACGAAGTTATGAATTTTTTTTCTTCTTAAAACCCCTTTTTTTTCACCCCCTGAGGCCTTTTTTAATGACATTAAAATCTGTCATACATAAATTTTAGGCTCTTTTCCTAGAGGTAATAATAACTTTAAACTGATTCGACATGTTTAATAATCAAGAAATTATGGAGTTATTTCTGTTTTAACAAAATCCCTACCCATTTTCCACTCCCTTCGTCCGATTTTGCCCAATTTGACCGAGATTTCCTGTCCCTTGATTTTCTGTATCTGTTTGAAGGAGATTTGTGCAGAATTATGGAAGTTATCGTGTCCATAAAAAAGTGATGTAGATAGATAAAGTTTTGAACCAGGGGGTTGGTTTTGGGCTCTAGGAGTTATGATAAACGCAGATCTGCAAAAATATTTCAGAAATTCCAAACATAAGAGAGAATGTCTCCTAAATCTACCTAAAAAATAAGAGTTGAATTAGCCAATGTAAAATTCCTTTTTTATTGTAATTATATTTTTAGATTTACTATAAATTCAATCTAACAGCTCCTTTTCAAGCATTTTATGTCGTCGAATTTCGGCGGGTTCAAACTCATATTTTGTTATTACAAAGCAGCTATCGGAGGAGCATAACGACACGATCAATAAAGAATAGCTTATTCAAGTAATAATTAAATTATTTTCTCGAATAAGTGTTTGTAATAGAGTTATTATTGAAAATAACAGTAATCCAAGCAGTCAGTCGCAGGAGCAACTGACAGATTAAATGATTCCACTTAACAGCTTCACATAACATTAATAACAACACAGCTATTGTTCCATTCACTGGTTTTCAGTTAACAGCGTAAGCCATTCATTACTAAGCCTAAAAAAACTACCATCAACAATAGACCACGGCCTTCGTATATCTAATGGCTAGTTAGTAAAAACATGTTAATTGATAGGAAGAAAACGGCATTTCTGTTACCTTAAGTGTAGGGTTTCCAGTAATTATTCAGAGGAACTATGCAGCGCATTGTGATGGAATCCAAAATGGAACTAATTTCCTGTTTCAGCATGGACAATTAACAGCTTCTATAATAAGTAATATTTTTGATAGATTTTTTTCCCAATGGGAAACTGAAAGGTACTTAAAAAATAAGTTGATAGACGTACATTTAGTACTGTTAGTTATATACTTCGGCCTTGTCAATTGTTTAGTCACTTCAAAAATGAAAAGCAGACAATTGGAGAGGATATGCAGAAAACCGCCAATTCAAAAACATTTGATCTCTTCAATGCCAGCAGAAGGCTACTAACCAAATAAATTAAGTACAATTTTGAATACTTGGTGATCTCCTAACACGTGAAAGCTCACCAGGAGAGTGAAAATGATTACAGTGATTAATTGTATTGTATATATATAAAATAATTTACACTAAATTCTGTTTCAGCATGGACAATTAACAGCTCATATATTAAATAATATTAACACTTTTGAAATTTTTTTACTATTTCACATCGGAAGTTGCTTAAATGATAAGTCAATCGGCGTACATTTAGTACTGTTAGTTATAGATTTTGCCTTCTTTATTGTTTAGTCATTTCACAAAATGAAAAGCAAACAATTGGAGAGAATAAACAGAAAGCTGCCAATTCACAAACCTTTGATACCTTGAATGTCATCAGAAGGCTACTACCCAAATAGATTAAGTACTGTGTTGGATACTTGTTGATCCCCTAACATGTAAGATTTCATCAGGAGAGTGAAAATGAATCAGTGATTAAGTAATTGTATTGCATCTGTAAGAATAAAATATGCATTATGTATCAAATATGTATCTAAAATATGTAACTAAATTTGTATCTATGAGTAGTAGAAAAAGGCCGCTCCGACCCCAGCAGGCGGAGGGCGGAGGAGGAGCAAGGAGCAACTCCTCCTCCACCTGCTCCTCCTCCACCTCCTGCTCCTCCTTCACCTCCTCCTGCTCCTCCACCTCCTGCGGAGAATGTGTGCTCTAAGAGGAGGGGTTAGAAAGGAATGTTGATCTCTAAGAAGAGGGTGGAGTTTAAAAAATTTTTAGATTTTTTTTTTTAAGAGTGAAATTTTTTTTAGCGAACTATAGTACGAGGGGTCATTTTGGAGAATGAATTTTGAGAAGTGATGTTTGATGCTGCCCTCTAACGGTGAAAATTTGAAATAATTAAAAAATTATTTAAAAATAATTTTAAGTTGTGTTGAGGTTTGAACCCTCGCAAAATGTAAGGATGGCTTAGTGATTTTAGCTGTTATCTTAACCACTAAGCCATCCTTGCATGTCTTGAAAAGAGTATTTAAGGAAAAGGTGGTTAGTTGGGTAATTTTAGGAGATAGAATTTTTTTTTGCGAACATTGATTTTTTTTTTCATCGTACTACTGTTTGACATGTTATTTTTTACTTGTGAAAAATTAATTAATGCGTAATTAAGAAATTTTAATTGCGAAACTTAAAATTTTTAGGAGATAGATTTTTTTTTTTTTCGCGGACATTAATTTTTTTTTTTAGCGTTTTTCAGTTTTCGGTATTATTTTTACTTGTAAAAAATAAATGAATAGGGAAAAAATAATTTAGAAATTTTAATGAGGAGGCTTTAATTTTTTAGGGGTGCAATTTTATGCTAGAAGTAACATTTTCTGGTGCTAATTTTTAATTGGGATACTTTATTTATTTTTTTTTTAACGCGAATTTTTAGATGATTATGGAATTTGTAACATGAATTTAATGACAGGACTTTTCGCGATTAAATTTATTTTAGTGATGTATGCGCTTGATTTATTTTGTAGTGCCCTCTAGCGGAGAAAAATTGAAATAATTTTGGAATTTATTTAGAAATAGTTAAAAATTGAAGTTTGATCCTCGTAAAATGTTAGGAGGGCTTGCTCCTCCACCTGCTCCTGCCGCCAGTAAATGACTCCTCCTGGAGCGAGCAAAGGGCTCCTCCGCCTGCTCCCACCTCCTGCTCCTCCACCTGCGAAGAGCTGTTGTTTTAGAGGTGGGCTTAATTAAGGAATTTTTAAGGGCACGCTCTAGGTTATGGTGGAATTTTTGACTATACATGAAGAATTCATTTTAATTTTTGAACTTAATTTTGAATAGGGATATTTTTTAGGATTTAATGTAATAAATGAAAATTATACCGAATTTGAAAATTTTAGAATTTTCTCTAGTAAGTTTAGATTTTGATAAAATTATACTGTACATAATTTTAATTGTAAATTACTCATTAATAAATTATGTTAATTATTTTTTTTTTCATTCAATGCTAATTGTTCTTGCGCATATTTAAATTTTAATTAAATAAATAGTTTCGATTTAATACCCGTAGTCACGTGACCCACCCCCCTTTTTTTTTCTACTTATGTAATTGAGATTTCATTTTAAAACCTAAAATTACATATACTGCAAATAATTATTCGAATTTTCTATAAGGTATGAATGTTACAGATATTTTTTTTTTTTTTTTAACTGATTAAATATTTATGAGATGTTTATCGAAAATATATAGAAATACAGGGTTGTTCAAAGATAGGTTTTCTTTTGACATGTATGAAGTATTTTAATCCCCCCCCCCCCATAATGGGTGCTTGATACTTTTTTTAATGAATACCCGGTAAAATTAAAATATACATCCTTTTCTATTATGTTAATGAGTCAATTCGTGAATTTCGCTAATGATGTCACGGGAGATCTAATTTTTGGCGAAATATATTTATTAATTATATATATTTTTTTAATGTCGTTCGCAAAATATATGAACTCAATTAGATAATATTTTTAATAGAGAATATATTTTTATCGTTATTCGTGAAAATTTTAATGTTATTACCGAAATACATTTATTGCACTCAATAAATTTTTAATGTCGTTGACGAAATATATTTATTTAACTAAATAAATTTGTAATGTTCTTGGCGAAATATATTAATTGAACTCGATAAAGTTTTAATGTTGAATATATATTTTTTATGTTGTTGACGAAACATCTGACTTTAGTTTTATAAATTTGAATATTATTCAAAATTGATGATTATAATATACTGGTGAATTTAATTAAGTTGAATAAATTTTTATTAGGCTTTTAACGAAATGTGTTAGTAAATTTTGAATGCTGTAGATGAAATCTCTTATTAGTTTTCAACAATGCGAAAGATACGTTTGAATATGAGTCTTACGCAATAATTCCTGCATATACAGGACAGTGCAAAAGAATTTCGATAATTTTCACAAGTGTATATAATTTTATTGGTAGTGAAAACATTTTCTTACAAAAATAATTTGATATACAAGAATTTTTCGTCACCTTTAGCAATTAGAATTTAAATAGCGATACTTTGATGAGCGAGGGTTTTTTTTTTTTTTTTTTTTTTTTTTTTCCCTCCTAACCGACGAATAATATATAAATCACAATTCAAAGCCAGATTTAAATAAAGTTTAATTAAAAATCGAATTTGTGTTTTAAAAGTTCGAGTGAACTGTATTAGAAAAATGCATATACGATTCATTTTTACACAGTATACAAATTATATCTAGAGAAATCATAAATTTTAAGAATGCGTATATAGTATTTATTTAGAAAATGCATATACGAGTAATTTTCAGACTACCTGTATATTACTTATTTGGAGAATGCATATACTATTCATTTCTTAAGTGTGTATTTTGCCTTTGAAAACAATTTCAGTAAAAGATGTTTTGACATATTATTTATTTTGTGTGCGATTAGTTTGTTTGACTTGTGACTATATTATTTTTGGATAATATCTTTATGAATAATTTTTAAACTAATGATTAACTAATTTTGGAGATTTAATATAGTTTTGATTCATTATTTTCTTTAAGGTGTTGGTCCTTAGACTGCCTCATTGAAAACATGATATAGGCTACTGCATTTTCAAAACAATATGTTAAATGAAACAGTTATAATTTGAAAACAATCTAAGTAAATCATAGTGTATGCTATTATAGGCCAATTTAAACATTAATCTGTTATGCTTTCTTCAGAGATTTTTGAACTAGGAATATTTTTAATAAAATTCAAAACTAAGAAATTTTTTTGAGTTCGAAAACAATTTAGACAAATCCTTTACCTAATAGAATATTATTTTGTAAAAATATTTCACATGATTTATTTTACTTTGCAAAAACAATGCATGAGATTTTCATATCGCGAAAATTAATATTTCTAATATTATGTTGGAAAAATAAATATTAAAGAATAGATTTGAAATAGAGATAACATCTTCATAGATTAATATTAATGAATTTCGAACCTGCTATTCCCAAATTAAAACATATAGTATACGCAGTTTCAATTATACTCAAAAGGAAATTTAACGGAAAAAAATAAATACCTATTAATACCTAGTTTTAGATGTATATTTTTTAATATTAAATCGAAATATAAAAAGGAATTTCAGTACCTGTTAATAATCCATAATGTCTTCTCAAATTTGGTCAGCCACCTCACACGTTAAAAATCTCGCTGCAACTATACTGTTTATCTACTTTCTGTCGGAACATGCATCTACAGGAATGTTATCTCAAAGATCAAAGGAGCCGCATTAAGCGGTCCCTTTCAATAGATAAAAGAGATAAGCCGATATTATTCGAATAACAATTAGTAAAGTCTGTCTCAATTACAATATATCTTAATTAAGGGGTTCTTATAAATTTTTAAATATAGGATAGATTGAAGTTTTATACCTACATTTAGATTTTAATAACAGCATCAAATGTACTATTCTGAAAATCTATGTATTCATTTTTTAAAAACATAGTGTTAGTCTTTTACCCAGTTTTTTAGATGAAATGACTATTAGGTATCATACTTTTTAAATAATTTACAATAAGGCGGTACTTTCTGTACATATTTTATTCAAGAATACTTTTTTCCAAACATGCATTTACCTCAAATTTATGCTTTAGAGACAAATATTACATGCGACTACCTATATCCTTCTTAATACATGTGCATACTATTTAATATAGTTACACTATTCGAAATACATAAATGAACTACTCACATCCCCATTTAATCATAATTATATTTACACCATTTTTGTTTGGATTGATAATGCTAACAGATGATAAGCTATTTTCTAGGATGATGTAAGAATAATTTTGAATGCTGCACGTATTCTTATATAAAATATACCTCAGTCATTATTTTCACTGCGTTAGAGATAATAATAATTAATCGTTAAAACTTTTTTCTATCGATATACCTAGAAGTATTTTTTTTTTTAGTATTATTTTTTTTTAAGTAAGAAGTGTTTACTCATTTCACCTTTTTAACTTATATTTTAAATAATCTCACATAGGTCGAATTTACTTTTCAACAACAAATAAGGATTTTCAAAAATTATTCAATCTTTTTTTTTTTTTTTTTTTAGGGGTTCAGAATGAAAATATAGTCATTTAGGACTAATATGTGTACAGGGTCCGCATGGACTAACTAGCCTGCGGCCTTGGGCCCACTGCTGAGTAGGGGCCCTAAATCGCATATGTGTAACTATAAAGAGGATGAAATGTATCTTATATTACCTAAAGTCTGTGTAAGTTATTATTAGGCTGTGATGGTGAAAAAATGCTCTGTTCTGCAATTTATTATTATCATTTTTTTTTTTTTTTTTTTGGCAAAGGAACCCAGAGAAGAAATTTTATTATTTACACATTTTTATTATTATTAGTGAAATGAAACTTTAACATTTGAAAAGCAATTTTATTATTTTTTTGTAAAATTTTATTGTTATTAGCGATACAAATTTTAAACAACTGCAGGGACGAATTTAAGAAAGAGACCCGAATTATCGATTTCATACAAGAAAAACATTTTTTTTCCAGTCACCTCGTCTGGTTTGAGAGGTTTCAAACTCATATAATCAGAGATTACATTTTAGGTAGAGCCCAATTAAGATTGCAGGGGGCCCAAGGCCCAACACCTTTCGCCCTCGCCCCCTCATTTATCCATGGCCTGTGCTGGTATTAGGCCCCGATTTTAGGGAGTCTGTTTGGCCTGTGCGGGTATTAGGCCCCAATTATAGGGAGCCTGGTTGGTCTGTGCGGGAATTAGGCCCCGATTATAGGGAGCCTGGTTAGCCTGTGCGGGAATTAGAGCCGATTTTAGTGCGCCTGGTTGGCCTGTGCGGGAATTAGGCCTCGAATATAGGGCCAATACACTAACCACTGGGCCCCATTGTTTTATCTCATGAGTATGATTTTTATCTTTGAAGTTTTAGGGACACATTCTCACACACTAGACTATATTAATTTTAGGAAAGTATTGTTATTTTCCTTATTAAAAATACACTTTTTTAGTTTAGTGGATTTAAACATTCATTTTAACTCAAATAACTTAGTTGGACCTAATCAGATTTTATAATATACACTAGGTAAAACTTGGTAACTTCCCTATATAGTTTGAAACATTGGTCAGATCACATGACATTAATATCTTTAGAAATAATAGATAATTAATTTGATTGGAACTTTTAGTCAAAATTTAGTGAACTTAGGAAAATCTTTGTTAGCCCTGTTATTTATCGCATATCAAATTACCACTATACATTTCACCCTTCCCCTAAACCCCAGAAAATTAACTGGATATTTGAAACTCGCCACAGGAGGAAAACCCTATTTAAAATAATGAATCAGTAATGAACTATAAAAATTAAACAACACACATAAAATTAACAAATGATTAACCAAAAGAATTTCAACTATCACATAAAAATTTCCCTGTTGTAAGAAATGATACATATTTATTAGTTAGTAAAAGTAAATTATTCCTTTTATACCTTCTAGTCTTTGAAAAATATCGTCTTAACATACTAGTGCACCTTATGCGCATATGCATACTTATAATATATATATGCGTATGTATATGTTTGCCATTAAATGGTTTTGAAAAATATTCACGTTATGAAAAATGATTTGTAAACAGTAAAACTTAACTCAAAAATAAATTTTAGAAATCACAACTAAATAAAAAATGTTTCTTTTTAAACATATAATAATAAAAAAGTTTTTAACAAATCACAACTTGATAAAAAAAAAAAAAAAAAAAAAAAAAAAAAAAAAAAATTCATGAAGATAATAAAGTTAAAAAAAATACAAACGAAATAAAAAAAGTTAAAAAATTTTTCATGTTAATAAATAAAATTTAAAAAAATTACAAGTCAATAAAATTTTTGAAAGAAAATAAAAATTTTCTAATGGATATCAAATAGTTTTTGAATTGTTTGCAAGTTAATAACATGTATACGACAATATATATGCACATTCATATATGCGTATTTAATACCAATGTAAGTATATCCAGGCATACTATTTGCAAGTAATATCTGTGTGTGTAAATATACCTGTGTAAAATATTCATAAAAAAAAAATATCTTTAAAAAATCTACAAGTTAGTCAAACTCTTTTTTAAAATGTACTAGACATACCAGTCTTAACTATCGAATAAATACATTCTTCGTTCGAAAGTTAATGAAAAGTTTGGACGAAATTAACAAAAAGTTTTCGAATTATTTTCAACTTTAGAAAAATATGCGTATGTGTATGTATGTGTGGATATGTGTGCTTATTATATGTATACAAAAATTCACCAAAAAGATTACGAATATCTACAAATGAGTCAAAGTGTTTCAGAAATTGACATTATATGTTTATACATGTGTGTTTGTAAATTTTGAATGTTTTGACTAACGACCGAATGCATCCAACCAACCAACCTGGTCTACGGATTCCTCTAACCAACCAACTGTTTACTTTAGCAATCAAATATTTTACATCTGCACATGCGAAGAAACTTAATTGATGACGTAATAGAACAATCCGTAACATATTATTTGTTGAAGTTGACTATTATGTATGATTTGATAAATTAAGAAAACATTGAGCTAGGGTGCAAACTTTGACGATAATTCACCTATCTATTATTGAATATCTATAGAAATCAACATAGTGAAAAATTAATAACTAAATTCTCACATTAGTTTCCATTAGCAGTAACTTGTAATATTGCCTCGTTAACTAGGGTTGCCACTTAAAAATTTCTTTTATGGATTTACTATGATAAACAACTTATATGACTAACCTTTTACTATTTTCAATTCAACTCACTTTCATGAGCTAAATCTGCACAGCTGTCAATTCTACTTTTCAGTTAGTTTGCTGTATCAAATCATGGTTCTTTAGTTTTATTTTTATTTGAAATATAATTATATACTCTAGCATAATCATTTTAAGGCATTCAAATTCTAACATATAACAGAATCATATTTCACACTTACCTAATATACCAGCTTCTTGAAAACACGTCTATCTCATAGCACGATTTGGTGTGAAATTGCCAGTTTCTTATCACAAAAAACCGGATATCACGTGGTCGAGGGTTGGTCACGTGACTACTTTCTGATATAGGATTGGCCGATAGCGATTCCTTCTAAGTGACGTCACTCGACGATAAGAATATCTAGATAAGCAACATTCACGCCATTTTGATCGCTGTTTTCGAATGAGTGGTCCTGTTCACTTGCCTAAACTTGTCTGATCTTGTCTGCAGCTTCTTTCTTAGCTAGTCTAAAATGTGAGTTTATTCATAAAAATCGTTATAGATGTGTATTTTTAATTACTATAATTGATTAGATAATTTAAACATCAATTGTTTGTTATATTCAAATCATTTGCATTAATTAAATTTTTATAATAATTATAATTTATTTATTTATTTATTATTTCCTATACACGTTTCTAAATAATAGGATATATACACGTACAGTTGAATTATATATTATATAAAGCCTATGATAAAATATTCTTTTTCGCTTTTCTAAGAAAATTATTTCTTAAATCGATACTATGTTTTATAAAATAATAAATAAATAAATAAATTATAATTATTATAAAAATTTAATTAATGCAAATGATTTGAATATAACAAACAATTGATGTTTAAATTATCTAATCAATTATAGTAATTAAAAATACACATCTATAACGATTTTTATGAATAAACTCACATTTTAGACTAGCTAAGAAAGAAGCTGCAGACAAGATCAGACAAGTTTAGGCAAGTGAACAGGACCACTCATTCGAAAACAGCGATCAAAATGGCGTGAATGTTGCTTATCTAGATATTCTTATCGTCGAGTGACGTCACTTAGAAGGAATCGCTATCGGCCAATCCTATATCAGAAAGTAGTCACGTGACCAACCCTCGACCACGTGATATCCGGTTTTTTGTGATAAGAAACTGGCAATTTCACACCAAATCGTGCTATGAGATAGACGTGTTTTCAAGAAGCTGGTATATTAGGTAAGTGTGAAATATGATTCTGTTATATGTTAGAATTTGAATGCCTTAAAATGATTATGCTAGAGTATATAATTATATTTCAAATAAAAATAAAACTAAAGAACCATGATTTGATACAGCAAACTAACTGAAAAGTAGAATTGACAGCTGTGCAGATTTAGCTCATGAAAGTGAGTTGAATTGAAAATAGTAAAAGGTTAGTCATATAAGTTGTTTATCATAGTAAATCCATAAAAGAAATTTTTAAGTGGCAACCCTAGTTAACGAGGCAATATTACAAGTTACTGCTAATGGAAACTAATGTGAGAATTTAGTTATTAATTTTTCACTATGTTGATTTCTATAGATATTCAATAATAGATAGGTGAATTATCGTCAAAGTTTGCACCCTAGCTCAATGTTTTCTTAATTTATCAAATCATACATAATAGTCAACTTCAACAAATAATATGTTACGGATTGTTCTATTACGTCATCAATTAAGTTTCTTCGCATGTGCAGATGTAAAATATTTGATTGCTAAAGTAAACAGTTGGTTGGTTAGAGGAATCCGTAGACCAGGTTGGTTGGTTGGATGCATTCGGTCGTTAGTCAAAACATTCAAAATTTACAAACACACATGTATAAACATATAATGTCAATTTCTGAAACACTTTGACTCATTTGTAGATATTCGTAATCTTTTTGGTGAATTTTTGTATACATATAATAAGCACACATATCCACACATACATACACATACGTATATTTTTCTAAAGTTGAAAATAATTCGAAAACTTTTTGTTAATTTCGTCCAAACTTTTCATTAACTTTCGAACGAAGAATGTATTTATTCGATAGTTAAGACTGGTATGTCTAGTACATTTTAAAAAAGAGTTTGACTAACTTGTAGATTTTTTAAAGATATTTTTTTTTTATGAATATTTTACACAGGTATATTTACACACACAGATATTACTTGCAAATAGTATGCCTGGATATACTTACATTGGTATTAAATACGCATATATGAATGTGCATATATATTGTCGTATACATGTTATTAACTTGCAAACAATTCAAAAACTATTTGATATCCATTAGAAAATTTTTATTTTCTTTCAAAAATTTTATTGACTTGTAATTTTTTTAAATTTTATTTATTAACATGAAAAATTTTTTAACTTTTTTTATTTCGTTTGTATTTTTTTTAACTTTATTATCTTCATGAATTTTTTTTTTTTTTTTTTTTTTTTTTTTTTTTTTTTTTTTATCAAGTTGTGATTTGTTAAAAACTTTTTTATTATTATATGTTTAAAAAGAAACATTTTTTATTTAGTTGTGATTTCTAAAATTTATTTTTGAGTTAAGTTTTACTGTTTACAAATCATTTTTCATAACGTGAATATTTTTCAAAACCATTTAATGGCAAACATATACATACGCATATATATATTATAAGTATGCATATGCGCATAAGGTGCACTAGTATGTTAAGACGATATTTTTCAAAGACTAGAAGGTATAAAAGGAATAATTTACTTTTACTAACTAATAAATATGTATCATTTCTTACAACAGGGAAATTTTTATGTGATAGTTGAAATTCTTTTGGTTAATCATTTGTTAATTTTATGTGTGTTGTTTAATTTTTATAGTTCATTACTGATTCATTATTTTAAATAGGGTTTTCCTCCTGTGGCGAGTTTCAAATATCCAGTTAATTTTCTGGGGTTTAGGGGAAGGGTGAAATGTATAGTGGTAATTTGATATGCGATAAATAACAGGGCTAACAAAGATTTTCCTAAGTTCACTAAATTTTGACTAAAAGTTCCAATCAAATTAATTATCTATTATTTCTAAAGATATTAATGTCATGTGATCTGACCAATGTTTCAAACTATATAGGGAAGTTACCAAGTTTTACCTAGTGTATATTATAAAATCTGATTAGGTCCAACTAAGTTATTTGAGTTAAAATGAATGTTTAAATCCACTAAACTAAAAAAGTGTATTTTTAATAAGGAAAATAACAATACTTTCCTAAAATTAATATAGTCTAGTGTGTGAGAATGTGTCCCTAAAACTTCAAAGATAAAAATCATACTCATGAGATAAAACAATGGGGCCCAGTGGTTAGTGTATTGGCCCTATATTCGAGGCCTAATTCCCGCACAGGCCAACCAGGCGCACTAAAATCGGCTCTAATTCCCGCACAGGCTAACCAGGCTCCCTATAATCGGGGCCTAATTCCCGCACAGACCAACCAGGCTCCCTATAATTGGGGCCTAATACCCGCACAGGCCAAACAGACTCCCTAAAATCGGGGCCTAATACCAGCACAGGCCATGGATAAATGAGGGGGCGAGGGCGAAAGGTGTTGGGCCTTGGGCCCCCTGCAATCTTAATTGGGCTCTACCTAAAATGTAATCTCTGATTATATGAGTTTGAAACCTCTCAAACCAGACGAGGTGACTGGAAAAAAAATGTTTTTCTTGTATGAAATCGATAATTCGGGTCTCTTTCTTAAATTCGTCCCTGCAGTTGTTTAAAATTTGTATCGCTAATAACAATAAAATTTTACAAAAAAATAATAAAATTGCTTTTCAAATGTTAAAGTTTCATTTCACTAATAATAATAAAAATGTGTAAATAATAAAATTTCTTCTCTGGGTTCCTTTGCCAAAAAAAAAAAAAAAAAAATGATAATAATAAATTGCAGAACAGAGCATTTTTTCACCATCACAGCCTAATAATAACTTACACAGACTTTAGGTAATATAAGATACATTTCATCCTCTTTATAGTTACACATATGCGATTTAGGGCCCCTACTCAGCAGTGGACCCAAGGCCGCAGGCTAGTTAGTCCATGCGGACCCTGTACACATATTAGTCCTAAATGACTATATTTTCATTCTGAACCCCTAAAAAAAAAAAAAAAAAAGATTGAATAATTTTTGAAAATCCTTATTTGTTGTTGAAAAGTAAATTCGACCTATGTGAGATTATTTAAAATATAAGTTAAAAAGGTGAAATGAGTAAACACTTCTTACTTAAAAAAAAATAATACTAAAAAAAAAAATACTTCTAGGTATATCGATAGAAAAAAGTTTTAACGATTAATTATTATTATCTCTAACGCAGTGAAAATAATGACTGAGGTATATTTTATATAAGAATACGTGCAGCATTCAAAATTATTCTTACATCATCCTAGAAAATAGCTTATCATCTGTTAGCATTATCAATCCAAACAAAAATGGTGTAAATATAATTATGATTAAATGGGGATGTGAGTAGTCCATTTATGTATTTCGAATAGTGTAACTATATTAAATAGTATGCACATGTATTAAGAAGGATATAGGTAGTCGCATGTAATATTTGTCTCTAAAGCATAAATTTGAGGTAAATGCATGTTTGGAAAAAAGTATTCTTGAATAAAATATGTACAGAAAGTACCGCCTTATTGTAAATTATTTAAAAAGTATGATACCTAATAGTCATTTCATCTAAAAAACTGGGTAAAAGACTAACACCATGTTTTTAAAAAATGAATACATAGATTTTCAGAATAGTACATTTGATGCTGTTATTAAAATCTAAATGTAGGTATAAAACTTCAATCTATCCTATATTTAAAAATTTATAAGAACCCCTTAATTAAGATATATTGTAATTGAGACAGACTTTACTAATTGTTATTCGAATAATATCGGCTTATCTCTTTTATCTATTGAAAGGGACCGCTTAATGCGGCTCCTTTGATCTTTGAGATAACATTCCTGTAGATGCATGTTCCGACAGAAAGTAGATAAACAGTATAGTTGCAGCGAGATTTTTAACGTGTGAGGTGGCTGACCAAATTTGAGAAGACATTATGGATTATTAACAGGTACTGAAATTCCTTTTTATATTTCGATTTAATATTAAAAAATATACATCTAAAACTAGGTATTAATAGGTATTTATTTTTTTCCGTTAAATTTCCTTTTGAGTATAATTGAAACTGCGTATACTATATGTTTTAATTTGGGAATAGCAGGTTCGAAATTCATTAATATTAATCTATGAAGATGTTATCTCTATTTCAAATCTATTCTTTAATATTTATTTTTCCAACATAATATTAGAAATATTAATTTTCGCGATATGAAAATCTCATGCATTGTTTTTGCAAAGTAAAATAAATCATGTGAAATATTTTTACAAAATAATATTCTATTAGGTAAAGGATTTGTCTAAATTGTTTTCGAACTCAAAAAAATTTCTTAGTTTTGAATTTTATTAAAAATATTCCTAGTTCAAAAATCTCTGAAGAAAGCATAACAGATTAATGTTTAAATTGGCCTATAATAGCATACACTATGATTTACTTAGATTGTTTTCAAATTATAACTGTTTCATTTAACATATTGTTTTGAAAATGCAGTAGCCTATATCATGTTTTCAATGAGGCAGTCTAAGGACCAACACCTTAAAGAAAATAATGAATCAAAACTATATTAAATCTCCAAAATTAGTTAATCATTAGTTTAAAAATTATTCATAAAGATATTATCCAAAAATAATATAGTCACAAGTCAAACAAACTAATCGCACACAAAATAAATAATATGTCAAAACATCTTTTACTGAAATTGTTTTCAAAGGCAAAATACACACTTAAGAAATGAATAGTATATGCATTCTCCAAATAAGTAATATACAGGTAGTCTGAAAATTACTCGTATATGCATTTTCTAAATAAATACTATATACGCATTCTTAAAATTTATGATTTCTCTAGATATAATTTGTATACTGTGTAAAAATGAATCGTATATGCATTTTTCTAATACAGTTCACTCGAACTTTTAAAACACAAATTCGATTTTTAATTAAACTTTATTTAAATCTGGCTTTGAATTGTGATTTATATATTATTCGTCGGTTAGGAGGGAAAAAAAAAAAAAAAAAAAAAAAAACCCTCGCTCATCAAAGTATCGCTATTTAAATTCTAATTGCTAAAGGTGACGAAAAATTCTTGTATATCAAATTATTTTTGTAAGAAAATGTTTTCACTACCAATAAAATTATATACACTTGTGAAAATTATCGAAATTCTTTTGCACTGTCCTGTATATGCAGGAATTATTGCGTAAGACTCATATTCAAACGTATCTTTCGCATTGTTGAAAACTAATAAGAGATTTCATCTACAGCATTCAAAATTTACTAACACATTTCGTTAAAAGCCTAATAAAAATTTATTCAACTTAATTAAATTCACCAGTATATTATAATCATCAATTTTGAATAATATTCAAATTTATAAAACTAAAGTCAGATGTTTCGTCAACAACATAAAAAATATATATTCAACATTAAAACTTTATCGAGTTCAATTAATATATTTCGCCAAGAACATTACAAATTTATTTAGTTAAATAAATATATTTCGTCAACGACATTAAAAATTTATTGAGTGCAATAAATGTATTTCGGTAATAACATTAAAATTTTCACGAATAACGATAAAAATATATTCTCTATTAAAAATATTATCTAATTGAGTTCATATATTTTGCGAACGACATTAAAAAAATATATATAATTAATAAATATATTTCGCCAAAAATTAGATCTCCCGTGACATCATTAGCGAAATTCACGAATTGACTCATTAACATAATAGAAAAGGATGTATATTTTAATTTTACCGGGTATTCATTAAAAAAAGTATCAAGCACCCATTATGGGGGGGGGGGGATTAAAATACTTCATACATGTCAAAAGAAAACCTATCTTTGAACAACCCTGTATTTCTATATATTTTCGATAAACATCTCATAAATATTTAATCAGTTAAAAAAAAAAAAAAATATATCTGTAACATTCATACCTTATAGAAAATTCGAATAATTATTTGCAGTATATGTAATTTTAGGTTTTAAAATGAAATCTCAATTACATAAGTAGAAAAAAAAAGGGGGGTGGGTCACGTGACTACGGGTATTAAATCGAAACTATTTATTTAATTAAAATTTAAATATGCGCAAGAACAATTAGCATTGAATGAAAAAAAAAATAATTAACATAATTTATTAATGAGTAATTTACAATTAAAATTATGTACAGTATAATTTTATCAAAATCTAAACTTACTAGAGAAAATTCTAAAATTTTCAAATTCGGTATAATTTTCATTTATTACATTAAATCCTAAAAGTATCCCTATTCAAAATTAAGTTCAAAAATTAAAATGAATTCTTCATGTATAGTCAAAAATTCCACCACAACCTAGAGCGTGCCCTTAAAAATTCCTTAATTAAGCCCACCTCTAAAACAACAGCTCTTCGCAGGTGGAGGAGCAGGAGGAGCCCGCTACTCGCGGCAGGAGCAGGCGGAGGAGCCCTTTGCTCGCTCCAGGAGGAGCATACGGAGGAGGAGTCATTTACTGGCGGCAGGAGCAGGTGGAGGAGCAAGCCCTCCTAACATTTTACGAGGATCAAACTTCAATTTTTAACTATTTCTAAATAAATTCCAAAATTATTTCAATTTTTCTCCGCTAGAGGGCACTACAAAATAAATCAAGCGCATACATCACTAAAATAAATTTAATCGCGAAAAGTCCCCTCCAAAATGACCCCTCGTACTATAGTTCGCTAAAAAAATTTCACTCTTAAAAAAAAAATCTAAAAATTTTTTTAAACTCCACCCTCTTCTTAGAGATCAACATTCCTTTCTAACCCCTCCTCTTAGAGCACACATTCTCCGCAGGAGGTGGAGGAGCAGGAGGAGGTGGAGGAGGAGCAAGAGGTGGAGGAGGAGCAGGTGGAGGAGGAGTTGCTCCTTGCTCCTCCTCCGCCCTCCGCCTGCTGGGGTCGGAGCGGCCTTTTTCTACTACTTCTATGTAATAAAAGAATTTTCACTAGATTCTGTTTCCAGCATGGACAATTAACAGTTTATATATGTAATATTAACACTTTTGATAGATTTTTTTTTCCAATGGGAAACTGAAAGGTACTTAAAAAATAAGTTGATAGACGTACATTTAGTACTGTCAGTTATATACTCTGGCCTTGTCAATTGTTTAGTCACTTCACAAAATGAAAAGCAGACAATTGGAGAGGATATGCAGAAAAACTGCCAATTCACAAACCTTTGATACCTTGAATGCAGTAGAAGAGGCTACTAACCAAATAAATTATTAAGTACAGTGTTAGATACTTGTTTAATCTCTAACACGTAAGAGCTCACCAGGAGAGTGAAAATAAATACATTGATTAAGTAATTGTATCTATATAAAAGAATTTACTAGATTCTGTTTCAGAATGGACATGGGCAATTAACAGTTCATATATTAAGGCATATTCACGCTTCTCTTTTTTTTTATGTGGCGAATTAGAAGTTGGTTAAAAGATAAGTCGGTGGGCGTTCATTTAGTACTATTAATTATACATTTTGGCATTGAGCATTGTTTAGTCATTTCAGATAATGAAAAGCAGACAATCGGAGAAGATATTCAGAAAACCGCCAATTCAAAAACTGCTTTACAGAAAACTGCTTTGATACCTTGAATGCCAGCAGAAGGCTACTAATTAAATAAATTAAGTACAGTGTTGGATACTAGTGGATCCCCGAGAATTTACTGGGAGAGTGAGACTGGAAATAATGATTAAGTAATTATATCATATCATAAAAAAAAATTAAGACTACACTAGATTCATAAAAATGGCTAAGGGTCAGAGTGGATAACCGAATACTTAAGCGGTTTTCAAGTTCCCTGCACAGCCAAAGCGAATTTCTCTGACACATTTTCTGATTCTGACTCATTTTTTGGTACGTTCGTAATTATATAAATACATAGCACCTATAATCGCCGTTTGGTCCGTCTGTCTGTCCGCCCGTCCGCATATAACAGAGCAAAAAAAAATTAAATATATAATTGTTGCAAAATTTTGTCGAATCATTTCAAATTTTATGGAAATTGGATGTATAGTTTAATTGCAGGGACAGTCGAAAGTTTTCTGTTACATTTCGGCCAATGGGAAAAAATTAGTTCAAGTGCATTTTAATGATGTTACAGAATTTCGAACAGAATGAAATGGATATTTTAGTGCACTTATGAAGTGCACTAAAATATACATTCAGTACAACATGCGGTGCAAAAATATTTATGAAACTAGTTATAGTACGAACACACCTCGTTTGCCACGTTTGTCGTGCAATTTCCAACTTGTTGAACGTAAAAGCATAAAACTGGCAGCTCTGACAATTAAAGCGATTTGAAATCAAACGGTGTTTTCCATTTTTTTATCAAAAAATTACTTACCAAGTTAAAAGCGATCACGCGACCTTAGATTTTTTTGCTTTCCTGCGCAGTCGCATCCAGAAATTCGGCTCAAAACGCCCATTTTGACAGTATTTTCTGAAAGAGCTTTTGCCTTTACCAAGAAACAGAAAACGCCATTCGATTACACAGTTTCTGAAGAAGAACATCTGCCAATTTCACTCGTTTCCGAACGAAAATGAATTTAGAAATGTGTCACAAAGAAGAACCTTTGGAATTGAGAACAGACTTCAGAGTGTTGGTCAGTCAGGTCTGAAATTACCCTAGCTAATTTTAAATCTGTAGGCGTGGCATTCAATGTTAGTTTTAAAATATCTCATTGTGAAATTAATGATTATTTTTCCTGTGTTCACCTTTTAAATGATGGCTCTTTGTCTTCTATTTTTACAGGAAGAAAGTATTGGATTCGTGAAAAATTTTGACTTCCGGTTTTTGGAGGATTTGTACGATTTAGAAAGTCCTGAATACGATTTGACGGTTTTCAGAAAATGTCTGTCTGTGAGTCTGTCTGTCTTTATGCGACACAAATTTTGAGGGGGGTTTATCTCAAGAACTAAAACACGAATTTTCATGAAACTTCAGATTCATCTAGTCCCTGATATAAATTGGTGCTGATTACTTTTTGGTGTAAATCGCCCAATAGGTGGCACTGCAATGCTGCATTATTCACGATTTCCGCAATAGCTGTATCTCAAGAGCTAATCACGAATTTTCTTCAAACTTCAGATACAGCTAGTTCCTCATATAAATTGGTGCTGATTAGATTTTTGTATAAATCGCCCAACAGGTGACGCTGCTAAGTAGAATTTTTCAAGATTTCCTCAGTAGCTCTATCTCAAAAACTAAAGCACGGATTTTTATCAAACTTCAGATTCAGTTAGTCGTTGGTATAAGTTTTTGCTAATTAGGTTTTAGTTTAAATCACACAACAGGTGGCGCTACTATGTTGCATTTTTCACGATTTACATGATTTTAGCGATAGTCATATCTCAAGAACTAATTCACGGAATTTCATATCATTATTCAGTTAGACGTTGACATAAGTTGATGATGATTAGGTTCTGGTGTAAAACACCCTATAAGTGGCGCTGCTATGCTGTTATTTGCTGGATTTACACGATTTCAGCAGTAGTCATATCTCAAGAGCTAATGCACGGAATTTCATCTTTTTAGAATCCTTATGATGGGCGTGGATTGCCATTTAATTTTGGTACTGTGATAGCGAATTTTGAAGAATTAGCATGTATGAGATAGACGAAAGTTTTGAGGTCGGCAAATCCGACTAGTTTTTCAGTTGACAATATATTTCTAAAATATATAATTAATTTTATTTGAAAAATTATAATCTTACTCACAGTCTCGTCAGTTCTTAACACATAAAATATTAAATTAAATATATATTTAGAAATATTTTGTAGCCCCCCCCCCCCCCCAAAAAAAAAAAAAAAAGTGAGAGAGAGAGATTTTTCGAGAAAAGTACACAGGAAATAAATTTAAAAATGTTAATCTCCTAAAGTGATATTTTAAAAATATGAATGCATTCTACGCTTTTAGATTTACATTCACAAGGGTGAATTTGAGATCCCACCGGCAACACACCATAATAACTGGTCAGCATTCTGATGTTCTTTCGGAGAATTTTATCAATTTGATGCATGTCAGATAAACAATTTTGAACCAAAATATGGTTAACGAAATGTGCCTAGTTTCTGTATGGTTCTTATTTGATTTCATTTATAAAGTAAAATTTCTGGCTCAAAGCATATTTATTTGACATCTTTCAAACTGACAACGGTACTCTGGAAGAATCCCGAAATGTTCGTAAGTATACGCGTAAGCGTAATCTTGTCTTGCTGGCATTTCTAAATATGTATTATTTCTAGTGAATAGTTTCATTTTAAAAATAGTTTTACATAAAATTCTTTCAATACAACGCAAAAGTAGTTTTCATAAGCAGATATTCGTGCACATTAAAAAGTTAGAAAGTTATGGTAATTAAAGTGTATAAAAGAGGATGCTCTAGAATTTATTTATGACTTATGACATTGAACGAAATTTTAAAAAATGTTTCTGAATACTGTAACATAATTTTGACCCGTTTGTATCATATTAGCAATGCGCCTGGGAGAACATTTATTAAATGAACAACATTTTCCCTTTGAGTTTGAGCATAGAGTAAAGAGAAAGAATAGAGATAAAGTGTGGTGGCTGGAGGTGACGCCAAAAATGTAACCCTAAAATCCGCTACGTTCGGCCCAAACAGAACAACGTGCTTTTGCAAAAAAAGAAGAAAACTTTTAGTAATACAGTTTTTAATTCATAATACAATGAAATGCTACTTTAGAATGCTTAAATATAAGCAGATCATTTTTTATTTAGAGAAAAAATGCACTGGTGATGTCAAAGAATTCGGTTCCTGCTCCTCTTGCTTGGTTTGCTTGGGCCGAAAGAGAGCATTTAAATTAGAGCGATAAGGCGCATCATATTACAAACCGTTTTTACGGCATATACTACATCTCCATCTATCTCTTTCCTCCATGGGGTTCGAGGCTACAAAAATTCGTCTGCTTGGGAAAAAGTTCCGAACCACGTCATTGGAAAGCACTGTGTTTAGAAAATTTACGCTTATATTTTATGTTTATATAGAGTTTTAGATATTTTCAGGAACAGGTATAGCTTATACATGAATTCTTTCTTCTGTTTTAATCCACCTTCATACATATTTTTCATGTTACTTTTAAAACGTGAATTGTTTATTTTAATTAATAATGATATATGATTTTTTAATATGTATTTATCGAATAGTAATTCTTACAAAAAAATCTAAAGTATTTTACGCATACATTTATCTGTATTTATACTGCATCAAGTGATGAAATACATAAATGAACGCTCTAGCCGCTACTTTTACGTCACGTAATTCCCACTGTAACGTCACATGAATATTCTCTATTAGCAAACAATTTAACCCTCTGAGCAGTTTGCCGGTATTTTTCCGTTTCCCAAAAACAACTTAAATATGTTGTAGAAATTTTTTTTTTTTAACAGAATTGTATTTTAAAATGTCTCTCAAATAAAGGGCCATGAAGCGTATTTTAGAAACAAACAGGGAAAGAAAATTTAAATTAAGATTATTTACATAAGCATTTTTTGAAAATGCAGGAAAGCCCTCAAGACGCTCGGAGGGATAAAGAAAATTACAAGGAGAATTCGCACAGGTTTCAGTATAAAATGCCATTTCTTTAGCAATACTCTTTGCAAACTTTTTTTTTCTTTTTTATAAAATACGCTTTTCATTTAGCGTTGCAATATATTTTTAAAAATAAAAATCGATTCTATTATAAATCTTTTCGAGATGAAACCTTAAAAACATGGGCACGCCCAAGCTGTTATAGATGGTGATGGGCGCGTTTCGAAGTTCCACCCGTAAGTTATGAGGAATTCCCAAGTTTAAATGACACATTACATCTCACCGAAAAATATGACGTGTCTTAGTAATAGCAAAATTTTCCCTTTCAAACTAATTATGCTTCGAGGTGACAGCGGGTCTTATTTCTGCTGTCACTTAATTTCTTCATTAGGTTTTCCATTTACATGTAAATTGAGAAAGTTGCACATAAAGAACACCTCGGTTCGTTGCCCCGAAAATTTTAAAGGCGACGAAAGTATCATAATTACGTCATTTACGCGGACGTAAAGTGAATAGGCTTTAACTAGAATCAAAATCGCTTAATGGAATAGCATACCTCCCAGTTTCTATTTCCAAAAATTCAGATTACCCGCCTACACACGCCACGTACAAAGTATATTTTTCAATTCGAAATACAAATTTCACATGTTATTTTATTTTATTTATTTATTTATTTATTTATTTCCGAATTTATCTATCTAATAGTGAAACTCCCATCAAAATCCATTCAGAAGAGCTTTAAAAAAAATTATTTTCATAATCGGATTCACCTAATTATAGAACTTTCTCTCATAGTTCTATAACTAAGTAAGGTAGAAAGATGTGCTATACGCTAAAACCTTCCCCTCCAAAAATTTCTTACTGATAATCCAAATCCTATAAAAATCCGCTTTGCAGAACATGCTTTATTTCGAAATGAAATTTCCATTTCTGTTTTATACATACAGAAGATAGAACTTTCTACCATAGCTCTGTACAAAATTGCCTAAATGACAATGTAAGTCACATAAAAATCCGTTTCGCGCAGAACGTGGTTTATAAGTGTTCGGAATGAAATTTCTCTTTTAATTTTATATATACTAGGCGATTCAACCCGGACCTCCCGGTTACAGAAGATAAAGGGAATCATCTCTTCAGAGTCGATAAAGTGAGTACCAAGCTTGCTTGGGAACTAAACAACGAGGGTCTCGCGTTGGGTTGACCACCTGCCCGGGGCACATGCTGCATAGCACCTCGGGGCCCTGGGTCAAGTAAACAGAGTTGGGCACTGTACGCCCTGATCCTTCAGGGATCATACAGCCACAGGTTTAGTTTAGTTACTAACAACACCAAAAAGGATTTTTATTTGATAAGTATCCGTTTTTTATTTGAATAATGTTTTGAAATTTATTAAAAGGTGTACTTTCAAATGCGTTAATAGACGAAGAAATTGCCAAAGATTTCGTTACAGTTCTTTTTAATTCGGATCATTTCAATGGTTTAAGTGGGTAGTTCGATTACGTATCCGTTAAATTTCAATTTTATTTCTATTATTTTATTTTACTGGCGAAGTTTTAAGTTTGCCATAGAATATCAGCCGGAAACAAATTAACTTAGTTATTAATTTAATTATTAGTTATTTATTTTACTTAATTATATTAAATTAAGTGCAAACGAATTTATCTTTCACAATCGTCTATGTCTGTGCGCGACAGAGATAGATTAAAATAAAATCATGATGGAAATTTATTTTAAGAACTATAAAAAATGAGTAAATTGCGATACATTTTTCATACAAATGGCAATACAATTTTCAGATAAATTGTATTTGTAAGTGCATTTTTTTCTTTATTCGACGATGTAAAATTTGAAAATCTGCGATATTTAGCAGTTTAAAAAATTGCAGTAAAGGCGAAATTTTATCGTTTGCTGTTGCCAACATGAAAATGACGTTAGCGTTGCGGACGGACACGTTTGTCCTTTATAATATAGATAGAAAGTAGGTACAGTTTAATTAAAATTAATTGGTTACTTTAAAGAGAGAAAGCAAGGTATAAGAAATAAAAAAAAATATTTTCTCTAATTCACTTCTGCTAACCAGATTGAGAGTACGTTCACGGTTTATTTAATATTTATTAAGTACTCTATGGTACGGTAAGATTTGTTTAAATCTGAAGTAAAAAACTAAACTATTTTTCTTCTCTTTTCATAAAAATACTGGAACTTTCATTTTTACTTTCTTCTACCTTTACAAGAAGAAAATGTATAGCCTATTTTAGTAGTATAGAAAGTATAAATTTTCGACGAATTTACACGTTTTAGGGGTCAGAGATTCCGAAAAACATGTTTTTACAAAATGTCTCTCTGTTAGTCTGTGACTCTGTCAGTCTGTCTGTCTGTATGTATGTGAAACAAATTTTGTGGGCGATCTATCTCAAGAACTAAGGCACAGAATTTAATAAAAATTTATATTCAGTTATTCCCTCACATAAATTGGTGCTGATTAGTTTTTGGTGTAAATCGCTTAACAGGTGGCGCTGCTATGCAGCATTTTTCACGATTTCCACAATAGCTCAATCTCCAGAACTAATGCACGAATTTTCATCAAACTTCAGATTCAATTAGCCCTTGACATGAATTGACGTTTTATACATTTTGGTGTAAATAGCTGAACAGGTGGCGCTGCTATGCAGCATTTTTCGCGATTTTCGCAATAGTTCTATCTCAAGAACTAATGCTTGGATTTTCAACAAATTTCAGATTCAGGTATACCTTGATATGAATTAGTGCTGTTTATGTTTTGGTGCAAATCGCTCAACAGATGGCGCTGCTATGCTGCATTTTTCAGAATTTCCACTATAGCTCTATCTCAAGAACTAATGCACGAATTTTTATCAAACTTCAGATTCAGGTATACCTTGATATCAATTAGTGCTGTTTATGTGATTTAAATAGAAGAAAGTTTTGTGATGGCCACAACACACTAGTTTAGTGTGGAATGTATAATCTTTTTTTTACATCAAAAGGCAAACGATAAACAGTTCTCCTTTTAGTAGATGAAGTACCATTTTGTTCTGCATGCTGTAGTTGGAACTATATTTTACTGTATCTGGAATTGATATCAGGTGGAGAATTAGACAGTTTTGGAATTTTATATAATTCCAAGTTTAAATATTTCTTATTTTATTCTACTAAGGAAAAGTCTTAATAATGGTTCCCACTCCATTAATGTCCTTTGCAAGCATCATAGCATCGCCGAAGAAGCGAGCATGGAGTTTAGACACCTTACAGAATTTTTCTAGCTCAAAACACCGCGTAATTCCCGAAATGGTATTACTTTTTAATTCCATGCTTTCACTAAATTCCAAATAAAAACTATATTTTAATAGAAGATCAACAGAAAAATTTGCGATAAAAGTTATTTTGAGCGTTTGCGACATTTAATAGATGATGTCAGCGGCCTATTACAACAAATCCTTTCTGATGTTTCATCAAATATTTCTGACCGCAACTTTTCAGTATAAAAAACTGCAGAAGATTTCATCCTTTACGCCGAAGAGCAGAAGTTCTAAAAAATGCTGAAAAACTGTGCAAAATGCAAAAGATTTGGCAGCTTCGGAATAGCCAAATAGTCAAGTAAAATTATTACTATACCTTAATAAAATTCTCTCATATTAAAATTTACATATAGATTTAGTTTAATGCATCTGTCTTGAATTTTTGATATTTTACGTGTTGTTTGAAAGAGAAATTCATATCTAAAAAAATAATTTAAAAAAAAAAATTCTATTTTTTTTTAATCACTAGTTAAAAAAGGCATACTCTTAACTTAAAAAAAATCATCACTGGTGTGCGAGTTTTGTAGTTTCGTCAGCTCACACTCTAAGATTTTATTAAGGAGTGATTTTTTTTTTTTTTTCTTTCGCCAGCGAGGTCAACACCTTTAGGCAAGGCAGGATGTAGTATTGATTTTTAATAGCATACAGCAACAGTACTTCACTTTTAAACCGATATTAAAATTATTATTTACTTTTATAATAAGAGATTCTAAATGAATTATTTTGAAAATATTCCCACTCAAAAAAATTCTGAATTCCAGTGTCAGAAATAGCAACATTTAAAAAATTGAAACTATTCCTTTATGCAGACTTATATAAAATATATATATATATATTACTTTAATTCTAATATTTAACACGGAATTTAATTTGAGTGGTTTTTACCATTGGTAACAACGGGATATTCTATTAATTGGGGATTTTTTGTTGCTATAACTGATTATTATGTATTCAGAATGAAAGCATATACTCCAACATACTTTTGCTAATAGCAGATTTATAGTTTACGAAAAACTGAACTAGAAATATTTCAAATTTGATCAGTACTACCAAGTGAGAACTTTGTGAAGTATTCTACTCTCAAATTTAGTTGCCAAGTATGTAAAATGTGTCGCTAAGTTATTTAATTTTAAAGTGTACGAAACTTAAATATCTCTTACATCTAGTAGAACTCTTCAGCATCTTACATATTATCACCCCTAAGACATTAAAATATGTTTTTTCTGGACTGTTCTCATGAATTGTAGGAAACCTCTAAATAGGGTTTTACACACCGTGCATTAGATGCCGGTTACCTATACATATTTGTTATAGCATATATGGGGCATTCCTACAATTTTTTTTTTTTTACTTCTAAGTCCCTGAATAATAATTTTTATTTTAGTACATATTCTTCTGTTTTTTTTATTATTTCATATACTCGGGAACATCCCATTGTATGACTGTATAACAATATTAACGAAATAAATAAGTTTTGGGCGATGTTGGGGATCCAAATATACCAGGAAATATCTATACCGTCCCGTGGCCTGATGCTGATTTTTAAGTTTGGTGCTGTCTGTATAACATTGTTTCAATAAAAGTAATTCGATGTAATTGTTTTCCGAAACTAGGGCTATTGTTTTATATAAATATGTGGCAAAAAATTAAGCTGCACACATTTTTACGATTGTTATTATTTTTTTTAACTCTGTCTGTTTTTTTAACTCTGGGTTTTAGATTCCTTACCGTCTAAAATTATACAGAAAAACACTTCAGATGCAGCCACAGAATTTTTTTCAACTTTTTTCTCATGCAGAAGTATGCTAGAGAAAGAATGTCTAAAATTCTTTGACAAGAAATTTACAGCAAATTTAAATCAGCATTTAAATATCAATTTCAAGCATCGTGGTTTTATTGGTAGTCTTACTGTCCCCAAGGTTTATTCCTGCACTTTTCGAGGTAAATTATTTTTTTTTTTTTTTTTATTCAATCCAATGTAAATAATTGTTTCAAAAAATCAATGAACATTGTGGCTATCAGTTAGTCTTAACATGATTTGCCTAGAAATAGGTGATAATTTTCCTTACCGTCCCATCCTTACCATCCCTTCCCCCCCTACCGTTCCTTTTTTCCTATACCGTCCCTTCTTTAACACCTCTTTAAGACAATGTTATATCAAATTTTTGTACTAAAAATACTACATTGTTACTATTTTTTATTTGAATGTCCTGTGGGTACTATGTAAATTCATTATAAGTAAAAATTTAGAAGAAAATAAAAAGTCCTTCCGGCCAGTGCCGGGAGGAAGAGGTAGCTTTCATAATCCTTATTTTAAAAAAGCCAACTTATATCATGCAAACACACGAAGCTCAATTTAGTGGAAACCGAATATAGGAGATTCAATACTAATTTTTATCAATATAATGAATGAGAATTTCGCGAAATTAGTCAGCTTTATCCAAGCTGCTTTTCTTTAAAGTAACTTATATTTGGCTGCCAAATTCGGCAATTTCTTAAAGTGCCTGTCATTTTAAGACAACATGGTGGATGAGGCTAAGCAGTGAACTTGGTCGAGATCTTAGTAATTGCTGTGCACATGCTCACTCACATCGGAATCGGTTAATATATAGGAGTGCTGTCGCATGCAAAAAATCAGATTTTTCAAAATGTCACCCACAATAGAAATTGAAACTGCTATATCTGAGCCATTTTTTAAGGTAAAGACAAACAAAAAATGCTCCTAAATCCTTATATCAAGATCAAATACTTAAGAAAGAAACTTTTTTCAATTTCTAATTTTTTTGCACCTCACTTTAAATATATATATTTAATTATATATATTAAATATATATATAATATCAAAGTGCTATAAATCAACCATTTTTTTAAGATATCAACAAAAGAACAAATTTTCAGAAACAAAAACTGCTCCGGAATCTTTGTATCAAGACCAAACACATAAAAAAAATCTTTTTCATTTTCCAATTTTTTAATACCTCATTTTGAATTTTAAATTTAATTTTTTTTAATGGCAACCCTTTTGAAACAAGATGGCGAATGAAGCTGGCCAACGAACTCGGTCGACACATTGGTATGTACTATGTACAGACCAAGTTACATCCAAATAGGTTCATAAATACGCCTGTTATCGCGTGACAAAAATCAGGTCGTTTTAAAATGTCAGCCACAAGAGAAATTCAAAATGCTATTACTCAACCATTTTTTTTAGATATAGACGAAAGAAAAACTGTTCCGGAATCTTTGTATTAAGGTCAAACACATACAAAAAAAAAATCTTTCTCATTTTCCAATTTTTTGGTATCTCATTTAACTTTTTTTATTTTTTAATTTTTTTAAATGGCCGCCATTTTGAAACAAGATGGCGGATGAAGCTGGCCAACGAACTCGGTCGAGATATTTGTATGTACTATGTACACACCAAGGTACATCCAAGTCGGTTCATAAATATGCCTGTTATTACGTGAGAAAAATTAGGACGTTTCAAAATGTCAGCCACGCTAGAAATTCAAAATGCTATAACTCAGCCATTTCTTAAGATATAGACGAAACAAAAACTGCTCCCGAATCTTTTTATCAAGGTCAAACACATAAGAAGAAAATATTTTTTCAATTTTCAATTTTTGGTACCACATTTCAAGTTTAAATTTTTCCTAAAAATTTAAATGGCCGCCATTTTTAAACAAGATGGCGGGTGAAGCTGGCCAACGAACCCGGTCGAGACATTGGTATGTACTATGTATAAACGAAGTTACATCCAAATCGGTTCATAAATACGCCTTTTATCGCGTGACAAAATTCAGGACGTTTCAAAATGTCAGCCACGCTAGAAATTCAAAATGCTATAACTCAGCCATTTTTTAAGATATAGACGAAACAAAAACTGCTCCGAAATCTTTGTATAAGGGTCAAATACATAAGAAAAAAATATTTTTCTATTTTCCATTTTTTGGTACCACATTTCAAATTTTAAATTTTTAAAAATTTTTTTAATCGCCGCCATTTTGAAACAAAATGGCGGATGAAGCTGGCCAACGAAATCGGTCGAGAGATTGGTATGTACTATGTACACACCGAATTACATCCAAATCGGTTCATAAATACGCCTTTTATCGCATGACAAAATTCAGGACGTTTCAAAATGTCAGCCACTCTAGAAATTCAAAATGATATAACTCAGCCACTTTTTATGATATTGACGAAACAAAAACTGCTCCGGAATCTTTGTATAAAGGTCAAATACATAAGAAAAAAATATTTTTCCATTTTTAATTTTTTGGTACCACATTTCAAGTTTTAAATTTTTTTAAAAATTTTAAATGTCTCGACCAACGAACTCGGTCGAGACATTGGTATGTACTATGTACTCACCGAATTACATCGAAATCGGTTCATAATTACGGGAGTTACAGTGTGACATAGGTCAGATATATATATATATATATATATATATATATATATCAATTTTGAACGGAGGGTGGTTTCGGGGTCTGGGGGTCATGATCGATGAAAATATACCAAAATTTTTTGAAATCGCTTTCCTCCGAACGGCTGCAATAGGTAGCTTTTTTGTAAAGAAAGCTACCTAAAAGTTATAGTGGTAAAATGGCAAACAAAATTAAACTCGCAAGTTTAATTTAAACCTCAGTTAAATTTTAAAAAAAAATTTGGACATTGGTCTAGAAGTTAAAAATGTTATTTTAGCAAGTTTAATTTCACCAGATTTTTATTCCTGAAAGTCAAAAGATTGTGAGAATGCCCCATATATGTAATGTGATATAAAGAAACGTACAGACATTACAATCTTAAGTAATTACGTCGAAAATACGTAGAAAACAGAACATAATAAAATAGCAAAGCAACACATTGGCGAACGGAGACGAGAATTCTTGTTTTTATTCTACCTTACAGAAAATGCATTTATATCATGAATCAAATTTACGTAAGACTTTCAAGAGTGGGCGGAGCTTCTACTGTTTTAAAACGAAGATTTCATATAAAATTACTGGCTACACACAAAAGCTTTCGCACAAAAAGCTCGGACCGTATTGTGTATATGCAGGAGTAACGCTGTGGATTAGAGTCTTTAGGAAAGCGAAGCAACTTTATGGTTATACGACCCACCTTAAAATTTGAAAAAATTTCTCGACTCACTTAACATGTAGTATATAAAGTTTTTTTTTTTTTTTTGTATAATCTATTCCATGGAAAAGATGAACTTTTGTGCAAAGCATACGAACGAGAACAGCAATACGTAATCCGAATGTGAAAGTAGAATAATAATTTTTTTTTATAAAAGGTAAAACCTTGCCCTTTTTTAAGAACCATTATTTTGAAATTCAGACAAAAAAGTGATATTTTGATAGTTGTATTTTTTTATTTGCTTGATATTTTTTTATGTTGAAGTAGGTCACATTTAATGAATAATGTGCAATTTTGAAGCCCTGAAAAATTTTTCCCTTCCCTGTAGAAAATGTCAAAGTTCAAGGTTATGACCGTCATTTTTCATGAAAAGTGAAATGCGAGTATGTTTGCAGTGCTAAAGCTTGGGAAATCAACGACATCCCAAAATTCTTTTGCTATGAAACATTAGTATAGCACTACCTGCTTAGTAAACTGTATTCGTTTCCATGGGGCATTGTTATTTTACATTGTTATGTTGCCTCAAAATGCAATGAAAATGACGTTTTTGTCCGTTTTCCGCCCGTATTTTATTATTTAAGCAATAGTACCACAAACTTTTTCTTATAGAATATCGAAGTGTAGTACTAGGACAATCTAAATAATATAATACTTTACCGGGATATTGCTGCTGTTAGCAGAAATAGCCTGTTAAATATTCAAAAGTTTCAAAATCGGCAACATTTCAATTAGTCTTTTCTCAAAAAAGTGTCACGGTTCAATAAAACAAAATGTATCACGTAGTAGTTGAAAATATGTACAAACACATGGAAAAGAAAAAAAAGTGGGGCCTCGTCATATTTTTAGAAAAAAAATAACAAAATTTACAAAAATTCACAGTCAAAATATCGCATTTAAATTTCCCTTTTTTCCATTTAGAACAAGGAAGGGGAAAGAAAAAGGGATATCTCATTTTCTCATAGGGAAAAAACATAGCTAGCGGAAAGAGAAACGGGATGTTTCGTTTTCTGATAGGGAAAAAGTATGATAAATAACAGTCTTTTTGTGACTTTTGACATTTTTTTTTCAAAAAATATGACGAGGCCCCACTTTTTTTCTTTTTCCATGTGTTTGTACATACTTCCAACTACTACGTGATATGTTTTGTTTTATTGAACCGTGACGCTGTTTTGAGAAAAGACTAATTGAAATGCTGCCTACTTTGAAATTTTTGAATATTTAACATACTATTCCTGCTGACAGCAGCAATATTCCGGTAAAGTTTTATATTATTTAGCTTGTCCTAGTAGTACACTTTGATATTCTATAGGAAAAAGTTTGGGGTACTATTGCTTAAATAAGAAAATACACGCGAAAAACGGACAAAAACGTCATTTTCATTGCATTTTGAGGCAACATAACAATGTAAAATAGCAATGCCCCATGGATACGAACACAGTTTACTAAGCAGGTAGTGTTATACTAACATATCCCCACAAAAGAATTTTGGGATGTCGTTGATTTCACAAGCTTTAGCACTGCAAACATACTCGCATTTCACTTTTCATGAAAACTGGCGGTCACGATCTTGAAATTTGACATTTTTTACAGTGAAGGAAAATTTTTTTCAGGGATTCAAAATTGCACATTATTCATTAAATGTGATCTACTTCCACATAAAAAAATATCAAGCAAATCAAAAAATACAACTATCACACTTTGTCTGATTTTCAAAATAATGGCTCTTAACTACCTTGGAAAAATGCATTTGTTAGTAAATATACGTATTAAAAAAATTAGAGTTTAAAAGTTAATGAGATTATGGCATTTTGGTTGTTATGGTTTCAAACCACAAGGTAAAAAAAATATATATATATATATATATATATATATTTAACTACTTACTTCTATTTTTTTTAAGTTGTAACATACTATTTTCGTTATAGCTGAACAGCAGATAAAATTAATAATAAATTTTTGAAAACTTGGACGATGGTTACCCGACTCACCAAAGCATTGCCAGCGACTTACAGTTTAAGAACCGCTGCTCAAGGGATTATTTCAAACTTGTTCAAAAACCTTTTCCAAAACCCTAAATCTGCCATAAAAAAAGGTGTATGACAGATAAACTCACCACCAAAGTCGAGAACTAGCTTAAATGGCAACTTCATAACTATTCATTTTACTTAGAACTTCGTGCGTACTTTTCAAGAACTCTTGACGTTTAGTGGGCGTTTAAGACACTTTATTTTCTGGTCCTTACTCTCCCTCTCCAAGCACAAGCATTTGGCAGCAAATATGTAGGTCTTTAATCTTGCTATCTTACCACCCACTTTTCGATTTCTTGGATTGATCTTTTTCTTTTTACATCTCTTTTGAGGCTTTTGAACGGCCGCACACTGTGACGAAATGGCTTTTTTTTTTTTTTTCAGACATCGACCTGATAGGATGTGAGAAAGCCCAAACTTATGTTTCAATATGCCTGTAATATTTTCCCGTGTAGAATTGATTGGTGTCCTTGGCGTCCATAAACACCAAAAAATTGAAAATATATTGGCGTCTCTGGCGTACATATATTTTATTGTTATTGGCGTCCAAGCGTCCATAAATACTATAAAATTGAAAATATATTGGCGTCCATGGCGTCCATATGTTTTATTGTTATTGGCGTCCTTGACGTCCATAAATACCAAAAAAATTAAAATATAGTGCTTTTTTTCCGAGTTCTATTCAAACATTAAAAGTTTTTTTTTTTTTTTTTTTTTTTTTTTTTTTTTTTTTTAAATGAGGTTGGTACAGACGCACTTTTTTTTTTCTTTTCGTGGACTTTCCTTCAATCAAACACCTCTAACTGCCAAAAATTGTACCTGGACGTGGGCGCAGGTAATCCCAAAGTTTCTCACTCCTCAAATGCCTACAGAAGAAGAATGCACCAATGATTTTGAATTATAAAGCGGGATCTTGACCTTACAATACGAAAATGTCGAAGATTATAAAAATTACAAACACCATGTTCATACAGATGCAATTAATTGAAAAAAAAGAGGGGGTCTCAGAATATTGTGCACAAGACGAAAAAAAAAATAATAACAGTATAAGAAAGTACACATACATAACAAAAAAAAAAAAAATTTTTTTCATGAGTTACTTATTTTTGGTTTTCACCTGTTTTTCCAACTTATCCGATGCATATCCTTCTAAAAGAGGGGCTAGGCGGTATGTAAGGAAAAATAATACAGGGTTTCTGAAGCTGCGGAACTTTAGAACCTCTACATAGTTGGGATGGGAAACCGTAGGAAAATCAATACAAATTTCACCTATGCCGAAGAAATTCGCCGTTTTGCCACTCTTGTGGGCACGCTGTACATATGAGCTTTAGTTTATGATAGTGTTTCTCAAGTTCTTATACACTGTTAAAAATTTGTAGTTTTGCTGCATAGTCACGTCACCGGTTTTATAGAAAACGATTACTTGACTATATTAAGGAGCATTCTCATTGGTCAGAATATAAATATTTTATAAAAGCGGCGGACTGACTATGCAGCAAAAGCTGCAGAATTTTAACAGTGAAGTTAAATTCTTGAAATAATAAACATAATATAAGGAAACTCTGCACTACACTCATACACACAAACGTATACATATATATACCCAAGATTTTTTTTTTATGGGTGAGTGCTTCTCCTTAAATATTTTGTGAATCTAAAGAGAAAAAAAAAAGAAATTTGGATAAATTTGAATAATTTTTTATGCTTTCATAAATTTTTTTTGTATACATTTTGATATTTTCACAGTATTCTGGGCAGAAATCCCTCATAAGGAGACTTCTAAAGGGATGTTTTCTTTGAGTCAAACTGAGCGTTACCCAAAACATATTATTAAAAAAATCATGTATGTAGTAAATATCCTTTATACATTTTGATATTTTTACAGTATTCTGTACAGAAATCAATCAAATACAGACCTCTAAATGGATAATTTCTTTAAGTCAAACTGAGAGTCTCCCTAGACATTTTATTTTTAGAAAAAAAAAACCCTGTGTGTACTTATATGCAAATATTCTTATTTACAAATTTAAAACTTTTAAAATAAATATTTTTTTCCACTTGCTAATAACATTTTTTAATGTTGTAATAACTTTTCTTTATACATTTCAATATCTTTACAGTGTTATGGGCAGAAATAACCCAAAGACAGGCCTGCAGAGGGATGATTTCCTTGTGTTAAATTGGGGATTACCTTAAGCATTTTATTTAAGAAAAAATCACCTATGTGTACCTATATGTAGACAATATATATAATTATAAATTTAAAACTTTTGAAAAAATAATCTTTTCGCACTTGCTATTAATAATTTTTTATCGCTATAATAATAGCCTAAGTCATGTGACTGTCATCAATAGTTCCGGGCTGACCGCTTCGCTTTTTATATGCCAGGTAACCATTTTTTACATTTTTTTTTTTTTTTTTTTTTTTTTTTTTCGCGTGGTAAATTAAAACAATGCTTTGATATTGAAATTAAAAGTCTTAGTTTTTGGTATTATTTATTATTTTTCTTTTCTTTTTCTTAAAAAAGGGAAAGAAAAAGTGAAAGTCATGAATTTCAAATTAAAATTATGTATTTTAAATAAAATGAGTGAAATTATTATATTTTAGATGAATTTAATGAAATATGAATAAATGCGATTGGAAATACAATGTTTGATGATTTATTACTTGCGCCTGGCTAGCATAAAAAGGTACTACTTAGTTATACCGTCGACCCATTTCGCCAAATTATATAAATCGCCAAACCACTCGCCAAATTATACAAATTGACATAATTTTTATTTTAAATAGCGAAAGAACAAATAATTTAGTATAACATTAATAAAAATACAAATAAATCGTCGAAATAGAAATCACTTGATGACGTAAACACGTGTAACTTGCTTAAAAACAAGCAAATATGACATTTACAATCAACCATTATTTGATATTTAATCTTATAGTTTGGCGATATATTTTTGGTCGACGGGATAACCAAGTAGTACCCATAAAAATACGGAGTTCTTGATTTCTGTACTAGAAACTTCTGACTTGGCGAAGTATTGAGAAAGTAAATTAAATTTTGGATAAAAGTAACATGGTACAATGCTTAGCACACATCTAACGGAGACCAAACTGGTCGCCAAGGGCGGCTAGTATTTTAATAATTTTTAGGGTTCCGTACTTAAAAGTACAAACGGAAACATTATAAGATAACTTCTGTGTCTGTCTGTCACAAACATTTTACTCGTAAACTATGGGATGCGGAAAGTTCAAATTGGGGGGATGTAATAAAGACTATTGACCCACATATTTACAGATTTTTAAACATTCACAAATATACTTAGAAGAAATATACAGGGGCTAATTAAGTTACTTAAAAAAAATCTTTTCTTTGTATATCGTGTGGGTGGTATCTGTGAAAACTTTTGTGACGCCAAACTCAAAAATACATTTGTTTTAATTTTAGATATTATATTCTAAGAGAAATCATCGAAAATATAATTCAGCACCCCCCCCCCCCCCACCCCCTTCTATTTTCGAATCTACTCAAACTAAAATTATGAAAAAATTAGAAATAATAGACATTAATTTAAAACTTGCAGGAAAACTATAGCGATTACCCTAGGTCACATAATTTTTGGGAAAAGCGCTTTTTTCCGTTCCGCACAAATTTGATTTGCGGGCATTCAGCGAAGGTGTCGAGGAGTGCTGGAAGTACCTATCGTAGAAGAAGTATAAAAATGTTGTTGATAATAATCGTCGAAAAACGAAAATAATCGCCGGTAATTAGCCGCGATATTAGCCCTTAAAGACACCGACGGTTTGGACATACATAATGAGAGGGGCGGCGTATTCTATGTTCCATCGACTTTTAAAGCCTAGATAACAACTTTAGTAGCAGTATAAAAGCAATAAATGTCAAATTGCTAAAAACAGGCTAATTTAATTAGAATTAATAACATAAATACTATGGGATTCGCGACTAGTTTGCACTGAGTGGATCTCTCAATATGCCTCACGTGTCTTTAGAAGTTAATTAAAAACCTATCTGGAAAAACGTGGCACGGACCAAGACGGCGTTGCAACCCTGCCACCTTTTTTCGAATCGCGCTTAGCGCAATGACAAGTTTAAACTTTGAGCAAGAGTTTTTTTTCAGCTACACTGTAAAAAGAAAAGATTATTAAAATGCTGAATTTAATTTTATGAAATGTGAAATGAAATTTAAATATGCACTACTTTTATTATTAGTACGGAATTAAGTTTTTCATAAACAGATTAGGATAAGATTAAAAAAAGAGTTATATAGAATTCAGGGTTGGCAAGTTTTTGACATGCGACGGTTTAAACCGATTTTAACCATGGTTAAAACCGTCGTGTCAAAAACCTTTCTGTCAAAAATGTCCAAAAGTGTCAAAAACCTAGTTTTAATAAAAATCATACCAAAAGAATTATTTAGCAGAGTTAGATGGGCTTTAAACAATAAATTCTAAGTAAAAATGCATAAATACATTAAAACTGGGGGGTATAAACTGCAGAAATACATTCTTGAAAACTATTTGCATAGGATATGGTAAACTGCAAATTGATTGTTGTATGATTTTTTTTATTATTATTTGTGAATAAAAATTACCTAACTGTTATTTAATGATTTAGTTTATCATTAATGTATGCTTTTAAGATGAACAGTTAATAAATCCTTAATTATTTGTAATCATTAAAACTAGATAGGTTTAATCTAAATTTTGCAGAGATAAATAGTTTAGATTTTTTCATGCACAGAGTAATCTATCACAATTGGTATCTAATGAGGGTATTTACTTTCCTTAATATAGAGGAAATTCAAAGATTCCCTTCCAGTACAAAACAGTATTGCTATTGCAACAAAATCAATTTTTCTTGCTTTCCCCCTATTATGTTCTTATGGATGGGGTTGTTTAAGGAGCTACCTTCATTAAAGAAAGTTAAAACACCCGCCTGCTAATGTTAATCCTACAGGAGAATTTTTTTTTTTTCAATATCTTGTTCGAAATTTCATACTTTTAAATGATTTTTTAAGTAGAAATGAAAACCCCACTCAATAACGTCAATTCTATGATAGAAATTTTGTTTAATATTTCAATATTTTTAAATGTTTTTTGCATTGGATAACTAATGTCGATCTCTACAAAGACCGATTTTTAAATTTTCGATTTTGCTTGCAGTTATTTTTGTTATTAGGATACTTTCACTTTTGGAACAGGTTTCAAACTAAGTTAAGCATTTTTTTTTTCTTATTGGTGTGCCGAATTATTCATTTGTCCCTAATTTTAGGAGAAATTCCACAAATAATTTCATCAGTAAGAGGTGATTGTCAGTCACTAACAAAAATTAATATTGGGATAAAAGGATTAAAATATCATATTTTATCATTTTATCCTAACATTTCATTCTTTTCTCATTTGTAAAATAAATGTTATTTTTATTGTTCTGCGTTTGTAAAAGAAAATGCTGCAGAGAAAATATTTCTGTTAAGGGTGTATTCCGATCCAAACTGCTTATTTTCTGATTCATTTTAAAATTCATTTTTGCTCTCAAACGCATCAAACTTGGAAATTCTCTTATTTAGAAACTATATAATGTGCGGTGCTCCTTAATTTTTTGATAAATGCGGAAAATACTGTGAAAAATGCTGTCAAAGTTGGCATTTTGAACCGAATTTTCCAAAGCGGGCGAACTGAGAATGAAAAAAATGGTCATACTGAGAAAATAATTGTTTAAAAATCAAATTCTAATTAATTGAGCTGAAAATGAAATCACATGGCATGTTAAACATATCTTCAGAAATCACCCCAGCAAGTTTCATGTTTTTACTTTTAAAAATGAGTCTGAAAATGTCTCAGAAAATTTCGAGATGTTGAGGATGGAAAAATATTTTTTCGAATACACCCTTAAAGACTGTATTTATATAGGGCAGATGTGCCAGTAATAGACACCATTAAGGAATTTCTTTAAAAATTGTTTTTTAATTAATAGTTATTATATTCCAGTTTTTTCAATATTATATTAAACTATCATGATTGATTTCGTTTGTTATAATGGCTTATTATTACAAAACGTTTGTCTATATATATATATATATATATATATTGTTTTTTAAATAAGAAATGCAACCAAGTATGCTGAAAAGCCACAATAAAAATACATATAAAAAATTTGGCAATTTAGTCATAAACAAAGAAATAAATTATAATTTAATATTTGATTACAGTAAAATAAATGCTAAAACTAAAGTGCACAATCATTAAATAAAAGCAATGTTGTATCTTGCTATAACAGCATTTTTTTGTTGTTGTTATTCTGACCATATTTAAATATTGGTGTTTTTGACGGTTAAAACCGCTTAAAACGCTGTTTAAACCTATGTCACGTCAAAAACTGGTTTTTGACGGCTTAAACCCAACCCTGTACAGAATAGCAATATTTGATATTATTTAGGCTTCATATCTCTGTGAACTTTTATGGTATACCCATTCATACTTTTCTAGTATATACAGCTATACCCAACCCTATGTTGTATAGTTTTTTACAAAGTCTTATTATTCTTTTAGCAACGATTTTATTTTTAATAACAGTTAATAATTCATACATTTGTTGTACGGAATACTCTGAGCACGAGTAATACTCGCACTTGACAAGTTTTTTTTATACATTTTAATATTTTTTCAGTTTTCTGAGCAGGGATAACTCAAAAACAGATCTTCAAAGGGATGATTTCCTTGAATTTAACATTTATTTTTAAGGGAAGAAAACCTTCGTGTATCTATAGATAGACAATATATATATTTATAAATTTAAAACTTTCAAAATAAAGACATATTTTTCCCTCTTGCTAAATATAACGATTGTAAATTTGCAGCACATAGAGACACAGTCTTCTGTACATCCAGACTGTGTGAATGTTGAATAGGTAAAAGCGCCAGAAAAACTAAGAGATGCAAGAGAAAATAGAAAGGCTCTGACTAATAAAAGTATATGCAACCTCTTTGCGATATTTCAGCTTATTTTAACGAAAGAGCGAAAAATTAAATGACACAATTTCTGCAGATAAGGAATGCAAAATCAGAAATTGTTTTGTGACTTTGCAAAGTATTTCTTCCTTATATTCGTCCTTTCTTCTTTACAACGGAGTTTTGTAAATGCATTTTCATATTAGGTCCACCTTTTTGTTACTTACTTAATGAGAAAATTAAGGTGGAAATGTTATATATACAGGTATATGTCCCATGAAATAGCTTTCTTGATACGAACATAAAATGATTCATCTTTCCTAATTAATTTTTTTTTTGTCTTTTGGCACAGTTACTTATTATGGACACAACCGCATTTATAGAAAGTAAACACATATAATAATAATATAGTAATAATCAGGGTTTGTTGATATATATATCCGATATTTATTATTAAAATATCAAGATTTTTTATATTTTCGATATTTTCAAATTCTTGATATTTATTTTCAAAATATCAAGATGTTTGATATTTTGTATAAGGTAACTCTAGAATAAATGGCCATAGAGAAGAGATGGTCAGTCTAAATATTTTCGAAACTTAATCATAGATTGCAACATCAACTTGTTCGTAGGAAATAGTTCAACGAGTTTATTCATTGCGACGTGCAGTTGTATTTTTTGGTTATAAAAAGTAAGTGCAATTTTAATGTTTATTTAATTTAGTGGTTGAATTTTTTTCTTTTCTTTTCTTAGGTATCTGAATGTTTCGCAGTACGTACGTTATTTTTTTTATTATTATTATTACTATATGGACTTTTAATGTGCGTTTATAATCTAATCTTTACTTCTAAGCTTAAAACAAAGCCATACAATGGCTATTGATGTTTTAAATTGGGAGAGCATCAGGCCTTCAATTTCAGGAGAGATGGACACATGAAATCGAGGAGAGATGGCCACCTTTAATCAATATTTCAAAATTATACGGGGTGATGATTTTAACTAAATATAATTAAATTTAAAATAAATATATAACGTTTATGTTGATAATTATATTAATTGATATAATTGTTTAAATTTTAACTAATGTAAATAATTCAATAATAATAATAATAATAATAATAATAATAATAAAGGCCTAACGATGTATTTGTTTCAGAAAATACTGAAAAACGTAGGAAACTTTCATCCCAAAAACTGATAAAGTTGATAAATAAACTAAATTAACGCAATAAACCTAAAATTAACGTGAGAAAAAAACAAACAAAAACACGACACTTCCAGCAGCGAAAAAAATTAAATACATTTAAAATCATCAGATTCTATGGATTCCGAGTGAATAGAATTGGATAAGGATCAGTGTGTTGGTTGTGCAGAACAATATCATATCTCAACCAAAAAGGATGTCTGGATACAATGCATGAGGTACCTGAAATGGTTCCATGAAACGTGTACAAATTATCAAGACCTTTGCCAAAAAATGTGATAAGATTTTACGAAAAGTGAAGTATCGAAATTATACTTCAAATTTTGTTTATTCGAGTTTTACTCACTCATTTTCCATCGTATGTCTGCTCTTTACAAATTGCTATATGTTTTTCATAATTAACTATATGAAATGTGTTATTTTTTTGGTGTTTTAAATTCCCTTTTTCTTTCTTATATTGGATAGCCATCTCTCCTCGGCTTGAAGGAGAGATGGCCATCTGCCATTTTAATTTCAATTTTGTTTCCCACTTTTTGTCCTCAATATTTAATTATTTTTTGCCCAAAATATTGTGAGTATATGTATAGAAATTTTAAATATGCATAAATATTTCTTATATTTGCATTCTAAGAATTTTTATTTCAATCTTTAAAAATTATGGCCATTTATCCTACAGTTAGCCTATTTGATATTTATTTTCAAAATATCACTGTGCAAGATAATCTTGATATTTTCTTCAGCCAAAACAAGTGTAAATGAAATTTTCAACTCTTATTGACTGTGTCATTCTGTAGATAAACAGCTTTTGCCTCTGGAAGTGACTTTTTTAGGAAAAGAAGAAAAATATCTTTTCCAAGCTTCATGTTTGAAACTTTTATTTTTAAATGTATAACTAATAATTATGTCAGACAATTAATTCAGAACAGGCATTTGAAGGTAAACTGTAATTTAGATCTAATCATTTATATTACAGCTTCTTTAGAAAAAAATCTTTTCTGATTCAGGTTTAGTTGAGTCTAAACTGTACAACCGGTTAAAGAATAAGAAATAAGACAGGCTTACATTTATGTTAAAATTCTGTAATAAAAAAAAAAAAAAAAAAAAAACTATTTTGTATTTAATATTTTGCTTTATAAAATATAAAACTTTCTTGAAACTTGATACAAATCCTATAGTTTATATAAGTGTATAAAGCAAATTGTATCTGTTTTGTATCTGCAATTTTGTTCTTAGTATAGGGGGGGGGGGAGGAAAAGAGAAATGCATTTTTAGAACATTGTTTCATTAAGTTTTCATGTTAAGTGCAATGTTATTTAACTTCTAATTTGTATTATACTTGGAAATATTTACCTATTATCAGCAGTAAGTTGACTATTTTGAAAATATCGGATCTATATCAAAATATAGGATATTTTTGATACTTTCGAAAATATCATGATATTGACGAACCCTGGTAATAATGATAATAATAACAATAACTAGAAAACAGGAATTCTGCTTTTTTTCAGAATTTAGTGTCGTCCCAGATGAAAAAAAAAATATATGTATATATAAATAGTACAAAACATATTTCAATTTTAAGACTTACAGCACACGCTTTTATTTTATGTAAAATGACGTCATTCGCATCCGCTTAAGAATTCCACATTTACAATACACTCTTAAACATCTACAGTAAAGTAGGCATAGGACGTCACTATCGCGAAATAATACAAAAATGCAGCAAAAAGACGCCGTCATTAAAGAAACTCGACCAAAAAAAAACGGCTGTCTAATGATTCACAGGCCTTCATTTGTTTGTAACATTAATATAGATACTTAAAATTAAATATAGTTTATAATAGCTCCATGTTTTAACAGAAATCATTCGCTTATATTTTTTCAAAATAGCACGTATTTTAATTACATTTTCTTTCGGTTGTTATGAAAAAATGGCAACAAAAATATATAATTACTATTTTACAACTATTTTTCCTTTACTTTCTACAGAAATGGCGTACTTCCGTTGCCAACAGCAAATGGCTTCAAAAACTACAAAAAAAATTTAATATTTCGAAAATAAATGGAAATGCAGTTTTCAAACAAATTGCATTTAAAAGTACTTTTTTCCCAATATGACGGTATAAAAATTGAAAATGTGCGATGCTTAGAAGTTTAAAAAATTGCTATAGAGTATTTAATCATACTGCTTTGTTTTACGGTTGGCTTCTGTAAGGTAACGTTATTTTTTGGATACGACACAAAATAAGCTGGGAGAAAGAAATAGCATACCGTACCGGGGGGCTAAAAATAATGAATTCAGTTTTTCAAAAAAGGCATAAAATGTTTTCAAGCATGACAATTATCTTTTTTTAAAGATGGATGAGGAGCTAATTTAAAACCTTTATATCCAGGGCAAAATATAGATAATTCCATTCTTCTATTATATTTTTCTATGTATTTATATTTATCTATTATATTTTATTCCATGTAATTCCATATGAAACACGTAACAACAATGAAGAAATAGAAGTTAAGGTTACATAGAAGGAACATGCGATTTTGAACATCTTTATAAAAAACACACTCCATTTCTAGGTGCAGTTAAGATTTATAACTACTATTTCTCGATTTTAATTTTGTTAGTTTATTATATTCGTTTCAGAGGTAGAACTAACATGCATACACCCATACAATAAAAAAGTATCCTACCACAATGCTATAAATGATAGTTCTCACCTTTCACTTATCACACACATATCTATCCAAATATAAATTTTAGAAGGTATTTAACTTTTGCCGGCTTTTTTAAATGCTTTTCGCCAGACCATTAAGTTTTTTTTTATCTACATTGTTTCTTTATCTAAAAAAAAGGTGTAAATGTTATTTCACACCTGCTCTAATAGAGTACATAATAAAAGCTTTCTGATAATGCTATAGAACGACTTTTTCAGACAGAATAGAAAAAAAAAATGTTTTTTTATGGAGCAAATGCAAACGGATATGAATAATTTAAAAAGTCCTTCCGGCCAGTGCCGGGAGGAAGAGGTAGCTTTCATATTCCTTATTTTAAAAAAGCCAACTTATATTATTCAAACACACGAAGCTCAATTAAGTGGAAACCGAATGTAGGAGATTCAATATTAATTTTTATCAATACTAAATCATTATGAATGAGAATTTCGCGAAATTAGTCAGCTTTATCCAAGCTGCTTTTAATTAAAGTAACTTATATTTGGCTGCCAAATTCGGCGATTTCTTAAAGTACCTGCCATTTTAAGACAACATGGTGGATGAGGCTAACCAGTGAACTTGGTAGAGACCTTAGTAATTGCTGTACACATGCTCATTCACATCGGAATCGGCTGATATATACGAGTGCTGTCGCAGGCAAAAAATCAGATTTTTCAAAATGTCACCCACGTTAGGAATTGAAACTACTATATCTGAGCCATTTTTTAAGATAAAGGCAAACAAAAAATGCTCCTGAATCCTTATATCAAGGTCAAATACTTAAGAAAGAAACCTTTTTCAATTTCTAATTTTTTTTGCACCTCACTTTAAATATATATATTTTTTTTAATTTAATGGCCGCCATTTTGAAACAAGATGGCTGATGAAGCTGGCCAGCGAACTTGGTCGAGATATTGATGTATACTATCCACATGCCTTCTTCCATCGAAATAGGCGAATACGTGTGGTATCGCGTGACAAATACAAGATCGTTTCAAAGTGTTAGCCATGATAGAAATTCAAAGTGCTATAATTCAACCACTTTTTAAGATATAAACTAAAGAACAACTTTTCAGAAACAAAAACTGCTCCGAATCTTTGTATCAAGGCCAAACACATAAAAAAAATCTTTTTCATTTTCCAATTTTTTAATACCTCATTTTAAATTTTAAAATACATTAAAAAAAAAAATCGCAACCCTTTTGAAACAAGATGGCGAATGAAGCTGGCCAACGAACTCGGTCGAGACATTGGCATGCACTATGTACAGACCAAGTAATATCTAAATCGGTTCATAAATACGCCTGTTATCGAAAGACAAAAATCAGGTCGTTTTAAAATGTCAGCCACAATAGAAATTCAAAATGTTATAACTCAGCCATTTTTTTAGATATAGACGAAACAAAACCTGTTCCGGAATCTTTGTATTAAGGCCAAACACATACGAAAAAATCTTTTTCATTTTCCAATTTTTTGGTATCTCATTTTAAATTTAATTTTTTTATTTTTTTTTAAATGGCCGCCATTTTGAAACAAGATGGTGGATGAAGCTGGCCAACGAACTCAGTTGAGTTATTTGTATGTACTATGTACACACCAAGGTACATCCAAATCGGTTCATAAATACGTCTGTTATCACGTGGCAAAAATCAGGGCGTTTCAAAATGTCAGCCACGCTAGAAATTCAAAATGCTATAACTCAGCCATTTTTTAAGATATAAACGAAACAAAAACTGCTCCCGAATCTTTTTATCAAGGTCAAACACATAAGAAAAAAATATTTTTTCAATTTTCAATTTTTTGGTACCACATTTGAAATTTAAATTTTTCTTAAAATTTTAAATGGCCGCCATTTTTAAACAAAATGGCGGATAAAGCTGGCCAACGAACTCGGTAGAGACATTGGTCTGTACTATGTATAAACGAAGTTACATCCAAATCGGTTCATAAATACGCCTTTTATCGCGTGACAAAATTCCGGACGTTTCAAAATGTCAGCTTCGCTAGAAATTCAAAATGCTATAACTCAGCCATTTTTTAAGATATAGACGAAACAAAATCTGCAACGGAGTCTTTGTATAATGGTCAAATACATAAGAAAAAAATATTTTTTCATTTTCAATTTTTTGGTACCACATTTCAAATTTTAAATTTTTTTAAAAATTTTAAATGGCCGCCATTTTGAAACAAAATGGCGGATGAAGCTGGCCAACAAACTCGGTCGAGACATTGGTATGTACTATGTACACACCGAATTACATCCAAATCGGTTCATAAATACGAGAGTTACAGTATGACATAGGTCAGATATATATATATATATATATATATATTGATATATATATATATATATATATATATATATATATATATATCAATTTTGAACGGAGGGTGGTTTCGGGGTCTGGGGGTCATGATCGATGAAAATATACCAAAATTTTTTGAAATCGCTTTCCTCCGAACGGCTGCAATAGGTAGCTTTTTGTAAAGAAAGCTACCTAAAACAAACCATGTTTTTTGTGTGCGGAAACAGCAGTCGGCGCTGAAATTATGACATATGCACGGATTCAAGGTCTAGCATTGTTCTGGTAAGACACTGTGGTAGTATTTAAGATCATTAAAAAAGGTAATGGAAATGAAAATTATCCCTTTATGTCTTTTTTTTTCTACTCTTGTAGAAGCAGAGAACCCCCCCCCCCCCCTTTTTTTAGTGCTCTTATTCAAACGGCATGCAGCTCAATCACTTTCTATTAATCATTTCTCCATGTCATTTTTTTTTTTTTTTAAACTTCAAAGTATGGACACCCAGGAGTGGCAGGGAGAACAATTTCCTCTGCCTGAATTTAAAAATTTTATTAATTAAATTTTCTTTTTCTCTCATAATTCAAAAATATATATATATATATTCTTTTGAAATGAGTTAAAAGAAGTATACACTAGGAGGAAAAGAATTTTCGTAAAGGGGGATTTGCCCTCTAAACCAGACTTGTCCAACCTTTCACTAAGCAGGGAGGGGCGCAACTCAGCTCTTGGAAAATAATGAAGGGCGCCATTCTTAACATGACTCAAAACATGCAACAAAATTATTTCACAGTATTAGTAGCGATATACACATGCAAATGCATCTCGCAGCTGAAGGCATAAGGCCCCTACGGATCTAAAGCTCCATGTAAAAAAAAAAAATCAAAAAAACGATAAATCGTAGTAAATTTCGAATTACATATTTTTCTGCGAGGTTTGCTATCTCAATTTTTTTTTTTTTTTTTTTTTTGTAGTGCCAGAAACTTAAATCGCACTTATAATTAAAATAAAATGGTTAATCAGAGATTTTTTACGTTTTTTGTAGTACGCAAAAATATTCCTTGATTTATTTGGGAGGGGCTAATTTGCTGTTATAAAAATTACCGAAGCAAAGACATCTATGATATAGTGACCAATCCATGAGTGGTTCCAAAGAGATAGCCTGGAAGAGCTTTCATTGATGGAAATCAATTCGCACGATTTTATAGATTTTTTTAAAGCAAAATGAGAAAATTACCTAATATGTCAAAGGTCTGAGGGAGAAAATGACACCCCTTTTCCAGTCTTATAAAACCGTCAATGGGCCAGTGTAACAACATCAACAACAAAAAGCTGAACTTTCATGCACTAAAGGTGGTGGTGGGGCGCTTATTTTTCTGCCTTTTACTTCTTAATATATTAAAAAAGTTATTTCCAACTTTTACCAATTTCAATCATCATAATTTCCATATATATATATATATATATATATTATAAAGAATAACTATAAATTAGTGAAGAAACGCCATAAAACATAATACATTTTGAAAATACGTTTTCATTTTTGATATGCTAAAATCCACTTGCAGGGGTTTTAAAAACATCGCTCAACCAAATATCAAGGGAAAAAGCATCCTTTAAAATGGAATTTTAATTTAAATAAGTGTTAGTAACAGAAAATCTTCAAAAGACCGCGTTGGACAGCTTGCTCTAAACCCCCGTGAAAAATGATTTTTAGCTATGTTTTTCTTTTACGTTCATGCCTTAAAAAATATGTGTTAAACGTATGGTTGGGGGGGGGGGGGGTGCACTGTGTCAGTATTTGAGATCATTAAAAACGGAATAGAGATGAAAGTTACATTTTTATGACTTTCATTTTCCCTATTTTACTGCTTTTATTTAAACAGCGTTCAAATCAATGTCTCTCTGTTGATATTTTCTCTCAGTGATTTTTCTTTTTTTTTTTAAACATGAGAGTTTTTTTTTTTTTGAAATGCTGGCAAGTAAAGGGAAAAGAATCCTTGACAGTGAATTTATATTTTTACATCTCATTCGTTTTGTTTCGTTGAGCTTAGTAATTTGATACCTCCCATGCCGGCTGTTGAAACAGGAGGTCCGGTCAAAGGTTAAAAAAAAAAAAAAAATATTGAAAACCAGTCACCTCCAAAGAAATGAGCTAGCTGTGCGTTTAATTTAGGTACAGTAAAACCTCCCTAAAGCGACAACGTTCCGTTCCAATAAAAATGGTCGCTCCGAGAGGTGGTCTCTTAATGGAGGTCATGTTTAATTCTAGATTTTAATTGTTAAAAAAAGGTAACAATGTTACTAAAATTTATTTTTCACATTAGGAAAAAAATATAAAAACTTCAAGTATCAAAACAAAAGTTAATTACATAAATTAATTGCTGCAGAGTTTAGAAAATGAATACATTGACGTTTGCTTTGATTTTACGATTTTATCTTTTATAACCTTTATTTCCATATCCTTTCGAAGTTCAGTAAATAAATGCAATTTTTTTTTTTTTGGGGGGGGGGGGCGGAAAAGATAATGACAATTTCATTAAGTTATCTATTTCTTTGACAGTTTCTTGACAGAATAGGGCACGGGAGTTTATTGACCGTCATTCTTAATTTGCCGTCAGAGATAAATTCATTGCCTAAAAAGGCACAAAGGTGTTTAAACACTTAAAAATTACCGAAATAAAAAAAATCTAAATTTAGTTTGAAGTTTGATGAATAATGTGCTCTCCGGAATTATTTTTCTAATAAAACCTTCTTCAAACGACCAGAAAAAAACGGAATTTGTTTCATTTTCTTCAAAGAAATGGGTCGCAATAGGAATAAATTTCGTTCCATGAAAAAATGGTCGTTCAGGAAGGTGGTCGCTTAATGAAGGTGGTCGCACAAGGAAGTTTTACTGTATTTGCACTGCCATGCATTAATGATAATCAATTTCTGATATATTATTCTTCCCGAAGAAGTGATTAAAGCAAAAATAATTCTCGCGGTGAGCGCAACGAACAAAGACTTCTTCGTCAGCTGACACAATTATGCACTCAAAACACACATAATTTTCGTTTTTATCAGTCTAACGTGCTTTAGCAAATCCGTACATGGACATAAGAATGAACTAAACAGATACAAACTTATACCGTACCAGCGATTGAAGTTTGATGATATTGTTTCTTATTTTTACTTTGATCATTTCATCCGGAAGAACAATATGTCAGAAATTGATTACCATCAATGCATGGTAGTGCACCTACCTTAATTAAACTTACGACATGCTTATTTCTTTGGCGGCAACTGTTTCTCAACAAACAAAATTTCAAGCTTTGACCCTCCTGTCATAATTAAAACTCAATAGCCGTTATGTGGGGTATCAGAAAACTAAGTTCAATGAGGTGAAACGAATGAGCTATAAAAATATAAATTAGCCGCCAAGGACTCTTTTCCTTTACTGATATTAGTTGGCTAATGAGAAAATCTTATGTTAGATTAATTTTAACACAATTATTTTAATTGGTAAATAAATCATGTGAGATGTAAATTTCCCACTGGGAGAAAAATGTTCGGACCAGGATTCGAAACAGGGATCTTTAGCTGAAGCTGCCAATACTCTGCCATCTGAGCTATCCCGGACGAATCTGATGGATCTAATTCACACAGCTAACCTTATTGATTATAGCATCTGGTCTGATATTTGAATCAGCTCAACAAAATAAATTGAAGGTAAAGGAACCCCAGAAAACGCTGGATACGTAATTACACTAGACTAATTTTAACACAATTGTTCTAATTCGTAAATAAATCATATGAGATATAAATTTCTAACAGGGCGAAAAATGTCCGAACAAGGATTCGTACCAGGGGTCTCGTGGCTGAAATCATGTTAGCTGAGGGAATTAGGTCCACCCGATTCGTCCGGGATAGCTCAGATGGCAGAGCTCTGGCAGCTTCAGTCAAGAGATCCCTGGTTCGAATCCTGCCCCTGGCATTCTTCGCCCAGTTCGAAATTTACATCTCACAAAATGTTATGTTGTTATTTGGATGAAAATTCTTATTGATGAAAACTAATGTAGCCTCAGCGTAATCCGGATATACAGAAATCGGAGTAATTAGGACATAAGATAAAGTTATGTACTCAAATGAAATCTTCTCGTAATTCGCTAATTGTATGTTGAAAATAAGATTAATTCTTTATATATATATATATACCACCATGCGGCGATCAGGCAATTTCGCCCCGTTTCCAGGCACTCAAACAGGTAAAATTGGGTTATAGCTCGGTAGGCAGAGGCCTGACAGCGGTTAGAAAGAAAGAAAAAGTGTCATAAATGCACTTATCCGGAAGACCGCTAGATTACGCTATGTGTCACTTTACCACAACAGAAAGTCTCAAAAGGTTGGTGGGCGGGGAGTGGGGTAAATTTACTTAATCCTTTCTATCTCTTCTATGTCTTGATTCTTAAGGCTATTAGTCAATTTCTGTATTCCATTCGTTTATGTTAAGACTATGGTTGAAGAATGCCTATTTACTTAAAAATACTGTTGCAATTTCTAACATATAAATTTTAACTTACTCCAATTTTTATCTTTAATTATTTAATTTTTTTATGGATGGGATTTAATGGCTGAAGATCCCATCGGGTAGATAAAAATAAAGATAAAATAAAACAAAGATCTCTCTGTTTTACATTTTTTTCTTTTTGAGAAAACTTTATTGCTTTTCCAAACGAATTATTAAATAACTAGATGTTTTCTTTTTCTTTTCTTTTCTTTTTTTGACTTTCTTCTTTTATATTTGATAGAGCTGCAGAATCCTTCCGTCTTACTATACACACAGGTGGCCCAATATCAACAATTTTAACAGAACATTTATTCTAAGATAGAAAAAAGTAAAACACATACAAAACTTTTAATAAAAGGGATCAATTTAAGAGTAATCTATTCCGGCGAGTACTTATAAAAATTTATAATAATATTTAAAAATGGAAGAAACATGTATAATCTAAAAAATGTATATAGGTTAAACGTGCTATTAATGGACGCCCTTATGGAATTTATTATTATTATTTTTTTTAAGCAATCATACTCAACCTGCGGCCCGAAGCACATGATCATTAATCTCTATTTATAAAACTGAGATGTGCATGAAAGGTTTCTAATACCTTCGCTGTTACTTTATATATTTTCACGAGAAGAAAAAATGTGTCCTGTTATTTATAATTACTAATTTAAAATTATCTTAAACCATCTTAAATGCCATTTTCTTACGAGTTCCTTATTAATAAGTTCTTTTTACATGGAAACACAAATAGAATATTTATGCTATAGTACACTCTAAATAAAACGGAGACAGAGTCAAAATATGCCCAACCTCTTTAGAGCGACTATTCAACCTCGGCAAAAGTGGAATTATTGACTCTCTGAAAGAGTGAATACTCACTCCAGGGAAGTGAATATTCACTCTAAATAGGGGTGAGTAATCACTCTTTCAGAAGAGTGACTATTCACTCTTGCTAAAGGAATGCGTTTTTTCACCTCTGCTAGGAGTGAATAGTCACTCTTTCAGGAGTGAATGTTCATTTTTATGGAGTGAATTCTTTTTATATGTTGTTTTAGGGGCATTTTAAAACACTCACATCTTTTAGAGCATGGAATGAAAATAGATACAAGCGTGGTAAAGATTAGAATAAAACACTTTATTGGCAATATTTATTTAATTCATAGTTTGTAACACTAATTGAACTTTTAAGGAAAAACTCAATTAAAGTTACATGTGAATTACATTAGATTACTGACAGAAATAAACTAAAATATTTTATTCAATCTTATTCCTTGTGTTTGCTTTCATTGCATGCCTTATAAATATATGATAGTTTAAAATGCCTTTAAGGGCAAGTAAGTAACCAAAATCAAAATCAGTTAATATTATTTTTTCTTTTCAGATATCCATTAAGTTATATTTGCTATTTTAATAATTCCCTTGATGTACGTTAATTATGTCCTTCTTTTTTAATGTGTAATTCAAATTTCAAATATTTAGATCTGAGTATTCATTGCTATTCAATTTAAATCTAATCGTGCCGAGTCCTATACTTCAAAAATACACTGCTGGCCATTAAAATTGCAACACCATGAAAGATTGAAAATACAAAAAAGATATTTATTGTACGTAAACAATATGGCATGAAAACAAAATGATTAAATTTGTAAAACGTTTGGGGGTTTAGAGGGGTTCGAAATTGGTAGAAACAGCTTCTCCCCCTGGCAGCTAAAACGGACCTCACCCGGTTAGGCATGTAGTCGAACTGGGCTTGGAGGACAGAAACGGGCAACTCATTCCATGCTGCTTCAAGTCTATGTCACACTTCATCCACCGTATTAGCTGGAGAAAGGTGGCGGGCCAGTCTCTAAGCAATTCATGACCAGATGTTTTCAATGGGTGAAAGATCTGGAGACCGTGCAGGCCAGGGCAGCAATCGAATACCCTGCGTATCGAGAAAGGTAAGAACACGAAGTACAACGTGTGGTCTTGATTTATCTTGACGTTTGGCAGGCCTCGAAGACAGGGAACAACCACTTGACGTAAGATGCCAAAAACGAACCGATCTGCGTTCAAATTACCGTCGATCCAAACTAAAGATGTGCATGTCTTGTATCCAATGGCTGCCCAAACCATCACACCAGGTGCAAGACCCCTAGGCCGATATTGAATGCAAGCAGGCAACAGGCGTTCTCCTCGAAGCCTCCAGACACGTATGCGACCATCAGAATACTTCACGCAGAACCGGGACTCGTCTGAAAAGACGACATTGTGCCAATCCTGTATCCAGCTTTGTCATTCGGCGTACCAGGGTCGTCGACTCTCTGTATGTTGCATTGTCAATGGAACCCGCAGTACTGGTCGCCGTGCTGACAGCCCACATTGCTACAAACGTCGTCGCACCGTACGAGCAGATACTGGGCGCGCTGCAAACATGCCCATTTCCTGGCTAATGGTCCGTGATGTGTTTGTACTGTTTTGCAGGGCCGTCTTCACAATATGTCTGTCCTCTCGAGTGTTAGTCATGGGAGGGCGTCGAGATCCTGCATGCCGTTCAGTATGACCCTCAGCAATCCGTTGATTCCATATTTGCATGACAGTGGTTGGATTTCGACCAGTGCAACGGGCGATATCACGTAACGATAATCCACTCTCGATAGGCGACGATCCTGCCTCTATCGAATTCCGGCACTTGATGTTAAGTATTTCTTCCTATTATACGAGACATAACACGATATTCTGAGCAAACGCCGACCTTACAAAGCACTTTCTGAATGAGAAATCCACTACGAAATTTTTCTTTTATGCAGTGCTTTAGATGTCGTTTCTTCCGCCTGCCTCGTCTAAATGCGCTGAAATACTAATCATTTGCATATTCCAACCTCTCCTTCCTTTCATGTGATTTTGACGTTCGTGAGATCATTCCTTCCTGGTGTTGCGATTTTAATGGCCAGCAGTGTATTTTTAATTTTTCCACTTAAAAAACAATGCTCATCAACTAACATCTTTTTATAATAAGTTCTAAACTTGATCTAAATATTAAGAATGTCTAAGTTTTTCTTATATGTTATGATTTGTCATTGTTTTATTAAATATCAACATGGTGTCTAGAATTTTATATTCCCTGGAATATGTATATATTTTTCTTTCAAACATATTCCTTAACTTAATCATGATTTCGAATTTTCTTCTGCTATTGCTAAAAAACGGATAGTAATACAACGCTTATTTATTTAACGACATGATAAGCCATATTTAATTTTTTTATTCCCTTACACATTGTATTTTGTGAATATGAGCTAAATAGATTTCGTATGTTTTATAGGAAAACATTGATCTAGGAAATATAAAAATAAAAGAAATGACTACGTATGTACTGTTCTTATTGTTTGAAGAAACATTTTTAATGTAAAAAGTAGTTATTTATCTCTTTAAAATATATTCAATCCTATATTATATAAGTGATACAATGAAATTAAAAAATATATATACTAAAGCAGTTTCATCTATAAACACCAAGCATAAAAAACACAATATTTCAATGCTTAAATAACATGTTTTATTTTTTTAGTACCAATAAATACGTGTATCATAAACGTAGGAAATGCGTTTACAATAGAAGAAATTTAATAACTGATTCAGAATGTCTATAATTAAATGTTTGATTAAAATCATAACCAGACAAAAAATGCTTACATACAATTCTAAAAAAAAAATAAATATACCAATTTAAAAAACACTAAAAATAATAATTAGTATTTTATAATTGTGCTACTAAACAACAACAAACTACAATAGATGAATTAAATGCATTATTAGATTTAACAACTTCTCAAAAATCTTACCATATGTTACAAGAAATTCCTATTATTTTATAAATTTTGTAAATGGTAAATCTGAAAACATTGGTATGAAGATTTGGGATTTTAAATAATAATTTAAAGGATTAATTAGTAATAAAAACAATCTTTCAAAAGTTTTACTACTGTAATATGTAAAAAGACATTTTCCCAGTATAATGCTAATTTTCGATTTCAAACCGTTTCGTAGTATCATAATAATCGGATATCATATTTAACTACAAAATAATAAACGATAAATACTGTAAGTGTTAGTAATCAAATAACAGTAAAAATCCGAAAAAAATCCAACAGCCAAAATCACTATCCCAACACGTTTTCATTCTCAAGTAACTGCAAATTAATGTTTATATTCTACTATGAATGGAGACATGAATCAGCCTCTGTGTCAGCATTTTGTTTTCGAGCTACTGCAAATTAAGAGATTTTACATCACAGCATCGAATAGGAGAAAATCGTTTCTCAAATGAGTAACACAATTCCAGACCAATCTTTTTGTATATAACATAAAACTATTTAACTCATAATCATAACATACAAAATTTACAGGGATAAAGGATTAAAATTAAATAAGACTTACCTTTGCGTTCCATAAATAATCACTTTAATAATATCCGTATATTTTAATCCTAAAATGGCGGACGTCTTTCTATTATCTTGAAGAAAGCGTTGCAGACTTGTTGTTCTGATTGGCTGATGAGGGATGCCAATACATACAATACTCACTCCTTCTTAGAGTTACTATTCACTCTAAGCTGAAAAGGAGTGCGTTCTAGTACCAAATCAGCGTAATTTCCAAGGTTACATTATGAAATGGAGTTTTTGAAAATTAAGAAGGGACATATTTTGGTGCATTTCATTATTTTACTACATATATTGGTTCAAAGTTGAACGGAAATTTTTTAAATGCGCGCTTTCACTCTCGTCAGCGGAGAGAGATGTTTCACCCTCGACAACTAATGATGCTAAAGTTAGCCAGTATGTTTGCTGTTGTTAAATTATGTCAGAAATTTGTTTTCATACTAAGATATTAGATTTTGTTATAAAAAAGCAACCATGTTTATTGGAGATTCTCACATCCGTGAAGGCGACTAAATCAGCACCAAGATATATGCTTATATATTACTTATGTAATTATATTAACAGATGTTGATTTAAAGAACAACAACAACAAAAAAATTCTCTAAAAAATAAATATATAGGTTAATATTTAGTGTGAGTATGTATATATGTAGGTTAATACATTAATATTTATTTATATGTAGGTTTATATGCAGGTTAATATTCAATATAATTAGAGCATTTTCCTCACCTCCGTGAATTTCATAACTTTGAAAATGTATATTTTAGAGAAAAAGGCTTAACAAGAATTTACAATGACTGTAAATAAAAAAAGACAGTTTCAAAACTTTAAAGGAGAAGGATTGAATAAAATATAAAAGATGGGGAATGAAAAGAAGCTCCAGTTGGGAGATAAATTCTTTGTGGATTTTTTTTTTTTTTTTAATATTCATTCCAAATAAATTCATTATGCATTCTTATATAGAATTGATCCTTAGTTATACATCTAATAGAATAAATATTCTTTTATGCTTTGTCTCACTACACAAACATTAACTGTAGCATAAAGTTCACCTCCGTGAATGATGTTAATAGAAAAATTGTGTTTCTGGAAAAAAAAAATATATATATAATGTATCTGGGCCATTGCTGATTTTTACTTGCAGTAAGTGATAAGTTTCTAAAAATGATAACAATTGTCTTGAAAAACGAAATTTTTTTACGGAAAAAAATTGTATTGAAAATGTTCCCTTTTGGGAGAATGACCCTTATACTACTTTTGTCATCTCACTATTTTAATTGCCCCTTTTTACATTGTTATATAAGTGTGTTACAGCCCACCTAATATCGCAATTATATGAGTGCCACCCCCCCCCCCCCGTGTAAAATGGGTTAAGTAATATGGCTGTTTTAAAGTATAGTTATGATTATTATATTCCAGTTTTTTTTTATATTACATTAATCTTTTTAATATTATATTAATCTATGAATGCTATGCAACAATTCTCATAGAAACATTTCCAGTTGTGAATCAAAATTTAATTGTAATAACAGAAGTTAAAAAAAAACGCGCGCACAAAACTCTAGTAATAGATACTACAATTATGGACACCCTTTAGTGCTTTAGTCCATTAATGGACAACCTACAAAAAATAACAGATAATTGTTTTATGATTGTTTTTTAGAATCACAAGTTAATGAAAGCATACTGGTGAAATAAATATTGTTATTTTCAAATAAATTTAACAATTAAGATCTCATTAATTAATAAAATATTTAGGAGAATAGTTAGTATTTCAAATTAATTATTATCACTATAACAATATCAATTTTTTAATTATTTCCGATAGAAGATTTAAAATACTGAATTTCAGAGAACCACAGTTATAAAATTATTGAGACAATGGGGGAAGAGGATGGGGTACGGGGTTAGTAAAACAAAATCAGAAAATTAGAATAATCAGTGCATGGAATTTTCTGTTATACTTCTTAAGAGTTTAGACTGAATACTTTAAGCTTAAATCTTTAGTTATTAGATAAAAGGATTTCAAAATAAAACTGCAGAAGGGACGTTTGAGGCGCTCGATTTGCAGATTAACTACTTTTATTGACATTAGATTATGATTAGACATTAGTACATAGATGGTAGGCGTTTCTTAGACATTAAATAATAGATTCTATAAGCATAAATGTAAATAAGATTTAAAGTGTATTTTTGTGTACAGAGTTGTTTTGTCAGAGATAAATAATCAAACATTGAAGACAGAAAGTAATACGGTCGTGAAAAAAAAAGTAAACACTCCCTACTACCTATACGACAAATTATTGTAGAAACAAGTTACTAGTGCCAAACGATTCGGGATAAAATCTACTTTTAAATGATGTATATAAAACGCCTTTAGGGGGCATATACATATCAAAACAAATCCAAACTTTTTCTTTTCAATAGCAATACCCAAGAGTGACACCCTAAATAAATTCTAAACCCTTCAGCTAGCCTAAATACAATTTTTTATGAAATTTGTACGATTAGTTTCAGAGGAATTAATTATTTTAAAATGAGCATATGTTAAGGGCTGTATCCAAATTGAAGTTCGGTACTCGATTGTTGAAATGCTGCAGAATGACTAAGTCATTAATATGTTTCGACTATTGCCAGCCCAAATGTTTCAATAAAATGAGCAAAAAAAATTTTTTTTTCAAATTATGCTTTTCTGCACATCATAGACAAACCATCATTTTGAGATTTTTTTGAAAACTACAGGGAAGAAAAATTTTCAATTTTTAATTAGCATGATAAATTTTTTTACAAAAAAAAAATTCACATTAGGATTATAATTTCAGGAGATATTAACAAAGATATGAAAATGTAATTTAATATTAGAAACTCTAATAAATATAAATCTATCAAAAAGTTGTAGGTTGCAATTCATATTTCTTTCGAATATTAATTTCATAATTCATAATTTATATTGTAAAATTTTTAAAATTACAAATTCAATGTATTAATGTTTAAGTTTTTAGTATTGTAACCACACAAAAAATTATCATATTAGTATTAAAATTTCAGGGGAGATTAATAAAAATATGAAAATATAATTCAACATTAGAAGCTCTTCAAAAACCTATCATTCAAATGACTCGAAATTTCGTATCTAGGCATAGTTTGAACCAGAAATAAAAAATATATTGTCAAGATTAGGTGCTGCTATTGAAAAAAAAAAAGTTTGGTCTGGTTTTGATTTGTAGATGTCCCCCTAAGCAAATTTTATATACATCATTTAAAATTAGACTTTATTTAGAATCGTTTGGTACTAGTAACTTTCTTCTACTATAATTTGTTGCAGAATTAGTAGGGGGTGTTTATTTTTTTTTCCACGACTGTACTTAACAATTTATGTGATTTAAAAAATTAGAAGGTTTGAGTGTCTCTTTCTCCTATGCCCTTGAATATTATTTTCTTTTTCCTGACTGGTTTTATTGATTGTCAAGTTTTATAAAATGTGAAAGACAGAGTTATAAAAAAATAATTTATTTACTATTAAAATTTTATTGACCACATGAAATTAACTAAAAACAGCTATTTATATATAAAAAAAAAATTGTTCTCATTAGATTGAGGTAAGTACAATTTAAAAATTAAATTAGATTTCTTAGCTTTTCAGTGAAATTAAATTAATTTACGCACTATGACCCTTACTGAAATTAAAATTTTAGTAATGGGCATATGGGGTGACCATTGCTGAACGCTGAGTAACAAAGCATTCTAGTAACAGACACTGGTCCTAAAACCTTAAATATAAATGAAGTTTTGTAACTGGTCATTACTGTATAAAAATCAAAATTTTCTATTACTATGAAAACAAAAAACATACAATTTTTACAAGAAAATAAAGAAGATAAGAATTAATTAAGTAACACCAACTCTTATAGCTTACTCAGTAAAATTTTCACTCAGTGAAACTGTGAAACGTTATTTTCTACTTCCTGATGGGATTGACTAAGGTTTTCATCAATAACTCAAACTATAAAACAGGGATGGCGAACCTTTTTGTGTAGACGTGCCAGAAATTTCAAAATTATTATGTACAGTCGTGGAAAAAAAAAGTAAACACCCCCTACTAACTCCTCAACAAATCATCATAGAAGAAAGTTACTGGTACCGAACGATTGGAAATAAAGTCTACTTTTAAATGATGTATATAAAATTTTCTTAGGGGGTCATCTACATATTAAAACGAATCCAAACTTCATTTTTTTCAATAACAATACCCAATTTTAACGAGATATTTCAAATCTTCGGTTCAAACTATGCCTAGACACCAAATTTCAAGTCATTTGAATGATAAGCTTTTGAATTATAAACATTCAAAATTGAGTGCTTCTAATGTTAAATTATATCTTCATATTTTTATTTATATCTCCCGAAATTATGCTTCTAATTTGCTAATTTTTTTTTGTGGTTATAATACTAATATACCCAAACATAAATAAGCTGAATTTGCAATTTTTATAGTTTTATGATATGAATTATGAAATTAATATTCGAAAAAATTATGAATTGCAACCTACAATTTTTTTGATGGATTTAGATTTATTAAGTCCTGCTTTATGGAAATTCAAAAATTTCACATTTTTCTTCCAAGTAGTTTTCAAATTATGCTTAAAAAACGGCAAAATGATGGTTTAAGGGGCCGTCTATGATGGAAGTGAGTAGACATTTTGAAATTTATTCTGCCGTACTGTAATCTAACACGCTTCATTGGCTCCTTGAGTGGCGCTTAAGGTGCCTTGATCAAGGAAGCGGCTCTCTCGGTTAACAATCCAGTACGGAACTTCAATTTGGATACAGCCCTTAAAATACGCTCGTTTTAAAATAATTAATTTCTCGGAAACTTATGGTACGAATTGCATAAAAATTCGTTTTTAGGCTAATTGAAGAGTGTAGAGTTCATTTATGCTGTCAGAATTGGGTACTGCTATTGCAAAAAACAAAGTTATGGTTCGTTTTAATATGTAGGTGGCTCCCTAAGCAAATTTTATATACATCATTTAAAAGTAGGCTTTATTTCCAATCGTTCGGTACCAGTAACTTTCTTCTACGATAATTTGTTGAGGAGTTAGTTGGGAGTGTTTACTTTTTTTTTTCCACGACTGTACCAAAATTCTAACGTGCCAGGAACATTTTAATGTAGATAAAATCCAATAATTAATTTTTATAGAATTTTACTTAAATATTTTTACAGTTAATACTAAATTCGATTCCTAACTCATTTATTACGCTGTATTTACTCAACAATATAGATATGTCGCACCAAATTCCATATTAATACTCTATAAATGAGTTTTTCTTTTATTGTATTACTTCCGAATCAGCTCATTTTTAGTTCTTTAGGTAGAAGCAGGTTCAACAGATGTATGATTATTTACACTAACAATCAAAATTAAATTTTCTAAATTAAAACCTAAATATAATAAAACCTAAAATAACTTAAAACCCTAAACCTAAATAAAATAAACCTAATTGAAGTACAAAGCGTGTCAATTAGATATATATTAATATCTTACAATTCAATTTTCAAAATTAAAACCTTTTGAAATATGAAAAAGAAGCAAAATAATTTGAAAAATCACTATGTTGAATGGTTTGGCAAGAAAATGACGCTACAAAATTTTTTCATTGAAATTTATAATACCTTAAATCATTCAAAAATAACAGATTATTTTAAAGTAAATTATATACCTGTTACACAAAACTATACTTTTTGTAAAAAAACAAACAAACATAAAATGGATAGTTCCCCATAAACTGAATATAGTCTAAGTTTTTTCGCGTGCCAGAGAAGTTTTCTTACGTGCCAAGTTCGGCACGCGTGCCATAGGTTCGCCATCCCTGCTATAAAACATTTAAAGGAGAGTGATGAAAAAACAAGTGGGTAAGTGTGATCACAGATCGCACAAAGGGGTTCGTTTAATATTCCTTTCAAACGTGGTTAAAAAAGCACGTGCCTCCATTTTAATCTACGCATTATATAGAAATGAAACAGATTAATTAAATAATAATTAATATCTCAGTTTCTAATTAAGCTAGCTCTTTGTACATGTATGAAATCTGCGAGAGATTTCCCGTCCGGATGTCAAAAAATTTTATCAAAAAATTTAATATTTAAAAAGTTTAAATTTCGTATTAAAATAAAAACCGCAAGTGCGTCGTCATGTCTGAGATAAAAAACCCGTTGAAAGGAAAGTTTTAAAGCAATAATCCAATTAATGAAATAATAATTAATATCTCAGATTGTAATTAAGCTAATAGTTTGAACTGGGTATATATGAAATCAGCGAAAATTTTTACGTCGGGATGTAAAAAAAAAATTAATCTAAAAATTTAATATTTAAAAAGTTTAAATTTCATATTAAAATATCCTCTGCTTAAATTTCTCCAGCGCCGATATGTCTGAAAGATGACAACACCTGCTTTCCGCTGAAATGAAATCTCTTTTCGTTGTCTTTTCAAATACAGAAATTAAATTTTTATCGATCGATTTTTAGTGGATTTTTTGCGTTATACCCAACGCAGAAATTTGAACTTTATACCAAAATAAATTAGAATTTTTTCCGAGTCTTTCTATATTCTATACCTTTTACGAATTTGTAGGACCAATACTTTGGGGGGGGGGGGGGGGCGATTTCGCTTTTTAAATGTCCACTTCATTTATTGCTTAATTTCCTCCGTGGTAACCATGCATCCGCTGATTTTACTGGCAACCCTTAGGAGAAACTCCGCTGATTTGGAGAAGGTGCGTTCGTAGCTGCGTTCAAAATGTTGATTGGTTAATTTTAGAAGTTAATTAACCCGTAATTCGGTTAATTACCGACTTTTTCAAAATTTCATGATTTGTTGTTTGATGTGAGGTGTTCAGCTGCAAGTACCCAAAATTTCAAGTCTGTAACATGTATAGTTTCTGAGAACGGGCTCAGTGACCCAGAGACAGACAGGCGTACAGATAGACAGACAAAAGAGTGAGACGAATAGGGTTTCGTTAGATGGACGAAATCCTAAAAATGAAGCTAATTTTTTATTAGTTATTTTTTTAGAAACCAAAAACTTTGTAGGGTATCCATTACTTACTGGTACATTTTACCCTACAAATAAAAAGTTTATTAATGCACATTACTTAAAAAAATATTTCATTGAAAATACCCTACAAATTAAAATATACCTCAAAGAAATCTTTTTTTTTCATATACCGGGTGTCCCAAAAAGGACTGACTGATTTTAAAATTCGATAACTTGCAAACGTTGACAGATATTAAAAAAATTCTTGCAGGAAGGTTATGCATAAGGTCAAAAGTTTTATTACAGTGATTTTCAATTTTAGTTCGAATTACAAACAATAGATGGCGCTGTAAGCAATAGTCGCTAAACACAGGCTCGATTTTTGGTCCTTTATCTCGTTCCATGCAGAAAAAGGAGATGGAAATGTATTATCCGGGCCACGAAGTACCAAAAATCGAGCCTGAATTTAGCGACTATTGCTTACAGCGCCATCTATTGTTTGTAAATCGAACTAAAATTGAAAATCACTGTAATAAAACTTTTGGCCTTATGCATTACCCTCCTGCAAGAATTTTTTTAATATCTGTCACCATTTGCAAGTTATTGAATTTTAAAATCAGTCAGTCCTTTTTGGGACACCCGGTAGTATACATGGATTAGTAATTAAGGAAACTCGAGAACTGAGAACTCTTCCTATTTATCTAATTAATAATTTATTTGAAAAAATATATAAAAAATTTGAAAAATTAATAAAACATAAATATATAAATCAACACCTGTTTATTTGAATCACTCAAAAAAAATGATAAGTGATATAGACTGTATTTTTATTTTATTTTTTATCTATGTACTGAAGAATTTTTACTTCTTGCATATGAAACAAGAAGAATTATTTCCAATTTGAACAGAACATCATATTTTAGAAAGAAAATCGGCTTATGTCACTAACAGTTATTTTATCACATGACGTGATTTTTATTTTTCACTTTTTAACGACATAAATAGAAAAGAAAGGTATATATCAAGAGAAATGAGTTTTTATTCCACAAGGATAAGTTACGATATAAGTAGTGAAAGGAAGGATGTTTAGATCACACTTTTTCTTGTTACCGTCTATTATACAAATCAGCAGACGATAATCGAAAAAGGCAGAATTTTTCTGAAGCTCCATCAGAAGACGATTAAATTTCGATTAGCATACGAATGGCAACAGCGATGCGAAGAAAACAACACATTCACCTATTGTTCAACGGTGTGTCAAACTGTAACCGAAATCATTAGCGACGCATGCTTTTATTTTATTACATGCAAACGGCAGCAGAGCAATGAGAGAGCTTTTGTGGATGTTGCAAAGAGAGTGAATAAAAAAGTAACATTGAAGTAGACACTGCACTTATTAGTGTCATTACTTTCAAGGTGAAGGTGAAAAAGAAAAAAAAATGGAGTATTGTTGTGCTAAATTAGTTGCTGGCACTATACTTTGAATCAATTTCTTATTAAAGAATCAAAATACAATAGTACAGCAGTTTTTGAGAAATTAAAATACAGCCTTAACATTTTGAACTCTGGGGGTGAATTTCTTCAAAATGTCCAAATATCACATTGGCACCAGTATTTTGTAAACAAAAGATTCGACTTATACTAGACACGAAAAAATGCATTGATCTATTTTCAAATAAATTGGTTCAATATTACGGTGCCAATGTGACGTTTGGAGATTAAAATTAAGTGGGAAGAAATTCACCCATCAGATCTCAAAGGGTAAACAATTCCAATATCTGCTTTAATAGTCAATCCCATTCGAAATTAAAGGATACTATTGGACTAAAATTGACCGAATTAATTTTGAAAATTATTCATGAGTATGCAGGGTTTGAAAAAAAAACTCGTTTATTATTACACTGATCAGCATGCATTTTGATGATCATATAAATATATATTTTTCTGAAAGTGTTTTTTATGCTGATTTCAAAAATGTAAAGCATTTTTGCACACCACGTACACTTTTTTTACAAATATTATTTTTAATTAATTTTATTCTTAAATCATAAATTACTTTATAATAGTAATACTAGATGGCGCCACCAAATTTTTTAGGAATTGATTCCATATGTATATACATTACATTAATTTAAATAAATGAGAAACTGTATTTAGGAAGCTGAAATTATTTATTAATATGATTTAATAATAATAAAAAAAATTATTTATGTAAAATTAAAAAGAAAAAGCGAAATCCATAAATTTAATTTTGTAAAAAATATCTAAATTAATACTTGCTAGGTGGCAGCACCAAACAATGTTTGATCTATTGCATAGGTTTTAACAACAATAAATTTCTTTGTTTATTCACGTCTGTTTCTTTCGATTTGAAATATGTGATATATTTCACATCTTCTTTAATTGAATAATGGCTTCACGTAAATGTGTAAATGATACAGATATATTTTGTTACATTTGTGGAAATTATACTGTAGTAAAACAAAGGCAGGATATTACAGATTTTGTTAAAAATGCTTATTATGCTTATTCTGGTGTGAGACTGGGTGACCAAGATAAGACATGGGCCCCTCATAAAGTGTGTAGAACATGTGTTGAAGGATTACGACTTTGGTTGAAAGGCAAAAAGAAATGTATGCCTTTTGCTATTCCCATGGTATGGAGAGAACCTAGAAATCATCATGACGATTGTTATTTTTGCTTAGCTAATGTTCATGGGTATAGTTCGAAAAATAAAAAAGGAATTATATATCCTAACTTGCCTTCTGCAATAAGACCTATATTGCATAATGAAAGTCTTCCTGTTCCTTCTCCTCCAACCAATTTGGAAAGCATAAATGAACCAAATAATTCAGAAGATGATGAAAATCAAGAACAAGATGTCTATAAACTAGAAGTAAATGATAAAGCTCCAATTTTATTTAATCAGCATGAACTCAATGATTTGGTGCGCGATTTAAATTTGCCAAAAATAAAAGCTGAACTTCTTGGTTCTCGGCTTAAATTTAAGAACTTATTGTTACCAGAGACACAATTCTCTTGGTACAGGCATCGTGAAAAAGAACTTGTTCCATACTTTTCTGAAAAGGATAATTTAGTATATTGCAATAACATAAAGGAAATAATGAATTTTTACGGTATCCTTTATAATGCATCAGAATGGAGATTTTTTATTGATTCCTCCAAGACAAGTTTAAAAGGGGTTTTGTTGCATAATGGAAACCAATATGCATCAATACCTATAGCCTACTCAGTTCATTTAAAGGAAACATATGAAAATCTTGAACTTTTGCTAGACCAGGTCAAATATAAAGATCATGAATGGTTGTTATGTGGTGATTTAAAAGTGATTGGAATGCTACTTGGACAACAATCAGGATACACAAAATTCCCATGTTTTCTGTGTGAGTGGGACAGCCGGGATAAAAAAAATCATTGGGAAAAGAAAGATTGGCCATCAAGAATATCATTATCCCCTGGAACAAAAAATGTAATTAAAGATCCCTTAGTCAATCCTAAAAATGTTTTGCTTCCACCTCTGCATATCAAATTAGGGATAATGAAACAATTTGTGAAAGCCCTAAATAAAGAAAATGAATGTTTTAAATATATTTGCAGCAAATTCCCTTCTATTACTGATGCTAAGCTTAAAGAAGGTATTTTTGTTGGGCCTCAGATACGAAAATTACTGACAGATAGTGAATTTGAAAAAACAATGAATGATTGTGAAAATGAAGCATGGCTGAGCTTTAAATGTGTAGTGGAGAACTTTTTAGGAAATAAGAAAGACCCAAATTACAAAATTATAGTTGCAGATATGTTAGAAAAATTGAGATTACTTGGTTGCAACATGAGTATAAAAATACACTTTTTACATGCACATATCGAATTCTTTCCCGAAAATCTCGGAGCAGTGAGTGAGGAACACGGTGAAAGGTTTCACCAAGACATCAAAGATATGGAAAAACGGTACCAAGGCAAGTGGAATAAAAATATGATGGCAGATTACTGCTGGATGTTAAAGAGAGATCTTTGTGCTAGTGGACAAAAAGCAACTAAAAGGAATTTTTCTCAAACTAATTGATTTTTTTAATATTAATCAAATTTGTCCATATTTAAATATATTGTAAGTATAATTATTATGTCTATACTTTAATTTTTCATACATTAATTTTTTAATACATATCCTAGTCTGTATTAATTATTTACCTTTGAATAATAATTTTTTTTTATAAATTTATATAAGTGAAAGTTAAAAAATCATATGTTTTTATAAATTTACAAATTGTTAATTTGTAAAAAATCCTGACGTGATACGCAAATTTCGACTTTACTTTTGAAATCAGCTTAAAAAATTGATCTAAAATCACCTATTCATTTTTAATCATCAAAAAAAAAGTTTCAATATGCAGATCAGTGTTATTATTATTATTATTATTATTATTTAACCCAACCCACTGGATCCATTAGTAGAAAACCCTGGTTTTTTCGAGCTTTTCTGAAGAAAAAAAAAACTCGTTTTTTTTCAGATTTTATTGAGCTGTTGGTCTACTTGCTGAATCTAGAAGCTTCCCACTCAGATCTTTTGCTGATGGAGGTTTGTAACCAGGCTTTAATATTTGAATCATGTGCTTAAAAGTATCAAGTTCATCAACATTAAAAGACATATTTGCAACATTAAAAAAAAATTGACGTCGATTTGTCAATATTTTCTTTTTGATCTTCAGTTGTCTTAATCACAAAATCACTTATCTGACGTTGCATGTGGCTAGAAGCAGAGGATGCACGAACTACTGGATTTGCACTGACTGATGTACAGTCGTGGAAGAAAAAGTAAACACCCCCTGCTAATTCTACAACAAAATATCGTAGAATAAAGTTACAAGTACCAAATGATTGGAAATAAAATCTACTTTTAAGTGATGTATATAAAATTTGCGGGGGGGGGGGGCATTTTACAAAATTGGGGGGTGCTGGGGTATTGATAACAATAGAGGGTAAAAAGTTCTTTCAAATGCAATTTGTCTGAAACTGTATCTCAATTTATGATTATTTATAGTTTTAAAAATAATTTTTAAGCATGAATTTAAAAAAAAACCTACCTCTACCGCGTGCAGCCCGATTACAAAAGATGAACACTTTTGCTCTTAACGGTCAAAATAGACGTATCCTACAAATGACTCTGCCTTTGTTGCGGTTAGGTGTTTCTTTTCATGTTTTATTACTTTTGCAGGATCCGAATCGGTCGGAAATTTTTCCGATGAATCCATCTCCGCCTCTTTCCGTTGTTGAGATCCCCTTTTCTTTTATTGGTAATCCACAGAATGGTTAGGAAAGAGTAAAAATTGTCAAAATTGAAAAGAAAATATGTATTGTTGTATTGTAAAATTAACTAAAAATTGTAATTGTGCAATGTTTAGAAGTAAAAAAAAAAAAAAAAGAAAGAAAGAAAGAAAGAAAGAGGTAAAGCCAAATTGATTGGCCAGGTGCTTCGATCGTCAATAGGTTGTAAGCATTACTCACGGACATATTATTGCTATATAGATGGATATACCTAAAATTCAGTTAACTTTACGAAAAAGTATGCATTCTTTTCCAAAATAGAATGGAAATAATAATAGCGCAAAAAGAAAAAAAAAAAAAAAAAAGAAGCATCAGTTGACTCATCTTGTCTAATCAGTGACAAGGTTCTATTTATTCGGGGCTGCGATGGGAAAAAAAAAAAAGAACAAGGAAAAATAATAAAGCGAATTTTCCCTTCAATTCTCGCCTTCGCTTCACGCCAAAACTCGTCAGAGTTAGACGAAACAATTGGCCTTTTGATATGGTCAGTTGAAATTTATTTCTCTTTCGGGAAAAAGAAGACTGCGAAAGTTCTTGACCGGGCGCTCAACTTTCCACAGAGGATGTCATTTTTTCTTTTTCTTTTCATCTTGTTCCTATATGGAAGACTTTATTGGACTGCAAGCAAAAAAAAATAATAATAATAATATGCATTGCGCTATTCATGTAGCAATATTTTAAATTTTTTTCTTCAGTCTCTACAACCAACTATACACTGATGAAATAACAAATTTTACTTGTGGATTGAAACAACAGCTTCATTCTAGTTCAGCCATACTCAAACTTTTTTTGTCGCGGCCCGCAAACATATGTTCGCGATATTAGGCGGGCCGCATCACCCTTATACAATAATGTAAAAAAGGGGATAATAAAGTAGTAAGATAACAAACATAGTATAAAATAGCTAAATAATAAATTTAATATAATTTGTAGGGTTAAAAGTTTGTCGCGCAATAAATGTTAGCAAAACCATCACTATTTCCAAACAATATGCTTCAGGGTAGATTTCTATTGAAAATATCTCAAGATGATTGTTGTTTAGAATTAGCGGCGTAAACTTTTCGTTGCCATTTTTCCACGACAACCCGACAAGCATTATTGCCGATATGATAAGTATAAAGCGTAATAATATAATAATACTGCATATCCAAATTGAAAAGAAAAAAAAATCATGAGATTTTCTTTTATAAATCAGTCTTTTTTCAATGCCAAAACTTTTTTTAATGTAGTAAAAATTTCGTTTAAGATATTTTAACATAATTTTAAATTAGAAATTAGAATCAGGACAGGTTTTCTCTTCCCACGAAAATATGTAAAAGAACAGCAAAGGTATTAAAAACCTTTTATGTGCATCTCAATTTTACAAATAGGGATTAATGATTATGTGTCTCGGGCCACACATAAAAGGTCCCCGGGCCACATGAGTCCCGTGGGCCGCAGGTTGAGTATTGCTGTTCTAGTCGAAACAACAACTTCTCAATTGTTTTATTTTCCGCACACAACGATGGAAAACTTTCCGATACATTCACGAAATCTTTTTTACACGACTGCCAAGAAGGGTTATGTGTTTCACGTGTATCTGGGTATGTGGATTTCTTTATACCCTCGAAACATCCCAACGGCTGGATGGATTTTAATGAATGAGGTCTCTATCGATTCGTCTTATCCGTCCGATGGTTATAGACTAGGTTTTGTTTTTATAAATTCAAAATGACGACCGTAAAATACAAAATGTCGATAGAGGCGAAACAAAAATTTTACGCACCCTATTGAGTGACATATCATTGGACAGGTCTTTCATAATGAAGACTATGTTTCATTGACTATTTTACAGTCAGAAACTCAATTTAAATATTACACAACCTGGGAGTTGTGTAAGTAGGATCTCTAGCTTTATTGCAACTCTAACTATCATAGACATCTATTATAGGCCTCATCAAAAAAGTGTTTATAGATAGGAACTAACAATTAAACACAACTTAAAAGTCATCAATACAAGGAAATAAAAAAAATTGGTAAATAATATAAAAAAAAAATAGTTTCACATTGATGAGAAATAATTAATTAGTTCGCTTTTTACGCAGTCGGGTTCTTTTATTTTTTAAATTTAATTTTTACTTGTTAACACTTTCCAATATAGTTGAAAAATGTTTATGAACTCGGTTTGTCTTGCCGCGTTTGTCCGTGTTCTACCTAGCGTAAATATGCTCGGATGGCATATAATTGATACATGTTGTTAAAGTTCACTGTGGCATGCGCTCTATTGAAAATGGAGTGTGTACCATTAATATTTCATTTACAGGGACACTCAAAAGAATTGCGTTACATTTTAGTATATGGGGAAAAATAGTTTGCAATGAATTTTAATGATGTTACACTATTTCAATCATATTGAAATTGATATACAGAACTGAGTGCACGACAAGATGCTTATTATAGAATAAAGTGTGCATAGCATTTATTGTTCATTTACGGCGCACACCGAATAAATCTGTTACAGCATTGGCTATCAGAGATAATTGCTGGAAGCGCGTTTTCAGTTTTGGTATGTGTTTTTAAATTTAATTAATTTTTCTGTATATTTATTGGTGTGTATGAGTTCTATAGATGCTATACAGAGCTGTACAGAAGAATTCGAATGCGTTTCATTTCCTCATTCTCACGATATGCACATTATAAAAAGAGTGTGCATGTATGAAGTGCAATAGTGAAATTTTAATATAAATGGCAAACAAAATTCAAAGATTTCAGACTTTGAAGAAGCTACAATGGGCGTTCAGAAAGTAAGTTAAACTTGTTCCCCTACAGATGGCAGCATTTTGAAACAAGAGCAAAGGTTGCGCAGACTATAATTGAGTTCCACGGCTTCCAATGGTAGCAATCATTGAGATGAGATAACATATATCAAGTCTATGGTAGCAATATCATTCCGATAATGGCAATCCTTGCTGTGTAGTACGAGAAAAAAATGGCGCGTCATCTGGAAATAGAGGTCTGCACGTGCCGAAATTTCCAGGACTGGCTCGACTCATAGAAAAAAATTCGGCCCGACCCGTATAAAAAAAATATTGGCCCGACCCGGTCCGGTAAAAAAGATAAAAGTTCGACCCGAGACCGGCCCGTGCCGGAAAAATGTTAAAATCTCGGCCCGAGTTAATTTCTTCCACAAAACGTGGATTTTCACATCGATTTGGTTAAAAATTTGTCTCGTACGAGGAGTTCTGACCAAAAATATTTATATTAACTTTTTTTCAGGTTTATAATCTTAATTTTTATAGAAGAGCCGCAGGCTGCGATATTTATTTTTTTAATGAATCGCTATTTCTTGTACGTAAATGTTTCAGTTATCATTAATATTGTTAATTCATATTCCATGTATAGAAGTATTAAAAATCTGAAAAATGCTACACAGTAAAATCTTCTAAGATTCGATTACATAGAAAAGAAAAAAAAAATGCGTTATAGATAAGCTCCCTTCTTAGCAAGTGTAAATGTATTATATATTCTTTTCTTACGTATTAGTAAGGTACTTGTACCCAATATGGACAGTGCTCACAATATGGACACCCCTAATATCTTTAAAAGTAAGAATTTTGATCGAGAGTAGGCGCTACATGTCTGTGAAGAAAAGCAGTTTAAAAGATAATTAAGCGTGGGAAGTGCAAAAAAGCGCGCTGTTCGCCATTTGGAAGGAAACTTGTTGTTTCGTGGTGTACTGATCGTAATTACAGGTAACTTTAAATTCGTATTAGATATGCTAAAATTACTTTAAATATTGAAAAGTGGAGTGTTTTAGAAAGCTAATAAAACACATTTTCGATTGCTATTCCATATATTGCTTTAAAATGTTTTCTTTGTTTATTTATTACAAGATTTAGTAAAACTATGCCCGATTCCCAATATGGACATCTAATGTCCACATTGGAAATACAGCAAGTGAATCTTCAGATTCATAAATTTGTAAAATATCTGTTTAATGTCATCTGAACAATCCTCCAAGAAACCTCCTCCAAGAAAAAAATCCTCCAAAAAGCCCTTGCAGAAAAATCAAAAGAAGCCTCCCCTTAGTAGGATATCTGTTGGCGAAATCGCAGGTACCAGCGGTATGACTTCCTCAACAAAGGAGAGCTGGTACTGTTTCTTATGCAGTATTGATGCTGTTGCAGACATGCGACAGATATGTCCATGAGGACTGTGTGGGACTTACCGCTCATGATGAAGAAGTTTTTATTTATCCATTCTTTGAGGACTGAGTAATAACAGATGTAAATTCTGCAGACAGGTGCAATAAAGCTAAGCAAAACCAACTATACTATTTCATAATATTTTGTAGTAGCTGAGGTGCTTTGCATGGGTCTTCGAAGAGCCACAACCGAAAATGATCACCACCTTCTAAAGTGCATATTCTGAAGATATTTATTGTGCCTGCCCCTCCCCTAGAAATTCTTTAAGATATATTTCTTTTATCCTCTCTCCTCTAAAATCCCTTGGAAGATTGGCTCTTCCATACACCCTGTGTAGTAGGTCAATAAGGAGCCACCTGTCCCTAATATATACATGCATGTCTATAATAGGGACAGGTGGTTCCTTATATGGACACTTGTAAACATTTTTTGTTTTTATCATTAAAATTAAACCAGAATAATTGCAAGGTCGCTAATTTTAATAATGTTAGTCAACAGTCCAAGGATAGTGGTCATATATTTTTGAAGTCCTAGACGTGTACACGGGGGGGGAAAAAATCAATTTTCCTTAGAGTGCCCATATTGGGTACAGGTACCTTATATTAATTTTTCATGGATCAACACATTTTTCAGTTTAAAACAGAATTCCGTCAATGGCAGGTTCTTTTTCACACGTTTTACTATATTTTGATTTAGCCATATTTTAATAAGCGTAGAAATCTACTATTCTTTAATAAGAATAAATTTTAATGCTTAATTGTAGAATAATGACGATTTTAAAATGTACACACTTTTTGCAAAAATCTGTGGGCCAGCCCTAATTTTACTGTCCTTTGAAAGGACACACTGTTGAAAATCTGCAGCAAACTGTATAGTCATTCGACCAGTTTTTTTAAATAACGATTATTTGACCGTATTATCACTCGTATGTGGCCATATTATTGGACATATTATGAGCAGAATAAAATTAAATTACGGTTATGTAACCGTTTTCAATAAAAACGGTCGAATGACTGGACAGTTTTACACAAATTTTTAACAGTGCAGAACACGCCGAGACAATCATTTTCACATGGGCTGGCTCGAAACCAGGACTGAAAATTTTGGGCCGTGAAGACTAGGAATGAAACCAGTCCCGGCTCTGTACAGAAAAAATAAATTAGGCCCGGTCCAAACCGATTCTTCCGGAAAAAAAGTAAGACCTGAACCCGGCCCGGCCCGAAAAGAGTGGAGACCAGGCCCGGCTCGGCCCGAGTGCTCTGAATGAAAATCTACCCGAGCCAGTCCCGGGCGGGCCGGTCTTGTGCTTCAGGCCACCGGCGGGCCCGTGCAGATCTCTATCTGGAAATTTACCTCAACACTGAAGTACGCGGAACAGTACGTTTTTTGTAGCAAAATGTTTCATGAGTGCGGAGATTCATCTTGAAATATCGGCAGTGTATGGGCCATATGCAATGTCACGTACAGCCATTGTAAAATGGTGTCAGCAGTTCGAAGACGCGGTCTGGCATCACCCACCGTACAGTCCTAATCTGGCGCTTGGCGACTTTCATGTGTTCGGAAAGCTCAAAGAACATTTGGATATAAGACAATTTTCCAACTATGATTATATATTCAGACAGCTGTTTTACGCTGGCTTCAGGACCAAGGAGCGATTTTCTATCGTCAGGGCTTCGAAAGATTAGTGCAACGTTCCGACAAATGTCTGCAGAGATTGGGAGATTATGTAGAGAAATAGTGTAGTGTGTGTGTGTGTCATATTGTATTGCAGCGCACTTAACAATGAAGTGTTTTGTGACTTACATTGTTCGAGTGTAACTTACTTTTTGAACGCCCCTAGTATTTACAATTCCTAGATAGCTATATCCACCTTGCAATTATCGAAATTTGTCATAACCATGTTGAATCGTATGCCTCAGAGTCTAAAAAGTAAAGGTGTTTACATGTCTTATTACAAATAGTATCTATTCGAACTTATAAGCAGTGTCTTTACAATTATGACCATGAAAACCTCTAATATTTATTTTTATTTATTTTTATATTTTTTTAAATGAATAGAAAATTGTCTATGGATTATAAATGCATATTATATAATGTTTATTAATACTTGGAGTTGAACAAAATTTATCCTTTTTAGCGTCCTTATAATTTTAGACAAGGGTGTTGTAAATTAGTATAAAATATATACAGCTCATATTCAAAATATTAATTACTTTTTTTTACAAATTGAAAATATCGTTTGGTAATTTAATGTTTTTTAATGCAAATATGCAAACTATATTTTTATGAAGAACTTATTGTTGATTAAACTTATTTATTATCTTAAAATTAATATCATTTTTGAAAAGATTAATTAAAAAAAATTATTTTGAAAAGTCAAAATATTAGAATATTTATTCACGTTGTTCAAAATATTAGAATATTTCACATTAATTATCCTTTAATCATCACCAATTCATAACTGGTGGCATCATTTATTAAATTCAGACGATTTTATTTAAAATCACTATTCTTTTTGCAGTTTGTTTGCTTTTTCGTCTTAAAATGGGTCGTGCGAGTGATATTCCTGAATCTATTAAACTTCGTTTGGTTGATTTGTATCGGCACGGTAAAAATCCATGTTATATAGCGAATTATTTACATTGTTTGCAATCAAGCGTTAGTAAAATACTAACACAATATTCAAAAAATGGAAAATTTCAAAATAATCGCCGAAATGGCGGCCGAAAACCAAAAACAACTACTAGACTACTAGAGATGACAGGAAACTGAAGCGTATAGTTAAGAAAAACCGTTTTAAAAGTGTGCGATTCTTGCACCCAAAATGGAAAGAAGAAGGAGTTGAAGTTTCTACATCGACAACATTAAGATGTCTCCATAAATTTAAGTTTGAATCTCATGTACTGAAAACGAAACCTCTCATGACTGCAAAACAAAAGCGTATAAGATTGAATTGCTGTAAATCAAGACGTTTATGGAGCGAACAAGATTGGAGAAATATATTATTTAGTGATGAAAGTAGGTTTTGTGTTTCATATGGTAATTAAGGTATTCGAATTTGGAGAATGAAGCAAGAAGCATTTGATAAAGAATGCCTTAAACGTTCCGTAAAATTTGTTGCTAGTGTCATGGTTTGGGGTTGCATGAGTGCAGAAATACCTGTAAAGTTATGCATCGTCTACGAAAAGGTTAACTCTCAGATATATCAAGGAATTTTGAAATATTACATGATTCCATCATCAGAAGATTTATTTGAAGATGATTTCATCTTTCAACAAGATTTAGCGTCACCGCATACCTCGGTGTCAACTAAGAATTGGTTCCGTCAACGCAACATTAAGGTACTTCCTTGACCACCAAACTCACCAGACCTTAATCCCACCAAAATCTTATAGTGCATAAGGAAGAAAAAACTTCAAGAAAATCCTCCTTCAAATAAAACTGTGTTAATGGCTTGTAGAAAGTCAATTTGGGCTAATATTGATAGAAATGTTTGTAAACACCTTGTATATAGTATGCAAGATCAATTGTACGCTGTTATGAAAGCTAAAGGGGATGCTACAAAATATTAACTACCATTTACTTCATATTCATAAGGTAATATTATTGAGTAAAATAAAATATTCTAATGTTTTGAACCAATCTAAATTTTATTCTAATATTTTGATGTGTTTCAGAAAGCTGTATACCTAATTTATTGTACTGTATTTCATATTTTGTAAATGTTAAAATCTTATCTAAACATCCCAGATTTAATTTATAAGAAATTTAATTGCATTTACTTAGTATCAAAAATAAATAAAGGAAAAATAATTTTTTCTTATTACTTTTTCTCAATTATTCTAATATTTTGAATATGAGCTGTACACCCGTTTTGTGTATTTGTATTTGTTTTTGAAAAAGATTAAATCAAAGAATTAGCGCCGGTAGGCCATATTGTATACGGATTATTTTATGTGTCCCTGTACAATAATTATAAATGCTATGCACATAATTTTGAATAGGAAACATGCCATACGGACTTTTAATAACCCATTTAAATTCTGCACGAATCCAACCATGTTTGTGAACATTAGACTGTGAACAAACTGAGAGAAGAACTGTAGTCGTAAAACATTTTAACAATGTTAGAATGTGTAAAAAATAAACTTAAAAAAGGAAATTTATAGGAAATGAATTAAAGAATCTCTTATCTATCTTGTTATGCTATTATGAATTTCATTCTTGCATCAATGTTTCAGTCTGAAGTAAGAAGAGAATCAGCCAAGCGCAAATCCCTCATACCTTCTTAAATCCTTCTTATGTGGATTACGATTGCGCTTCTTTTGATTATTTTAATTCTTTCGGCGATCTTTTATATTTTAAACTAAAACTAGTATTTCTGTGATGTCAGGAAACTTAACACAATCGCAATTGCTGACGGGAATTCACGTCATTTGGGAACCTGTAACTCCGACTACGGGCGTTTCTTTGACATTTTATGCGTTATATTATTTCTCAAAGATGTACTATGCATATAAATTAGGGTGGCCCTTATTTCCCAACTTTTTAAAAGTTTAGCTCTCAGCCCCCCCCCCCCCCATTTTTGTTTCAATTAACAAAAAAACAATGCATGCAAATTTTTACCTCAGAAAAACAACTGCAAGGCCACCCGCATCGATCCTGAAATTTTGAAATTTTTGTCCCAAAAGTCATTTTTTCAGGTAAAATGTTTTCCTCTCTTATAAAATTTTATCTTACATAAAAGAAAATATCCAGACTTATTGTTAGTATTAAAATGATAAGTTGCTACACCTGCACCCATCAATCCTTGGTCACTGTCGTCCGTGTTTGTAAATAAAAGTTATTTCAATAGACGATTTTAGTCGTGACGTTAGTCATGACGCTTTGGTTGGAAACTGACTCCAAACAAACGGTTGCTACGTTGCATTTTCTATTTTGTTTGTATATTATAGCCATATATTATATTTATATCTCACATCTAAGTTTTTTAATACTTGATATTTAGTAATAACATTTTCACCGATTTTTATTTAAAAAGAAATCACGCGTAGCAACCGTTTGTTTGGAGTCAGTTTCCAATCAAAACGTCATGCCTGACGTCACACTGAAAGCGTCTTTTGTAATAACTTCTAGATAATTGTTCACATTACTGTTTAATTATAATCAGGGTCTGATTACCGGACAGGCCAACTAGGCTGTGGCCTTGGGCCCACTGCTGAGGGGGCCCAATTAATAAAATAATCTAGGGAAAAATTTTCTTACAACTGCAGTTTCCGGCAATTATTTTTTCAAAAACGATTTTGGTTAACTTGGCAACCATACACTGTTAAAAATCTGCAGCAAACTGTCCCGCAATTCTACCGTTTTTATAGAAAAAGGTTACATAACCGTAATTTAACTTTATTCTGACCATATTATTGTCAACAATATGGTCAGCTGCGCTTAATAATATGGCCAAGTAACCGTTATATCTAAAAACAGCCCAATCTAACGATATACCTTCGAATACTCACAAGGGAAAAAAAAATCTAGCTACCATTTTGGTGCGAGGGTCTCTGAAAAGGTGCTGGCCTTGGGCCCCCTAAAACATTAATCAGGCTCTGATTATAATATAAATGTTTCCGTCTTGTCTTTGTAGTCCTGACAATCTTAAACTAGTATGTTATGACCATCACAAAACTTTCTTCTATCTCATACATGTCAATACTTCAAAATTCGTTATCACTTTGCCAAAAGTAAATGACAATCTATGCTCATCATAAGGATTCTAAAAAGATGAAATTCCGTGCATTAGCTCTTGAGATATGATTAGTGCTGAAATCGTGTAAATCCAGCAAATAACAGCATAGCAGCGCCACTTATAGGGTGATTTACACCAGAACCTAATCATCATCAACTTATGTCAACGTCTAACTGAATATGAAATTTGAGGAAAATTCGTGCATTAGTTCTTGAGATAGAGCTATGGCGCAAATCATGACAAATGCAGCATAGCAGTGCCATCTATTGAGCGATTTGTACCAACACATAATCAGCAGCAATATTAATCAAGGTACACTTGAATCTGAAGTTTGATGAAAATTCGTGCATTAGTTCTTGAGATAGAGCTATTGAGAAAATCGTTTTAAATGCAGCACAGCAGCGCCACCTAATAGGCGATTTACACCAACACGTAGTCAGCATAATTTCATATCAAGGACTAACTAAATCCGAAGTTTGAAGAAAATGTGTGCATTAGTTCTTGAGATAGAGCTACTGCTAAAATAGTGTAAATCCTGCAAAATGCAGCATAGCAGCGCCACCTGTTGTGCGATTTACACCAAAACGTAAACAGCTCCAACTCATATCAAGGAGTAACTAAATCTGAAGTTTTATAAAAATCTGTGCAGTAGTTCTTGAGATAGAACTATTGCGGAAATCCTGCAAAATGCAGCATAGAAGCGCCACCTGCTGGGAGATTTACACCAAAAACTAATCAGCACCAATCTATATCAGGGGCTACCTGAATATAAATTTTTATTAAATTCCGTGCATTAGTTCTTGAGATAGAACGCTTACAATATTTGTGTCACATACAGACAGACGGACAGACAGGCAGACAGACAGACTCACAGACAGACATTTTGTAAAAACTGTGTTTTTTTGGAATCTCTGACCCCTAAAACGTGTAAATCCGTCAAAAACCGGAAGTCTAAAATTTTCATGAATCCAATACTTTCTTCTTGTATAGATAGAAGAAAGTAAAAACCATGTTTATAACTTCTCTATTTTTACAACGTTATGTTTAAAGATTTTTTTTAGTCACTTTTGTTGGCTACATTTCCAATACAATCGTGGGAGCCATACTACCAACGAATCAACAAGTTTTAAGCATTTCTTTCTATAATGCAAGAGTTGTAAACCTACAACAAAATAAAACGCATGGTGATTCACGAAATTTTCATTTTTTGGCAAAAAGCACAGAAAAACTGACAATTTGTTGATAAATTTCTCAAACTTCATGGTGAATCGAAAGTTTTACAGAAAAGTTTAACTAGAGCTTTCCAATAGTCCAATACTTAATATCAAGGCAAGGAAAAAGAAAAAAGAGAACTTTTTGTGGAAATGATGAACGATCTCTTTGAGATAGCTCATTGAGATTCTTTGAGAAAAATTAAAATTGTAGTGGATAGTAAATTCTTAATGCTTCAGCGTCAAAAAGGAAGATCGGTCTCCATGTTTGTTGTAGATCAAAAACTAAAACACAAGGAAGAACGAGCACTGAAGCGCACTTCAGTGGAAACTGCCAAGAAAAAAAGGACTTGGAAAGAAAAGGAAGAAACGGGCTGAAAAACGACCGAAGAAACGAAACATATATTTACTTATTTGCTTCATCAGCAACTGATTATTCAGCATCAAGCAGCCAAAGCAGTGGTTGTGACAACGACAGTAAAAATTCTTCTGTCATTGATCAGCAAATATCAGAAACAGCAACAACAACACTTTCAGTCGCTGGAGGTACATTGCAGTCTTTTACTCCCTGTATTTCTGAAGTTTTTGATTGGCGTAAAATTACTGAATTCGGTTTACATATTAATGTCTGCTGCAGAAACTTTCGGACGTGATACTGAAAACCTGGTAATAAATCACACTTCTTTTCATCGCATTAGAAAACAATTTAGAGCAGTGAGAAACGCAGAAAAAAAATTATCCTTCATGACTGTCAAGAAATGGTGTTGCACTGGGATGGAAAGTTGCTCCCAATACTCACAGGCATTCAATAGGTTGATAGATTGGCAATATTAGCAATGTTTCAAGGTAAGGGGAAACTGCTGGGTATCCCTGAAATCTCAACAACTTCAGGAGAAGTGCAAGCTATAGCTTTTGATCAAACAGTAGAGAAATGGGGCATAGCTGACAAAATTCAAGCACTTTCCGATGATACGACAGCAAGCAACACAGATGAAGTAAATGGTGCTTGTAGAAATCTATACTGTAAAAAAAAGGTATTATTACACTTAATTTGGGTTTGTGAACTGCCGAATGAAGTTTAAATATGTACCAATTTTGGTGCCAGCATCCTTCTAAGTGTTGTCATAGATTGAAAATGGTGTAATTTTACTCTTTAGCGCAAATTATGGAAGACATATTCTAGTTCTGGTATGCTCGAAATTATCCTACTGTTTAAAAAAGAAAACATGCTGTAGCAAATATGTTAATATTAGGCCTGTAGGTTTAGGACAGGGATTAACTTAATGTTATCTTTATAGTCCAGCACGGTTAGATTGTACTACGACTGAACCCGACAAAAATAATTTCAGCAATGCGACCCCATTCCATATCCGAAATGTTGAAACCCGAAACCGACTTGAATCTGAAGTGAAATAAAATTAATCCATATTTTAATACAGTTACAGAAAAGTAGTGTACAATTATATCTCTAATATCAGTTTTATCTTTTTTGCATGCAATTGAATATACCGGGTGTCTAAAATGGATTGGCTGATTTTTAAATTCAGTAACTTGCAAATAGTGATAGCAACAAAAACAATTCTTGCCGGAGGGTTATGTAAGATGTCTACAACGAAATGAAACTTAACACTGGTGATTCATAAGGTTTCCATTTTTTGGCAAAAAAGTACAAAAACGGACCATTGCGTTGATAAATTTCTCAAATTCCATGGTGAATGGAAAATTTTAAAGAAAAGTTTAACTAGAGCTGAAGCTTTTTGTGGAAATGATGAACGATCTTTTTGAAACAGCTTATTGAAATTCTTTGGTAAAAATTAAAATTGAAGTGGATAAGAAATTCTTAATGCTTCTGGGCCAAAAAGGAAGATCGGTCTCCATGTATGTTGTAGATCCAAAACTAAAACACAAGGAAGAACGAGCGCTGAAGCGCACTTCAATGGAAACCGCCAATAAAAAAAATGACTTATGAAGAAACGGTAATATATAAATAGTACTTATTTGCTTTATCAGTAATTGATGATTCAGCATCAAGCAGCCAAAGTAGTAGTTGTGACAAGGACAGTAAAAATTCTTCTGTCATTGATCAGCAAATATCAGAAACAGAAACAACAACACTTCCAGCCGCTCGAGGTACATTGCAGTTTATTACTCCCTGTATTTCTGAAGTTTTTAGGTAGCTTTCTTTACAAAAAAGCTACCTATTGCAGCCGTTCGGAGGAAAGCGATTTCAAAAAATTTTGGTATATTTTCATCGATCATGACCCCCAGACCCCGAAACCACCCTCCGTTCAAAATTGATATATATATATATATATATATATATATATATCTGACCTATGTCACACTGTAACTCCCGTAATTATGAACCGATTTCGATGTAATTCGGTGTGTACATAGTACATACCAATGTCTCGACCGAGTTCGTTGGCCAGCTTCATCCGCCGTTTTGTTTCAAAATGGCGGCCATTTAAAATTTTAAAAAAAATTTAAAACTTGAAATGTGGTACCAAAAAATTAAAAATGGAAAAATATTTTTTTCTTATGTATTTGACCTTTATACAAAGATTCCGGAGCAGTTTTTGTTTCGTCTATATCTTAAAAAATGGCTGAGTTATAGCATTTTGAATTTCTAGCGTGGCTGACATTTTGAAACGTCCTGAATTTTGTCACGCGATAAAAGGCGTATTTATGAACCGATTTGGATGTAATTCGGTGTGTACATAGTACATACCAATCTCTCGACCGAGTTCGTTGGCCAGCTTCATCCGCCATTTTGTTTCAAAATGGCGGCCATTTAAAAAATTTTTAAAAATTTAAAATTTGAAATGTGGTACCAAAAAATTGAAAATAGAAAAATATTTTTTTCTTATGTATTTGACCTTTATACAAAGATTTCGGAGCAGTTTTTGTTTCGTCTATATCTGAAAAAATGGCTGAGTTATAGCATTTTGAATTTCTAGCGTGGCTGACATTTTGAAACGTTCTGAATTTTGTCACGCGATAAAAGGCGTATTTATGAACCGATTTGGATGTAACTTCGTTTATACATAGTACATACCAATGTCTCGACCGGGTTCGTTGGCCAGCTTTACCCGCCATCTTGTTTAAAAATGGCGGCCATTTAAATTTTTAAGAAAAATTTAAATTTGAAATGTGGTACCAAAAATTGAAAATTGAAAAAATATTTTCTTCTTATGTGTTTGACCTTGATAAAAAGATTCGGGAGCAGTTTTTGTTTTGTCTATATCTTAAGAAATGGCTGAGTTATAGCATTTTGAATTTCTAGCGTGGCTGACATTTTAAAACGACCTGATTTTTGTCACGCGATAACAGGCGTATTTATGAACCTATTTGGATGTAACTTGGTCTGTACATAGTACATACCAATGTCTCGACCGAGTTCGTTGGCCAGCTTCATTCGCCATCTTGTTTCAAAAGGGTTGCCATTTAAAAAAAATTAAATTTAAAATTCAAAATGAGGTATTAAAAAATTGGAAAATGAAAAAGATTTTTTTTATGTGTTTGGCCTTGATAGAAAGACTCCGGAGCAGTTTTTGTTTCTGAAAATTTGTTCTTTTGTTGATATCTTAAAAAATGGTTGATTTATAGCACTTTGAATTTCTTGCATGACTAACATTTTGAAACGATCTTGTATTTGTCACGCGATAACACACGTATTCGCCTATTTCGATGTAAGAAGGCATGTGGATAGTATACATCAACACCTTGACCAAGTTCGCTGGCCAGATTCATCAGCCATCTTGTTTCAAATGGCGGCCATTAAATTAAAAAATATATATATATTTAAAGTGAGGTGCAAAAAAATTAGAAATTGAAAAAGGTTTCTTTCTTAAGTATTTGATCTTGACATAAGGATTCGGGAGCATTTTTTGTTTGTCTTTACCTTAAAAAATGGCTCAGATATAGCAGTTTCAATTTCTATTGTGGGTGTCATTTTAAAAAATCTGATTTTTTGCATGCGACAGCACTCCTATATATTAACCGATTCCGATGTGAGTGAGCATGTGCACCGCAATTACTAAGGTCTCGACCAAGTTCACTGCTTAGCCTCATCCAGCATGTTGTCTTAAAATGACAGGCACTTTAAGAAATTGCCGAATTTGGCAGCCAAGTATAAGTTACTTTAAAGAAAAGCAGCTTGGATAAAGCTGACTAATTTCGCGAAATTCTCATTCATTATATTGATAAAAATTAGTATTGAATCTCCTATATTCGGTTTCCACTAAATTGAGCTTCGTGTGTTTGCATGATATAAGTTGGCTTTTTTTAAATAAGGATTATGAAAGCTACCTCTTCCTCCCGGCACTGGCCGGAAGGACTTTTTATAGGTGCAAAATCACTGAATGTGGTTTACATATTAATGTCTGCAGCAGAAACTTTCGGACGTGATACTAAAAACTTGGTAATAAATCGCCCTTTTTTTCATCGCATTAGAAAACAATTTAGAACGGTGAGCAAACAGAAATACAGAAAAAAATTATCCTAAATGACTATCAGGAAATGTTGTTGCACTGGGTTGGAAAGCTGCTCTCAACACTCACAGGCATTCAAAATGTTGATAGATTGGCAATATTAGCAATGTTTCACGGCAAGGAGCAACTGCTGGGAGTCCTCGAAATCTCAACATCTTCAGGAGAAGTGCAAAACATAACCGTTTACCAAGCAGTAGAAAAATGGGACATAGCTGACAAAATTCAAGCACTTTGCTGTGGTACGACAGCAAGCAACACAGGTTAAGTAAATAATATTAGATGTAAATTTCCAACTGGGCGAAAAAATGTCCGAACCAGGATTCGAACCAGGGATCTCCTGGCTGAAGCCGCCAGTACTCTACCATCTGAGCTATCCCGGGCGAACCTGGTAGAACTTTTTCACCCAGCTAATTTTAATGATTATAGCATCTGGTCTGAAACCTGGTTCAGCTAAACAGAATAAATTTTACCAATTAGAATAATTGTGTTAAAATTAATCTAGTGTAAGTAAATAGTGCCTGTAGAAATCTACACTGTAAAAAAAGGGAGTACTATGACACTTAATTTGGGTTTGTGAAACTGACGAATGAAGTTTAAATATGCACTAATTTTGGTGTTAGCACCCTTTTAAGTGTTGTCATAGATTGAAAAAGGTGTAATTTTACTCTTTAGTGCAAATTATGGAAGACAAACTCCAGTTCTGGTGTACTCGAAATCCTCCAACTGTTTAAAAAAGAAAACATGCTGCTTCAAATATGTTAATATTAGGTCTATAGGTTCAGGATAGAAATTCACTTAATGTTATCTTTATAGTCCAGCACGGTTAGATTGTACACGACTGAACGCGATAAAAATAATTTCAGCAATGCGACTCCGTTCCGTATCCGAAATGTTCAAACCCGAAGCCGACTTGAACCTGAAGTGAAAGAAAATTAATCCATTTTTTAATACAATTATAGAAAAGTAGCGATATCTAATATCAATTTTATCTTTATTGCATGCAATTGAATATACCGAGTGTCCTAAAAAGGACTGGCTGATTTTTTAAATCAATAACTTGCAAATGGTGACAGCAATAAAAAAATTCTTGCCGGAGGTTTATGTGGGATGTCGGAGTTTTTTTACTTAGATTCTCGGTTTTAGTTCCAAACAGCAGCGATATATGGCGCTGCAAGCAATATAGGAGCTAAAAAAAAGGCCCGATTTTTTTTCCTTGCTGTTCTACTAGCATTGATGCGAAGAAAGGAGGTTAAATAAATGGGGTGGATCCTTAAGAAGATTATTGCATTGCGAAAGAGACTCATTCCATATATTTAACCTCCATCCTTTGCATCAATGCTGGGAAAAGAGTGGGGCCAAAAAACGGACCTTTTCAGCGCATATTGCTTGCAGCGCCATCTATCGCTGCTACTTGTGACTAAAACTGAGATTTCCAGTAAAAAAAAAAACTCTTGTCATCTTACATAGCTCTTCCTAATTTTTTTTTTTTTTTAAACTGTCAGCATTTGCAAGTTATTTATTTTTAAAATCAGTCAGTCCATTTTAAGACACCCGGTATATACACTCATTAATATTCAAATATATGGTTTGTTTTTTCAATTTAAAAATATTCAGGGCTTTCTTTTACAAAACGTGTCAACCTGAACCCGGCTCTAGAGAATCAAAACTTAACTCGTAATCGATCCAAACACGAAACATTTAAAACGAACTTGACCTGAACCCGACCTGCATTGAGAAACATTAACATCAACCTGATCTTATCCGAATCACGGATCGGGTAAAATCTGTTTACCCGACCCGATGTAAGACTTTAATATGTATTCCTATTACAGTTCCGGGAGGAAAAAAAACATAAAAACCCTACTAATACTACAACAAACAACAAATTCTCAATTTTCAATGACGATTTCTTCCAGGAAATTTGTTCAAATGAAAGCATGGATAAAATCGAGGGGGAAATTGCTTAGTCTAAATAGCTAGTCCCTAAGCTAGGGTGACCAAATTTTATTGCAGTTTTATAAGGGGACTTCTTTCAAGCTTTTATAACTTTGTAAGTTTTATATAAATATTTTTTTATCCCAGGAATTTATCACCTTCTTAAAATGTAATGAGCGTTTAAATTAAAAGCGAGAATTGCGTGACCTACAGTATCATAATTTGAGAATGTCTTTGAATTTCGAGCACGTCTGGTCACCTTACTCTAAGCGTGTGATTATTGAGAACTTTGTTCACAGTCTTTGATACTTTTTATCCCCAAATACTTCATACATTACACATACTCACGCACATCTTGCAATATACATCTTACATTGCAACGTTTTTCGAACACATGCAATACATTACTCATCATACATACAACAACGCGCTCTTAACAAAAGAAAGTTATAGTGACTATCAGAATTCTGTCGCGTAAGAAATCTTACAAATACGAAATTTTAAATACTCTTTTAGTGGTCAGAAATACCGCGCTACAAGGAGCAAAGCTACAGTAGTTCTTACTTTTCCAAGTAGTTTGTAGTGACGTGTAGTACATTTTGAAAAGTGTAGTGTAGCGAGTAATGCGATACAAAACTACAGTTGTTCGTAGCGAGCACTTTTGCTTCATTTAACGCTACTTCAATGTGTCTTGCGTCATGTGTCTATCTTCAAATCACGTGATCGTAACTTGCCTCTTTTGTGTAAAATGTCTTCTACGCAACAATCTGCGAAGTCAGTGTCAAATGTATCGTTATGTGTCGTTATGTGCCCTGCTTCATACGTCTATCTTCAAATCATGTGGTCGTAACTTGCCTTTTTTGTATAAAATGTCTTCTACGCAACAATTTGCGAAGTCAGTGTTACATATATCGTCCTGCATCTGTCATCAAATCACATGGTCGTAACTTGCCTCTTTTGTGTAAAATGTCTTCCACGCAACAATTTGCGAATGTCAGCGGCAAATCATTGTAAGAATAGTAAATAAAATTTATACAGTGTATGCAGGGATATAGTGCAAAGTATACGGCGGTATACGTCGTATGCCTTCTGGATTTTTTAAGAACCTCCATATATCCTTTGTTTCTCCCGGAAAGCTATCATATACTCTTTAGAATATACTCTATGCTTTCATCGTACACCCTCTGGTTATTTTACGACTACATCACTGAGTGTAAGATTATGGATGTAGATGTTATGTACAACTGTAGGCCTTTTTATATCTCTTGATCAGTGTTTTCATACATTCCAACAACATATATAAGGTGTAGTTTAACCGCATTTTTGTGTAACTACGTATATATAAATGTTTATGGTATTGCGTATTTCTCTTAATTTTGCTAAGAAAATTGTAATGTGTGCATAAATAAATATTTTGGAGACTAACACAAATATTTTCTAGTGTGCTATCTTTCTTAATATTTTAATGCCCTTAGTTTATATTGTATTTATTTAATTGTCTACTGGCAGATTATATATAAACAAGGAGCCACTGTATTAATTACTCCATGTCCTCTATTTTGAGTGTAGATTGAATCCTTTAAGAAAATCTGAAATTAGCAATATAGTGACTACTTTTGAAAAGTAGTTTGTAATTGCTAATTTTTAAAACAAGTATATCTGTAGTTAACTACATTTTTAATATAGTTATATCAAAATAGTGAGCACACTGGTGTGATACAATAAGGGCAAAAAAACTTCTTAATAACATCACAAGCAATTAGGAAATGTGAACAAGCTGGTGGAATAAAATAATGACAAAAGACTTCTTAATAGCAGCATAAAAAATAGGGAATGTACCTGGTGCGAAAGAATAGGTGCAAAAGAAACTTCTTGATAACACTATAAAAAACTAAGAAGTGTAAACAAGCTGGTGGGATAAAATAATGACAAACAGCTTCTTAATAACAGCTTAACAAATTAGGAAATATAAACAATATGGTATGAGATAATAGGGGCAAAAAAAAACTTCTTGATAACACTTTAAAAACTAGGAAATGTGAAAACGTTGGTGGGATAAAATAAGGTCAAAAAGCATCTTAATAACACCATTAAAAAATTAGGAAATATAAAAAATCTGGTGTAAAAGAATTGGTGCAAAAAACTTCTTGATAACATCATAAACAATTAGGAAATGTGAACAAGCTGGTGGGATAAAATAATGAAAAAAAGCTTCTTAATAAAAGCATAAAAAATTAGAGAATGTAAATAAGCTGGTGTGAAAGAATAGCGGAAAAAGAACTTCTTGATAACACTATAGAAAACTAAGAAATGTGAACAAGCTGGTGAGGTAAAATAATGACAAAAAGCTTCTTAATACCAGCATAAAAAATAGGGAATGTAAACAACCTGGTGTGAAAGAATAGGTGCAAAAGAAACTTCTTGATAACACTATAAAAAAGTCCTTCCGGCCAGTGACGGGAGGAACAGGTAGCTTTCATATTCCTTATTTTAAAAAGCCAGCTTATATTATTCAAACACACAAAGCTCAATTTAATGGAAACAGATTATAGGAGATTCAATACTAATTTTTATTAATACTAAATCATTATGAATGAGAATTTCGCGAAATTAGTCAGCTTTATTCAAGCTGCTTTTATTTGAAGTAACTTATATTTCGTTCCCAAATTCGGTGATATCTTGAAGTGCCTGCCATTTTAAGACAACATGGTGGATGAGGCTAACCAGTGAACTTGCTCGAGACCTTAGTAATTCCTGTGCACATGCTCACTCACATCGGATTCGGTTGATATATACAAGTACTGTCGCATCAAAAAATCAGATTTTTCAAAATGTCACCCACATTAGAAATTCAAACTGCTATATCTGAGACATTTTTTAAGATAAATACAAAACAAAAAATGCTCCGGAATCCTTATATCAAGGTCAAATACTTAAAAAAGAAACCTTTTTCAATTTCTAATTTTTTTGCACCTTACTTTAAATATCATTTTTTTTTTATTTACTGGCCGCCATTTTGAAACAAGATGGCTGATAAAGCCGGCCAGCAAGCTTGGGCAAGACATTGCTATATACTATCCGCATGCCTTCTTATATCGAAATAGATTTATAAATACACGTGTTATCGCGTGACAAACATCAGATCGTTTCAAAATGTCAGCCATGCTAGAAATTCAAAGTGCTATAATTCAACCCTTTTTTAAGATATAGACGAAACAAAAACGGATACGGAATCTTTGTATCAAGGTCAAACACATAAAAAAAAGAAAACCTTTTTCATTTTCCAATTTTTTCATACCTCATTTTAAATTTTAAATTAAAATTTTTTTTAAATGGATGAAACAAGATGGCGAATGAAGCTGGCCAACGAACTCGGTCTAGACATTGGTATGTACTGTGTACAAACCAAGTTATATCCAAATCGGTTCATAAATACGCCTGTTATTGCGTAACAAAAATCAGGTCGTTTCAAAATGTCAGCCACAATAGAAATTCAAAATGCTATAATTCAGCCATTTTTTTTAGATTTAGACGAAACAAAAGCTGTTCCGGAATCTTTGTATTAAGGTCAAACACATACAAAAAAAAAAAAATCTTTTTTATTTTCGAATTTCTTGGTACCTCATTTTAAATTTTAATTTTTTTTAAATGGCCGCCATTTTGAAACAAGATGGCGGATGAAGCTGGCGACGAACTCGGTCGAGACATTGGTATATACTATATATAAACCAAGGTACATCCAAATCGGTTCATAAATACGCCTTTTATCGCATGACAAAAATCAGGTCATTTCAAAATATCAGCCACGCTAGAAATTCAAAGTGCTATAACTCAGCCATTTTTTAAAGATATAAACGGAACAAAAACTGCTCCGAAATCTTTGTATCAAGGTCAAACACATAAGAAAAAATATTTCTTAATTTTCAAATTTTTGGTACCACATTTCAAATTTTAAATTTAAAAAAAAATTTAATTGGCCGCCATTATGAAGCAAGATGGCGGATGAAGCTGGCCAACGAACTCGGTCGAGATATTGGTATGTACTATGTATACACGAAGTTTCATCCAAATCGGTTCATAAATACGAGAGTTACAGTGTGACAAAATCATATATATATATATATACAGTGAAACCTCTCTGTAAGGGCCACCTGCCATTCCATTGAAAATTGGCCCTTATGAGGGGTGGTCCTTGAATAAGGGTAACCAAATTTTCTATTTTCTTTCTTTTTATCCCGCGATTTTTAAAATGTGCATATTCTTTCAGTGAGTTCCCTTTGTTTTTAACAATATTGTTTATTAGGTAGCTTTCATTACAAAAAGCTGCCTATTGCAGCCGTTCGGAGGAAAGCGATTTCAAAAAATTTTGGTATATTTTCATCGATCATGACCCCCAGACCCCGAAACCACCCTCCGTTCAAAATTGATATATATATATATATATATATATATATATATCCATATATATATATATATATATATATCCATATATATATATATATATATATATATCTGACCTTTGTCATACTGTAACTCTCGAATTTATGAACCGATTTGGATGTAATTCGGTATGTACATAGTACATACCAATGTCTCGACCGAGTTCGTTGGCCAGCTTCATCCGCCGTTTTGTTTCAAAATGGCGGCCATTTAAAATTTTTTAAAAAATTTTAAATTTGAAATGTGGTACCAAAAAATTGAAAATGGAAATTTTTTTTTTCTTATGTATTTCATCTTTATACAAAGATTCCGGAGCAGTTTTTGTTTCGTCTATATCTTAAAAAATGGCTGAGTTATAGCACTTTGAATTTCTAGCGTGGCTGACATTTTGAAACGTCCTGAATTTTGTCACGCGATAAAAGGCGTATTTATAAACCGATTTCCATGTAACTTCGTTTTTACATAGTACATACCAATGTCGCGACCGAGTTCGTTGGCCAGCTTCATCCGCCATCTTGTTTAAAAATGGCAGCCATTTAAATTTTTAAGAAAAATTTAAACTTGTAATGTCGTACCAAAAAATTGAAAATTGAAAAAATATTTTTTTCTTATGTATTTGACCTTGATACAAAGATTCGGGAGCAGTTTTTGTTTTGTCTATATCTTAAAAAATGGCTGAGTTATAGCATTTTGAATTTCTAGCGTGGCTGACATTTTGAAACGTCCTGATATTTGTCACGTGATAACTGGCGTATTTATGAACCGATTTGGATGTGCCTTGGTGTGTACATAGTATATACAAATATCTCGACCGAGTTCGTTGGCCAGCTTCATCCGCCAACTTGTTTCAAAATGGCGGCCATTTAAAAAAATTAAAAAAAAATAAAATTTAAAATGAGATAAAAAAAATTGCAAAATGAAAAAGATTTTTTTTGTATGTGTTTGGCCTTAATACAAAGTTTTTGTTTCGTCTATATCTAAAAAAATGGCTGAGTTATAGCATTTTGAATTTTTATTGTGGCTGACATTTTAAAACGACCTGATTTTTGTCACGCGATAAGAGGCGTATTTATGAACCGATTAGGATGTTACTTGGTCTGTACATAGTACGACCAATGTCTCGACAGAGTTCGTTGGCCAGCTTCATTCGCCATCTTGTTTCAAAAGGGTTGCCATTAAAAAAAAATTAAATTTAAAATCTAAAATGAGGTATTAAAAAATTGGAAAATGAAAAAGGTTTTTTTATGTGTTTGGCCTTGATGCAAAGATTCCGGAGCAGATTTTGTTTCTGAAAATTTGTTCTTTTGTTTATATCTTAAAAAATGGTTGAATTATAGCACTTTGAATTTCTAGTATAGCTAACATTTTGAAACGATCTTGTATTTGTCACGCGATAACACACGTATTCGCCTATTTCCATGTAAGAAGGATTGTGGATGGTATACATCAAAATCTCAGCCAAATATAAGTTACTTTAAATAAAAGCAGCTTGGATAAAGATGACTAATTTCGCGAAATTCTCATTCATAATGATTTAGTATTGATAAAAATTAGTATTGAATCTCCTATATTCGGTTTCCACTAAATTGAGCTTCGTGTGTTTGAATAATATAAGTTGGCTTTTTTAAAATAAGGAATTTGAAAGCTACCTCTTCCTCCCGGCACTGGCCGGAAGGACTTTTTGATTCTTGCTGCAATTAAACTGTGAAGCCAATTTTCTTGCAGATGTTCCTTGATCATGACAATTAAGAACTTTGATTTTGTCATTCACAGCCAAATGTGCTCGATTTAGGTGCCATAATTTTAAATTTTACATAAGCCTGAGTATAAAATTTCTAGTGTAAAAATTGTGCTTCAATATGCATTTACAGTTTTAGTAAATGTGGAATCTGTTTTTCTAGATAACCTGTTATCCTTTGTGTGCCCACAACAAAGGATCAAGTTTCCCCTCGAACCCAACCCTTACAGGTTGAAAGGTCAAACAAAGTGTGAGGAACACCTGTTTGTCTCACTTGTGGAAAAGTTCCCCCTGCCTTCTTTGTTGCAAGTGCAGTTGTTTACTGAACTCTTATCTTTGGGTTCAGGAATTCAAAACACCTGTTTAGGATTTAAGGCACATGTGAAAAAAATGGCCTTTATGAGGGGTAGGTGCGGCCCCTAATAGAAGTAAATTTAACATTATGTCTATGGGAAAATTTTTGGTTCTTAAAAATATCGTCCCTTAATAGAGGTGGAAGTTTCACTGTATATATATATATATATATATATATATATATATATATATATATATCAACATTTGAACGGAGGGTGGTTTCGGGGTCTGGAGGTCATGATCGATGAAAATATACCAAAATTTTTTGAAATCGCTTTCCTCCGAACAGCTGCAATAGGTAGCTTTTTGTAATGAAAGCTACCTAAAACAAAGAAGTGTAAACAAGCTGGTGGGATAAAATAATGGCAAACAGCTTCTTAATAACAACATAAAAAATTAGGAAATATAAACAATCTAGTGTGAGACAATAGGGGCAAAAAAAAACTTCTTGATAACACTGTAAAAAACTAGGAAATGTGAAAACGTTGGTGGGATAAAATAAGGTCAAAAAGCTTCTTAATAACACCATAAAAAATTAAGAAATGGTAGTGCTTGCTCCTGCTTTCAAAACGATAGCACGAGTTCTTTGTGCCTGATGAAGAAAGGCAAAGCTCTTTCGAAAGGCCTAGCGCATTTCATTGTTGTGTATTTACTCTATGGATTTATCAATTGAATGTAAAAAACGTTTCAATGTACTGCTCCTGGGTTTGAGAGTTCTTCTCAAAAGTTTCAGTTTTACTTCTGTATCTTGTCATGTCATATTTATTGTTGTGTCTATGCAACATAGTTAGAATAAAATTATGTTGTAACCAATTCATTGCTTATTCAGCGTCATTTCATTATGAAAGGATTTAACAATTAAGAAGTTTTTTTTTTTTGCCCTTGAAGTAGTTGTAAGTTGAGATCGCTACAAAATAAAAGTAGTTTTTCCAACAACTGATCTTGATACGACTGCAATAATATAATTAAATATAATATTAATTATAATAATAAAACTTTTAAATCGAGGACTCTTCCATAATTTCAGTGTGTTATAAGTTGTTAAGCGCTGCTGTTTGATCTGGCGACGAAATAATAATAATAATAATAAAAAAGTCCAAAGCGTTACAAAATTGTGCCTTACAATTACACTTAAGAGACAAACACTTCAAATTGATAATCGTCACCTTTTCTCCAAGCTGACTTAATAAAATACAGTTCTTCGAACTTCCTCAATTCAAGTGCCACATTATTTTTCGTACTGTATTTTCTTTTGTGATATGGAAGCAATCTTTTAACCTTTTATGTCCGAATGTGACTTTGATGTACAATAGAAAAAAACTTATTATAACATTGATTGGCATTTATAAATTAAGGATAACTTGTGGATACTTAACTTTATTATATTCCAAAAGTAATATTCGTCGTACGAGGCAAAAATATTTTCAAATTGGAGAATTTCTATTCCAATTTATACTATCAGTGTAATATATCAGTATATAGTAAAAAAAAAAAAAAAAAAAAAAACAATTCACCAGAAAATGGAATGGCTATGCGGCTAAGAAGATCTTTGGAAGAATCTAACTTTGGCAGGTGCCAGTCGTAATGGAAGCGATTTGAATAATTATTTATGCTTATCAGTGTATTGTTCCAGTTTTTGTGCTAGTAATGTACATTATGTGTTTAATTATACTGTGTTTCTTCAAGAATGGCCAATTAGAATTGCTTACCACCCCCCACATAAAACGACGACACGACCTGACATTCTGAATGTATCGGAAAGCGTTTCTTAATCTATCCTTGGTGCATGATTTTTCTTTCTTGAATGATGTTCATAACATACAGCGGAAAGTTTCAGACCTGAAAATTTTCAATATTTATATATAAGCTTATTATAAATGTACATGTTGTAATTCTATAAAATATAAATAAACGGTCATGTGCGAGTATTACTCGCGTACAGAGGGTTCCGTACAATAAATATATGAATTAGTAATTGTATTATTTAAAAAACCCCCGTAGGTAAAAGAATACTAAGACTTTGTAAAAAACTATGCAAAGTAGGGTTAGGTATAACAGTATATACTAGAAAAATAAAAATGGATAAACCATGAAAGTTCGAAGAGATATGGTACCTAAATAATAGATATTCTGTATAACTCATTTTTACTTTCTCCTGTCTTTATAAGAAATTCGTGAAAATTTTCGAATTCCGGTTTTCAACGGATTTATATTTTTTAGGGGACAGAGATAATGAAAAACATGTTTTTACAAAATGTCTGTCTGTGAGTGTGTCTGCCTGTGTGTGACACAAATTTTGTGGGCGCTCTGTCTTAAGAACTATTAAACGGATAATAAAACTTTAGATTCAGTTAGTCCCTGATATAAATTGGTGCTGATTACTTGTTGGTGTAAATTGCCCAGCAGCTGGCGCTGCTATGCTGCATTATTCATGATTTCCACAATAGCTAAATCACAAGAATTAAAGCACGGATTTTCAGAAAATTTCAGATTCAGTTAGTCCTTGATATAATTCGGTGCTGATAACCTTTTGGTGTAAATCGCCCTGTTATGCTGCATTATTCATGATTATCGCAATAGCTCGATCTCAGGAACTAATGAACGAATTTTCATCAACCTTCAGATTCAGTTAGCCCCTGATATAACTTAGTGCTGTTTAGTTTTTGGTGCAAAACTCCCAACATAGTAGGTGGCGCTACTATGCTCCAATTTTCACAATTTCCCCAATAGCTGTATCTCAAGAACTAATGCATGAATTTTCATCAAACTTTAAATTCAGTTAGTCCCTCATATAAATTGATCCTGATAAGTTTTTGGTGTAAATTGCCCAAGAGGTGCCACTGCTATGCAGAACTTTTCTCGATTTCCGCAATAGCTCTATCTCAAAAACTAATGCACGGATTTTCATTAAACTTCAAATTCAATTAGAAGTTCACGTAAATTGTCCCTGATTAGATTTTAGTATAAATCACCGAGCCGGTGATGCTGCTGTGCTGCATTTATCAGGAAGTATTAACATGTATGAGATAGAAGAAAGTTTTGGGATTGACACATTCAACTAGTTTAACATTATTTTGATCTGTTTATACTGAACTTAATTTGGTACTGACAATAAAAGCAGTGCATATTTAAACTTCATTTCGCATATCATAAAACTAAATTCAGCATAGTAAAAACCGTTCTTTCTACAGTGTAGCTAAAACAAAACATTCTTTCAAAGTTTACATTTGGCATTGTGCTAAGCGCGCTTCGAAAGGAGGTCATAAAATTGCAACTCCATCTTGTTCCTTGCCGCGTTTTTCCAGATAGGTTTTCAATTAACTTTGAAAGTCACTCGAGGCGTATTGAAAGATCCCTTCAATGCAAAATAGTCGTGAATCCCATAGTATTTATGTAATTCATTCTAATTAAATGCTGGAAAAAATATGGTCATGGTCCTGCCCCCCCCCCCCCCGCACACACACACACAGCCTGGTTTTGGGGTCACCAAAATTTTGTATGCAATTTTTATAAAGCTGATAATTGAAATCTTTTTGGACATTGTACTGATTATAATCAATATTTTGAATTTCTAGAATATAATAAGATTAAAAACAAAAAATATTTTGTCTTAATACACAGTAAAATCTTTCAATAGCGGGCACCTCGGAATCGTGGAATTTGTCCGCCATTAGGAGGTGTCTGATTTTCTGAGGTAAAAGTATATAAAAAATATGCATGTTGTGAATAAAAAAATGCGTTTCTTAAATAGTGGTGTCCTCGATTTAGGAGTGTCCGTTATGGAGATTTTACTACAAAATCTTCATGCGGACAACTTTGTTTTCTGAACACTTTCCTATTCAACATAAATATATATAATTACCTCAGAAAAGTGAACACCTTCGAATAGCAGACAAATTCAGCATTTCCGAGGGTTCCCGCGATTGAGAAGTTTTACTGTATTTAGATTATTTTTTAGTTAGTTTTTAATGTTGTTCTACTTTAAAAGATCCAACTATTGCTTATAATCATTCAATGTCAAAACAGATTTAAAGTATAATCCTTACAACAATTGCTTACGTAATTTGGGGCCCCCAAAATCACAGGGGAAGGTAGGGGACACTTCCCAATTTGCCTATGCTTTAGTAAATTCCTTCTGCAAAGTATTTAAACCTGTCTGCTAAATAGAGGTGTCCGGTATTCGGGAATGTCAGTTATGGAGGGACTTTTCTTAATGCACAACGCACGCATTTTGTAAAAAATCGTTGAAAAATAAATAATGTATGCAAAAGTTGTATAAGTTAATTTGTGTTTATCTGTGAATCTCAGTCATTAAATTCACTAAGAGAAAATAGCTTTCTTTGTAAAGGAAAAAAAGTAACTGATAAACATTTGAATGTAACTTTCTTTTGATGAGGCTGGCATTTTCTGTTCTGCTCGAAGTAGGTCAAAGGACATGTGTTATCAAATCATTAGTCATTTATCTTGATCACTTGCAATTCATCTGTTTAGAAATAAAGAATCGTAAAAGAAATGCATAAATCGCTCATATTGTATTATATTTAATCCCGTTACTGCCTACATATTTATTTATTTTTTATGAAAAATATATAAATAAAGTTATACAAACATCAATTTTAAGTGCAAAATCTAGTTATGAAGTAAATATATAAAATTCTAACTTTTTAGTGATATCCATTTTTAGGTGCGTTCGTAATTATATAAATGCGTATCACCTATAGTTGTCGTTACGGTCCGTCCGTCTGTCCGCATATAGCTGAGCAAAAGCTACGCAACCGAATGGTATGAAATTTTAAATATATAATTGTTGCAAAAGTTTGTCGAGTCATTTAAAATTTTATGAAAATGGGATGTGTAGTTTAATTACAGGGACAGTCAAAAGTTTTCCGTTACATTACGGCAATGGAAAAAAAATTATTTCAAGCACATTTTAATGATGTTGCAGCCTTTCGAACAGAAATAAATTGATATTCACTTATGAAGTGCACTAAAATATGCATTCAGTATAACATGCGGTGCAAAAAATATTTATAAAATTAGTTATAGTACGAACGCACCTCATTTGCCACGTTTGGCGTGCAATTTCCAACTTGTTATTTTCAAATAACTTTTTTACTAAAATTAACCAAAAATCAATATTATAATTGACTTCAAATTAAATATATATGAATCTAAAATAGAACATTTAAACAAAAACTTACTTGAAATGCTTCGCAGATGGTAAGGAATATTTCTGGATTTGAAATTTTAAAAACTCACAGAGGGCGAGAACGACTTGCATCTTTTTAAAAGGAAATCCTTTCATACATCCGGCTAGCTATACAAAGAGAATGTTTTTCATCCTCAAAGTATAACCCGCCAGACAAAACTTTTTTTAACCAGCTTTACAGGGATGACAGGGATGACCGCCCCGGGAACCCAGCTTTCGCTTTAGAGTATAAGTGCAATCCCGGGGGGAGACTCAAATCCACTGCATATGGTAAGATACATTAACAATGACAATATTTTTTAAACAGTTAATAACATACAGAAAAATAAATTCAGTTTGCTGTTTTTGACTCTGAAACTCACAAGGAGTGTCATCAGTACATACATTGACAGCAATTGCACTATGTTGTATACATGCATAAACAATTACAAGACATGTTTTTTTTAATATTAGAGCTGAAAAACTTTAAGTGAAATGCATAGGCTGATAAATATAATGAAAATACTAAATAAACAAATCATAGGAAATAAGACAAATATTTACATTATGTACAAAACAGGGGCTCCTGCCTGAAATGGGAGCTAAAACAATGATTTTGCTCAGCTAGCTCAGAAAGGGAGGGGATTGGTAAATATAAATTCGTTGTCTTCTAAAAATTTCATACAATCCGCTATACGTTGCAGGAGAACTGGACGGTCGAGCAGGTAAGTTAGCCAGTCAGGCAGTGTCATCTGTTGTGGCTTTTTAACGTGATAGTGGGACGTTAATGTGCAATGTAAAATATAGTGTAATGATGTTGATAAGGATCCACAAATGCAAAGAGGTGAGTCCCGTTTATTTATGGTATATAAGTGTTGTTGGAAGGGTCCATGATTTGTGAGAAAGAGATACAGGTATCTGTTACTTATGAAAATGTTTTGTGAGACCTTAGGTATGAAGTCACGCGTGTATTGACCCACTTGCACTGTAGACCAACGTTGTTGCCACCGGTGTAGCATTTGTTTTTTGAGTTCTAATTTCAATGTTGATTGTGGGAATGGAAGAAATGTTAGTGGTAAAGTTAAATCATCGACTGCCGACCTCGCCAGCTGATCGGCCAGTTCGTTGCCCATTATACCAGAATGTCCTTTAACCCAATTAAAGAAGAACGATTTTTCTGAGGACTGAAGGAGTAAGGTTATGTCTAGAACTAAGTGATTATTGTTATCAAATTTTGAAAGGGCCATTAGACCTGATAAACTGTCTGATGAAATTAAGTATTGGGTGTCAGAGTCCTCTTCTGCCCAACGAATCGCCTCCTTCATAGCAAAGAGCTCTGCCTGGAAGACAGAGTTCCCCGGATCAAGCCTTGCGCGCCAGGAAAAAAAGTGTGAGCTTTGCCTATAAACACAAAAAGCTGCCGCAGTTCCTACTTCTGTTTTAGACCCGTCTGTAAAGATGTGTGTTGATCCGTTAAAGTCTTTTGTTGCACAGATACTAATACCGTTTGAAAGTGAAGAGATCTGATACTTTGAACATTTTGTTGAGTACATTGGGGCAAAATAAGAAATATTAGAAGCACCCAGGCGAGTGATCCGAGCGAACTCAGCCTCCGCTTCTAATTGTATGTCCAATGGAGGAAGACCCGTGAGGACCTGAAGTGCTGCGGTAGAAGTGTTCCTATAACCAGCTTTACAAGACGAAGACGAATAAAACAGAATTATTGATATAAACTAATACAAATAGCACTAAATCCGTAACATGCTGTGTTTGTGGAGTTCCCGGATGTAATCTTCAAGCGTTGTTACTTCCTTGTGTCTATCCCGCCTTTATATCGACGACGGCTTATTAGCGACATTTGACATGAAGCACATAAGTCCATATATGTAATAAATACATAAACTAAGTAGATGCGTATTGCAATCAGAGAATTTTACATTCCACAAAAAATGAAATAAGTCAAAATAAATTAATTAAAATCTATGCGTACATAACCAAACAACCGTTTGAATTACAAACGACTATCACTTTAGAAAAACAAATGTAAACGCATGCGCAACTGAGTGCCCCCTGGTGCCTAATACGAACAGCAGTAAGAAAACGTCTTAAAATAAGATGCCTGCAGATATTTTAGACACGTATTTTAGTTCGTTTATACCATGATCGTAGTAAGACACTTATATGTTATAAATTAGACATCTATCATGTCTTAATTTTCTGATTCAGTCACTTAAGTGTCTGAAATTCTTTTTCAGTCACATATATGTCTAAATTTAAGACGTCTCTATTTGCAGTGATTTGGAGAAAAATGACTTAAAAGTTTTGAAAATACCGCTTCAGCTATTGAGCGGGTATATCTTTAAAAGCCATAACTCCTGTTCTAATGAGAATTTGAAGAAAACAATTATATTAAAATGTTCAGAAAAGATAGTAGATTAACATCTAAAAAAATTAAAGTTAAAACTTTTTTTGAAGCTTTAAGAGTCCTGAGACCCCTTGAATTAGTCTGTTTTTAACAATTTGACGTTTATTGCTTTTATAGTGTTATATAGTATAGCCATTGCATTACACATATACAGTAAAATCTGTATAAGGCGGACTCTGTGTAAGCCGGAAATCTGTCTACCGCGGAAATATTTTGAAGTCCCGGCGAATCCATGGAAAATAACATTAACACGTGCTCCATAAGCCGGAATCTGCCTAACGCGGAAACGGAAAGGATTTTAAGGTCCAGGACGAAAACATATTTTTCCATAAGACGGAAAAAAGGATTTTTTAAAAATGAAAAGCATTCAGTAAACGAAAATTTAAAACTGTTTTATAGATCAAATACATATAAAATATAAATATTGGTAAAAATATATTTTTGCTCATTCATTTGTTTACAGCGAAAGAATTTTTATGAAATTTTGCATTTTTGCGGAATTAATAAAAAGCAAAAGAAAATACGCAGTTTCCATTTGTTTAGTCGACAACAATTTCTATTTATTTATAATTTTTAATACAGATTTCTGTTTTTTTGTTTGTTTGTTTTTCTTTTTTTACAGTGTTACATTTAAAATATGCGTTTTTATTTTTTTTATTACCTTTATAATAAAAATTTAAAAAAATTACTGACCTATATTCTAACTGTAAATACAGGACTACGAGATTTAAAAAAAGTCATACATTTAAAATTTAGAAAGCAAATTTTTAAAAATCATAATTGTTTTTCAAATTATTAGGATAGTTGAAAAAAAATAATTTAGAATAGTATAATTTAATTTTATATACAATATTTAAATCCATTCCGCTGAGAAAAACAGGAGTTTGTGTAAAAAACTGTAAACAATTGTAAATAAAAAGAAAATGCCGACTGAACAAATAAAAATCCGTACATGTTTGTCTTTTATACTTTTCATTAAATTCATAAAATGCAAAATTTCATACATAAAACTCTCTCTCTATATATGAAAAAATAAATAAATAAATACATGTGCAAAATCATGTTTTTTTTTTTGTTGTTGTTGTTTTTTGTTTTTTTTTATTTGTCTCAAATTAAAAAAAATATATATGTATGCATTATTATAGTGTGAAAATAGTAATAGACAATTTGTTTGTTGGGAAGCAATAGTTTTGCTGGGATTCGAACTCCAAAAATATTTATTCTAAATAATATTTCACTTTAAGAACGGTTCTGAAGATTACAAACGTAAAAAATACGCTTCTTTTTTTTTTTTTTTTTTACTGGTTTGCATAAGGCGGAATATTGTCTACGGCGGAAAATTTTCTCGGTCCCAATCGATTCCGCCTTAGACAGATTTTACTGTATATCATTAAAAGTTGTTAACTAAGCTTTAAAAGCCGATGATATATAGAGTACGCCGCCCCTGTCATTATGTATATCCAAACCGTCCTTATCTTTAAGGGTTAGGCAGCCTAAGAGAGACTGCTCAGGGCCGGCTAGGCCTGCCCCTTAGAGCTTAACGTCTCTCCCGGTATGTTCCCCGACACGTTGGGGCTCGTTAGTGAATCCAGCCCTGTCCGGCCGTATGCAGACGGACAAACACAAAATGCTCAAGGGGCGACGCTCACCCGCTAAGGGCGTCTATGCACCACCGACCACAGAACCCAGAATTTATTTGTAAAAGAACAAAGTGGGATTACAAAAATTAGACGAATGCCTTCCCGCCAGGAAAACGCCTACTCGCGACAGAGGGCGGGAGTATAAGAACATTTAAGTTAAAAATAAAATAAAATAAATAATAATAATAATAATAAACATCACTGATCCTGGCCGCCGGGGTATGAACCCCTCTCGCGACAAGGGGCGGCAGGAAGGGAAAAGAATGGAATGCATGGCACAAGTAAGATGGCACGAGCAAATACTCAAGCGTCCATTGGAGATGTAATGATTTGCGTGACACAAGTAAGATGGCACGAGCAGATACTCAAGCGTCCATTGGAGATGTGTCTCTTGATAGAATGGTCAGAAGCACGAGCAGAGGCTCTTGCTATCGTAGGAAACCACACATTGATGAGTAGGAGAATTTACTGGAGCCTACAAAGAGGACTGGATTCTGGTGCTGTTTGAAGATTGATATGGTGGCAGTGAGACTGGATAAGCAGAACCAGGGCTTAAGTTAAGTTTGTTAAGTATGTAAGGAAATTGTGAATGTGTTTTAATTTGTTGAGTAGGAGGGTGCGGGAAAGGACGTTTTGGAGCCAGTTGACTGGCAGTATGTCTGGACGCCTCAAGTGCCAGCGTTGCGTGAGAGTACAACTGTAGTACGGGTGACTTATAGTGCCATCTTCACCGCAGACGCAAGTGGCCGTGGATCTTATTTTGAAGCGGTCCAGATATGCCATGAAAGGGCCATGTCCTGTTAAGAAGCTAGTGGTGTAGGGTGTTAAGTTATATAGTGTGAGAGAAACTTTAGGAATTAGCTTATATGTGTGCCTGCCCTTTTTTGAAGTATCCCAGTACTCCTGCCATCGCGTCAATATCCTTGCTCTAAGGAATATCTCGGCTAATTACTGATGATTTTTTTCGAAAATCATGATCAACAAGGCTTTTATACTTCTGCTACGATAGGTACCTCCAGCGCTGCTCAACACTTTTGCTGAGTGTCCGTACATCGAAATTTGTATGTAACGGAAAAATGCGATTTTCTCAAAAACTATATGTGACCTAGGGTAATCGCTATAATTTTCCTGCAAGGTTTAAATTAACGTCTACTGCCTCTCATTTTTTCATAATTATAGTTTCAGTAGATTCGGAATTAGATGGGGGGGAGGGGCATATTTTTGCGCTACATTTCCGACGATGTCTTTGAAAATGTAATACCTAAAATTAAAAGAAATGTATTTTTGAATTCAGCGTTAGGAAAGCTTTCAGACGACACCCCACACGATCAGGGGTGTAGTGGAGGGTATACGGGGGTATACGCCGTATTCCCTCTGGATTTTTTGAAGGAACACCGTATACCCTCTGTTTCTCAAAAAAGCCATAGTATATATACACTGAGGTATACCATCTGCCTTAAGCGTATACCCTCTGTTTTTTTTACGACTACACCACTGCACACGATATACAAAGAAAATATTTTTTTTTCACGTAACTTAATTTGCCCCTTCACATTTTTACTAAATATATTTATAAATGTTTAATAATCTGAAAATATGTGGGTCAATAATCTTTATTGCTTTCCCCAATTTGAATCTCCCACGTTCCATAGTTTACGAGTAAAATGGCTGTGACAGACAGACACAGGAGTGATCTTATAATGGTTCCGTTTTTACTTTTTAAGTACGGAACACTAAAAATAATGTTTTTGCTGGAATGATATATACATGCTAAAATATATCCATAACTTTAATACATTGCAACACGGGTAATGAAGTTGATTAATATAAATTTTAAATGAGGAGATTAATTTTTATGATTCTTACTATTCGTACAGTGTTAGCACCAAATGACTCTAGGTAAGCGATATAATTTAACAATTCCCTTCAGGGAAATCCAAAGAAAATTAAATATATTAAATTTTAAAATTATAATTAATCAATGCGCTGTGTTATTTTTTTCGGAGATCGTTTACCTTCTAAGTCTGTAATTTATTTTATATAATAATTTTTTAGTAAATCATATAGATAGATAGATTATTTATTTTACATTCCCACATCTATAAGAGAAAAATATTAATTAAGAATTAAAATAAAGAAAAGATTACTCATATTCAAACTTGATTACATTTTATTATAGGAGAAAATTTACAATAAAAAAGGTTATTTACATATTGTGGGTTATATATTTTAATAGTAATGCTGATGCACATCATTATATATATATTTACCTATTTCAATTAATCAATCTATTTAATTAATTTTATAACACGTGAAATATCACCATAGTCCGTTACTTTCATAGGTAATGCTTATTACTGGTAAAAACAATGGAATAAAATCATAATGGACTACCTGATCCACTGCCCCCGGCAGCATGTAGAATTCTCGTTGCTCCGAGAATGTCCCACACGTAGGCACAAAAGGTCTCCAAAAAAAATGTTGACACAAAATATTAATCCTTAATCGGCCATCACATGTATTTTTAAGCCAATGTTGGGGTAACTTATTTTTTATATATATATATTTTATATGTTATTCATGGTACAGCAATCTGCTAAAATCCAACCGCAGCATCTTATTTTTTTTGCTGCCATCAGCATTGGGATAAAATTTGCAAGTGAAGTCTGTCTCTTACTTACACTGAAAAAAAAACAAAAAAACGGACATTGTCCTGTTTACATTATTTATGCAAACATAAAATTATACCATATAGCTAGAAAATTTGCATACAGAGTTGCCACCCATCATTACAGGCGAATATCATTGGTCGACTCTGAATTTATGTGGCGCAACCTTATAGGTTGAGTTTTTGCTGTACCCAGTTATATTTATTTTTACTTTATTCCGTGTGTGTGGTCCTTCTGGTCAAAAGTCAGCTGTAAATTTCGTTGTTATGCCCTCATGATGTCCTACACAACTATAAATCGTAATTTCGATGACTTTTGTAGATTTATTAGTATCGTAAATTTTATCTGTACGATACTTTATCAAGACATGCACTTAACCTAGTTCAGGTTCCATTATAGACATACGAATGCTTCTTTTTATATGCTACCTCGTATATAATAACATCATAGTTTATAGATAAAAGTTAAAGTTTGTTGGAAAGACATATTCTTTCCATCATCTCCGCCTCCAATATGGAAAAAAAAAGAAATTCAGTGCAACGTGTTTCTTTTTTTTTTTTTTTTTTTTTTGCTTGACCCTGCTCCTTCAGCTGGAATATAAAGTCTCATGTCATTGTTCAGCACTTTGTGTGCATCCTGTCCTATGTTGTATAAATAGAGTCATTGACACTCACTGAGTATCATAGTGGTTTCGATGGCTTGAAGATGTGCATAGCAAGTCCTTTTATACGCCAACAGTTCTGGTGTACGGAACACGTCGTCGAGGGATAACTGTCGTAGTAGATTGCACTGTATTTATTAATTATTCCATTGTTTGCAATTTAGCACTCAACAATTTAATGTTAAATTAGCCAATTGTATATCAAAGCAACCAATTTTGGAATAAGTAAGATAATAAAAGCCAAATTTCTACCATACGATATGTAAATATGAATAGGCAAACAGTTACACATTAAACTAACATTACACATAAAAGACAATTCATTATATTTCATATATAATAATAAAATACTCAGAGAGACAAAATTTGTATACAATTATTACATTATGAACTCGTGAACATACGATATAAATTTTTTATATCATCCAAATCTACTGGTTCTTTAATTTAGTGTTTCGCTGATAGAATGTATGTGTTTTTATTATTATTATTATTATTATTATTATTATTATTTATTATTTTTTTTATTTATTTATTTATTTTAAATAAGTGGTGTATATTTACATATACATCGCTTCTGAATGGCTAACTGCCACTAAAACAAACATGCTCGTATTTGATTATCTGACTTAACAAATGATATTTGATTCAAAAAAAGAGATGAATCAGGTTTCTCCTAAGCGCAAATCCGATTCATTTCAAGAGCAGGAAGAGACATTTCATTCCTCTCTCGGCTATGGAGAAAACTGGTTGCAAGATCCACTTATCGATAAAGAAAAAAAACTCGTTACAGTCCTAATCACTTTGTCTCCCCCATGAAAATTTATGGACTGTGCTGCAAAAGCGCGGGACCGACTGAGGGGTCAGCTGATTACATGAATTTTCCCACAGTATCTAGTCGCCACCGTAATAGCGTCGCCGGTTTGGGAGCGCAAAGAAAAAAAAACTGAAATCGTGCCATATTGGACTCAACACTAGGAATCTGCGAGAATGTATATTTTCATAACTGCAACATTCATTAATAATCTTTTTTTTTTTTTTTTTTTTTTTTTAGAAAACATCATCAGCAAGACAAGTATCCTGCCTAATTCGCATAATCTAAAAGGCGCAGATCTGCTGGCTCCAATGGATAGAACAGAAAATGAAGGAGTAAGTTTTACTGGTACCCCTTAAGGTTTGTATAATATAGTACTAGTCGAGGTATGAAACAACAATTTGAAGGTAAGAAAGTAGTCTTGACGTGTACTTCGTAAGCACGACTAACATTATAAAAAATTATATGTAACTCTCGCTAAATAATCCAATATCACTCAATGATTGAATGTTTTTATAATTTATGTTTTAATGTTGTTGTGGAGAATAAAATATAAGTAATACTTTAGGTATGTTTTTTTTTTTTTTGAAAGACTGGCCAATCTATGCGCTCCTATTAATATTATTATTTATCATAAGCAATACCTAAACATCTCATTATTTTATATGTTTTGTATATGCATTATGTATTGAGAGTCACATTGTATTATACCAGGTACTAGTATTTTTACGATAATGGGTTAAATGTTAAACACAAATGTATTATTTATTTATTTATTTATTTGCATAATTTAACAGTGTTATGCCTACAGGAGGTATATTACTAATCCTTATGTTTTAATTCCCATTAGCCTGTGAAAACCTACCTACGAAGTAAGTAGAGTCTGAACAAAAATAACTCGGTGCGAACAAAAAAAACGAGGGGTGGGGGGGGGGTTAAACGGATCCAACAAAAAAAAATATGAGGATCTAATCTACAAAATTCCTAATTATTACATTTTATTCTTTTTGTTACATCCATAACAAAATATACTTAAATGACTACCCTTGTACTTAATTTTATCTTAATTTAATTAGCGGTGGAGACAGAATGCTACGGAAAAACTGGATGCCGTGCCTATTAATATTGAATGTCCACTCTATAACGAAGATCGGTGCACCACCCTGCTGACAGCAACAAGGAAATCAACATTACAAGAGAAGGAATTCTCATAAACAGGTACGATTTATTTTGTACTAAATTACCAGAAACCAAGGGTATAAAATTTTAATTGAGAAATCCCATTTAATTTATGTAATTAAAGGCTAAAAAGATATTTGTTTATTTTTATTTTACAGAAAAGAAACAAGAAAGGTTTAGGTAATATAGCCTAATTTATTTAAACATTGATATATTCCTCGTTAGTTCCCTGATTATTTTTAAAAGCAATACATCATTTATTTATTGCCATATTTAGTATTTTATTTATTTATTGTTACGTGAAAACAATTTTTTTTTTTTTTTGAAAAAGGGAACTGTTTACTTAATTCGAATTAGAATAAAAGGAGTGTTGTCCAAACCCTGAATAATTTTCAGATTGGCAATCAAAACGGAATCCTCTTTAAAAAATTTTTTGTTTGTTAATTAATGAACATGAGAAAGAAAATATAATTTATTATCTTCGTGTAAAATCCAGTTTAATGTAATTTAAATGACAATATTTATATAATTAATATTTTATATGACCTTACAATTCAATTAACAGACTGAGTAACAGTAATACTTTTTAATTTATTTAACTTATTTTTTTTTTATTATTATTATTAAATTTACTGCATGACTTCAATTATTTGAGAGTAAAATAGTGATAAGTTCACCCTGTTAAATAAGAAAAAAGAATAATTTTTATAATATGTACACTGTTGTACTAAAGAAAAAATTTTTTTTTTTATGTATAGCAAATTTCATAATAATAACTAACAATGCATATTCCCTGCCTCAACTGTAATTTATGTCAGCCCTATTGGCAGAAACATGCTATAAGGACTAGCCGCTAAATCCCAAGGTATTAATAAATATTAAAATTAAACTAATTTATTTTTACTATTAATAAGAAAGTAAGAAAAAAAATTTGTAATATTTTATAATAAAAATGCTTGAAAATTAGGATACTCATAATATGTTATATTTTGCAGTTGACTCTCTGAGGAATGATACGACAAGGAAAAAAATAAGAATATAAATCGAGCGAAGCAGAACTTCAGGACGTCTCATTCCAGCCTGCCTCTGATTGAAGAAAAGTAAGCAAAATTTCATTTATTGCATGCCATAGAATTGTACCAATTTTTTTTTTTTTTTTTTACTGATCAAAACCTTATGTGCACAAAATTGTTCCTTCGAAACTGGCCATTGCAAAGCAAACTAACTCTCTGGCGCGCAGGTTGGAGGGTGGGGGGGGGGGAACTAATCTCTCTCTTCTGCCTAAAAAGATGGACAGAGGAGAAAAATTCCGCTTTTAGCACCACGAGATGGCGCTCCTCCTCAAAACATTGACCATCATCGTAAACAAATGCCACAGCTCCCAAACTTACGCTGCGCGTTGGGGGAGAAAAAAAATTGGTTTAAAAGAACCGGCTGTTCTGCACGATGTATTTTATTTTATTTTATATATATATATAGGTATATAGCACACCTACACTTAAATTTCCCATATAATGTGTATATAATGTCCTCTCTGAGAATTTAACCATGTGTAGTATAACCCACAAATTTCACTTGAAAAAAGAAAAAATATATCTATATACAACACAAATGTACATGAAACTTTTCATTGATAAATTAACGAATATTCTTGAATAATAAAAAGGGTATGTATAACGATAAATGAAATAACGCATATTATTTTCATAAATACAGTAATATATGAAAAAATATATATATATGTCCAACGACTTTTATGTACGTTGATTACCTTCCTGCTCCGACCCGTTATGAATTTGGCATGCTCTAGACTCGACTTTCGTTGTTGAGAATAATAGAGAAATATGCCTTTTAATCGGCTCTTTGAGCGGGTTTTGGAGCTCTGTTAAAAGGTAATTATTATTGCGAAACCTTCTTACGACTTCGAAAGGACCTCTCCATTTAGGCTGAAATACTCCCGGTGTACCCACACATTTTAGGTAACACTCTTGCCCGATTCTTAAAAATTTTACTTTCTGCATTTCGTCGTTATTAATATACTCGGCTAACATTCGTTCTTGATTATGTAGCGCAAATTTTTTCATTTCTTCCAAATGTTGTACCCTATTTTGCACATATGTTGCTGTAATAATATCTTGTGTGGGAAGGTGGATGGAAAATGGGTTTCTAATATCGCTCCCAAAGAATAAGAGAGATGGCGGGAAACCTGTTGCGCGGTGAGGGGAAGTATTATAAAGTAATTTAAAATAGTCCAGCCTAGTATCCCACTCTAATGTAGTTTTACTCATAGCTGTTATCGAATTTTTTAATATCTTATTCGTAACTTCAGAAATTCCATTCGTTTCTGGGTGAGTAACGCTGCTAAATTTTAATTGTATATTTAAGGAATCCATGTATTCTTTGAACACTTGAGAGTGAAAATATTTGCCGTTGTCTAAAGTTACGGATTTGCATAAACCATAACGGCTAAAGTATCCGTTCAGTACGTTCAAAAGTGTCTGGGTTTCATAGTTGCGAATAGGAACAGCTTCTAAGAATCTTGACGTCGAGTCCACAATAACAAAAATGTATTTATGCTTTCTCAAAGACATAGGGAGTAACCCTATTAGATCGATATGAATTGCTGAACCGACCTCTTGGTCCTTTACTATTTTTTGTGTAGGCACCTTGATTGTTTGGTGCTGTTTGGTAGTATTGCATGGTATACATTTATTACAATGATTCTTTATATCACGGTACATTCCGTGCCAATAAAATCTACTCTTTATAATATTATAAGTTTTTTTAAAACCGAAATGAGGTTTATGTGCATCTTTTATTATTTCCATTTTAAGTGACTCTGGAGCGATAAGTAATTCTTTGAAATTACTTCTTTCTTTTCTCTTTTTCTCTGAATTCTTTTAAAATTAATATATCTTTATGGTTTAGAACAAACTTTCGAGTAATTTTATTCTGTTTGTTGTTTTTAATTTTACCGATAATTTTCTCTAATTTATCATCTTGTAATTGCTGCTCTTTGATATTTTCATCAACCAAATCTTTATTAACGACAAATAGTGAATTTTGTAGTTCGTTCCTAGCTGTTAAATTATTTAAATTACGAGTGGAATAATCTGCTGGATTGGCAAAACCCGGAATAAATTCTATTTCATAGCTAAACGGTGCGAGATTGTCGATCCATCTAGCTACAATATCAGGCTGTTTCTCTAAATTTAAATAATATGTTAGGGCTTTGGAATCCGTGCGTATAATGAATTTCCTACCTGTTAAAATGTATTTAAAATACATTACTGCCTCGTGTATGGCGAGTAATTCTAATTTAAAACTAGGGTAATTCTTCTCAGGATTTCTTAATTTTCTTCCAAAAAATTCAATTGGTTGGAGAACGCCATCATACTCTTGTCCCAATATGCCCGAAATTGCGGTTTTAGCCGCATCCGTGATTAGAATAAAATCTTTCGAAAAATCAGGGGTTTTTAAAGTAGGATTCTGTATAATAGCAGCCTGAATTTCTTTGAATGCATTTTCTTCTACTTCCGACCATTTAAATTTTACTTTATCTTTAGTGAGATGAATTAAAGGGTCTACTATTTTAGAATAGTCTTTAATAAGTGATCTAAAATAATTGGAGAGACCAAGGAGTGATTTGACTCCTTTCTTATTTTTAGGTCTAGCTAAATTTTGAATTTTGTCAATATTTCTTTTTGAAGGTGAAATTCCTTCCTTATTAAGGGTGAATCCTAAAAATTCGATCTCTTCCATGCAGAGTTGCATTTTAGTTGGTTCAATTGTAATATTGTTTTCAATGAATATGCTCAGTACATTGTCTAATAGTTCTATCATTTCCTGTAATGAGTTTGTTGCCAGTAATATATCATCGATGAAATATGTCACTTGACTTTTATCAAAGTGTCCTAATAATATATCCATTAATTCTGCGAAGTAAGCCGTACTGAGACGTGTGCCGAAAGGTAGTCTTAAATAAGAAAATTTTCCATGTTCTGTAATAATAGCAAGTTTGTCTGTATCTTCTTCTCTTAAAACGATTTGATAGAAGGCCGAGTGTAAATCTAGAACAGTGTAGTACTTTTTTCCGCCTATTGTCTGCAAAATCCGTTTTATGTCAGGTATCGGATAGGCATAGTTTTGCAAAATCTGGTTAAGCAAACGAAAATCAGCAGCGATGCGATACTTAACTTCTTCTACGTTTTCGCCTTTCTGTGTAACTTTTTTTTTTACAAAAATAACTGGAAACGCGTAATCAGAGTGACATTTCTTTATTATATTAGCTCTCAAAAGCTTATCAATTTCTGACTTAGCATACTCCTTTACACTATGTGCCGTTTTATATGGTTTTGTTTGTATAGGATAATTGTGCATTAAATTAAATCTGGGTACAACTAAAGATGTTTTTCCAAGAGTGTAATAATTTTTGGAGAATGCATAAGCATTCTTTAGTAATAATTCTTGTAATTTTGCTTGTGTATCAGTATCCAGATGTTGTAAATTAAAATCCTCTGGACTGAGTTCCGCCTTTCTGCGTTCACGAATTTCCTCTAAAGAAATGTTGTTAACTTGTACTATTGGATCTGATTCTTGACTGCTATTGTCATTTTCTGACGTTATCTCAAAATGCTTGGAAATTCTTCCGATATTCATTCCTTCTACTAAATTTAATTTCTGCTGCGAGTCGTTCCTGATAATTATGTTAATTTTATTATCTTTGCCAATTTCATGAATTGATGTGTCATAATGTATGTTAATGTTATGTTTAATTGGTTCTAACATTATAGTGTCATTAATAATAAATTGATTTGGGCATATTAATTCAGTAATTACTCTCTCACCTGGACATATCTCTGAGTTTTGAGATATCTTAGCTGAAATGATATTTTTACGTGATATTTTTCTTTTTTTGTTTTTATTTCTTTGTTTTTTTATGTTAATTTCCTGTGGTTCATGATTGTCATTTGTACTAATGGGAGATGGAGTTAAATTGTTTATCTGCCCCTGAGATGTGTCTCTGAGAAAATTCAGTGTAATGTTTTTATTTTTTAATTTCATGGTTTTATCCTCAAAATCCAAAATAATTTTGTTTGTTTTGAGAAAATCAAAACCGAGTAGCATATTATAATCACGGGCAAAATCTGAATTTGTGATATAAAATGCACCTGACACGAATACATTTTCCAATTTGAAGGTTAATTTGATACATTGTTTGAAAGCAATTGTCGAATTAGTGAGTGTTTGAATTTTTACCTGATTACATAAATTTTTATATTTAACTTCTGCATTCTTTAGTTGCTCAAATAAGGAGGGTGAGGCCAGGCTGACCGCAGCTCCCCAATCTGCCAAGGCGGTGATTTTAATACCCTTTATTTCAAAACTAATAATTGGAAGGCTTTCTATATTATTACTTTTCACGCTAGCAATCAATTTGTAAGAATTGTGTGACCCGTCCATGAGAGACTTACGCGGGTACCTTTTATTTGAATCTGTAAGTCCCTCAATTAATTTCCCTGTTTGTCCTTAGGTTTCTGTTCATAATCTTTATTTTGTTTATATTTGTTTTTGTGAGAATTGTTTTTATCCTCTTCTGAATTTCTATTATTTCTATGGTAGTTTCTCTGATAATTTCCACTTGTATATCCTCCATACCCATTACCCTGGTTGTATGAATTGTAATGGTCCTGATTATAACCGTAGTTGTAATTAGGTAAATTGGGGTAGGGTGGGGGCATAAAGTTTAGGTGGGGAGGGGTGGGGAGTAATACATGTAGTTAGGAGGTGCATAATGCATAGGGTTCGGATAGAAATTTTGATGCATATATTTAGAATTTTGTGGGAAATTTCCCTGATACTGGTAACTGTTATCTCTTCCGCATTTCCTATCTGAATTCTGCTCGTTATGAGGGGTTGTTTTGTTTCTCTCAGCGGCATTACTTTTATTTTGGTCTTTGTCACCTTGGAACCAGCAATTTTGATTGGAATGCGTTTTAGAATTGCAATGATCGCAATATTTAGTTACATTATTTGCATTCGAATTCATATGTACTTTAATGTTGTTTAATTCACTAGTCAATATTTTAATTTTCTCCGCACTTTCCATATTCATTTTTACTAATTCCTTCACTAATTCAGGGTCCTTATTAGCAGCGATATTATTGAGATCTTTAACATCGACATGTGCAAAAGCTCTCTCTAATTTTAATGCCATCTCACATGCAGTGTTAAAATCCTTCGGAGAATCCTTACGAATTTCTAAGCTAAAATCGCTTCTAATTGCATCCAGAAATCTAGACAACTTTACCATTTGCGTAAATTTGGAGTCATTATCATCCCCAATATCCTGTCCACTTTTTTTTATATATAAGTCCGCTGCTGCTTTAAATTCTAATATAAAGTCCGCCATATTTTGATCCGGTTTCTGCTTAAGGGAAAAAAATTTTGTTTGTGCCTCACTAAAACTACATTTTATCTCGAATAATTCTTTTAATTTCTTTTTGAAATTGTCTAAATTACTCTCCGAAAATAATTTTTCATCCCTCATTAATTTTTCTTTAGCGGGACCAACGATTCTTGCCTTTAGAATCGTTAATTTAGAAATCGGGCTTAATTCGGTTTGATTGATTAAATTATCAAATTGTAATAAAAAGGAATTTATGTTAGATTCTCTTTTTCCATCATAATTAGGTAGTAAGCCGATTACACTCTCGGCAGTTATTTTGTCAGTGGCCATGATATATTTGTTTTTCTGGGGTGTATTGTTAATCGTAATAGTAGTTTTCTTATTACAATTTTTATTATTTATATTCTTGTTACTACTTTTATTATTATTTGAATCTACACTACTTTCTTTCTTTGTATTTGCCAGTTCTTTTAATTGTTTCCTAGTTGTAACTCCACTTACCCTTGTATTATCTCTATGACTTTTACGTTTACAATTGTTACTCATTAAATAAGAATATAATGTAAACTAAGTAATATTTTTTTTTTTATCAAGAGCGACACAATATACCATCAAAAATAACGCCTAGTTATTAGTATCAATTTTATACATGTAAATAAAATTTTAAAACATAGTAATACACATCAACACTGCGAAATAGTGAAAAGGGTTTAAAAGAAAAAAATGTACAGTATTATAAAATAGCAAACTGTTAATTTCGCTTAACTGCATTAAATTTGCAAATTTTATACACAGTGATTTAATAATTATGACCAAAATTATTTATTTATCAAGTACTGTGATTGTATTTATTATATTAATTTACTCATTTGTTTCCATCAAACATATAATTACTATTATTATTGAAGTTTACAATGTACATAAGATATTTTCATTACTCAGTGAAAACACAAAGAAATTTTGTTTTTCAATTTCTGTTGTAAGTTATATATACATATATATAATAATTTTATATAATGAGCACAATAATATTTTCTCTTGTAGTATAGTAATTTCTGTTTGCCGATTCATATGTACTACTAAAACCGACTATGGTGATACACGTAAAAAAAAAGGAAAAATAATTTTTTTTTATTAATAACCTATGGTTCGGTCTCCTAAAATTAAATTAATTAAATTAATATAATTAGGAAAAGGCTAAGGCACCATTACAACTGGTTCACTCCCCTATGCTGGAATGATATATACATGCTAAAATATATATCCATAACTTTAATACATTGCAACACGGGTAATGAGGTTGATTAATATAAATTTTAAATGAGGAGATTAATTTTTATGATTCTTACTATTCGTACAGTGTTAGCACCAAATGACTCTAGGTAAGCGATATAATTTAACAATTCCCTTCAGGGAAATCCAAAGAAAATTAAATATATTAAATTTTAAAATTATAATTAATCAATGCGCTGTGTTATTTTTTTCGGAGATCGTTTACCTTCTAAGTCTGTAATTTATTTTATATAACTAGGGGGCTCTGCCCCCTACGAGCTACGCTCGTCAACCCCCGTTCAGACACCGCAGACTCTAAAAGTACGCTAATATGATCGGCTTTAAAAAGATTTCGGAAAATTGAATTATAATTTAAAAAACAATGGCGATCTCCATATAAACGGATTTCTATTCATTTCTCTTTGACTGGGGAATTTTAAGGCCAAATCCGCTGCGGTACTACTTGATTAACCCGTCGACCAATTTCGCCAAATTATATAAATCGCCAAAGCACTCGCCAAATTATACAAATTGACATCATTTTTATTTTAAATAACGAAAGAACAAATAAATTAGTGCAACATTAATAAAAGTACAAATAAAACGTCGAAATAAAAATAACTTGATGCCGTAGACACGTGTAACTTGCTTAAAGTCAAGTGAATGTGACATTTACGATCAACCATTATTAGCATTTAATCTTATAGTTTGGCGAATGATAGATTTTTGGTCGACGGGATAACTAAGTAGTACCAAAAATACATATGTCAATCGCTGTTTTCGTCTTTGATTAAGTAAAATAAGATAAACATTTCAAAATAAACTAATATAAAAGGAATTAAGTAAACATAGTCTTTGTCTTCCGGTATTTTTTAACAAAGCGAAAAGAAAGTTCTTTTAAATAAGACCTTTTAAATTAATCGTTTTTAATCTGACGTAATTTTGACCAAACTATTCTTTCTCTTTTAATATTCACGTGAAAATGCTTGTGTTAGAAATGTAATATTATTTGCGCTGTCCTAGCAAAAATAGTTGAAAAATATCCTCTCAAAATATTAAATAAATGTCTAGCGCAATTTCTAAATTTAAACCGTTTTGCAATATTATTTTGTGTTCATTTTATATAATAACTGTAATGTGACGTAAATATGACGTAATTTCTCCTATTTAAGACTTCTAACGCATGTTAATAAATTTATTATTTTACGAATTCCTTTCTCTCTTAAAATTCACGTGTAATTATAGTTTTATGACGTAATTTTTAATAAGTTCCTGCTTTTTGTACATAATTATTTAATTCTAATTCCAAATGTTTTTTTTCTGTTTATAATAGTCACGTGTAAATAAATTTTTAATTTATTACACGTATAAATATTTTTTTTTTTTTGAAGCAAACATTATTGTTACCGCTGTTTATGCAGTTGGCAACAGTTTAAATTAGTACAATTTTCTGAATTCTGTAAAAAATATCTCTAGAAATGCTGAAAATTTGAATTTAAAATAGAAATAAAACCTGAAAAAATGAGTCAAAATAAAAAAATTAATGCAATCTGCACTCCGGCAAATTCTAACGCATAAAATGATCTAAAAATGATTACACTGCCATGTATAGGTTTTGCTGCTATAAAACTTTTTTAGGGGAACGATTTTGTCCAACTTTAGCATTAAATAACTCTTTAAAAAATTCTTCGATTTGAAAACTGTCTGCATCAGCGTGTTTATCAAACATTTCTGTATAAAACCACCGATTTTCATATTTTTGTATGCATTATTTTTCTTAATATTAACGAAGTAAGACCTCCGGTCACAAAAAATTCAAAACCGGCGGCGGCGGCGGCGGCGGCGGTGACAGCGGTAGTTACTTTTTTTTAGAATAGAGAGATAATTTTTTAGTAAATCATATAGATAGATAGATTATTTATTTTACATTCCCACATCTATAAGAGAAAAATATTAATTAAGAATTAAAATAAAGAAAAGATTACTCATATTCAAACTTGATTACATTTTATTATAGGAGAAAATTTACAATAAAAAAGGTTATTTACATATTGTGGGTTATATATTTTAATAGTAATGCTGATGCACATCATTATATATATATTTACCTATTTCAATTAATCAATCTATTTAATTAATTTTATAACACGTGAAATATCACCATAGTCCGTTACTTTCATAGGTAATGCTTATTACTGGTAAAAACAATGGAATAAAATCATAATGGACTACCTGATCCACTGCCCCCGGCAGCATGTAGAATTCTCGTTGCTCCGAGAATGTCCCACACGTAGGCACAAAAGGTCTCCAAAAAAAATGTTGACACAAAATATTAATCCTTAATCGGCCATCACATGTATTTTTAAGCCAATGTTGGGGTAACTTATTTTTTATATATATATATTTTATATGTTATTCATGGTACAGCAATCTGCTAAAATCCAACCGCAGCATCTTATTTTTTTTGCTGCCATCAGCATTGGGATAAAATTTGCAAGTGAAGTCTGTCTCTTACTTACACTGAAAAAAAAACAAAAAAACGGACATTGTCCTGTTTACATTATTTATGCAAACATAAAATTATACCATATAGCTAGAAAATTTGCATACAGAGTTGCCACCCATCATTACAGGCGAATATCATTGGTCGACTCTGAATTTATGTGGCGCAACCTTATAGGTTGAGTTTTTGCTGTACCCAGTTATATTTATTTTTACTTTATTCCGTGTGTGTGGTCCTTCTGGTCAAAAGTCAGCTGTAAATTTCGTTGTTATGCCCTCATGATGTCCTACACAACTATAAATCGTAATTTCGATGACTTTTGTAGATTTATTAGTATCGTAAATTTTATCTGTACGATACTTTACCAAGACATGCACTTAACCTAGTTCAGGTTCCATTATAGACATACGAATGCTTCTTTTTATATGCTACCTCGTATATAATAACATCATAGTTTATAGATAAAAGTTAAAGTTTGTTGGAAAGACATATTCTTTCCATCATCTCCGCCTCCAATATGGAAAAAAAAGAAATTCAGTGCAACGTGTTTCTTTTTTTTTTTTTTTTTTTGCTTGACCCTGCTCCTTCAGCTGGAATATAAAGTCTCATGTCATTGTTCAGCACTTTGTGTGCATCCTGTCCTATGTTGTATAAATAGAGTCATTGACACTCACTGAGTATCATAGTGGTTTCGATGGCTTGAAGATGTGCATAGCAAGTCCTTTTATACGCCAACAGTTCTGGTGTACGGAACACGTCGTCGAGGGATAACTGTCGTAGTAGATTGCACTGTATTTATTAATTATTCCATTGTTTGCAATTTAGCACTCAACAATTTAATGTTAAATTAGCCAATTGTATATCAAAGCAACCAATTTTGGAATAAGTAAGATAATAAAAGCCAAATTTCTACCATACGATATGTAAATATGAATAGGCAAACAGTTACACATTAAACTAACATTACACATAAAAGACAATTCATTATATTTCATATATAATAATAAAATACTCAGAGAGACAAAATTTGTATACAATTATTACATTATGAACTCGTGAACATACGATATAAATTTTTTATATCATCCAAATCTACTGGTTCTTTAATTTAGTGTTTCGCTGATAGAATGTATGTGTTTTTATTATTATTATTATTATTATTATTATTATTATTTATTATTTTTTTTTATTTATTTATTTATTTTAAATAAGTGGTGTATATTTACATATACATCGCTTCTGAATGGCTAACTGCCACTAAAACAAACATGCTCGTATTTGATTATCTGACTTAACAAATGATATTTGATTCAAAAAAAGAGATGAATCAGGTTTCTCCTAAGCGCAAATCCGATTCATTTCAAGAGCAGGAAGAGACATTTCATTCCTCTCTCGGCTATGGAGAAAACTGGTTGCAAGATCCACTTATCGATAAAGAAAAAAAACTCGTTACAGTCCTAATCACTTTGTCTCCCCCATGAAAATTTATGGACTGTGCTGCAAAAGCGCGGGACCGACTGAGGGGTCAGCTGATTACATGAATTTTCCCACAGTATCTAGTCGCCACCGTAATAGCGTCGCCGGTTTGGGAGCGCAAAGAAAAAAAAACTGAAATCGTGCCATATTGGACTCAACACTAGGAATCTGCGAGAATGTATATTTTCATAACTGCAACATTCATTAATAATCTTTTTTTTTTTTTTTTTTTTTTTTTTAGAAAACATCATCAGCAAGACAAGTATCCTGCCTAATTCGCATAATCTAAAAGGCGCAGATCTGCTGGCTCCAATGGATAGAACAGAAAATGAAGGAGTAAGTTTTACTGGTACCCCTTAAGGTTTGTATAATATAGTACTAGTCGAGGTATGAAACAACAATTTGAAGGTAAGAAAGTAGTCTTGACGTGTACTTCGTAAGCACGACTAACATTATAAAAAATTATATGTAACTCTCGCTAAATAATCCAATATCACTCAATGATTGAATGTTTTTATAATTTATGTTTTAATGTTGTTGTGGAGAATAAAATATAAGTAATACTTTAGGTATGTTTTTTTTTTTTTTTGAAAGATTGGCCAATCTATGCGCTCCTATTAATATTATTATTTATCATAAGCAATACCTAAACATCTCATTATTTTATATGTTTTGTATATGCATTATGTATTGAGAGTCACATTGTATTATACCAGGTACTAGTATTTTTACGATAATGGGTTAAATGTTAAACACAAATGTATTATTTATTTATTTATTTATTTGCATAATTTAACAGTGTTAAACTAAACTGTGTTGTGCCTACAGGAGGTATATTACTAATCCTTATGTTTTAATTCCCATTAGCCTGTGAAAACCTACCTACGAAGTAAGTAGAGTCTGAACAAAAATAACTCGGTGCGAACAAAAAAAACGAGGGGTGGGGGGGGGGTTTAAACGGATCCAACAAAAAAAAATATGAGGATCTAATCTACAAAATTCCTAATTATTACATTTTATTCTTTTTGTTACATCCATAACAAAATATACTTAAATGACTACCCTTGTACTTAATTTTATCTTAATTTAATTAGCGGTGGAGACAGAATGCTACAGAAAAACTGGATGCCGTGCCTATTAATATTGAATGTCCACTCTATAACGAAGATCGGTGCACCACCCTGCTGACAGCAACAAGGAAATCAACATTACAAGAGAAGGAATTCTCATAAACAGGTACGATTTATTTTGTACTAAATTACCAGAAACCAAGGGTATAAAATTTTAATTGAGAAATCCCATTTAATTTATGTAATTAAAGGCTAAAAAGATATTTGTTTATTTTTATTTTACAGAAAAGAAACAAGAAAGGTTTAGGTAATATAGCCTAATTTATTTAAACATTGATATATTCCTCGTTAGTTCCCTGATTATTTTTAAAAGCAATACATCATTTATTTATTGCCATATTTAGTATTTTATTTATTTATTGTTACGTGAAAACAATTTTTTTTTTTTTTTTGAAAAAGGGAACTGTTTACTTAATTCGAATTAGAATAAAAGGAGTGTTGTCCAAACCCTGAATAATTTTCAGATTGGCAATCAAAACGGAATCCTCTTTAAAAAATTTTTTGTTTGTTAATTAATGAACATGAGAAAGAAAATATAATTTATTATCTTCGTGTAAAATCCAGTGTAATGTAATTTAAATGACAATATTTATATAATTAATATTTTATATGACCTTACAATTCAATTAACAGACTGAGTAACAGTAATACTTTTTAATTTATTTAACTTATTTTTTTTTATTATTATTATTAAATTTACTGCATGACTTCAATTATTTGAGAGTAAAATAGTGATAAGTTCACCCTGTTAAATAAGAAAAAAGAATAATTTTTATAATATGTACACTGTTGTACTAAAGAAAAAATTTTTTTTTTATGTATAGCAAATTTCATAATAATAACTAACAATGCATATTCCCTGCCTCAACTGTAATTTATGTCAGCCCTATTGGCAGAAACATGCTATAAGGACTAGCCGCTAAATCCCAAGGTATTAATAAATATTAAAATTAAACTAATTTATTTTTACTATTAATAAGAAAGTAAGAAAAAAAATTTGTAATATTTTATAATAAAAATGCTTGAAAATTAGGATACTCATAATATGTTATATTTTGCAGTTGACTCTCTGAGGAATGATACGACAAGGAAAAAAATAAGAATATAAATCGAGCGAAGCAGAACTTCAGGACGTCTCATTCCAGCCTGCCTCTGATTGAAGACAAGTAAGCAAAATTTCATTTATTGCATGCCATAGAATTGTACCAATGTTTTTTTTTTTTTTTTTACTGATCAAAACCTTATGTGCACAAAATTGTTCCTTCGAAACTGGCCATTGCAAAGCAAACTAACTCTCTGGCGCGCAGGTTGGAGGGTGGGGGGGGGGAACTAATCTCTCTCTTCTGCCTAAAAAGATGGACAGAGGAGAAAAATTCCGCTTTTAGCACCACGAGATGGCGCTCCTCCTCAAAACATTGACCATCATCGTAAACAAATGCCACAGCTCCCAAACTTACGCTGCGCGTTGGGGGAGAAAAAAAATTGGTTTAAAAGAACCGGCTGTTCTGCACGATGTATTTTATTTTATTTTATATATATATATAGGTATATAGCACACCTACACTTAAATTTCCCATATAATGTGTATATAATGTCCTCTCTGAGAATTTAACCATGTGTAGTATAACCCACAAATTTCACTTGAAAAAAGAAAAAATATATCTATATACAACACAAATGTACATGAAACTTTTCATTGATAAATTAACGAATATTCTTGAATAATAAAAAGGGTATGTATAACGATAAATGAAATAACGCATATTATTTTCATAAATACAGTAATATATGAAAAAATATATATATATGTCCAACGACTTTTATGTACGTTGATTACCTTCCTGCTCCGACCCGTTATGAATTTGGCATGCTCTAGACTCGACTTTCGTTGTTGAGAATAATAGAGAAATATGCCTTTTAATCGGCTCTTTGAGCGGGTTTTGGAGCTCTGTTAAAAGGTAATTATTATTGCGAAACCTTCTTACGACTTCGAAAGGACCTCTCCATTTAGGCTGAAATACTCCCGGTGTACCCACACATTTTAGGTAACACTCTTGCCCGATTCTTAAAAATTTTACTTTCTGCATTTCGTCGTTATTAATATACTCGGCTAACATTCGTTCTTGATTATGTAGCGCAAATTTTTTCATTTCTTCCAAATGTTGTACCCTATTTTGCACATATGTTGCTGTAATAATATCTTGTGTGGGAAGGTGGATGGAAAATGGGTTTCTAATATCGCTCCCAAAGAATAAGAGAGATGGCGGGAAACCTGTTGCGCGGTGAGGGGAAGTATTATAAAGTAATTTAAAATAGTCCAGCCTAGTATCCCACTCTAATGTAGTTTTACTCATAGCTGTTATCGAATTTTTTAATATCTTATTCGTAACTTCAGAAATTCCATTCGTTTCTGGGTGAGTAACGCTGCTAAATTTTAATTGTATATTTAAGGAATCCATGTATTCTTTGAACACTTGAGAGTGAAAATATTTGCCGTTGTCTAAAGTTACGGATTTGCATAAACCATAACGGCTAAAGTATCCGTTCAGTACGTTCAAAAGTGTCTGGGTTTCATAGTTGCGAATAGGAACAGCTTCTAAGAATCTTGACGTCGAGTCCACAATAACAAAAATGTATTTATGCTTTCTCAAAGACATAGGGAGTAACCCTATTAGATCGATATGAATTGCTGAACCGACCTCTTGGTCCTTTACTATTTTTTGTGTAGGCACCTTGATTGTTTGGTGCTGTTTGGTAGTATTGCATGGTATACATTTATTACAATGATTCTTTATATCACGGTACATTCCGTGCCAATAAAATCTACTCTTTATAATATTATAAGTTTTTTTAAAACCGAAATGAGGTTTATGTGCATCTTTTATTATTTCCATTTTAAGTGACTCTGGAGCGATAAGTAATTCTTTGAAATTACTTCTTTCTTTTCTCTTTTTCTCTGAATTCTTTTAAAATTAATATATCTTTATGGTTTAGAACAAACTTTCGAGTAATTTTATTCTGTTTGTTGTTTTTAATTTTACCGATAATTTTCTCTAATTTATCATCTTGTAATTGCTGCTCTTTGATATTTTCATCAACCAAATCTTTATTAACGACAAATAGTGAATTTTGTAGTTCGTTCCTAGCTGTTAAATTATTTAAATTACGAGTGGAATAATCTGCTGGATTGGCAAAACCCGGAATAAATTCTATTTCATAGCTAAACGGTGCGAGATTGTCGATCCATCTAGCTACAATATCAGGCTGTTTCTCTAAATTTAAATAATATGTTAGGGCTTTGGAATCCGTGCGTATAATGAATTTCCTACCTGTTAAAATGTATTTAAAATACATTACTGCCTCGTGTATGGCGAGTAATTCTAATTTAAAACTAGGGTAATTCTTCTCAGGATTTCTTAATTTTCTTCCAAAAAATTCAATTGGTTGGAGAACGCCATCATACTCTTGTCCCAATATGCCCGAAATTGCGGTTTTAGCCGCATCCGTGATTAGAATAAAATCTTTCGAAAAATCAGGGGTTTTTAAAGTAGGATTCTGTATAATAGCAGCCTGAATTTCTTTGAATGCATTTTCTTCTACTTCCGACCATTTAAATTTTACTTTATCTTTAGTGAGATGAATTAAAGGGTCTACTATTTTAGAATAGTCTTTAATAAGTGATCTAAAATAATTGGAGAGACCAAGGAGTGATTTGACTCCTTTCTTATTTTTAGGTCTAGCTAAATTTTGAATTTTGTCAATATTTCTTTTTGAAGGTGAAATTCCTTCCTTATTAAGGGTGAATCCTAAAAATTCGATCTCTTCCATGCAGAGTTGCATTTTAGTTGGTTCAATTGTAATATTGTTTTCAATGAATATGCTCAGTACATTGTCTAATAGTTCTATCATTTCCTGTAATGAGTTTGTTGCCAGTAATATATCATCGATGAAATATGTCACTTGACTTTTATCAAAGTGTCCTAATAATATATCCATTAATTCTGCGAAGTAAGCCGTACTGAGACGTGTGCCGAAAGGTAGTCTTAAATAAGAAAATTTTCCATGTTCTGTAATAATAGCAAGTTTGTCTGTATCTTCTTCTCTTAAAACGATTTGATAGAAGGCCGAGTGTAAATCTAGAACAGTGTAGTACTTTTTTCCGCCTATTGTCTGCAAAATCCGTTTTATGTCAGGTATCGGATAGGCATAGTTTTGCAAAATCTGGTTAAGCAAACGAAAATCAGCAGCGATGCGATACTTAACTTCTTCTACGTTTTCGCCTTTCTGTGTAACTTTTTTTTTTACAAAAATAACTGGAAACGCGTAATCAGAGTGACATTTCTTTATTATATTAGCTCTCAAAAGCTTATCAATTTCTGACTTAGCATACTCCTTTACACTATGTGCCGTTTTATATGGTTTTGTTTGTATAGGATAATTGTGCATTAAATTAAATCTGGGTACAACTAAAGATGTTTTTCCAAGAGTGTAATAATTTTTGGAGAATGCATAAGCATTCTTTAGTAATAATTCTTGTAATTTTGCTTGTGTATCAGTATCCAGATGTTGTAAATTAAAATCCTCTGGACTGAGTTCCGCCTTTCTGCGTTCACGAATTTCCTCTAAAGAAATGTTGTTAACTTGTACTATTGGATCTGATTCTTGACTGCTATTGTCATTTTCTGACGTTATCTCAAAATGCTTGGAAATTCTTCCGATATTCATTCCTTCTACTAAATTTAATTTCTGCTGCGAGTCGTTCCTGATAATTATGTTAATTTTATTATCTTTGCCAATTTCATGAATTGATGTGTCATAATGTATGTTAATGTTATGTTTAATTGGTTCTAACATTATAGTGTCATTAATAATAAATTGATTTGGGCATATTAATTCAGTAATTACTCTCTCACCTGGACATATCTCTGAGTTTTGAGATATCTTAGCTGAAATGATATTTTTACGTGCTATTTTTCTTTTTTTGTTTTTATTTCTTTGTTTTTTATGTTAATTTCCTGTGGTTCATGATTGTCATTTGTACTAATGGGAGATGGAGTTAAATTGTTTATCTGCCCCTGAGATGTGTCTCTGAGAAAATTCAGTGTAATGTTTTTATTTTTTAATTTCATGGTTTTATCCTCAAAATCCAAAATAATTTTGTTTGTTTTGAGAAAATCAAAACCGAGTAGCATATTATAATCACGGCCAAAATCTGAATTTGTGATATAAAATGCACCTGACACGAATACATTTTCCAATTTGAAGGTTAATTTGATACATTGTTTGAAAGCAATTGTCGAATTAGTGAGTGTTTGAATTTTTACCTGATTACATAAATTTTTATATTTAACTTCTGCATTCTTTAGTTGCTCAAATAAGGAGGGTGAGGCCAGGCTGACCGCAGCTCCCCAATCTGCCAAGGCGGTGATTTTAATACCCTTTATTTCAAAACTAATAATTGGAAGGCTTTCTATATTATTACTTTTCACGCTAGCAATCAATTTGTAAGAATTGTGTGACCCGTCCATGAGAGACTTACGCGGGTACCTTTTATTTGAATCTGTAAGTCCCTCAATTAATTTCCCTGTTTGTCCTTAGGTTTCTGTTCATAATCTTTATTTTGTTTATATTTGTTTTTGTGAGAATTGTTTTTATCCTCTTCTGAATTTCTATTATTTCTATGGTAGTTTCTCTGATAATTTCCACTTGTATATCCTCCATACCCATTACCCTGGTTATATGAATTGTAATGGTCCTGATTATAACCGTAGTTGTAATTAGGTAAATTGGGGTAGGGTGGGGGCATAAAGTTTAGGTGGGGAGGGGTGGGGAGTAATACATGTAGTTAGGAGGTGCATAATGCATAGGGTTCGGATAGAAATTTTGATGCATATATTTAGAATTTTGTGGGAAATTTCCCTGATACTGGTAACTGTTATCTCTTCCGCATTTCCTATCTGAATTCTGCTCGTTATGAGGGGTTGTTTTGTTTCTCTCAGCGGCATTACTTTTATTTTGGTCTTTGTCACCTTGGAACCAGCAATTTTGATTGGAATGCGTTTTAGAATTGCAATGATCGCAATATTTAGTTACATTATTTGCATTCGAATTCATATGTACTTTAATGTTGTTTAATTCACTAGTCAATATTTTAATTTTCTCCGCACTTTCCATATTCATTTTTACTAATTCCTTCACTAATTCAGGGTCCTTATTAGCAGCGATATTATTGAGATCTTTAACATCGACATGTGCAAAAGCTCTCTCTAATTTTAATGCCATCTCACATGCAGTGTTAAAATCCTTCGGAGAATCCTTACGAATTTCTAAGCTAAAATCGCTTCTAATTGCATCCAGAAATCTAGACAACTTTACCATTTGCGTAAATTTGGAGTCATTATCATCCCCAATATCCTGTCCACTTTTTTTTATATATAAGTCCGCTGCTGCTTTAAATTCTAATATAAAGTCCGCCATATTTTGATCCGGTTTCTGCTTAAGGGAAAAAAATTTTGTTTGTGCCTCACTAAAACTACATTTTATCTCGAATAATTCTTTTAATTTCTTTTTTAAATTGTCTAAATTACTCTCCGAAAATAATTTTTCATCCCTCATTAATTTTTCTTTAGCGGGACCAACGATTCTTGCCTTTAGAATCGTTAATTTAGAAATCGGGCTTAATTCGGTTTGATTGATTAAATTATCAAATTGTAATAAAAAGGAATTTATGTTAGATTCTCTTTTTCCATCATAATTAGGTAGTAAGCCGATTACACTCTCGGCAGTTATTTTGTCAGTGGCCATGATATATTTGTTTTTCTGGGGTGTATTGTTAATCGTAATAGTAGTTTTCTTATTACAATTTTTATTATTTATATTCTTGTTACTACTTTTATTATTATTTGAATCTACACTACTTTCTTTCTTTGTATTTGCCAGTTCTTTTAATTGTTTCCTAGTTGTAACTCCACTTACCCTTGTATTATCTCTATGACTTTTACGTTTACAATTGTTACTCATTAAATAAGAATATAATGTAAACTAAGTAATATTTTTTTTTTTATCAAGAGCGACACAATATACCATCAAAAATAACGCCTAGTTATTAGTATCAATTTTATACATGTAAATAAAATTTTAAAACATAGTAATACACATCAACACTGCGAAATAGTGAAAAGGGTTTAAAAGAAAAAAATGTACAGTATTATAAAATAGCAAACTGTTAATTTCGCTTAACTGCATTAAATTTGCAAATTTTATACACAGTGATTTAATAATTATGACCAAAATTATTTATTTATCAAGTACTGTGATTGTATTTATTATATTAATTTACTCATTTGTTTCCATCAAACATATAATTACTATTATTATTGAAGTTTACAATGTACATAAGATATTTTCATTACTCAGTGAAAACACAAAGAAATTTTGTTTTTCAATTTCTGTTGTAAGTTATATATACATATATATAATAATTTTATATAATGAGCACAATAATATTTTCTCTTGTAGTATAGTAATTTCTGTTTGCCGATTCATATGTACTACTAAAACCGACTATGGTGATACACGTAAAAAAAAAGGAAAAATAATTTTTTTTTATTAATAACCTATGGTTCGGTCTCCTAAAATTAAATTAATTAAATTAATATAATTAGGAAAAGGCTAAGGCACCATTACAACTGGTTCACTCCCCTATGCTGGAATGATATATACATGCTAAAATATATATCCATAACTTTAATACATTGCAACACGGGTAATGAGGTTGATTAATATAAATTTTAAATGAGGAGATTAATTTTTATGATTCTTACTATTCGTACAGTGTTAGCACCAAATGACTCTAGGTAAGCGATATAATTTAACAATTCCCTTCAGGGAAATCCAAAGAAAATTAAATATATTAAATTTTAAAATTATAATTAATCAATGCGCTGTGTTATTTTTTTCGGAGATCGTTTACCTTCTAAGTCTGTAATTTATTTTATATAATAATTTTTTAGTAAATCATATAGATAGATAGATTATTTATTTTACATTCCCACATCTATAAGAGAAAAATATTAATTAAGAATTAAAATAAAGTAAAGATTACTCATATTCAAACTTGATTACATTTTATTATAGGAGAAAATTTACAATAAAAAAGGTTATTTACATATTGTGGGTTATATATTTTAATAGTAATGCTGATGCACATCATTATATATATATTTACCTATTTCAATTAATCAATCTATTTAATTAATTTTATAACACGTGAAATATCACCATAGTCCGTTACTTTCATAGGTAATGCTTATTACTGGTAAAAACAATGGAATAAAATCATAATGGACTACCTGATCCACTGCCCCCGGCAGCATGTAGAATTCTCGTTGCTCCGAGAATGTCCCACACGTAGGCACAAAAGGTCTCCAAAAAAAATGTTGACACAAAATATTAATCCTTAATCGGCCATCACATGTATTTTTAAGCCAGTGTTGGGGTAACTTATTTTTTATATATATATATTTTATATGTTATTCATGGTACAGCAATCTGCGAAAATCCAACCGCAGCATCTTATTTTTTTTGCTGCCATCAGCATTGGGATAAAATTTGCAAGTGAAGTCTGTCTCTTACTTACACTGAAAAAAAACAAAAAAACGGACATTGTCCTGTTTACATTATTTATGCAAACATAAAATTATACCATATAGCTAGAAAATTTGCATACAGAGTTGCCACCCATCATTACAGGCGAATATCATTGGTCGACTCTGAATTTATGTGGCGCAACCTTATAGGTTGAGTTTTTGCTGTACCCAGTTATATTTATTTTTACTTTATTCCGTGTGTGTGGTCCTTCTGGTCAAAGGTCAGCTGTAAATTTCGTTGTTATGCCCTCATGATGTCCTACACAACTATAAATCGTAATTTCGATGACTTTTGTAGATTTATTAGTATCGTAAATTTTATCTGTACGATACTTTACCAAGACATGCACTTAACCTAGTTCAGGCTCCATTATAGACATACGAATGCTTCTTTTTATATGCTGCCTCGTATATAATAACATCATAGTTTATAGATAAAAGTTAAAGTTTGTTGGAAAGACATATTCTTTCCATCAGTTTTAAAGAAATGATATGTGTTAGAAGTCTAAATATTACACAAAAGGCGATTTACTTTGTAATTTTAATAAATGAAATCGTTTTTAAATTTATCTAATGATGGCACATATCTTCTAACGTCTTTTCAAAAACTCAGGAAAAGAGCTTTAAAAGTAAACTTTTCATTACTAGGGAGAGTAACGAGTTAATTCAGTTGGTGGGCTGATGGTTTATTTCCAGCAAGCACGTTGAGTAAATAGTTTGAAGTACTATTAAATGGCTAAAACAACGTTTAATTCAATAGATTCGATAAAACTTGTGAAAGTTCGTTTTTAGTTAAAGCACACAATAAGCCAATTTATTATTTAATGCTCCAAGACAATTATTACTTTATTTTATCGATGATTACAATGGAAAACTACTCAAGATTTAAATGCTTAATTATACTTGAAAATAGATAAAACAATCCAGAGTTATATATAAGACAATTCTTTTAAGATTTCTTGCCTGTTATTAGAATAATATATCAAAACTACAAAAAATTGAGACATTAAATTAATTTTAAATGCATTTTCATTTTTAACAAAAATGTATTTTGAGATTTTGTGCTCCTTCTCCGCCCGCCTTCCCTCTCCCTCTTCCAACCCCCCCCCCCCCCCAAAAAAAAAAAAAAAAAAATACCAAACTTTAGACATCGAATTATAGCGAAATTTAACAGTTTCCTAAAAACTATGCTCACGTGGCAATAATGAAATCAAAATACAGTTAATCGCTTCATTTACCATCATCATCACTTAAAAATCATCACATTTTTTGCAATCACATCATTCAATTTCATCATTTGCATTTTATATTACGAAACTTAGAAAATCGCAAATCAAATATTATACATAATTTATTATATTGTATAAGAATATTTTCTTTCTTTTTAAACTTCAGTCCGAGTAAAAACGTAATAAAATAAATCGTAATGACAAACTATGCCACGCGCGAGTTTTCTCGGGATAAAAATTAATTGTAATATATACGAATCCAAGATATCTCGGGATGATCAGGGAAACGGTTAAAAGTGCACCTCCCCCCTCTCTCTGGTAATTTAAATTCATTAATTGCGTGAAGAGCTCGGGACGGAACTCCATAAAGACCTTCTCCCCTTCCCTTCCCGGAGCTTTTGTATATTTTTTTCAATAATTCACAATTTATATATATTGTAATTAATATTATAAAAAAAAAAAAAATGTATTGCTGCCTAAAAAAATTCTTAAATAAATAGAATTCTAGAAGTTAAAAATATGCGGATCCAAAATTGCAGATCATTCCGCCAAGAAAATGTTTTTCGGTTGTGCTTAAAAAAATACTCACAATGCAATCTGTTTTGCAACGATTAAAAATGGATTCAACATTAGGAATTCCACTTTCCGTCTTGCATCCTTTACCGAAAAATCCAAGTATGATGTCAAAATTATGTGTTAGCATAGAATTTTTTTTACAATTGCAATATTTAGACAAGCACCCGAAGCAAAATTTAAGTACTTCTTCCATTAGTAGACGTAATTACTAATCAATGCAAAAACCCTTGACGGGTTAAAAGTTTCTGACGCAGCACTTTACCTTATGCTCTAAGAATTTTAAATATGGAACTTAAAAATACTGATATCAAATTTTGAGTGACGTTATGCTATTTCTTAAAAAATATATTTGTATTTATTTCATCATTTTATTTTTGTTTTATTTATAATCGCATGTGCAAAAGTTATGTTCAACATGAAAAGCTGCATAAAATTTTATTCGCCGTTGCTTTATCATTTACATCTCTCATAAATTCAAAATATGAGTTTTAAAAGATATGACATAAAATTTAAGTGACGCCTTGATGTGACTTTAAAAGGTTTGTTTTAAAATTCAATTTAAATTATTTTTGACTTGGTTAAAATATTTTTTTACACCTACACAATACTTTTAATTTTCTAATTTTCCAATTCACTGTTAAATATATCACTTTCATTGAATCTATACTATGCATTGAAATGTATTTATTTCAATAAATTGATTTATCTTTTGTGTCACGCTATTCAAAATTGTGAGTAAGATTTGTGTAAATGGTTTATTTGCGTCAAACTATCCTTTTTCATACATTTCATGTAGTTTGGACACAATGACGCAAAGAAACCATTTACATAAATCTTACTTTTTATAAAATCAATTTATTTAATCAAAATAGTCCCCCCCCCCTCCTCATCCCCGGAAATATAACAAATACAAAATGTGTCTTTATAAACCTATCGTCAAATAGGTTTTTATTTCTTTTTCCCTTTAAAAAAAAAAAAAAAAAAACATGATTTTTATAGCCGTAACGTAAATAGCGGACGAAGCCCGCTAGTTCCTATCATAATATATATTTTTAATAATTTTATATAGTCTATAATAAAAATCAGACAGTCTAGTTCCATGAGTACTTGTAGTGTCAGTTACATGCTACGATTTTTGGATACCAGTATTTTAAAACGGAAAAATGTGACTTATTTATCGGAGATATCTCATTAATTGAATAAGGCGAAGCAAACTTTTTGAAAAAAAAGGTGGCCAACAAGCATGGCAGTTATCAGCTATGTGACTTTGTGCTAAAGTCCGTTAATTTGATTTGCTTTAAAAAGATTACGGAAGATTGAATTATAGTAGAACCTGGATTAATCGAGCTTCGATTAATCGAGGTTTCTGTTAACCGAGCCGATAACAAAGTCTGATTTTTTTTTTCCTTTTGAATGAGCCTTAAAAATAACCACACTCTTTAGCTCACTGTCCGTGCTATACAGGCCCTTCTGCCCCCAAAAGCACTCAACTCCAAAGAAACATTGGACCCTGAGAAGTCAATAGCGAACAATGCTTTGTTTCCAGTGGCTGTGTGAACTTTCGTAAATTTTTCAATTTGCATTTTAAAATTTACTACTGGTAGTTGATTTTCTTTTTAAATTTGTTAAGCTGTGAAACAGAACTTTACATATATTTATTTTTATTATTTAAAAAACGTTCTATATATTTTTTAAAAAGAGATGTTAAATTCGCATGCACGGCGAGTTTTTACACACAGTTTCTATTAACCGAGATCTCCTATTCCGATTTACTAACAGTCCCAATTAGCTCGGATAATCGAGGCTGCTCTGTATAATTAAAAAATCAATGGCGATCTTACTGTAAACGGGTTTCCCTTTTACTGAGGGATTTCAAGACCGAATCAGCTGATGTTAGATGCTGTTTCCGTGCTTGATTAAATAAGATTAGTTAAACATTTGAAAATTACCAAATATAAAAGGAACTAAGTCAACAGAGTCTTTGCTTTATGGTATTTTTTAACAACGCTATAAGAAAATGATTTTAAATAAGAGATTTTAAATGTAACGTTTTAAATCTGACATAATTTTTACCAAATTTTCCTTTCTCTTTGTAACATTCAACTGAAAATATTTTTATTATTAGAAAGATAATATTATTATTTGCGCTACCTTAAAATTGGCACCTATAGTTTAAAATATCATCTCGAAATTTGAAATAAATCTCTCATATAAATATATTTTTTAATTTAAACTGTTTTGCAATATTATTATTTGGCCACTTTGGCCAATATGACGTAATTTCCTCCATTTACGACTTTTAACACATATCAATGAATTTATTATTTAAAAATTTTCTTTTTCTTTTAATATTCACGTGTAAATATAATTTTTATGACGTAATTTTCAATGTTTTCCTGCTTTTAATGCGTAATCATTTAATTCTAATTTGAAAATAATTGATTATTTTATAATTTTCTTTCATTTTAAGTAAGCATGTGTAAAAACAATTTTTATGACGTAATGTTTAATATTTTCCTGCTTTTAACACGTTATCATTTAATTCTAATTTAAAAGGATTTTTTTCTGTTTATAATAGTCACGTGTGAATAAATTTTTAATTTAAAGGATATATTATTCTTTGCGCTGTTTTAACAATTGGCAACAATTTAAAATAACCTTTTCTATGTAAAAAATATCTCTGGAAATTCTGAAAAATTTAATTTAAAATTGAAATAAACCGTCAAAAAATTAGGCAAGTTAAAAATAATAAATGCACTCTGCAAACTTCGAGTTTCTATTGAATGATTAAATTGAATGAAAATGATTAAATTCCCATTTATATATTTTTTCCTATGAGACTTTTTTAATGGGACAATTTTATCCAGATTTAACATTAAATATCTCTTAAAATAATTCTTCGATTTAAAAACTGTCTACTTCAACGTTTTTATCAAACATTTCTCTATAATATTAAATATTTTTGTATGCAGTAATTTTCTTAATATTTGCGAAATAGACCTCTAGTCACAAGAGATTCTTTCAAAGCGGCGAAGAGCGTTAGTTTTTTTTTTTTTTCCCGAATAAGAGACAAAATGTAGTACGCAATTGCGTCAAAAGATGGCGACACCAGAATTCTGATATGCTTATTATGTAAACTGTAAATATTCCAAAGTTAAATAAAAACAATTGTCTCGGGGTTATCAAACTTCATTGTTATTTATAAATAAAACATTTCAACTAAATTATTTATTATAAAAGAATTATTACATCACAATAGTTTTTATGCAAGGAAAATAATAATTTTAATAATAATAATATTATGGATGTCAGTGATTATATATTGATTGACCGTCATAATAATAAAAAATGATATTATAAAAAGAAGAACTGAAATGAATTATTTTTTTACGTTTCTGATCGTGTGATTTATATTCAAATAATAATTATTAATGTATATTTTTTGTAAAGTGATTGAAATTAAATATATTTATAACATTTATGGTATTATTTTTATTGTTGAAAAATTGCCAAGAAATAATCATCATCAAATTGGCGTCATTATAATTGTAATTTTATTTAACTTAATAGCAATTAAAAAATTACAAAGGAACTGAGAATAATGGTCAACTAACAGACTTTAGAAGAAAAAAAAACACATTCACATGTGAAAACAAGTACCAGTGAGTATCGAACTGCCTATCTTAAGATCAGTAGACGATGGCCCTTAACCACTCAGCCAGTGGGAAACAAAATTTTCCTCCCCAAAAGTGGTTAAAAAGAAAGCATGTGTATGAATACAGTGTCATGCATTTTCGGTGAAATTTCCATAGAATGGCGAAGAAATATAGTCCGATTTTTCATGCGCATTATAAAACGAACAAGAGTCTTGCTGGAAACAAGTAAATTGTTATTTGGTTCATCTGAAACATATTTATTTGAGTTTTAAAAAATAGCCCGTGTCATTTTCGAGAGAAAAAAAAATCGAATTATTTAACGAACGAGATTTTCCCAGAAAAAAGAAAAGTGTTATTCACCTCGCCTTAATCACATTTATATTATGTATCAATTTAAAGGTAATCGTTAGAATCGTTTTCGAGATTTTCAAATTAGGAACTTCCTCGATATCATACCAACGTTTTCACTTTAAAAATGGCTATTTAGATCTCAAAATATACTGCACGTAGAAATGTAAAAATTTCAGTATACGATTAGACTGCAGATATAAGACTGTTCTAGAAAATTCAGAACAATAAGACCGATATCTGCTGAGTTATTAAAAGGCGGCTTTTCGCGTTTTCTTTGATGTCGAGTTAGCTGTATATATGAGTTCCGCCATCTACGAATTCTATGATACGATACGATACGATTTTAACGATACGATACGATACGATTTTAGGCTTAAGGCTGCGTCACTCGGAATACTACCGTCTTCCATGATCGGTTAGTTCCAATCCAAATTTTATACGATGATTTTTAACAGAGTTAGTAGAGGGAGTACCCTTTCTTCCACGGCTGTACCATTGATGTACACTGTACAGTCGTGGAAAAAAAAGTAAACACCCCGTACTATGTCTGCAACAAATTATAATAGAAGAAAGTTGCTGGTACCAAATGATTGGAAATAAAGTCTACTTTAAATGATGTATATGAAATTTACTTAGAGGGCCATCTACAAATCAAAACCAGACCAAACTTTGTTTTTTTCAAAGGCAACACCCAATTTTAAGGATATATTTTAAATTTTCGGTTCAAACTATGCCTAGAAACGAAATTTCAAGTTATTTGGATGATAAGTTTTTGAATTATAAACATTCACAATTTAGAGCTTCTAATGTTAAATTAGATTTTCATATTTTTATTAATATCTCTTGAAATTATAATCCTAATGTGATAATTTTTTTGTGTGATTATAATACTAAAAAACCCAAACATAAATACATTGATTGTGTAATTTTCAAAAAAAAAAATTAATATGAAATATGAATTAGGAAATTAATATTACAAAATAAAATATTAATTGCAATCTACAATTTTTTTGATAGATTTATGTTTATTATGTCCCGCTCTATACGAATTCTCAATTTCAATTGTTTCTTGCATGTAGTTTTCTAATTATGATTAAAAATCGCCAAAATCATGGTTTAAGATGTGAAGAAATCTGAAGAAAAGCATAATTTGAAAAAAATATATTTTACTCAATTTAATGAAATATTTGGGCTGGCAATAGTCAAAACACATCAAGCGAGTGAAATGGTCCTATTGCCCAGAAATAATACAGTCGGACCTCTATTTAACGAACCTCTATTTTGCGAACTTTTATTTGGAACCAAGAACATTTTGAAAATTTCTTCGTTAAATAACCTCCAAATAGCGAAATGCATTCTCTATTTAACGAACTTTTCCTTGGGATCTAATTTTTTCTACTCCCTATTTCCTAAAATATTACTGGACATTTCAAACTTATTCTTTCTCTTAACACATTTTATGATGATCAATGACCATGAACAGGTCTTACCAGACACCTAACTCACCGAGAGTAGTAAAATTGCTGTGATTCTTTGCTTTTTATCCAAGAAGTGCACACTTTCAATATTCCCTTTTAACCCTCAATGGAGCTGCTCCATGTCCTTAAACTATAGTTTCCCGTTTTCTAGATTGTTGATCATGATCAATCGTGTTGATAATTTCGGTTCTTGTAGCTCAAAAATGTCAAAGCGAAAGTGCTTGAGCATCAAAGAAAAAAAAAAATTATTATTGATGAGGTGGATAAAGGCGTGAAGAAAAAGAATACTGCTTTAAAATTTGGTATTCCTCCAAACAGCTTATCAACCATAATAAAAAATCGTGATTTTATCATAATAAAAAATCGTAAAATTATTTTTTTAACTGAAAATATAATGTATTTCCAGACAATGTTTTGTTTCATTCTTATTTCCCTTGCAGTTTTCTTTTTGATGGGTAAAATAAATAAAACAAATAGATATAATTTATAAAAAAAGTATGACTAGTTACTTTTTTTTAATTATATTTAGTGTTTATGGACTAAAATTACGTTTTATGTAGTTTAAAGTATTTTAAAAAGTGACTCTCTATTTAACGAATTTTCCATATAACGAACTTTTTTTCAGGATTTAGCTACTTCGTTAAATAGAGGTCCGACTGTACATTAATAGAAGTGTCATAGTCATTCTGTAGCATTTCAACAATCGAGAACCGAACTTTAATTTGAATACAACCCCTAAAATATGCTCGTTTAAAAATAATTAATTTCTCTGAAACTAATCGTACTAATTTCATGAAAATTTGGATTTAGGCTCATTGAAGGTTGCAGAATTCATATATATGGTGTCAAACTTAGGTGATGCTATTGGAAAAAAAAACAAAGTTTGGGTTCGTTTTTATATGTAGATGGCCCCTAAGCAAATTTTATGTACATCATTTCAAAGTAGACTTTATTTCCAATTGTTTGGTACCAGTAACTTTCTTCTACAATAATTTGTTACAGAGGCCATGGGGTGTTTACTTATTTTTTCTACGACTGTACCGTTGTTGTATTGTAGATTGTTTTGTATTGTAGATTGTATTGTAGTCTATTGGTGATTCGTTTTTAAATGCTATTCATATCATTAAAAATTAAACGCTAGTACCTATTACATAAACCTAATGGATTTATTAAAGTTTAGTTGAACGAACTTTATGGAATATACCACTTTACTCACCATTTGTTGAAAAAGATTTGCCAAAAACTATTATATGTATTGAAAGTTGCTATATGCATGTTATAAGATGGATGGAAGCGTAGTGAACTCCCGTTAGTGCGGACTTTCAAAAGAGGCCATTTTCCATTTCACTAACCGACTTTTGCATTAACCGATGTTGGCATTTCAATCATGTAAAATAATCTCTTGCGTTTAATACACTGAATTCAGTTTATGGCAGAAATGAAATAGCTTACCAACTTTATGCAAAAAGGAAACAACTTATCCTTTAATTTACAAGGGAACCAACCACTTTTGTTGAAGCTTGTACAGTCGTGAAAAAAAAAAAGTAAACACCCCTACTAACTCCTCAACAAATTATCGTAGACGAAAGTTACTGGTACCGAACGGTTGGAAATAGTGTCTACTTCTAAATGACATATATAAAATTTGCTTAGGGGGGCATCTACATATTAAAACGAATCCAAACTTCATTTTTTTCAATGGCAATACCCAATTTTAACGAGATATTTCAAATTTTTGGTTCAAACTATGCCTAGACAACAAATTTCAAGTCATTTGAATGATACGTTTTTGAATTATAAACATTCAAAATGTAGTGCTTCTAATGTTAAATTACATTTTCATATTTTTATTTATAACTCCTGAAATTGTGCTCCTAGTGCTAATTTTTTGTGTAGCAATAATACTAATATACCCAAACATAAATATGTTGAATTTGCAATTTTTATAATTTTATGATATGAATTATGAATTATGAAAATAATATTCGAAAAAATTATGAATTGCAACCTACAATTTTTTTGATGGATTCAAATTTATTAAGTCCTGCTTTACGGAAATCCAAAATTTCACATTTTTCTTCCAAGTAGTTTTCGAATTATGCTTAAAATACGACAAAATGATGGTTTAAGGAGCCATCTATGATAGAAGTGACTAAATATTTTGAAATTTTTTAGCTTGAGTGGTGCTTAAGGTGCCTTGATCAAGAAGGGGGCTCTCTCGGTTAGTAATCGAGTACCGAACTTCAATTTGGATACAGCCCTTAAAATACGCTCGTTTTAAAATAATTAATTTCTCGGAAACTTATGGTACGAATTGCATAAAAATTTGTTTTTAGACTAATTGAAGGGTGTAGAGTTCATTTATGCTGTCAGAATTGTGTACTGCTATTGAAAAAAAACAAAGTTATGGTTTGTTTTAATACGTAGATGGCCCCCTAAGCAAATTTTATATACATCATTTAAAAGTAGACTTTATTTCCAATTGTTCGGTACTAGTAACTTTCTTCTACGATAATTTCTTGAGGAGTTAGTAGGGGGTGTTTATTTTTTTTTTTCCACGACTGTACCTATCATTGTGACCAGGTGCATTTTATAGTCATTTAGATCAAAGTTAGAGAATCGATAAAATTTGTCTGCAAAAATCATATTTATTGATTTTACAGCAGCATAACTTTCTGAAAATGCAATTTTTGAGACCACTTATCGGAATATTAATATATAAGTTTTTTTTTTATAAAGTACTTTTTTGTAAAACACAAATTTGTTAGTAATAAGACTATAATATTGAAAAAAGTTTAAAAATTTGATTCGTACCATGAAAGAACGGAAGAGACATTTTTCAACCTGTTACGTTTATGGCCGCCGACAGTTTTATTTCTCTTCATCACTGTCACTGACAATTTACTTAATCTCTCATTAATCGCAATTACACTAAAGACGCTTTTGAAGAAATAATGTACAAAACTATTTCAAATTCTTCCATGTTAATTCGTGAAAAAAAAATTGCCGTATTATAGGATGTATATTAAACGATGTCCTCAACCACTTCCCTTGCCAATATTTTTGAAAAATAAACTGCAAAAATTCGTTCCCTTTTTTTACAATCACATCATTGCGTTTCATCATTTGCATTTCCTATTTATTTATTTACTGCCTAAGTGGGACAGAATCACCAGACCTCAAGGGTCCGATGTAGACTCTATTTCCCCCACCCGGAGTGCTCCCCGGCACGCGGGGATTCGTTAATATACAGAAAAAAAGAAAAAATAACATAAGAATAATATGTACAAAACAAACTTTGCCCGCCGGAGCGACGAGGGGCGTATGAGCAGAGTGAATGATCGTATAGTGTGCTGGTTCACACGAGAAAGGCCAGTTAATGATAGAGGAGTAGCCACAAGGTTGATGAGGTGATGTTTGTTAATTCAATTTGATATTTATAAATCCTATTTAATTTGCCTATAAGAAGGGGTCTTGTATACCAATATTAGAAAGCCAATTTTTGGGAAGGAAGGGGGGGGGGGGGGGCGTTTAATATGCCAGGCTTCGGTAAGCGTGCAGTGATAGTAGCTATGTTCTGGCGTGTCGACCTCGCCGCACTCGCAGAAGGGGTTGGCTGCCCGAAAGAAACGTTTCAAGTATTCTTTGAATGGTCTATGGCCAGAGAGGAATGCTGTAGTTGCAGGTGAGAGAACGTACATTTCTCTTGACACTATACGTATGAGATCGTATGTGTATCTACATTTGGTAGACGCATCCCAATAATTTTGCCACTCTGAGATGATTTTTTGATTCAACTTTCTGCAAATGTGTGAGGCGGGAAGGGTGAGGGTAAAATCTATTGATGTTCTTGCCGTTGCTTCTTTCGCCAACCTGTCAGCCCGCTCATTGTCCTCAATACCAATATGGGCCGACACGTGGCCCAGGGCAACTTTGCGTATGAGAGAAAGCAATTTAATTTTTATTTGAAGTACTAAAGGGTTCTTAGTTCTGTGCGCGAAGATTGCCTGTAAGCCTGAAAGACTATCACTGTACAGCCTGGTGAAGAAAGGTGGTTGGAAAGAGATCCAATCTAGTGCCCGCAGAATCGCAAGAAGTTCTGCTTAGAATACAGAGTTATCATCCCCGATTCTACAGGCCCATTCATGGATGGTCCCATTCATGGTCGCAGAATGCTGACGACACGCCCGATTCCGAGCGGGATCCATCCGTGTAAACGATTGGGACTCTTGATGGTACAAATGAATGTTTAGAAGGGTTGACTTGCAGATGTGATGTTTCTTTTGCAGGATGCAGGAACCAGCTGCTAACTTTCCTTTGTATGTCTGTTTGTGGAAAGTGCGCGTCTTGTGTTTGTTTGTGATCGAGGTGAAGGATTCTGTTTTTCGTGTATTCATAATTTAGTTATTTTTATAGGAGGGATACCCGTAAGTACTGCGAGCGCGTCTGTGGAGATTGTTTTATACCCCTCGCCATTCGTAGTAGGAACATCCTTTGCAGCGAGGTAAGTTTGTCCTTCACTGTACTGGTAAGGTTTCCAGACGCCCACGCAGTAGAAAGTGATCCGTTTCATAATTGTGTGGTACCAAATGTTTAGCATGTTGGGCTTAATGCCCCAAGATTTAGATGTTCATTTGCAGCTATTATTGTGAAGTGTTGCTAAGCGTAATTTAAGTGCGTTGATGTGTTCCGTCCAGCTCCGATGGTTGTCTATTGTAATTCCTAGTAATGTCATGTGTTTGACGTGTTTGACGCTGCACCCGTTGAATTTCATATCACAAAACGTGGAAAACTGCCAATAAAATATTATATATAATTTAATATATTATATAAGAATATTTTCTTGGAGTACTTCTTTTTAACCTTCAGGCCAAATAAAAACGTGATAAAACAAATCGTAGTGACACATTATGCCCCGCTCGAGTTTTCTCGGGATAATAATTAATTGTGATATATGCTAACCCGAGATAACTCGGGATAATCAGGAAAGCTGTTAACATTAATTGCAGATAGAAAATGATGCGGAAAACGAAATTATTCTCATTAACCGGAGGTACGTCTAAAACGAAAACGCATTAACGAGAGTTCACTGTATGTAAAATGAATGCAACTGTGTGAGATGTATCTATGTGAACATATTAGTAATCAAATGATTTATGCAAGTATGGAGTATTTAGTTAAAGTATTTAGTTTTGGAGTATTTAGTTAGTTATCAGGTCCACAGCGAAGATTTGTACCAGGTGATGCTGGCAACAATGTAGTTTCAAGTATATGAGAATTACAATAATGAAAAAGTAATTATTAACACCTTCGTGACGAGCATCACATATACAGCGTGATTAGAATTCTTGATTATTCTTACCAGTAAATCTGAACAGTAAAATTTGCGTTAATCAATCATAGCATTTCTGTGATTGAATTAACCAAAAAATTCTATTTTAAATTACCGGTAAGAAATGATTAAAACTTCTCTAAAAGACGCTCGATCTTTACGAAGAGTTTAATCTCAATCACTCTTGCGCGTAGATAAAATCTACCAATAAGATGTTTTTATTTAAATTCTTGCTGTTGTAATTCGTTTTCTAACTACTTTGGAATGTATTAACCAAAGAAACTAGCAGATATTATTACATTTCTTCGCATCATTTCTGCCAACAACTTACACTAAATCAATCTTTCATTGCAGTCATTTCACGGTTGTTGTTGTTGTTTTTTTCTCTTTGGCGTTACTCCGGATGATTTCACAGGAAAATTTCCCACGTGTTATCTTTTAGATTTATAACTGATCTGCATCAGACACAAAATCAACTCAATACTGACGTAGAGTTAATCGGGAAACCATGTTTTGAGCCATCCAATAATTCTTTCTTTCCAATTTGCCTGTCAAATAAAGACATAACAAAAAATGAAACTTAAGAATAATAAGAGCCAGAAAGCAGTTCCTGGCTTTTTCATAACGATGCTAAACAAGTAAGCGCTGATAAGAAATTACAGAGTATATTGGTCTGAATTGCTGTTTGAGTGGAAATATGCATAATTTTGCATTAGAACAGTTATCTGAAACTAAGATTATATAAGCTAGGGAATCCATTTGCAACTGTCCTAAGATAAGACGAAGTCAGAAAAACCTCATATTATTTAGTATTTTATCTAGTATACTTTTGTCTAGTAATCGGTTCTAATTTTTCTCTAGTAATACAAAAATGCTATTACTTAACGTGGAGAAAGGAAAAAGAATAATAATAAGCTTGAAAAATAAAAATTGCCATATTTATTTCTATGTCAGAAGATATTTTTTAATAAGAAAATCAATCTTGAAAGAATGTTAAAATATTGTTAACAATTGTTTACTGTGTACTTTTGGTATCTATAGAAATCATCTCTAATAGAAAACTCTTGCCTAAAGACGTATACAGCTTTTTAAATATTGATCATTAATTTATAATGCAATTTTTAAAGTTTAATAAATAGGGGCAGGTACTTTTATGGTCAACATTGTAATCAGCAGGATCAGAAATCGTCCAAAACATTTTTTTTTTCCATTCTGACTTTCGATTGTCACAACTTGATCAAATGTGTGTATGTGTAAAATCGTCTCCATTAACAATCTCCATTTTCGATTAAACTGAAAATTATTTTCTTTCCAACTCAGAATGGGGGGGGGGGGGGGGGAATGTTTTCGACCATTTCTGATCATGCTGGACCTAAAAAAATCATGCTGTGCTATTTAATGTTAAATATACAACGCGTGTACTGCGACAAAAAAATTCAAATCAAATAATTCATATTTTTTAACAATTTTTTTCTGAAACATTACACTGCGGCGCGTCACCACCCGTACATTCAGGCCGAGACGCCGCACTTGTGCGGTAGTTATGCCGCGGTTGTAATAAGAACAGAGTGAAATTATAAATAAAAATATAAAAAAAAAATAGTCATATCTGGACTATAATTAACGATGTAATAACAAAATGAAACTAAATTAGTACAATGAAACGTATTAGTAGATTCAAATTAATAATTGTTTGCCTACTTTCACTATTAAAATTATCGACTTATTGTTTTATATTAAATTTTAATTGTTTGTTAGCAACAACGTAACATGAATGTATTAGAGAGGAAAAAGAAAAAAGTAAAATTCTTTTTACATAATTAATTTGTTAACCCTTTCGGGACCGGCGGCTTTTACACAAATTTTCTTTAGTTGGCACCACTTTTTTAAAAGAAGTTACCTTTACTTAAATAATCATGAAAATGCTCTAAATAAAGAAAGCAAATATTACTTTTCTTTTTTACTGGTGCCAGAAACAAATTTTGTATGCTTTTTATGAAGGTGCTTATATGTAACCTATGGTCCCGAATGGGTTAATAGACCTGTTTTTTCGACTACAATCTACACAAAAAGTGTCGAAAAAGTACAGTCTTTACGTAACTACATTTGACACATGATGCAATGAAGCCAATTACACTTCCTCTGTTTTGGAGTAGTTTTCTAAACATTCCTTGCAAAGAACGTCTACGTCACGCGTGATCCAACTTTTCATTATTATCATCTTGACTTGCATCTTTCTTGCCCTTCTTACTTTTTGTTTTTCCCTTTTTCTCCTTTGGGTTTAGTAAAATTGATAACATGCCTAACATGGTTAGTCTGCGCAAAAAGAAAAAGGAAAAGTTAATAACACTTAATCATCCCGTACAAAAGAAACTGCGGCATGTATACCGGAATTGCAGTGCGGCATGTATCATTTTGCAGGGTGCAGACGTCGGCCATCACAGTTACATGCCATCGCTAAGGGGAATGGCAATGGCATAACCATACACACAGTACTCTATACAAACACTACACTTAGTTTTGGCTTCGAAATCATGCATGAATTTAGTAATTAGCGTATGAAAAGTATTTAAGCATAACGTGTTTAAAAGTTTGAACAGTGAAATCACGCACTTACGTCAAAATAAGGATTGTACTTCTACAAGCAAACATCGAAATGGGATTCACGCTATACACTGGTTAAAACCTGTTATAAACTGGTTTAAAACCGGTAAAAACATTGCGCACCTATACTGCGCGTTTGACGACTATCTATTGATAATTACAAAAAATACAAGGGGAGAACATCCATCTATCTCGGATGCGGCGACTCTCCCAGAGTTACCCTATGCTAAAAAAAAAAATCGTATTTAGAAACATTCCATAGAGGAGAGATCTGCACGAACGTAGCTCGGCAAAATGAAGACAAACTTTCAAACGGGCTGGGACGGCAGAATAAAGATTTTTTTTTTTTTAAGGACCGGGCTGGGCCAATAAAAAAAAAAATTACACTGTCCGACCGACCTGATATAACAAATTGAAAAAGGTCGAATAAAGCCGGCAAAATATGAACAATTTTTAATGGACTTTGTTTGGCCGAGAATAAGTTGTAAATGTGCTGCATGTGCCGATGCTTTAACAACATCTATACATAAATTTAACATGTCCAGCATAGAGATCTAGTATCGGGCAGCTCCATCGTGTCTGACCTCCGTCTTGATTTTAACTGCAGATTCGGGACGGATCGGACTCAGGTTTACATTTTTACCAGCATATTCGAACCGGTCGGACCTGGGATTAATTGTTTTCAAGACGCGTCGGGGAGGCGATTTCTTCTGTAAAAATACAATAATGACAATGAATTTTTGTTAACGGAATCTTTGGAAATATACTTTAATAAACTGCAGAGAAATAATTTCAAAAACTTACTTTTTTAAAATTATTATACAGGTTCAAAAGGTGTGTTCGTAATTATAGGTGATTTTTAGGTGTGTTCGTAATTATATAAATACTCCTAGTAGCTCCTATAGTCGTCGTTCGGTTCATCTGTCTGTCTATCTGTCTGTCCGTCCGCATATAACAGAGCAAAAACTATCCCACTGAATGGTCTAAAATTTTAAATATATAATTTTTGAAAAATTTTGCCGAGTCATTTCACATTTAATGAAAATTGGATGTATAGTTTAATTACAGGGACAATCAAAAGTTTTCCGTTACATTATGGCCAATGGGAAAAAAATATTTCAAGTGCATTTTAATGATGTTACAGCCTTTCGAACAGAAAGAAATTGATATGCACTTATGAAGTGCACTAAAATATACATTCAGTACAATATGCAGTGCAAAAAAATATTTATAAAACTAGTTATAGTACGAGCGCACATCATTTGCCACTTTGACGTGCAATTTCCAACTTGTTTTCTTTAATTTTAAACTACATTATTTTTATTTATGAGTTTTTAATTGGAGGTAATAGTCTAATATTCTAAGTGATCCTTAACCCTCCGACTGTCTTGGAAAAGGGCAAAATTGTAATGTTGTTTTCTCTGCATTTTGTTTTAAATGCTAAAAAAAAAATGATTCTTTGAACATTTTATAAAAAAACTTAATAACGAATATGAATGCAATTCTTGGAAGTATTAATCATTGTTCAATGTATTAAAAATACATTAAATCAATAGAATTATATTACTTTAAATATTGCTTGTATTGCAGTGAAACCTGGAGCTTAGTGAACGTATTAACACGGGCTTGTCAGTGCGGGGGTTTTAAGTCTTCGCACATTCAACTTTTTGGAACATTGATATTAACTTTCGGAGATCCTTGTTCTTTAGTACAAAACATGGTTGTAAATTTAATGCTATCTTTTTAATACGGTTTATGAACAGCATTTTACTCGAATGTTGCTGATGAGTATGTTTCAAAGCAAAGCACGAAATAACTGTGCAATTTGTGATTTTCTTTTTATATTTTTTATTATCTGTCTACGAATGTCAAGAAAACCTGGTTGAGTATCAGATTTGAATCTAAATGAAGCGAAGTGAAGAAAAGTCTGCATAAATATCTTTAATGGTGTTTCTTTAGAACAGGAGACTGTACCAACTGTCCTTGCTCTTGTGGGACAAGATATAGTCGCGTCTCATTCTTCAACCAAATTATAGACATTACGAAGAAAGGAAGTGGTTATTTTCCTCCTCTATTCTCGAATGTACATATATATCTCAACTCATGCGAGCCAGCTTAAGCAGCATAAAAAATGTATCGAGAACTGTCTCTTCTGTAAACGTCCTTGGAAGAGCTCGCTGACATAAAGAGTTTATGAGATTCTGTTAAGGAGCAATTGTGAAAACAAGAAAATGGCACCTTCAAATTATCCTGAAGACTGTATGTCCAGGAAAAGAAACCAAGGTTACATCTCTCCACCGTAATGATATATTCATTCGGCAATCGAAGGTTTAACACTTAGCTATTTAATAAATGCTTTTAGGTAGGAAAATTGCACGTTGGAGTTTTAGAAAAATAACAGTTGCCAGTGATCATCGTGCAGCTAAAGATGTGAAGGATACGTCTGGTGGCACGCGATTGAAGGTCTAAACTCGTTCACATGTAGATAATACATTAATAGTGAAGATGGGTTTTGGAGGGATAAAAGGGTTGTGGGATGATTTCTTTGTAATTCAGATAAGTTTACGTTTTCTCAAACAAAGCATAATGATATTATATTGTTTTCCACAGCGATTGTTCTTGATGAAAGAGTTAGAGCACGAAAAGTTTCTTGTGCAGATCACTTAAAAAATATTATGCCATACACTTTTAAACAGCTATGATCAGTATCACTTACGGACGATTCTCTAAGCAAAAAGGAAAGTAATTATTAGTAAAATTGATTTAGAACTAATCTTTTACATCATATCTCAAATTTTGCGCTTATTAAATCCAAAGAAACAACTATAAAGACTTCACAAACTACACTGTAAACAAATAGGTCAAAGCGAGTTTTACTCACTCACAAAGGATTACGTACATTTACTATTTATCGCTATGATTCACCTTATCTAAAACAAAGACCTTGTACAAAGTTAAAACTTGGCATTATGTCCAGCGCGCTTCGAAAGAGTGGTGGCAATACCTCCTTGGCCCGTGCCGCATTTTTCTAGATAGGTTTTTAATTAATATCTTGACTAATAACCTACAATTTTTTCGAAAATCATTATCAATTATCTTGGGATGTTTCTGCGTCGATAAGTACCTCGAGCGCCCGTCAACTCCCTGGATGAGCGCTAGCAAAGTAAAGTTTGTGTTTAACGGAAAAACACACTTTTCTCAAAAACTATGTGACTTAGAATAATCGCTATAGTTTTCCTGCAAGATTTAAATAAGCTTCTATTGCCCCTAAATTCTTTGTAATTTTAGTTTAAATAACTTCAGAAATAGGGGGGGGGGGGGGTGCATATTTTTGCAGTACATGTTTGCGATATTTCTGAAAAAAAAAGTAAAACTAAAACAAATATATTTATGAGTTCGGTAATACAAGATCTTTACACACAATATTAAAAAAAAAAAAAAAAAAAAATGTAGGAAACAGTAATTCTGCTTTTCAGAATTCAGTGTCGTAGATGTAGTGTCATAACTACTACGACACAAACAAAGGTATGAAAACATGGAGGATAGTTGTAGGACAAGCACAATGATAATCCTAAGAGTCAACCACTGGTGGTATTAATTTTTGGCTTATGCACCACTTTACTTCAGGCAGACATGGATCATTAGATTCCACTACTTCTACTCTCCCATAAAATAAAGGTTATTTTCTTGTGATTGATAGCATAGGTTTTTGAACTGTCGGCTCTTGGACTAACTGATTTGGCGTGAGCACCGAACTCGATTACGAAAAATTTACAGATTTTGTTTCACATTTGATAAAAAGCGCTAGAAAGTGAATTTATTAAAAAATGTGTAATTTTTTCTCAGTTTCCTTTTTAAGATAGTTTAAATAATATTTTACTTTTTTTTTTTTTCCTGTTGCCCTATCTTTTTAGGATTTCTATTGAGATTTCGCGACGAATAATCGTAAATTTATTAAACTATTGACTGATAAAAGCGCATTTGTAAAAAATATTTAGCTCTTCATTTTAGGTAGATTTCGTAAGAAATACTTACCTATTGCAGTCGTTACCATGGTGCGACTTTTGAAAAATTCCTTCACAACTTTTCATTATATATGACCCCAGGAACCCAAGACCACCCCACCTAAAACGTTTATATATATATCAAAAGTATAGGAATTATGAAATTTATGAAAAAAGAGGGTGTGAGGGGAGGATTTCTTTTATTATGTCTTTTTAAAAGCATTATATAATATATATATATATATATATATATATGTATGTACTAATTTTTGTCCGCACGATAAAAGTCGCAATTATGCATGGGTCGTCTTCAAACTCGGCAACAACATTGAGATGGCTAATATCTCGCCGGGGAATGAAAACGGGCAAAATCGGCCCAAGGGGGTGGAAATGGAGATGGTTCAAAATTTTGAATACTGTCTTAATATGATTCTTATAAAACCAGCTTTTCACAACAATGACAGGAAAAAATAAACATTTTTCATTATAGCAGTTGCCAACAATTAAAAAAAAAAAAAAAATTCTCACCACAGCAATTATTTTTCTATTGCAAGATTTTCACGTGAAAAATTAAATTAAATAAATAGTTTGACGAATTGAAAACAAATTGAATATTACGTCATATGTTTTCTAGAGCAAGATTTTCGCATGAAAACTCAAAATAAAATAAATAGTTTGACGAATTAAAAAGTACATATACATTGCGTCATATTGGAAATATAATGGACCTCAGCAGGTGAATATGTAACGTCATGTGAATTTGAAGAAACGTATTAAAACATGATAAAAACCCGACTACGGAAATATTAACATATTTTAACACTTTAAGGTTCTTTGAATTTGCTGTAGCTATTTTTAAACCTATTCCATATACATGCGTTTGTGTATTTGTGTATATTAGAATTTTCACAAAAAGTTAAGCCCCCTAGAGCTAGAGAGAGTGAAGAAACTGGCTTTATCACTAATCTTGATTTAAGTTTTGTTGGTGAATTTAGTATTTAACTTCGAAATCTACCTCCACCTGTAGGCCGAGCCGGCAGGGATTTATTTTATTTATAATTTATTTTCTTTCTAGTCTTTAAATTGTTTCATTGTTGCAGTTTCACAATGATTAGGCCTATTTTCGCGAGAGTTTATTGCCGCATAATTAATTCATTGTTTTTCCAACTCCCACAAAATTGTACAAGTTACCGAGAATATTGGGCGATTTATCACATGTACACTGAAAAAAATGAAGTACTCAAAAATGAGTAAATCAATGTACTCATATCGAATTGAGTATTGTTTGGATCAAAAATGAACCTATGTTTTCTCAATTTTGAAACATCACATGTTTTCAAACCAAACGAAACAGTAATTTTGTATTTTGCAATGGTTTGCTTCATTCATGGCAGCATATGTTCATTAATATAAATATTAAACTATGCACAGTATTTAAAAATAATTTTAAAGTGCTTGAAAACAATGCTCTTGACATAAACATTTGTTTTGGGTATGCTGATAATAATTTCGCTATTTTTCGTTAATAAATAATCAATTAAATTGTTAATAATTTTGAGCGGGAAATAAATGTCAGTACATTTTTACTTTATTCTGTAGTAAACGGGGTATTACGGGAGAGGTACGTAATTGATTCAAATTTGAACACATCCATGGAATCAAAAATGAGTACACGTGTTTCTCAATTTTGAATGCATTTGGGTCGGAGCTATTTTGAGCATGGGACGCATTTAAAATTGAGTACCTTTTACACAATTTCGAGAATCCATTTTTTTCAGTGTAGAGATGGTAGAGACTAGAGGTCTGCACGGGCCGAAATTTCCAGGCCCGGCCCGATAAAAAAATTAAAAGTTCGGCCCGTAGAAAAAATAATATTGGCCCGGCCCGATAAAAATCTTAAAAGTTCGGCCCGAGCCCGGCCCGGCCCGGAAAAAAGTTAAAATATCGGCCTGAGCCCAGCCCGGAAAAAAGCTAAAATCTCGGCCCGAGAAAAAAAAACCCAGCCGAGTGAATTTTTTACAAAACATTGATTTTTACGTCGATTTGGTTAAAAATTTGTCTCGTACGAGATAGCTCTGACCAAAAATATTTATCTTAACTTTTTTTTCTCATGTTTATAATCTTCATTTTTAAAGAAGTGACACAAACTGCGATATTTATTTTTTTAACGAATCTCTATTTCTTGCATGTAAATGTTTAGGTTATCATTAATATTGTTAATCCGTATTCCATACATTAACATACATGTATTCCATGTATGCCAAAAATCTGAAAAATTCTATACAGTAAAATCTTCTAAGACGGAATTGCGTAGAAAAGAAAAAAAAATTGCGTTATAGACAAGTTCCATTCTTAGCAAGTGTAAATGTATCATATATTATTTTCTTACGTATTAGTATATTAATTTTGCATGTTTCAACACGTTTTTCAGTTTAAAACAGGGTTCCGTCATAGGCAAGTCCCTTTTCACACGTTTTACTATATTTTAATTTAGCTATATTTTAATAAGCGTAGAAATATACTATTCTTTAAAAAGAAAAAAATTTTAATGTATAAGTGTAAAATAATGGCAATTTAAAAATGCATGCATCTTTTGCAAAAAAATTTGGGCCAGGCCTAATTTGACTGATCTTTGAATGGATCTGGCCAAGCTGATACAATGATTTTCATACGGGCTGAGTCAAAACTAGGACTGAAAAGCTTGGGCCGTGAAGACTAGGAATGAAACCAATCCCGACTCTGTACAGAAAAAATAAGTTAGGTCCGTCCCGGCCCGAGCCTTAGAAATAAAGTATGGACCGGGCCCGGCCCGGCCCGAGTGCCGTGAATGAAAATCGGCCCGAGCCCGGCCCGCGGGGAAGTTGGAGCAAGTTGAATTGGACTCAGTTGATAAGATGTTTTTACTTGAATTTTTCATATTATTTATTTCCGAAAAGAAAAAATTGCGAAAATAGCAAGGGCCAGAATCTACAGCTTTCAGTGTCTGGAATTGAATTCCAAGTTGTTATAATTTTACCATCACCATTTTTGCTTATAATGCCTTTTAATCTTTCTTTTGCGATAATCTCCTATTCTCTCTTATTCTGAAAATTTTGTGAGCCAATACTGAGCTAGATTGAGATACATTATTTCAGTTTCTTCAATCTGTAAGACAATCACAACCAACCGAACTAATCCAATTCAAATAAACAGAGACAACATCTAGATTAATTAATGCATTTTGTGAAATTCTACTATATTTTGATGTAGAACCTGAATCTATTCCGTGCCAAAAATAATCCGCAGCGTGCCACTTATGGTGTGCAATCGATTCGCAGTCCCTGTATTAGGGGATCCAACTCGGGCCTCACGGTTGGGTTTGAACGAGAATTCAGAATAGAAGGGAAAATTCTTTTTTTATATTAATGTATTTTTTTTTTTAGATTGCTCACTAACAGCACACAAAAGGATTTTTATTTGAAAGTATCAATTTTACATTCAAACAAAGTTTAGAAATTTATTAAAATCGATGCTTTCGTAAGAGTTAATAGTTAAAGAAATCACCTAAGATTTCATTACTTACAGCTGTAATTTACAATTCTGATCATTTCAGTTGTTTAAGCGCGTAGTTTGATTACATACATGTTAAATTTTTGCTTTATTTGTATTATTTTTTTTTACTGATGAAGTTTTAGTTTCGTTATGGAAACAAATGTTGAATTATTTATATTAACTTAAGTGCAAACAACGGATTTTTATTTCATAATCGCCTGCATGCGATAAAGGTAGAAAAAAAAGATAACAGTAATTTTTGAAAATGATTTTTAAAACCATAAAAAATGAGCAAATTGTGATATAGTTTTGAAACAATTGCATTTATAATCACATTTTTCTTCTATTCGATGGTGTAAAAATTTTAAATGTGCTATATTTAATCTAGAAGTTTAAAAAATTGCACTAAAAGCGAAATTCAATCGTCTGTTGTTGTCAACATCAAAATGAGGACAGCGTTACTGACGAACACGTTTGTTCTTTATAATATAGATATCAAACTTAAACAGGCATGTAATAGGTTGCTGTTTCACAAGTTCATCGTTCGACTTATTACGCCCAAAATAATGCATTTACATATATAGCAATGCATAATACGGTGCAATGCATAATACGGTATTAAAAATTGTGTGGTAGGCTAAACAAAATTTTGATCCTGCATTAGCTGCAACCTTATGATGATGAAATATCGTTCCAGCTTTTAGAGCTATGGGTCACCGGAGATCCAAGTATTGGAACGACACATCACCACCTTGTGGTTGTAGCTACTGCAAAACGGAAATTAGGTTCAAAACCAGCACAAAATTTTTAACAGTGGTATCTCACAATGAAATTCAGATTAAATTAATTAAAATTCGATTCATTGTTTTTCAATTCAATCGAGTATATAAGTTCAAAATACTATGTACTTTTTGTGGTAGCTGGATTTTGTTCTTATATTAAACTACACAAATTTATTAACATTTTCTCATCCCCTTATCAACATATCAAGTAAAAAGAGGGGGAAAGAAGTTTTATGATGAGCTGTTCAAAAACAACATCAGCATAGAAGCCTATTAAGTTTTTTAGATTTTTAATGTTTTTTATCTTCCTTAGATATATCAACGCCCAAGTGTTCTGCCTGCTCCAGAAAATTAGTCTGTGTGACATACCGTCACGTCTAACCACTTTGCAGATCACTCCTCTTCTAGACAACTCAACCCAACTCGAAAGCACTGATTGAATTTCTGCAATAAGCACACCACCCTTTTGTGGAATTATTGCTTTTCATAGCTTCAACAAAGGATCTTCTGGAAACCTATCACTTGAAAAGTTAGGGTGGAAGTCGCATTTCGTGACTTCCTTTTCTGAGCTTTTGCCTTTGAGTAAATGCATCTTTTCCGCTGCCTGTTTATGTATACTTTTGGAACACGTGATTTTTGTGTTCACCCGGGCTTGTCTGTGTGCCGAGAATACAAAATGAAGCTGGGTTACAAAAGAGCCTTCAGTTTGAAATTGCCGATCAAAAACTGGATAGTAAACAATTGAATATCATTTTGAAAAGAAGAAAGAGAAAGAGAAAATATGCAGTCTTTATTTGGCAATATATAATTTTTATATAACGAGTCAAGTACCTTTTAACCAAAGTTTCTAGGGTTTTTATTTTAACGAATTGAGAATTTTAACACATAGAAAATAAATTGAACAGAAAAAAAGGGGAAATTTTTTACGAACTATATAAATATTTCGAAATGTCTATTTCTTTTAGATTATTCGCTGTGAAATATCTTGTAACGGTAAAGCACAAATAAAAAATTATTTTATTAAAAAACTATTATTAAAAATGTTTAAAGTATAGAAACTATCTATTTAAATTTTTACATTTATCAAAATGATACTATTAAGCAAGTAAAAACTGTTTAAAAAAAAAAAAAAAGGATTAATTTCATTTTGCAGAAAATTATACTTCTTGGACCTGTCTCTTAGTTCAAAGGGGGGTAATAGGTATCAGGGTTGGCATTAATCGATTGACTATTCGACTAAATTTTCAATCCTATGAAATTTAATCATGATTGAAATTGAAAAGTAGTTACTTTTTAAATAATTTTATACGAACACGAAAATATTTCGAAGTGTTTATTTCTATTTAAAGTATAAAAACTATCTATTAAAATTTTTACATTTATCAAAATGATACTATTAAGCAAGTAAGAACTGTTTTAAAAAAATGACTTATTGCAGTTTGTAGAAAATTATATTTCTTGGTTCTGTCCCTTAGTGCACTGGTGACTACTAGATAGCAGGGCTGGAATTAATTATTACTTTTTTGGTCGATTGACTAATGGACTAAATTTTTAATCCTACGAAATTCAATCGTGATTAATTTAATCATGATTGTAATTGAAAAGTAATTACTCTTTAAATTATTTTAAACGAACATACGGATATTTCAAAATGCTTATTTCTGTTAGATTATTCGGTGTGAAATACCTTGTAACGGTAAAACACAAATAAGAAATTATTTTATTAAAAAAATATTATTAAAAAAATTTAAGGTATAAAAACAACTTACTTAAATTATTACATTTTGTTATTAAAATAATTATAATAAGTCAGTAAAAATTGTTGTTTAAAAATTGACTAATTGCATTTTGTATAGAAAATTATACTTCTTGGTTCTATCCCGTAGTTCACTGGTGACTACTACAAAGCAGGGTTGAAATTAATTATTACTTTTTTGGTCGAGTGACTAATCTATTAAATTTTTAATCCTACGAAACGTAATCATGATTAATTTATACATGGTTGAAAGTGAAAAAGTAATTACTCTTAAAAAAATCATGATTAATTCAATCTGGATTAATTCAATCATGATTAATTTAATCATTAATATGGTTACTTAGATGAAAATTAAGTATGGCCAAATCAGTTATACTTCTTGGTTCTATCCCGTAGTGCACTGGCACTGGTAACTGCTACATAGCAGGGTTGGAATTAATTATTACTTTATTGGTCGAATGACTAATTGATTAAATTTTTAATCCTACGAAACGCAATCATAATTAATTTATTCATGGTTGAAAGCGAAAGAGTAAATACTCTTTTTTTTTTTTATCATGATTAATTTAATCATTAATCTGGTTACTCAGATGAAAATTAAGTATGGCTGCTATATAACTTCCTTTCATTCGCTTTCACTGTTACAAGATGGTTATCAAGGGTCACTTTACGACCTTCCCTATTGAAAATTATACAGGGTTACACAAAATTATTCATATACACCACGGTCAAATTGTGTAAATTATTTAGGGGTTGAGGGGAGGAACAGTTGAATACCTCTTTTATAAAACTGAAAATTATTTTCTTTTGTAATTATTACAGAGAAATGGGAACGATATATCATACAATTAAATTTTCAATAGACTATTTAATTGAATTAAAATTGAATTGCAATTAATTTAATATCAATTAAGTCAATTGCATTCTGCAATTATATATAATTGCAACTCAAATTAACTGCAAACAGCAGCAAGAATTTAAATTTACTTCAAATTAATTTGGATTTTATTTTATTTAGTTCATTTCGCAATTACACCAATTTCAGTTAAATTAATTATAATTTAATTGTCTGCAAATAAATCGATTGCGAATGTATATGAATAACGTTACACTTGTTTTATTATACACGACATTGTTATCATCATCACCGAAATTTCAATAAATAAATAAATAAATACCAGCGATGTAATTTAACGTAATCTTATAAAATTTTAATGTTTGTTTTTATTTTTGTAAATTTCCTTATGTAAACCATTTATCATATTATTAATTATCGAATCTTGTACGAATTGAGTTTTGTGCTTAGAGCGAGCCTGACTTGAGTGTAGCAAGTTTAAATATTACTTTCTTCTATCTTCAATAGAAGAAAGTATTGTAATCGAAATTTTTTTCGACTTCCGGATTTCGACGGATTTACATGTTTTAGGGGTCAGAGATCACAAAAAACATGTTTATACAAAATGTCTGTCTTTCCGTGTGTCCGCATGTCTGTGTGTCGCCATTGTACCATCAAAAATTGTATGAAGTTATGCCTAGAATTGAACCAATTTTTTTTTTTTAAGTTTTTGGCTGTGGCAAGCAGGTCCAGCCTGAATTTGGAAAAAATCCGCCTGTAGGGGGCGCTGTATTAGCGATTTTTGTGCATTTTTAATACTGTACCATCGAAAAATGTATGAAGTTATGCATAGAATTGAACCAAAATTTTTTTTGTGTGGTTTTGGCCACGGCAAGAAAATCCTCCCTGAATTTGGAAAAATTCCACCGGTAGGCGGCGTTGTAATAGCGATTTTTGTGCATTTTGAATATTTTACCATCGAAAAGTGTATGAAGTTATGCATAGAATTGAACCAAATTTTTTGTGTATGTTTTTGGCCATAGAGAGAAGATCCTCCCTGAATTTGGGAAAATTCCGCCGTAAGGGGGCGCTGTAATAGCGACTTTTGTGCAATTTTCAATATTGTACAATCGAAAAGTGTATGAAGTTATGCATAATTCTAATAAAAATACTAATAAAACTAATTAAAATGAAATATTGACATGAGATAGAAGAAAATTTTGGGATTGGCACATCCAACAAGTTTGTTTATGAATTCGGTTTGTCTGGCCGTCTACCTGGTCGTCTGTCCGTACTCTAATTCGTGCGAATAAACTCGGATTGCATGCCATTGATATATATTATTGAAAATTCTATGGCATGTTCGGTGTTGAAAATGACGTGTGTAGCATTTACAGAGACACTACAGGGCTTACAGGGACACTAAACAAAGTTCCGTTACATTATGTCCTATGGGTGGGAAATCGTTTGCTATGTATTTTAATAATGTTACACTATTTCAAACATATTGAAAATGGTATACATCACTGAGGTGCACTACAAGATGCTTATTGTAAAATATAATGTGCAGTATTTATCGTTCACTAGCTAACGTACCCGGCGTTGCCCGGAATTTTAAGAAAGTTTGTTTTCAAAAATCAATTTCAAAATTAAACATAATTTTTTTTTAAATCTTTATTCCAGTTCTTCACTAAGAATGAGCTCTGGGGTCTTAAACCTTTGTGAAAATTCTAATATACACGCATACATACACCGTTATATAGGAAATAGATTTTAAAATGGCGAAAACAAATTCAGAGAACCTCAAAATGTTAAAATATGGCAATATTTCCATAATAGGATTTTTATCATGTTTCAATACGTTTTTTCAAAGTCATGTGACGTTATATATCAGCTTGTTGACTTCCATTATATTTCCAAGGACGTAACATTCACTTTAAAAAAAAAAAAAATCCTTCTAACTATTTATTTCATTTTCATTTTTCACGTGGAAATCTTGCAATAGAAAAGGAATTGTTGTGGTAAGAATTTTATTGTGGATTGTCAATATTTGGCAACTGCTATAACGGAAAATGTTTAAATTTAATAGGAAATTGCTGTTAAATTGGTGGGTTTTTTATTAATTAAAAATTAACTATAAATTATTTCGATTCCGGATTACTTTAGTTGCCTCGGTCGTGTTTTAATACACATGTAGGGGAAGGTGGCTTAAAATGATCCCCTTAAGGAGAAAACTTGTGTAAAATAACATAACTGTTTAAATGAAACTTCAGCCCTATGCTAATATATTTTACACTATATTTTGCATTATAAACATATTTTAATAATATTTTAAACTCAAATTGAGTAATGAAAAAAAAAATAGATTTTTGAAAAAGTGTCCAAAGGATCATTCTACCCTCACCCAAGGGCAAAATGATCCTTCATTTAAAACTAATTGTAAATTGTTTTTAACCGTCAAAATAAAGGATATAAAAGTAATTATGATAATACATAATGGTATAAAATAAGTTTTGCAATCAAATAGCATACATAATTTATTTTATGTAAATTTTAAAATAAAAAAGTGGGACAAATAATTTTCAAAAAACAATAAAATGGAATATTTGAAAATTATGATCGATAGGATAACACGTGGACTCAAGGAGAAAGGTTTGGGGCAGTCACACATTTGGCTCCCATGATGACTAGGACACGGTACCGGATTTTCTTCAGCCTATAAAATGGTAGTAAAACGATCCGCATAATGGATCATTTTACCCGGCAACATAGCCGTCCATTTTAGGTCATATAACTGGATGACGCCGAGAAACATAACGAACTTAACAAGTGTAATTCACACCTAAAACTCTATTAAGTAAACCAAGTCATATTTCTGTACACGAAAGACTGTATATTTAAATAACTATGAAAGTTAGTGCTTGTCTTATAACAGATGTTATAAAAACCACTTATTCAAAGAATTCTATTCAGACGCGTAATACTGCGATCGCTTGAATACCGCCATTGCTTCTTCTTCACTTGGCATAACTAGTTTATGTGTTATCCTGTAGATAGCGCGACCTGTCTAGAAGAAAACCTATGTGGATCGTTTTGCCGGCTAGGATCATTTTAGGCCACCTTCCCCTACACTAAATTTAATAATACTATGTAGTCTATACGCAAATCTATAGATGACATACAGGGATTCACAAAATAAATAGAATACTTTTCTGATTGTAGATAGCAATTGTCAGAATTGGGTACCAATCGTGTTACACATTTTCCTACTTGTTTACTTATAGATATCATCTTTTACCTTATTACACGGTGAAGTTTTGTTGCAGTAATTTTGAATGTGTTGGAACGTGTTTTGTAATCTATGCTTGAAGGATGATTTAAAAAAAAAAATCTTATTCATAGTTTCTTTGAGTACTCCTAAATAAAAATTCGCAAGTAGTCCGATTTTTTTTATCATTAAATTTTACTTATAAAATATTAATGTTAAAATGATATTGCTCAAAAATCAAAATGTTCTAAAATGACATTTAAATAATTTTAGTGGAAAATTCTACCATAAAATAATTTATAGCTGAATCTACCTGTTCAAATATTCACTTTGTATATTTATGAGTCTCTCTCTATATTTTTTTAGTTCATTCATAAGAGATGTCAAAGCGCACAATTTTCGACCTTTATAGTGTCGAAACAAAGAAAAAAAGTATATGATAATCATAAAAAAGAAATACAATAGCAATAAATTGGGAATAACTTCTTGACACCTTTTGTTTTTGAATGTTTTGTGCACTCTTTATTCCATTTTGCTGTCTACCAGATAATAAAAAATATGCTTTGTGTATTAATTTAAGAAAAATAAGTTGCATACCACCGAGAAGGAAATGGAAATAAATCTTGTGAAAACGAGACAAATGCTTTCGGTGTCCTTAAATTAACATTGTTCGGGGTCAGAGTATCAATTGAGCATAGTTTGAAGAATGTTCTCTCTTTTCTTTTTTTTCTCTCGTGGAAATGTGTGGCAGAGCTCTGTACACGCCGAATATTCCAGGCTCAGCGCAGCCGGTGAAAAAATCAATGAAATCAATTCATATTGACTCAATTTCTACCCCCCTCCCCCACCCCCCCCAAAAAAAATTGTTTATTCTTAACATACAATTAAGATAATTTTAAACTACATTCCATACATATTTATGCAAAAATTTTACAGTATATTTTAGACTATATGGCCGCAAGCCACAGAATGCAGAATTGAAGCATTAAAGATCACTTAGTATATCAGACTATTACCTCCAATTAAAAACTCATAAATAAAAATAGTGTAGTTTAAAATTAAAGAAAACAAGTTGGAAATTGCACGTCAAAGTGGCAAATGATGTGTGTTCGTACTATAACTAGTTTTATAAATATTTTTTTGCACTGCATATTGTACTGAATGTATATTTTAGTGCACTTCATAAGTGCATATCAATTTCTTTCTGTTCGAAAGGCTGTAACATCATTAAAATGCACTTGAAATATTTTTTTCCCATTGGCCATAATGTAACGGAAAACTTTTGATTGTCCCTGTAATTAAACTATACATCCGATTTTCATTAAATGTGAAATGACGCGCAAAATTTTTCAAAAATTATATATTTAAAATTTTAGACCATTCAGTGGGAATAGTTTTTGCTCTGTTATATGCGGACGGACAGACAGATAGACAGGCAGATGAACCGAACGACGACTATAGGAGATACTAGGAGTATTTATATAATTACGAACACACCTAAAAAAAAATCATAACATTTGAACCTGTATAATAATTTTAAAAAAGTAAGTTTTTGAAATTATTTCTCTGCAGTTTATTAACGTATATTTCCAAAGATTCTGTTAACAAAAATTCATTATCATTATTGTATTTTTTACAGAAGAAATCGCCTGCCCGACGCGTTTAACGCATAATACATATTTCTCTAAAACAAAAACAATGCAAATATTTTTATTTAAAATTTTTGAATGACTTTGAATCTAATTCAGTTTTGAATGACACTGATCTTAATATATATACGTATACAGTGTGTCCACGTATAACCTGACCGACCTTTATTTTCGCAACCGTTGGTCCTAGATGCATACTTCCAATTACAAAAACTGTCAAAATTAGGTGCAGGGTTAAGATAAAAAATCTTTGAAGCGAAAAAACAATTTAGTGAAGATTTACAGAATCTAAATTTTTATACGGTCCCCCGGTCCTATAATTTATGTTTAGTAAAATTTCTCTGTTACACTGGCAAGTAAGGCAAAAAAAAGTCCTGTTATTCTACGATTAAAATTGACCGAGTAATAGCTGTTTAAAGTTTGAGTATATTTTTTGCTGCATATTAGGGGTCATTCACAAATTTAGTAGAAATATAATTTCGTCAAATATATTAAAGAAATGGTTGAGAGTAAAATTAGCATTGCAATATAAATTTGAAATCTTTAATCATTCTGACATATTACTGCAAAATGTACAATTTGTACAACATTATAAGAGGATAAAAATAACAGATTTTTTGTTAAATAAAAGGATGAAAAACAACAGCCTCAATTCTTTATAAAATGATACATATTTTAAAATGCTGATAGATTACACTCTCTTTCAAATTTTGGGTTGTGGCATGTTTTTTAGATTTGAAAATTGATTCTTATGTATTTTTTAGCACTGAATCCGGAAATGACTTTCGTTTTAAACCATCCCGTCAGGAATTTTCTCAAATCGCAAATTTCAAAGTTAAAAAGCTAAAAGTTGAAATTGATCCCCCTCCCCTCCCAACCTCATCGAACCCCCGCGCTGTTTAGCTGTAAGAAACTCAGTATAAGCCAAAAAATCTAATAAATCATCGAATTAAATAAATTTAAACTAAATAAAAAAGTTTTACATCTATTTTATAGTATCAGATTTTTTGCTATTTTTTAACCTTGAAATTTACGATTTGCGAAAAATCTTGACATGATGGTTAAAAGTGAAGGGAATTTTTTGATTCAGCGTTAAAAAAAAATAAAATGTAACTATGTTTATGTTATCTAATTTAAAACTCTTTTTTAAACTTCTTGACGGTAATCAATCCGAATTTTTTTGTGTTATCCCCTAATATAAATATATAAGATGGTAGGAGAAAATCATAATAACATCGCATTGTCATCGGATTTAAGTCAGTATATAAAATTTAACTTCGATCGGACATTTGAAAGTACGTTAAAGTTCGAGTACAAATTTTAAACTGGAAAGACGATCATTGTAAGTTAAATAAAACCTTATGAAAAGAACATAATTTTAGTTAAAAGAAATCATAGCCTCAAATCCTTACAAAATAAAGCATATGTTAAAATAAAATTATTTTACCTAATCTGAAAATTAACTAATAAAAGTTAATCGTAATATTTGTACGATTTCTTTCAAAGCACAGATACCTTGAAATATCTTTTATAGGACCGAGGGGCCGTATAAAAATTTAAATTTCGTAATTTTTTATGAAATGTTTTTCTTGACCCAAATCGTTTAAAAATAATTCTCTACCTTATTTAAACTATTTTTGTAATTGGAAGTATGCATCTGGGACCAACGGTTGCAAAAATAAAGGTCGGTCAGGTTATACGTGGACACACTGTATAACGATTGCAAGCCAATACAAATGATCATCTACAAAAGTGAATATATAAATTATAAATGAAGTTTTTGCGAATTAAGAATGTAATGTTATCCTTCCTATACATATGTGAAAAAGATATTAAAAATATATCATCAATTCAAGCGAAACAAGGAAATAAATATACATTAAACATTGAAAAAATGGAAATATTTGTGGAACAAAGGCAGATTCTTCAGGCCCAAATTATCTTAAGTTCCACAAATAACATGTACGGTGCATAAGCTATAACAAGCTTTAAAATACAAAATTTGGGCTACCGTACACGATAATATATATATATATATATATATATAATATATATATGAGGATGTGAGTTTCAAAACTCGCCTTATCCAGAAAATGAAATTTTGGGGAAAACCTCTGACTACGCCCATTGGTTTTCATTGTAAACCAAGATTTTACAATGCCAGAGATGCACAATATAACTATTTTTTTTTTTTTTTTTTTTTTGGAGACTGTAGTGCCTATTCGATGCAGCTTTACCAATACAATAGATTGATAGAGATATATCGATTTTTTAAATTTTGGATAAGGCGAGTTTTGAAACACACACGTCCTCATATAGATGTATAACCATTAAATAAACATTACCGAAACACAAACAAAAACTGTGAAATTATGAATAAAATGACATTAACAATATATATATATATGTATGTAAGTATAATTAAACTTTTCGTAATTATTCACTATAAATCACACGAAAAATCGATCATTGATAAATTAACCAATAACTATAAAATTATATGTCCGATAACGTGAAATTCATAAACTGAAAAAAAAAGACTTAGGAGGGGAAAAATCCACAAACAGAAATGCAAAAATATGACAAGAAGAAAATGGAAACTTATATTGCGAAACACGTTATCATAAGCAATATTCCACATAATATATGTAAAACGGAATTGATTTCTGTTTGAGCAAAGTATGCCAAGTAGCATAAATTACTTTACTCAAATTGCCCGATCAAAACTGCGAGACCAAAAGTAAAAGAAAATTACCGTATATTTCCATGTATAAGCCGAGAATTTTTGGGCAATTTTTTGGCTCCAAAGTGGGGGTCGGCGTATACACGAGTCTATGAAATTTTCAAAAATTGATATTCTAAAATAAAAAAGATAGTAAATATAAAAAAAACATGCAAAATACTTGCAACTTCCTAAAAATATTTTAATAGTCCATTCTTTTACAATAGACAAACCACCATCTATCATTCACTATAACTCAGTCATCATCAGAATATTTAAACAACTCCATGAAATCACTTTCTTTCATTAGTACATCAGGATGAATATCGCCAGTGTCTAAATCATCATCATCGCAGGGGTAGTACTGGTCCTAGGTGATATTTCAGGACATACTTTTTTCAGTATTTCAGGACAAATTCAGGACACATTTAACCGGCATACTACTTTTTTTTCCCACGATCGTTTGTCAAAGTTCGAGATTTTTTTCTGTGATCGTTTGCCGAAACTAGTTTTTTTTTTTTTTTTTTTCCCGTGATCATTTACCGAAATTCGAGATTTTTTTCCCGCGAATGTTAGCCGAAATTTGCGATTTTTTTCCACGATCATTTGCCGAAATTAGTGTTTTTTCCCCACGATCGTTTGCCGAAATTCGCGAATTTCGGAAACGAATGATTGACGACATTTCCGATTTTTTTTAGAAATTGGTTGAAGACTACCGCAATTTTTTTCAACGACCAATTAACAAAATTTGCAAATTTCCTTCCTGTTCGACTGACAAATAACCGATTTTTTTTTGTGCGACCACCTGATGGAATTAGTGAGTTTTTCATCATAGGATGACAAAACGTTTCACTATTTTCTGACTCTAAAGCATCTATTAATTCCAAAGTACGGATTTTGTGCAATTCCGTGGTAAAAAAAAAAAAAAAAAAAAAAAACAAGTATATATATATTCACGGAAAAATCATGACTGTTTGTGCTAAAGTACAAAACTTGCGAAATTTCAGGACATGTTACCATATTTCAGGACATTTCAGGACGCTTTTTCATTTTTCAGAAATTTAAGGAATATCAGAACAAGTACGACCCCTACCCCTGTCATTGCCATCCAAAAATGGCTCCATGTGGGAAACATTGCAAGCTCCGCCCAGTGCGCGTAGTCAAATCATTACTGATGCAATATTTTTGAAAGATCGGACGTTCATTCCTTATGGCAATTCAAACCAATATTCTTTCACCCATTCAGAGATAGTGACGATGACAATTTTTTTTTTAATTACCGCAATTTGTCAGAGCTGTATCCACAGATGACATACATTCAGCCAATTTCGAACGGAGTTTCTATTTAAATGGATTATTTATGCAAACTTCCAGGGGAACCCAATTAAACAGATTTGGCAGCGCGCTAAAACAGAAAAGGAAAGATAAATAATTTCGGAGAGCGCATTTTTTTCAGTTTAGCGTTTCTATTAGTTTTCGGTCACTGAATTTTTTTATCATTTTTTAAACATCGGCTTATATATCGGGGTTTTCGATTTTGGACGAGTTTTCAGTCAAAAGTCGTATACTCGGCTTATACATGGAAATATACGGTATTTATGAATGGAAAAAGGCTTAAAATCAAAACATTAGACAATGACAATCACAATGGAACCTTTGAATATCACAAAATATTTTAATGAACAAATTTTAATCGGACAGAATACCTTTCAATGCTATTACTTTTAACAAGAATCACTCCAGAATTTCAAATGGAAGTGATTCATTTGCTGTGTGGTAATATTTAAAAAGTAAACAGAAAGAATATTCATTTCAGAAGTTTGTATAAAAATTTGTTTTTAATAATGCTTGAATTGTTATATAAATTTGCTCGTGATTTTTACAAATTTTCGATATTATTTACTATGTGCAAAAAAGAAAGACAAGAAAGAAAAATCAAGAGTCAGGCATGATTATAAAACTCTTTTCAAGACGTTGAAAATATTATAACAAATCTTCATCGTTTAATAAGGTGAATGTTGATATCTAGGTAATACATTTGGAAAAATCATTACACATATGAAAATCCAATTTCAGAATTTATTATCTAAAGCTATCCGAATTCTTATGTGTAAGTAATATGTGTGTTCTACTTGTTTATTTACTACATACTAGGCCAAAATTTAGTTTAGTTAGGAAACGCATAGCACAGTTGAAAATTTCCACTTTCGCAATTTTCATCAATAAACGGAAGTGCACTTTTGTGCAGCTCTCTATAGGATCTGTAGAATTTATATACACCAAATACTATGTAAAAAATCAGTTCAATTTAAAAACGCATACACTGTTAAAAATTTGCAGCATTCTGGCAGGTCATTTGACCGTTTTTTCCGAAAACGGTTACACAACCGTTAATTTAACACTATTTGACCATATTATTGGCCATTTTATGGTCAGAATATAATTAAATTACGGTTATGAAACCGTTTTTTCAAAAAACGGTCGAATGACCTGCCAGAATGCTGCAAAATTTTTAACAGTATACCACAACTGAAAACGCAATTCTACCAATTATCGCCTATAACCAGTATTGTAACCGAATTATTTTGTGTGTCCCTGTAAATGAAAGGTAGATGCTACGCACGCCCTATTCTACAGTAAGTATCTTGGAGTGCACCTCACTGATGTACGAGGTACGGTCAAAAAATTCCCAGAATATGTCAATTACAAATTATAAAAAAAATAGAACAATAATTTTACCTTATTGGCCTTCAAAGTACTTTCCGCCTGCATCCACACACTTTTTCCAGCGTTCGTATATCTGTTCAAAACACTCCTCGAATCCATTTTTTTTTAGACGTCCTTCAGCAGCTTCGTCGCATTTTCGATCACCTCATCTGAATCCATAAAACGGTGTCCCTTCAATTTCCTTTTCAGCCGTGGAAACAGGTAAAAATCCGCTGGTACGAGGTCGGGGGAATAAGGAGGCCGTTCCAGAATGGTAACACTGTATCTGGTAAGGTAATTTTTCCCAATCAGGGCGCAATGTGGTGGAGCATTATGGTGTAAAAGAAACCAATCGTTTGTTGCAAATTTTTCAAGTCATTTCCGTCTGATTGCATCTCGTAGTCGTTTAAGGATCTCCAGATAAAGTTCTTTATTGATAGTTTGGTCTTCAGGAATAAATTCGTAGTGAATGACGCCCTAGTACACGCTCAACGCCCTCGAACACGATCAACATTTTCATCTGCGGTGGAAGAGGAGGGGCACTCAGTCCATCGATGTTTGTGCGACCTTCACGAAAACGCTTATGCCACTCGTACATGGCATCATTTCCGTATTCCATTGTTTCATGGCATCATTTCCGTATGCTTTCTTCAGCATCTCGAGCGTCTCAGAAGGTGATTTTTCGAGCAAAACGAGAACTTGATGTTTGCACGCTGCTCTAAATACGACATTTCAAAATCCGACGAGTGAAAAATTTGTTTTGTCAGAAATGATCCACAGCTAACACTGACAGTACTGGAAATGAGTGCTTGAGTGTTTTCCTTATCAGAGCTTCCAACTTCCAAAAACGCTATTTCCCTTCCAACGAACACCGACGTGAATGTAGGCGACCATTCCGAGAATTTATTGACTGCACCTCGTATATAAATTGCAATATGTTTGAAATGCATAGAATAAGCTGCATTCATAGTTCATTTACATGGACGACTAAAAGAATCCCGTTATATTATGATCTATGGGGGGAAAATGTTTGCGGTGCATTTGAATGATACAGTAAACATAATTTTACATCAATTATGGTATGTCAAATATAATGGAATCATTGAAGTGCACTACTGCATGCTTTCTATAGATTATTTGGTGTATAGCATTTATCGTGTATTTACAGATGCAGACAAAAGAATTCGGTTACAAGCCTGACTAAGATAATTACTGAAAGTACGTTATCGGCGGTAATATAATTTTTTTTAATTTATTCTCATTTTTAATGTATTAAGCGGTGTATATAAGTTCTATTATTATTATCATTATGATTATTATTATACCACTGAACAAGCCGCTAGCTGACGGTGAATATGCTTAGCTTAACGAGTTTTCTACCTGGTCTCGTGGCGAAATTCGCCTGATCTCCTCATGGCGGAGATCTACCTGACGGGCACCTTGTCCGTCATGGCTGCATCGCTATTTATTTTATCACTTTTGTTACTGTGTTGGCTGGCTCAGATTGGTTTGTACGTTGTCGAAAAAGGGAGGGGACCCCACTCTTACACAGAACTCATACAAGCCGCCTACACATCTGGTGTATAAATTCTATAGATCGCATACAGGGCCAAACGAAAGAATTCTCACTCATTACCGGATATAGACAGCATATGTTGAAAAAGAATTTTTACTGAGTTATGTGTTTTTTCAGTTGCTTATTTAGGTATCTCATTTCATTGTATGAAAAAACGTTTTAAATAATATTCTCTTAGTGTTGGAAAGTGTTTCATAATCTATGCCTGAAGCATGATTTTCCGTCCTTGTTTTTATATTTTGCGCGGCGCGGAGAGAGACTTTAAACGTTTTCTTAGCTGCATGTATAATTAACTTCTCCCACACTTTGACTAAAGAGAAATCAATCAATAAAGCGTGTGTACCTTTACGAAAACATCGTTCAAGAGCGATAGAAATCAAATCTTACATGTGCATTTTAGCATATCCCTGTATTATCTCCATATGGCATTGGAGACAATTACAGTTAAATGGATTAGGTATTTGTTAGCATAATATCATTATAATGAGATTTTTAGATTTGAATAGCAATATTATTGAACGATAAAAGTATATTCTAGAAATTTCTCTAATTGAGACTGCGCATAGTATTAAATTTTTCATTTAATTTAAACATCTTTTCATGTTAGCTTTAATTAGATTTTGGCAGAATTATATATTCAAGGTTTTTCTTTTACGTTGCGGGGCATAAGACAAGCTAATGTTAAATTACATTTTCATATTTTTATTAATATCTCCTGAATTTATAATACTAACATGATAATTTTTTGTGTGGTTATAATACTAAAAAAATAAAAAATAAAAAAAAAAACATAAATACATTGAATTTGTAATTTAAAATTACCATTCGCAAAAATGCATCCCCTCCAAAAATATAAGTGCTGATGGTAACTAATTTTGTGACCTTGTCAGAAAAAAAGAGATATATAAAATACAACATGACAGCATAAGTTAATTGTATTTATTGTCAGTTGTTATTATTTAAGCTACACGCAATGTCTGAGGTCATTTTTTTTTTTTTCTATTTTCATAGATTTTTTTTGTTCGTGCACGAGCGTTGAAAAAAAGTTATCGCCTATGGGCGGTTAATAATACAGTTTTAATGACATATACAGCGTATGGATTTGAGTTCGGTTTTTGTCACAACCTTTTTTGCACTATTGTTTTTGCATTTTTCCCCATTGGTGCGTGTGTAAGTGTGAAAAAAATTGCCTACGGTGCTAAAAGAAAAAGATGACGCATTTTGCTGCATGGCATCCTCCTACCTACAGTAGGTTCTCATGGTTTATTATTTTTTCTTCCATTTGAAGCCATAAGACAAAATTCTCGAATTCTAAGTTGTGACAACCCAAAATAAAAGGAGCTCTCGAATTGACAACAAAGTAACACAATTCCTTTAACATCTCGTGCATGTCACGAAGTAAAGAGCGTGGCGAATTTCTCTGAGTTGACAGATCACCTCATTCGGGAAACAAAGAACAATTAGAGCTTAGAAGCTGAGAAGCTAGAATCGCCACACACCAATCAGAGTCGGCAAGTACTAAAGTTTCGCCAAACTTTCGCCAACGTAGGATATTTATACATGGTTCTCTTGTGAAATAATTTTCAAAAATTTAAGAATTCGTTAGCAATTTATTTTTTTAATAATTTAACTAAATGATTAAAACAATTTCTCCGACGTCTGGTGAGTTAGAAAAAAAAATGGTGACAATTATTTTTCACAAGTGACTTAAAATAACTTAACTCTAAGAGAAAAAGGAACTAAGAATTTTTCGTCGGCGGGGGTGAGGGAGGAGGGGGGGTCTCTGCCCTTCCTGAACCTCACGTGGAATTCGATTTTTAATAGTATTTTTTTTTTTACTTTAAAAATTTTAGTTCGTGTGTTTTTATCTTTTTTATGTGCATATATATCTTAGATAGTGATTTCAGAGAGGAGGGGTGGGGGAAGGGTTCTCTTTATAAAAAGCGAAATTATTTTCTCAATTCTCATTTTTTTTAAATGCTGGTATAAACTTATGATATATTTTTTTTTATTTGAATAGTTTATTTTATTTAAGTTTGTTGAATATCTCATAAGGCAAGTTTTCATTTACTTTTTACATAAAGTTATCCAAAAACTTCTAATCCAGGGCAGGGTTGCAAAAAAGCCGGCTAAAATTAAAAAAAAAGCCACGCCGGTGGCTTTTATTGGTTTTAACCGGCTTTTTTTTTTTTGCCAAAATTGACCTTTTTTGGCCATAATTGGCTTTTATACAATGAAGCATTGTAATTATAAAGTACACATCGTACACATATAAAGTACACGTTTTTAATTAGTTTTAAGGACATTTAATTGATTTAGAGTTTAATAAGTAACCCAAATTTTCAATAATGAAGACATTAATACTGGAATGAAACTTAGATGATTTTGCTAGTGATTTGTAGTCAGAATTGCAAATATGTCAGTTAAATTTTAAAAGCGCCATACCAACTGTTTTATCTGGTTTACACTGACTTTTAACACCCCCCCCCCCCCAACCACCATTTTTTTCATTTATACAGTTTTATAAAATTAAAGAGGACAGTGGTTACTTAGTTACATGTTTTAATACTCCATTAATTTTAAGAACTGTTAACTTACAAGTCTTATTTTATTTCTAGTAAACATTTAAAATTATACATAGTCATATAATAAAAACCTTATTTCTCACTATTAAAAATATTATGAATAGCATATGTATGGATATGCTTAGTTACAGGCTTTTTGAAATTTTATTTAGAGGAATTTTATTTTTTTTTTCTTATTTAAATGCTCTATTTTTTATACACTTATGTACCAAACTCTCCACAAATATTATATCCTGTCTAATTTCTTTTTTAACATTTATAACTCTTCATATGGACACATAAGAATGTTTCCATTTCGATATGCTACATTTTGTCATTGTTTAATGAAATATAATCTTTAAAATGTGTAGTATATGTGGAGCTATGTAATATAGAATTTCAAAACACCAGTTTGGAGTCTAGCTTATATTCTTTTCAATATTTATAAATTGTTTTTCCAGACATAATACCCTCACAGTTGCCTTCTAGCATTTATAAAGACTTATTTATTTGACAAAATTTAATAGAAATTACTAATTTTCTTAGTAGAAAATATTTATAAGTGTATTATAAATTAATTTATCCAACTTTAAAACGAATTAGCTGTAAACCAACTTTAAAAAATAAAAACTGGCTTTTTTCAATAAAAGTCGGCTTTTTTTAAGTGGTTAAAACCAAAAAAAGCCGGCCGGCTTTTTTTGGCCTGGCTAAAAGCCGGTTACCCTGATACAGGGGCTGATCGATCTATTTAGAGTCGGCAGCTGTCTTTCATTTAGAAATTCTCGTTTCAAGAAAACACGCTGCTAGATTCCTGAAAAAATACGAGTTGAATTATGATGTATGATCTTTTGTGAAAGGATGCGAAGCCTTTTCATTTGTTTAAAAGCTGTTGTATTGATTTGGTAAGTTCAGAAAAGGCTGAAAACTTAGATTATGTTATAAAAAGTTATAACATACAGGAGTAGGAATAATCGCTCCATTACAAAAGCGAAGTTGCAATTTGACTGAAAGTTATAAGAGAATATTTACATTGAGTTCGTGGGAAGCCCCGAAAAGGGTAAAATGTTCATTCATGGCCAGCTTGCGTTATGGGACCATGTGCGAATTGCATAATGTATGTGTAAGACGTGTTGAATAGTTTCTGTAAAGTTCGGTCTTAATTCTTTTTCATTCCGATTAATAGAGATTAATTCACACTCTTCCTTTCCCCTTTAATATCTGAAGAGGAATGAGTTAGCGACTTCAAGTTCATTTGGAGTTCATGGAACTCAGTCTGGGCACGGGTTTGGTTAGAATGACTGCAGTCATCATCCTTCTTCTTTTAAGTGTTTTATAACGATTAATCAATGTGTTTCGTCCTACATGTGTAATTGAATGCAGGACTGATTAGCTTCATGTAGTTTTATTAGTAATTTTTGTAGCTGATTTAAATCTTCTAGCAGTTTCACAATCCATATGATTTCTTGTGCTGCATAGCGGTCTGAGACGTATTCGGTTTCTGCTGACGACAGAGCTACGCACGTATGTCATTTGGTAACCCACTGGATTGGACTTTTACCTAGCAGGAATAGGTTTCCATTAGTGGATTTTCTGGTGTGTATATTACCGGGCCAGTCGGCGTCTGCGCATGTTTTGAAAACTGGTCCTATTATAGCATTTATTATAATAAATGCTAAAATAGGACCTTTAATAATGATTAAATTGGAGTTTCTGTTCTATTTAGATAACGGATTGTTTGTTTGATTGCGTTCCAATCCTCGCATGCGTTTCATTTCTTCTGCTTAGTATGTTTACGGCGGTTAATATGTCCGGTCTAATTACGGATGCGACATAAAGTAAAGCCCTCACTGCCTGCCTGTATTTTCTGTTGTTGGGCAATTGGTTATTACGATCTTCAAGGTGAAAGTAGCCCGCTTTATGATGTTTTATGATATGGATATGGAATTTTCGATACTAAATTTTTTAACTATCTCTTATATTTTTACCATTTTCTTCATAGCGAAGCCTTTTCCCCTTTTCTCAATTTTGATGCCTAGGTAGTTATTGACTTCACCTAAGTCTTTTAATTCACAATCGCTTCTGAGGCACGAAATAATTTCCTTTATCAGTGTGTTTTTTCCGGCGATTAGAATATCATGAAATTATTAGTTATTGTTAATATTATTAACATTATTATTATTGTTTAGTATTTAATTGTTCAATTTCTTGACTGCTTTTTATGTTGATATGATTGTTAAATTGTCTTTTACGGGGGTTTCTAACAAAAAAATTGTTAGTGAACGCTCAGACAATAAAAAGTTGAAGTTTGGAGCACAGAGCAGATTGTTTGCTTTTCGGCACATTGGCGAAGCCTTTCGACTAGTTAATTCACTGTGATTGGTTGCTTCCAAGCCGAGCTTCTCAGCTACTAAAGTCTAGTCAAAGAAAAGAAGAAAAGGATAAAAGAAAGCTAAAATCACAGCCGAGTGGCTTAAAAAGATGCCGAAAGGATGTGAAATAAAGTGCTGAAAGATCCATTCGGGAGTCAAAACAAAAGTAAATATGTTGTAGGAGAAAAAAAAATCCTCAGCCAGCTGGAGAGCATCTAAGAGATTTAGAAGAAAAATGTTACAAAAAGGGTTAAAAGTAAAAAGGTGTTAATGAAGAGTGAAGCCAGTATCTGACGGCGCTATTCATACATTGTTTATTATTATTGTAAGGAAAGACGTCGTTTATCACCATTAATTTTAGGCAATAGCTACATTTTCAAAGCGTTTAAAGGGGTGAATGAAGCGTAGCTCCGCTGAGCGTGGGTGGCTAATATCTTGTGTACACGAGCGGGTAAGGAGTTTTCTTTCGAAAAGAGGCTGCTAGTTTTGACTAGCACAGATTTTCTTTGAACATATATATGTGATCTTTAAAACGAATAATTTTGTGCAGCAGTGAATGAAGCTCAGATTTTCTTAAAATAACTTCCATTGACTTTGAATTAAATGCATTTAAAAAGACTGGATACATATATTACTGATTTTTTTTTTTTCCTTTGAAGGCAGCGTCATATTTTTTCAGCCAATTTCAGTGTCGGTAATTATATATGATAGATTAGGAGTTACAGATAACGAAACTGCCAGTTAGCTAATGCACCAGCGGGGGTAGGAGGTGTTGTCATAGCAACATCGCATATATGGCAATGTGAAATGAATGTCATCCCAATTACTTATGATGCATCGGAATCGGGATAACATCAGTAATCGGGTTGCCACTTATTTCAAATTGACAGATATGCGATGTTGCTATGACAGAACGCTCACATCTCCGCGCTGACGCACAAGCTAACTTGCTTAACATCAGTAATCGGGTTGCCATTCATTTCACATTGTCAGGTGTACGATGTTGCTATGACAACCCCCCCCCCCAATCTCCCCACTGCTGCACCAGTTAACTTGAAGTTTCGTTATAATGTATCATCTAATCTATCATATTATACACACACAACACGGTTGAAATCAAAAGATAGCAAACAAGTTATTTTAACAAAATCTAATCAAATCTCCAATCCAATTTAAAGATGGCATTAAATTAAAAAAAAAATAGCTAACAAATTCGGGAAACAAAATGACCAAACTCCAATTTAGAGATGGCATGTAGTAATATTTTACATAGTAATTGTTATACGAAGAAAAACACATTACAAAACATCATACTAAATAAAACCTATTACGAAATTTCAATATAACATGAAACAAAAACATATTTAAAGATAAACGATGCCAGATAAAATTGAAATAACTATAATTTAATCATCAATTGGAACAAAAAATAGGATGTAGATAACAAATGATGACGAAAATCTGAAAAACCAAATCTGTAAGTAGATGTCTAATCGTCAGTCTGCAGAACCCCACATTTCGCAAAATCATATAAAGTAAACTCTGTCTAAGGCGGAATCGATCGGGACAGAGAACATTTTCCGTAGTAGACAATATTCCGCCTTAGACAAATTTTACTCTATGTCTAGGGATTCACAGGGACTTGAAAATCTTTCCGAGTTAGACAGATTTCCGTCTTACACAGAGTCCGCCTTACAGAGAATTTACTGTATAATAAAACGAAAACCTGATTATTTAAGATCACGATCAGTAAGACCAATATTGACACATTTGCGCATGCGTCAACTTTTTTTCGAAGCTCTTTAATTTAGAGGGATATTGAGTGAGTTCCTGGCAGCGCAGTGATCAAAGGCAGCAGTTTAAAGCTCTGAATTTTTGAGCCCACTGCCGCGCCACCCAATGGTTCGAGCCCAACGTCCGGCAAAATGATTTCTGCAATATTTTTGGCGATGATTCCCTTCAATAATGACATGTTTTATTAGCAGGAGAAGTTGTATGATTTTTATTTTGTTATTATTATTATTCTTTGAATGCTTTATAATTAAATATTATTATTATTTGAATGCTTTATAATTAAATAAAATTTAATACGCAACAGTATTTAAAAAAAAAAAAAATTATTCAAAATATTTTGCATGTAATTATCAATTAAATAAATTGAGCTTATCTGCATTTTTTGTTATATTTTCTGACCATTATCAAGAATATATATATGTGTGTGGCAGAAAGAAAAGTTTGCCATTCTTTTCCGTAAAAAAGAAAACGGAAAGAAAGAAAAAAAATATTCATATAAGAATTATAAAAGAAATTACCTTGATATCTGTGATTTAATATTTAAAAAATAAATAAAAAAGTAAAATAAAATTCGAGTAAAAAAAAATTATATTATAAATTGTTAGCTCCATAAAGTTTCAAATTTAGGTTTTAGAGAATGAAACTAATAAAAATTTAATTCATGGCAGCTTTTAATGGTTGTGCATTTAAAATAAATATTTTTTTTTCCAAAAAAAAGGAAAGAAAAAAAAATACCGTAATAAGTAAAATTAAGTTAGACTGACAGCGCCCTCTATCGCCTTAAAGAAATGGAAATCACTTATGCAACATAGAAATTTGTCACGATTTCAATAATTAACTTAAAAGTAACAAATTAAAAATTCAAGAAATTTTCTAATGAAACATTTCAGTCAGTGTTGAATACTCGGACACTTTTCTCCGGGAGGGATTTCTGTGGCTCCGGGGGTGACATTATAGAGTTCCGGGGGGGAAATTGCACTTTTTGACCATTTAAAACCCAAAATCTCAAATCTTCCGGGGGAAGGACATCTCATTGCTCCGGGGAGGGGAATGTCCCCCCGCCCGGGCCACCCCCTGAAATCAGCACTGATTTAAGTTATTTACCGTCAAATCTTGACGGGCATTATCTAGTAAATGTATTATTTCATATAATAGATTGGCAAATCCGTCCAAAAGAGCCTATCACTGCCAATATAATGTAATGAAAGACTAAAATATTTAGGAAACACAAGAAAATTAATGAAAAAAGAATTGTACTCACATTCCACTCAACCTGTTTATTTTTAAAAAGTGGTATGTGGGGAGGCTTGACCCAATCAATATGAGGGAATGTTGACCAGATGGTCAAAGCTCCCTTAATTTAGTGTTTTGGGACATATTTTTATTATACACTGTACATAATGAAGAGTTAATCGTTATATTTTTAAAATAATGAAAATTTATTCTGTGAAGCTACTGTGAAATAGGGTAGGAGGTAGGGTTGGGGAAAGAAAAATGTTTAAAACTGATTAAAGAAAGATGTGGAAAATTGCTGTAGAAGCACGAAAACATTTAATGAAATACATATTGAAAAGTTGATAGGAACTTTTATTTGATTTAAAAAATACCCATAGTTGGTAACTAGAAAGAATGGAAAAGAATAGAAAGGATGAAAGCAGCAGCCTTAAGAAATGTGTGTCATGTCTCTGAAAAAGTACATAACATTGATCAAAACGCTTTAGAAAAGTATGTAGAAAAATTTCACCAAGATAAACACAATGAGATGAAGCCAAACTATGTAGCAACTAGTGCTGCCAGGTCGAGTGTCACAAAAAGTGATGTTTAAAACGGATTTTTTCTCCTGTGCCTTGTATTCCGTACCTAAGCAGGTTTGCTTACTCATCACATTTTCCCAAATAATTTTTAATAATAATTAAACAATGTAACATAAAGTTATTCTGCCTTTTTTAAAACTACTTTTATTTTCCTTAACAAGTATTTCAATATAAAATAAAGTGGGTCAAACCTCCCATATGTGGGGAGCATTGACCAATTATTTTTTCATGATTAAAGTCAATCATTTTTCAAGTTTGTTATACATTATACTTATATCGCAATTTTATTTTGATAACTGATTGTATAACAAATAAAATAGTATACGAAACTTTATTCTAGGCTCAAAAATTAAGAAATAAAAAATCATTTGTAAAAAATGGGTCAACCCTTCCCAGTCTCCCTTATATATATATGCAAATGTCGTTCCATAATAACAGAGAGTAAAATCACAAAAAATCAAGAAATATATTTGCATCAAAAAATACATTATACTTCTTCAAAACACCTTCCTTCACATGATATGCAACGGTCCTATCGTTCAACACACTTTTCAAAATAAGTAGAGAAGCCGTTTTCCGGAAGCTACTTCAAAGAACCCTACACTGCTAAAGTAGCTTCAGAATCTATTGTTGTATGCGTCAGAATTACTTGTTGCGGATTTGATAAGGGGTTCAAAATGATGCACCCAAGTTTGATCACCTGTTATTACAGTCTTTAGGAAATTCGGGTCATTTTGATCCCCTTATCAAGTCCGCAACAAGTAATTCTGACGCATACAACAACAGATTCTGAAGCTATTTTAGCAGTGTAGGGTTCTTTGAAGCAGCTTCCAAAAAACGGCTTCTCTATTTATTTTGAAAAGTGTGTTGAACGATGGGACCGTTGCATATCATTTGAGGGAAGGTGTTTTGAAGAAGAATGTTCTATTTTTTGATGCAAATATATTTTTTGATTTTTTATGATTTTACGCTCATATATTATGGGACGCCCTTTGTATATATATATATATAGATATATATCTAATATATCTTAGTTCTGGCATATCAAACTCGTAGCCCGCGGGCGACAACTTATATCTGTGGCTTGCGAAGCCTTTGGTATTTTATCTGTGTTTAATTTAGTTGGCAGAATGTGCATGCTGAAAAAGCACTTTGTACGAACACACTTGCTCCAATCATGGTCTGGAAAACATCCGAAAATATGTATACCAATGTTACCAGTTTGGCAGGGTTTTTTTTAAATTCAGAATGCTGCCACTAGTTTTGAATAGTAACATTTATCATTTTTATTCTGCCGTTAAATAAGGGGAATATTTCTCTTCAGAATGTGGTAGAATTCTGAATTTTAAAAAAAACCGCTTATATGCCACGATGTATATAGACAGACATAATCCAAACTTACATTTTAGCACAAAAAAATTGCTTAGACAAAGATATCGTCGGAATGTAGGAAAGCGCGGAATCGTGTGTTTGAAAATTTCGTAAAATTTTTACAGTTTTTACTTATAACTTTTATTTGCGTTTTATGTCGAAACTAATGCTTTATTTTACTCATCTATTTTACACCACTTTACAAAATAGCATGCTGTATTTAATAAAGGCTTAGAAATACATAGTAAAAACAATAAAATTCGGCGTTAATTAAGAACAATTACATTAAAAATATTAAATTATAAAATTAAATAGCTTTCAATGAGTCGCTTTGAAAGTGACGCAAACTATCACTCTTGTGCTTGACATAAAACCCCCGAGTATGTCCAGGTTCTTTGGTTGAGCTTTAGTCGAACATATGGATTTTGGATTTAAGGTCATTAATTATTTTGATTACATAGGTTAGTAATTGTGTCGTTGAATGAAACCCGTGTTATTTTTCTTCAATTTTTTTCAGTTTTTATTGATAAAGACACATTTTATTAACATACTTTCATACATCCCAGGATTTATAAAAAATATATAACTTTAAAGCTCTTTACCACTATATGAATAAATACAGGGTGTCACAAAAGTCCCAGACACATTTTAACATTCAATATAAAATCAAATAATTGTCGTATAGGAGTGCAGTTTGGACTAAAATGCTTCTCACGATGAAAAGTTTTCTTCAAGGGAATAAAAAAATTAGTTCCGAACGTCTCTCATAGATGGCGCTGCACCTTAAATTATCAGAAAGAAGCATCAAAAACTCAAGATAATTAGCTACAGATAATTTTATTTTGTCAAAAGCAGATACAGGGCAATAATTTGTGCAATCCATTACCATAGTTAATGTATGCACCCTTTGTAGTTCGTGTCACATCCAAACGGAACCAGTTCAATCCACGTGTTCCATATCATTGATTGCTGAATTGACTGGATCACATGCGTGTTTCTCGTCTTCAGTACTTTAATGTCAGTCAAATTTGGACTTGCCACCGCACTATCTTGGATTTGTCACAGAAGAAAATCAAAATTTATTAATACAGTATAACTTTAAAAATTCGGCATCATCGGGAGTGAGACTATGACGAATTTTTGAAGGAACATCCAAAGTATTAACTAGGAACATCAAAAGTAGTTCTAATTTCTTAATGGTGCCTTTAGCCATAATTTAATTCATTATTAAGTGATAATTGTGTAAGAAAAAGAGAAAAATAAATATAAAAAAAAAACTTACTTTAATTGACTTTTTTTTATGTTACAGAAAAAAAAAATCTGAGAAAGAGCGAAATTATTTCCTCTTTTGTAATTTCTAGCGATGTCAACTTTGTTTGCTTCAATTTTTTTAGCCATTCTTTAACAAGGTTTATATATATATATATATATATATATATATATATATATACAAATGAAGAATGTCTATTTCAGAATACAGTCTTGTTTCTCTAAAGCATATATTAATTCTCCAAACAAATTTATGCATTTTTCTAGTGACACCTTTTCACCTGTCGGTTGTTCATTCTCGCCTTCTCATCAGCTAGTAGCATTATCGTCGGTTCTATCTAGCACAGTGTCAGTGACCTTGCTGCCGTTAAATTGTTCGTTGTTGATGCATTTTCGTCACTGCTTAGCCAATTATCTATATCTTTATTTTCGACACTTAATGCATTTTCAGATTTTGCGTGTTCAATAAGCTCATAAATTGCGATCTTTTCACGGCCTGAAAATTTTTCCTCCTCACTGATGTCGCCGTTGCCGAAAATTCGTTCCGGCCATATAGTGCGCAAGCATTCGCCAAAGTTGACCCCAAAGTTGTTCCCGTTGCTAACCAACGGTGCAGCTCCCAGAAAATTTGTTCAGAAAATAATCGCTTCTGACAAATGAAAAAAAAGGCAAATATTCTTTTTTTGCACTTTTATTTTCGATCTTGAAGTTTTTAATTCAGAAGGAATTGCTATATTTCTTCTCCCACAACTTGAAAGTGTAAAAGAAAAAGGAAGGGAAAAGATGGTTTTGATGCTGGATTTTTGAAGTCATACTGTAATGTTTTTCGCATGTTTGAACGCAAGTTTGTTTGTTGACGTGACAAGTGGCGCCCACTATGATCGAAGTTTGGAACTCATCATTTTCATTCGCTTGAAGAAAATTGATCTTTGATCTTTGAGAAGTATTTTAGTTTAAATCGCATCCCTGTAGAACAATTACTTGATTTTATATTGAATTTTAAAATGTGTCAGGGAGTTTTGGGATGCCCTCTATAATAAACTGAAGTTGAACATCGCAGATTTTTTTAAAGGGAATTTACTATAAGATTATATTCAAAGGAAAACAGAAATTTTATGTTTGATATGTAGACACTGTTGGATTTTGGAAAGAATGTAACTTTAAGAGGTGCTACAGCACGAAATATAAAGAAAGCTCACAAAAATCTGGCTAAACATCGGAAAGGTATACTGTCAGAATTGAAACTGATACTTCTTAAAAGAGAATCAAAATGCTCCCACCAAGCCTATTGAACGGCTTTGTAAAACTAATTGTTTTCTTAATTACATTAAAAATCCAGCCAGAGAAAATAATTTGCTACGGAATTGAAGAAATTATGTCTAGAGAAGTAAAAAAATTCGAAAATACTCTAAACATAAGTACCACTGTTAAAAATATTTATATATAGCTTGATACATTTATAAAAGCAGGATATGTGCTTAAAAACTTATGTATGGACGTACATGCTTAAAGCTCCTGTCCCTGCAGACGAAGACACTCGCGAGCTAAAGCTAAACCTATGAGAGGCCGTTTCGCTGATTTCCCATTCGCATTTGCATATTTTTGAATTTTTCTTTTTGCACATGATATTTGAGATTATAATAAAGGGTACCCGTTGATTAAATTACCATTTTTTGATGCTGTTTGATTATGATAGGACTTACACTTTTGGAACGTGAAAAATGGAGGTGTTTTTTCATTCAAAGCTTTGTAAAATGTTATCTATGAAACTGAAAATTAAAAAAATAACGCCCTGTAGCTTAAACGTTGAACTTTTCAGATAATATTGTGTCATAATTTTATACTAATTAGGGAATGTATAATCAGCAAAAATGAAAATTTGAGGAAAATCTCTAAAAAGTCCAACCCCTATAAGTTGTGCCTAATTTACATTGATTCATGACAGAGACCACTACCCGTAAGGCATCGTGACGTCACGGCGACGTCGTTGTGAAGTCACACTGTGATTTTGTGACCGTCGATGTGACGTCACGTGACGTGGATGTGACGTCACAGTGACTAGAATGTGAGGTCGTTATGGCCGTTTTAGAGGTCGTTTGTGACGTCACATTGTGACCACTCTGTGAAGTCACGGTGTGACTAATTTGTGAAAAGTGTGTCATTTGTGACTATTTTGGCATTAACTTTGTGACGAACCTGTGACGAAAGTGACAATGTTTTGAAGTCACACTGTGACCAATTTGTGAAATATGTGTCATTTGTGACGAACTTGTCATAAACTCTGTGATGATTTCAAATGAAAATCAAATTTCAAATTAATTGCTTAAAAGGCGCAAAGGCGAACTAGTGAAAAAGATTCCATGCTGGAACTCGAACCCGGGCCATCAGTATAGCGCACTTACGTTCTACCGACTAAACCACATGGAACGATACCCAGCCTGGAAAATTTCTCACTATTACATGTTGGCAAGGCTACAAACGCAGCACAAGATGCAATATTTATCGTCAGCCACCGACATGGCGCAAGCACGAAACTTAATTAAATCCAGCATCGATTGAAACTATATTAATACTTGGAAATTTTTTCAGAGAGAACCATTCGCCTTGCATACAATATTTCAAATGAAAATCAAATTTCAAATTAATAGCTTAAAAGGCAATTTTAATTTGAAATTTGATTTTCATTTGAAATACTGTATGCAAGGCGAATGTTTCTCTCTGGAAAAATTTCCAAGTATTGATATAGATTTAATCGATGCTGGTTTAATTAAGTTTCGTGTTTGCCCCATGACGGTGGCTCACGATAAATATTCCATCTTGTGCGGCGTTTGTAGCCTTGCCAACATGTAATAAGGAGAAAATTTCCAGGCTGGGTATCGTTCCATGTGGTTTAGTCGGTAGAATGTCAGTGCGCTATACTGATTACCCGGGATCGAAACCCGGCGTGGATATTTTTCACTATGTTGGCCTTTGCGAATTTTTAAGCAATTTATTTGAAATTTGATTTTCATTTGAAATATTGTATGCAAGGCGAATGTTTCTCTCTGGAAAAATGTCCAAGTATTAATACTGTGATGATTCCTGTCATAAAAACTACGATAATTTTAAAGTAAAGTTTTGTTTGAAATATAAAATTTTATCTTTTTACCGTACTTTTTAGCAAGATATCGCTATTTTGGAGTCCTATTCTTCTAAAATATTTTTAATTTTCCATTTAAAAAACAATGCTTATTAACTGACATCTTTTTTTATTAAGTTAGCTTGATCTTGAATTCAAGCTTAATATTAAGAATGTGTAAGCTTTTTAATGTGTTATGATTTGTCATTGCTTTTTTAAATACGAACATGGAGTCTAACGGACATTAATACAACTGTTACTTATAGAACTACATGATAAGCCCTATTTATTTAAATTTTTTATTCCCGTATATATTGTATTTTGTGAATATGAGCTAATTAGATTTGGTATGTTGTATATGAAAAGACTGATCTGGGAAATAGAAACAACAAGTAAGATATATCATGCGTTAGGCATAGATTATAAAACACTTTCCAACTCTTCCTAAATGTTTTATCAAGACATCGGGGGAAATAACGTAAATAAGATAACTAAGTAAACATGAAAACGCGTAAAACATTTAAAAACTGATTTACGCAGTTACCATCCACTAAGGTGTAAAAAAATCATAATTAAAAAGAAAAAAAAAAATCGTTTTTTTTTTATTTAAATCAGATTTTTTTTATTTAAATCAGATTTGTATGATTTTTTTCCCAGCGTTCAAATACTGAATAGCTATCATGAGTTTTAGGTTTCCAAAACAATTACACCACTAATTGCTAACATAATCTATGTTTTTACACTTTAATTAATAAAATTATAATTGTTAGTTTGTAATTACAGAAATAAAAACTGCAAATTAGTAGTTTCATTAGGTAGTATTATACAATAATGTTATATACATTAATATTGTAATAATTATGTAAAACTTTATAAATACTAGAGATACTTAACATTTATGAAAATTATTAACTGCATTTTATACTAAATAGCTAACATTACTTCAAATTAATTATTAAACAATCAACTCTCTAATTAGGAACATATTATACATTTTTAAGCCTTAATTATTAAAATGATAATAATTCATTTTAGAAAGAAAAAGGGACAGGATGCTAGTTCAAAAAACGGGCACTATTTCATGAGGAAATATATTAGTAATGTGTTTAGTAATGATGTAAGAAAAAAAAAAAAAAAAAAGAATATTTTTTAGCATTATAAGTAAAGTGTCCTTAATTTTTAATAATTTTTTGAATAACAAATTGAAAAATACAATTAAATAACATATTTTAATAATATCCTGTTTTTTCTAAAGAAATAAAAGTTCTATATTTTTGCAAGATTTTTTCCACATGAATTTAGAATACTGTTGAATGGGGAAGTTTTTTACAAGAAATCTCTGGCTACAACTACAGGTAAATTTCAACTTTTTTTTTCTTTTTTTAAGGCAGGGTGCATTTTGCCAATTTCAAAAGGGGCATGGTGTGGCACCATTAAACAAAATGGCCTAGAAGAAGCAGTATAAGTAATTACAGAATTAATAAAAACTGCAAATAAGTAAAATTCATTAGTTAGTAGCACAAGTAACAAAACTAACAAATATTATTTGCAGCTCATTTTGTATTTGTATTTAGGAAAATTTCTGTAAACCACCAAAATCTATACTTACACACATGTACGTGTATGCTAACCAAAAAAAAAAAAAAAAAAAGATAAAAATGAAAATGAGTTAAACCCATTCATATAGAATGAATATAAGTTAGCCACTAATATCTGAAATCCTCAAAATATTTAAGTAACAGCATTATTACCTCTATTAGCTTTCAATGGTTCAATTTTTTAATATATATGACTTACAAAAAAAAATAATAATAAATAAAATAATAATAATAATAATAATAAACATTTATTCAACCTATACCAAAGAAGCTCTTGCTGTGCTTAGCGTTTTTATACCAATTATTTCTTTTTCTCTTATGCATTCATTTACAATTTAGCTGCTGAGCAGATGTCATTCTTTCATTCTTCTTTAACTTGAGATTGCTATTAATTGCTATTTATTCTTTTACTTGTAGAAATGTAATTATACTTGCTATGTGTATTTTATATAAAATAATGCATAAATTGATTACCTAAAGGAAATTATGACATTGCAAATTATGTTAGATTTAAATATCATTTTTAAATGAAACTGTTTTAATTTGGATAAAAACTTAAAAACAATGCTTCTTACAAACTCAACTGTTTTTAATTTTTTTACAATACTAATGAATTAAGCTTAGAAACAATTATTTAAAGCTCTTTTTTTGTTTATTAATAAGTCAAAATACCTGTAGAAACTTTCAAATTATGTTCATGTTAGATTTTAATACTTTTTTTTGACATTTTAAACATTTAGAAAATTTTTGATTTTAATCAATGATTTTTTTTTAAAAATCGGTTGATTAAAATCATGATTTAATCGCTGATTTAAATCAACCGATTAAAATCGTTGACACCCTACCATCCACAGCCAAATATGTTTTCTAATTCTTTTAAACAGTCCTGTATTTGATCTGTAGATTGATATATATATATACTATATAATGGAAAAATTTAGTTTATCAAGGAAATGCATAACAGGTTGAAATTCTCTTTCAGCAATTTATACTAATATATGGAAACATACTTAAATAATTTTGTACAACCCTGTAGTTTACCTAGAACCTTCATTACACGCCACTATTTAGTTAAAATTTTATTCAAGCTAAAACACTCTTAAAACTGCTGAAATTACATTTCCAGAAATTATAATTCATAGATAGCAACGTATCCAATTCTTTGCGTGACCCTGTGTATCATTTTATCTATATACTACAAACATTTCTTAGTAAATTAAATACAGTGCAGCGTTAAAATGCATAAGTTATTTAAAAACCTCCTTTAAGCAATACCCAGTAACCCTTTCGAATACTTTTGTATATTCCTGTATATGAATTATAGCATATATATATACACCATATACTATGCATAAATGTAGTGAATCATAAAAGAGTATATCATAATTAAAAATGTATTTCCAGCAATCATCGCTAATGAACAGTACTTAGGATACAATATAATATCTGAAATATTTTGTGTGTCCTTGTAAATGCTATATACACTTCGTATTATACATGAAATAATTCATAGTATGTAAACCTCAACGACGTATATCAATTTCATTACATATCAAATAGATTAACATAAATAAAGTACGCCGCAAACAATTCCCTCCACCCCTATATCATTATGTATTGGAATTCCTTTTTTAGCCCTGTAAATGAACAATAACTATTCTTTGCATCGCATATTCTATGGAATGCACATTTTAGTGCGCTTCATAAATGCATATCAATTTTATTCTGTTTGAAAGCGTGTAAAATCATTAAAAATCATTTGAAACGATTTTTTTCCCACAAGCCGTAATGTAATGGAATACAATTGACTGTCCCTGTAAATGAAATAACATGCTACAAACTTCATTACAAATAGGGGTCTTGCTATGGTAAACGTTAATAACATCCAAAAATTTTAAATAATTTAATTATCTTTAAATGTCTATTAATTATGTTAATGATTGATGATAATACTTGTCCATATACTTTTATATTTATGCCACCATGTGGTTTTAACCCAATATTTAAATAAGAAAATAAACCAGATTAAAATGCAATTTAAATCACTAATTTTAATAGTCTGATCAAAGCTGTTGAAAAGGAAGTTAGATATTTTAACAAAATAAAAAATAAATGTAATGAAATATTTGTGTTCTATAACATATTTATTAGAAGATAACTGAAATCATTGTAATTAAAAAAAAAAAAAAAAAAAAAAAAAAAAGCAAACAAGGAAAATAATATTTTAGATATTTCAGCAAAATAAAAAATAAATATAATGAAATATTTATGTTCTACAGCATGTTAATGAGAAACTAACTAAAATTGTTGTAATAATAATAAAAAAAAAAGCAAACAGGGAAAATAATATTTTTACATACCTAATTTCATTGACGTTGTACGTGATACTTTGATTTTGGGGAACCAATTAAATCCGATTATAAGTACGATAGCAATGACTTGAATCATCTTCAACAAGTCAAAGCTACCGTAATTTTCTCGGGTTTATATTTTGTTAGCTGAACTAACTTGGATCCTGAGAACGTTCTTGTTTCAGTTTTTAAATCCGTGTCAACACATCTATGCTGTCCAGTGTCCACAGAACTTCAGTGTCCACAGAACTGTCCAGTGTCCCGCGTTTATTCTAAAAAATTTCACTGTTACTTTTATCTGTTATTCTGCGGTCGAGTGGTAACAACTGAAATAGTGCAGATGCAGACGATTTTTAAGTTTCGAAGTTCGAAGCAGATGTTTTTTGGTTTTATTTGTTTTTCTATACCACAGTTTCGGAAGGAAATTAAATGCGTAATAATTTTGTCAAATTGTCTCTAATTCAATTTCCTGTTTGAAAATGTTTTATTGTATTTCATCTTTTATTTTTATCAGTTTTATTGAATTGTAAAGTTTCATTTACGTAAATTATAATAATAATATTATCCATAATTAGAGTTTACTAGATAAAACATTGCTTAAATTTTCAAAATGTATACAAATTAATTTAATGGTAATAATGATGACTCCCTCCTTTTTTTTTAAAGTAAAATTTGTATCACAGGTAATATATACAAAATATCTTCTTAAAAATACAACAAGATTATCGAGAAGAGATGAGTTTTTCTTTGTCAATCTGTCATTCTCTTAATATTAATTTTCTGTAGAATAAAACTTGTAAAATAATTTTTAAAGATATATTTTGAAAACAAAAAATAAAACATGAATAATTAATTGTGTCGTGGGCTTTGCCTAAATTTTGTACATTAATTTTATATTCGGAAAATGTCAATTCTATTTTAAACGTTTGAAAGAAGTAGAATAAAAAAAAAAAATACTTAAAATAGTGAAACACTAAGAGGAAAAAAAATGACTTGAATGCAAATTATAAAGCAAGAAATGCATGTATGACTGAACTTTGAAGACGCTTTCTGCGTGCTCATTAAAAGCTGCAGCCTTAACTGTAATAGAAAGTTTTTAGTTTGAAACGACAGAAATGTTTCGACTACTCTTTGAGAAACTTCTAGTATAACAGATGATCATTTACAAAAATCTTTATAAAAGATAAGTCGAGGTCTGCTTACCTAAAACATTTTTTTAATAATATGAAATTCTAATAATTAGGAAATCGTTTTGTGTTGCTGATGAATTAATTACATTTTATGTTATATGAAAATAAAAAGTTTTTGTTAGAGGCACAGATGCAACTTGGACCACGGTTTAAAAAATTTGTTAATCCGGCAGAAAAATATATTTTACAGTAAATAACATGTTTTTAATAATTTTTGTAATTTTTTAAAGTTTTCTAAGAAGTTCACATCTCAGTCACAATGTGACATCACTGAGTGGTGGCATTTTGGTCACAGATGTGACGTGACCACGGTGACTTACAGTGACGTCACAATGACGTGACTGTGACCATGCATGCTATGAGGGTAGCTCCTAGCTCCAAGTCTGTTTGTAAGGGAGAGGAAAAGTCTTTTCAACTTGCACATCTGTTTTTAATGCTGGGCAACACTGTAACGTCTCAAGGCAAAATAGCAAGTTTTTATTTATTATCCTCTATATATAATGGTAGAAGCTTTTTTGCATCTTTACGTTCAAACAATTTTACCTAAGAATCAGCCGTTTTTAATGATAATTTCATCTGTAATCCAAGCAAATGTATTGCGATCCATATTTTCTAGCTAAAATTATGAAATCAAATTCAAATTAAAGAAAAATGATTTTTAATACCTTCTTTTCATTTACGAATTCGTATAATAAAACTATTTTAATTTGCATTACATGTGTTCTGTAAAAGAAAAAAAAACAAAAATTTAATTTTTACAAAAGTTAATTAAAATGAACTATTGCTACTGATCATGGGCGTATCCAAGGGTGGGGGGCTTATGGGGCTACAGGAATTTTCGCCCCTCTCCCCCCGAAATTTTCGAAACTGATAAAAAAGGTGCTATTTATTTATTTATTTATTTTTATTTTTTAAAAAAAATTATAATTTATTTTTTCTATCATACAGTGGATTAGCCATTCTCGTTTGCCCCATATTAGTCCGCACTGACTCTTAGAAAAGGGGCTATGGAATTACACCCCCCCCCCCCCCAAATAGTCGAAACTTTGAGGAAAAAAGTGTTTTTTCCTTATTTTTTTAGATAAATCTGGAATTTTTTAGAATAATCTGGATTTTTTAGAACAGTCTTTTTCTTCTGTCATACAGCAAAATAGCCGTTAGCTATATCAATCCACAACATTGACATAATCATCCATCTAGAAAATAACTTGGAAATATGGGTAGTGAAGATAAACAGATCTACCTTCTTATAAAGATATTTGACGGTTTTCCGTTATAAAGTTTTAACTGTTAATTCCGAACTGTTAAATAACTTAACAATTTTCAGGTTTAAATCGGTAAATTATGAATGTGTATTTTTAAAAGACCACCAACAGACAAAAGTCTTGAATAAACTACAATTTCAAAGTAGAATTCACGATGTTACCTTGTTATTTGATAAAATTAGCATTTTCAAATAGAATTTATTACTTAATTAATAAAAAACATTATTAAAAATGAATTCAAAAGAAGATTTTTGAATTTTAAGAAATATGAAAATAATTTTAACCTGTTTACTTCGCCTTTAATGATGGATATTGAAAGTATTGTTCAGAATTTATTGCTGCAGTTAATCAACATTCAGTGCGATTTCATATGAGCGAAAATGTATGAATACGCGGGTTTTCCAAATTAATGTACTTGTAATTATTCATCAATCGATCAGTTTCTTAAAGTATAGTGTGTATAACCTTTTGTTATTTTTCAATTCAAATAAACATAATTTAAACGAGAGAATTTATTTAATAAAAGAGATCAAATAAGTAGCGCGTAGATACAAGACAATTTTATTAAATAAATTTTCTGATTCAAATTTTTTACTTGAAGTAAACACAGAAGACAGACAGTTATACCTTAGCTAGTTCAAGATTAACAGACCAGCGTAATACAATAAATTTCTAAAATAAATACAATTTGAAAAATTCAATTAAATTTTATATATTTGGTTTATAAAAAGTAATTTCGAATTTTTTCTCGAAAAATAAGATAAAATAAAATTTGTATAATAATAACTTTTGAATTTTCCGTGAATATTTCTTTAACGTGGCTGTGTCTTGTACAAACAAATTTATTCTGTGCCATGGTAATATTAATAATATCTACATTTTTTTATGTGGTTTTGCGGCTTTGTATATAATGCTTAATTTGGCCCGCAGGGTAAACGAGTTTGACATGCCTGTATTATAATTATATTATATTATATTATATTATACATATATATATTAGATTATATATAACATATTTAGCATTATAGATATTTATTTGTTATAAAGCTATAGTTATCGGTGATATTATAATTATATATATACCGGGTGTCCCAAAAATAACTGATGGATTTTAAAATTTACTAACTTGCAAACGGTGACAGATATATATATATATTTTTTTGCAGGAGGCTTATGGAAGATGTCAGGAGTTTTTATACTGCGATTGCCAGTTTTAGTTACAAATAGCAGCGATAGATGGCAATGCAACCAATATGCGGTAAATCGAGGCTCGATTTTTCGGCCTCTCTCTTCTCTCACGCGAAAAAGGGAGATAAAATGGTTTGAATGGATCTCGAAGTACCAAAAATCACTAGCGTCTCGGTGTAGCTCCGCTCCCTATGAAGATCGTAGTGACTGGATTCAACTAAGTTCAATCGAAGCTAGATTTGGCGAAGTATTGCTAGTTTGGCGAAGTGTTGCTAGTTTCGCGAAGCATAAATGTTATATTGAAAATAATTTACTAGAAATTTTGAACACAGATAGAATGAATAGTGATGATGCTTATTATATTTTCCGATTGCGGAAATTTCAACTTGTGGATTCCAAAGGGTTTCGCCTGCCTCACGGAAAAATAACATTTTTGATAACGTGTCTTCTAATTGTCATAAATACTTGCATTTTGTAGGCAGGCACATTCTGAATAGAATCGTACTTAAATTTGAAAAATTCTAAAAAAATATATATATCTTTGTTTCAGAATTAAAACAGTCATAGACACTAAAAATTTTGAATGAACATATAACCTTAATAGTGATGCGCAAATACTCCAATTGAAATTTTAATGAGTGGGGTCAAAAGAATGTTTTCCCCCTCCCCTCCCCTGACAAAAAAGTAACACTTTTGTTTATGACCCTTCAAATTTTCATAGCTATACTATTAAGGATTTACCTGCATGCAAAATTTAAAATACCTTTGACTATTCGAAGTCACATCACCAAAAAGTTTTTTTTTTTTTTTTATCAAGGAGGTGAGGGGGGGGGGGGGAGACTTCAGATTATCTTCTCTTAATGTTTTCTATAAAGTAACACTTAAACAGGATTACTATTAAAAATGTACGTGCCTGCAAAATTCAGGTATCAACGTCAATCTAAAGAATAAAATTGCATTTTTTTTTTTTTTGGGGGGGGGGGGGTTGATATCCAAGAGCCTAAAATGCAGGCATGAAAGAGGGAAACAGGAAAAAAGGAGGGGAAATCTTTTCGATCCATATGATGGCACCAAACTTTTAAAATTTAGACACATTTTAACAGTTATTTATGGGATAAAACGAAATATAATTGCACGCATGATTGTTATTTTCTTTTCATAGCTTAGAAAGCATTAAAAACAAATTTAAACTTTTAAATCAAAAGTGTTGCATAAATAGAAGAAAATATTCTATTGCAAAAAGAACATTGTGAAACTTCCTTTTTCTTTTAAAGTCTAAAATCTTTCACTCTGGAGAGATACTTTAATCAAATTTATTCACACGACTTTCATGTGATTATAATATAAGCTTCCCTTTGATTTGATTGATCTTTTGCACAGCAATTCAGAAAAAAAAAAAAATCTAAGGATTTTAGTTAGACAAAATGTCTGATTATTAAATTTTCAAGATCACCCCCCCCCTCCCCCACCTTATATGCTTCCAATATTTTCTTTGCATTTTTGCATCAATCCAGAAAATCACCAAAATTATTCTTAAAAAGGTGGAATTCCACCTTTAGGAGGAACACTTTCATGCCTGAAAATGTTATCATTTTTGAGAAGAGTTTACTGTACCCTAATAGAAGAAATATGCGATTTTATTGAATTTTTATTTGTAGGTACCACGGTTCACATAATATTTTGTGAAAATTTTAGGAAAGAATTTTTCTTAATGCACGAGAAATTAAAATCTTATCTTTCAACCTACAAAGATCATGCCGCATACAATTGTTTTTTCTGTTTATCTAAAAACATGCTAATATTTGCCCTGTTTTAAAAAGATTACCCAATTACGGAAGATTAAATTATAACATTTTAATTATTTTTAACACAATCAACTGATTGACAAATAAATAATGAGAGTAGAATTGTAGTAGAACCAATTGAGTGAAAATTTGTGAGCATGAAATTATCGCTTTATTATCCGCCATCTTCGCTCAAAAAAACAACAGCATCAAACCTAAACAGACTTTTCAACGACAGCGCGAGCGAGCGCTTGTGCTTCGTCCGAAATACAGCAACCTCAAAAATAACTAGCGCCAATTCCTCAGCCAAGAGGTAGGAGAAAAATCACCATAGGGAGCGGAGCTACACCGAGACGCTAGTCCAAAAATCGGGTGTGGAATTAGTATCTATTTCTCACAGCGCCGTCTATTGTTTGAAATTCGAACTAAAATCAAGAATCACAGTAAAACAACTCCTGACATCATACATAACCCTCCTGCAAGATTTTTTAAAAATATCTGTCGCCGTTTGCAAGTTATTGAATTTTAAAATTCATCAGTCAATTTTGGGACACACGGTATATATAATAAAGATGAAATCACAAATATATAAACAAATGGTAAAATTCTAAAGATGAACAAGATATGAACATAGGAAAACAGTATGTAAAATAAGAAACTAGGAATAACCCACAGAATCATCAGAGGTGCTTGTTGGTTAATTCATAGTGAAGATGCCATATTTCATCCAATTTTGTCGGCATTAAGACTAAAATGACAAAATTTAGTACATAATAACGCATCACAAAGGTAAATAAAATAAAATACCAAGAGATCTAAAGAAAGATACACCTCACGCAGGATATTAAAAATTATAAGAGCACAATACCTCAATTACATACAAGGATCCAAAACATCATAAAGTTGACTCACAATGTTAAAACATGTGAGGATGTGAACAGATTTAGGGCTATTAGAACATGTGAGCAGAAGTTACTGAGAACCAGAACATTGCTGTCAGCTGGTGTGAAAAAGGAAAACTATATTGTAATTAGGTTTTAAAACAAAATGTTTAGTGCTGCCATCTATACCCATAAAACAGAAATGAAATTAATTGAAGAAATTAAGAAATGAATTAAGATTAACATTTATTTAAAGTAGAATGAAAAAATAAGAATAAACTTAATAAGTACTGAGTAAATATAAAATAAAATAAACATATACTTTATTAAAATATAAAAAAAACAAATACATTATAAATTGAGAAAAAAATGTGTATATTAAATTTTTTTAAACAATTAACTACAAACTCTTAAAACAATTAAACTACACAGACAAAGGACTGCCTGTTTCTCTTCAATGGGTGGGCAAACAGAACTAACTCCATCCACCCCCCTGTATAAAAACCTTGTAGGTTTCGAAACACAAGTCCATCTTGCATTCAAAAATAATGTAAAAACTGAAATTTTTATTTTAAAAAATATACATATATATATATGTATATTTAAAAAATATACATATACATTGACTTTAAGGTGTAAATTGACATGTAAATAATGTAACGTAAACCATATTAAAAAGTAAACAAAGCATTAAAAATGTTATATAAACAGTACAAAGTTACTTAAATTTTCAAAGCATGGTTGTATTGTAGCATATATGAATGAAGAACGACTAGCGTGCACCCATACCGACAAGAAAAGATATAAAATGCACAGAAATAAATACCTGTCAAATTACAAATACAATATCTCGACTTACGCCAGCAATTCGTTCCAAGACTATCGACGTAAGTCGAGGTACATTTAGATGAGCATAAAAGCATAAGTAATAAAATAATCTAATGAACATATTACAAAATCTAATGAACATATTCTATTGTATTTAGGTCTCTTTGAAGCTCTTTGTAACAGCAGAATAAGTTTTCAAAGCTTTTTCTAGTGATTACTACTTTTTGCTCGTCTGAATCAATATCTTCAAGAACCGTCGTTCCAGCTTTAACAAGGTTTAGTGCGTCGGTTAATTTTGCAACTGTCATAATCTTCCCCCTTCTACCTAGGCTCAAAATCTTCATCTATTTCTTCTAAAGTATTTTGTTTCTTTAATTCAATAAGTTCTTTGATGGTTAATTCCGGATCAGGGAAATTCAACAACATCTTAAGCATTCACCTCTAAGATGAGTTATCTTCCATTTTCGACAGAATCACAATTTTCAGATGTTTTGTTAGTCTCTGCGAAAAAAAGGGGCACAGTCTTTTCCAAGCATCTCTCATTGTTTTTTGCTGAACTTCATCCCATGAATCCCCTATGACTATAACTGCATCTGAGATTTTAAATTTCTTCCAAAAGTTTTCAAAAAAGTTCAAAGTCCGTCTAAATTGAGGAATTTTTTTTCCAGGCCTGATGACGAAAATGCGGGTTGACGTAAGTCGGAGTACAACTGTAACTGGAGTCCTTCACCTGGTATCAACAGAAATGAATCTTTATTCCATATCTAATATCACAATCTTTAAAGACCAAATCTGCCTCTTCATTCGATTCGAGCATCCATGCTGACCCATTCTTTTATAAGGATTTTAGGGAAAACACAGCCATATAGAATGTTCCAGAAGCAGGCATCCATGTATGGTCATCCCTTATAAATGTGTTCAAACCACAACGTTGCCATTTATTTTTCAAGACCATCTTCAAATAATATAAAAAATTAAGTTGATAATTGTTATTGTGAAAAAGATAGCTAGAAATTTAAAAATCTGTTTATAAAAATTGAAATCATTGTCCCAAATTTTACTGAAACGAATTAATTGATTAAAAACAATGTTAATATAAAACTTTTGATGGAAATTGGAGAACCAATGAGGCATGCTTCTGGTGAAGAAATGGAAACTATTTCTTTTATTAAATAAATCTAAATTTAAATTATTATGAAAAATAAGAAAAGAAATATCCAAAAAATTTGCATTATAATCATCACTGTTTTCCCTTTTCAACTTTAAACAATTAAGATATATTACGTCATATTCATTTAAAAAGTCAAAGTCGAAAATCAAAATGTCATCAATACAATATATCTAAAATTTAAGTTTTATTATGATTTTCTTATATTTAAATTCATAATAAAATAAAAATAAATTAGCAGCAGTACTAGAATAATTTGTCACCATACTAATTCCACATATCTGATCGAAAGTATTGTTGTAGAAAGTAACATAATTATTGTAAAAACAAAAAGGGCACAAACTTAAAAATAAATCTCTATTTATATTTAATTCATCATTTAAGTAAAATAAATCAAAAATATTTTTTTTATTGTTAACAAGAGCACAAGACTAGCAATAGATATATTGGTGAAGAGATTTTCACAGTCAAATACCTGCATTTTCCAAGGAAGGAATTGTAATTTGTCCAAAACTTCAAGACTATTATCAATTGTCAAAAAATAATTAGACTTTTTATATTTAAATTTTAAGAATCCATATATCTTTTTTAACAAGTTTTGTAAAGCTACCGGGTGTCCTAAAAAGGACTGACTGATTTTAAAATCCAATAACTCGCAAACGGTGACAGATATTTAAAAACTTCTTGTAGGAGGGTTGTGCATCAGGTCAAACGTTTTTTTACGGTGATTTTCGATTTTAGTTCGAATTACAAACAATAGATGGCGCTGCGATCAATAGATGCTAAATTCAGGCTCGATTTTTGGTCCTTCGGGACCCACTCAATACATTTTAATCTCCTTTTTCCGCATGGAAAAAGAGATCGGCCAAATAATTGAGCCTGTATTTAGCGCCTATTGCTTACAGCGCCATCTATTTTTTGTCATTCGAACTAAAATCGAAAATCACTGTAAACTTTTGACCTTATGCATAATTCTCCTGCAAGAATTTTTTTAATATCTGTCACCGTTTGCAAGTTATTGAATTTTAAAATCAGTCAGTCCTTTTTAGGACACCCGGTACATTAAAATTTTTATTGACACTCATGGATGTACAGTCGTGGAAAAAAAAGTAAACACCCCCTACTAACTCCTCAACAAATTATCGTAGGCGAAAGTTATTGGTACCGAACGATTGGAAATAAAGTCTTCTTTTAAATAATGTATATAATTTTTTTTTTTTGGGGGGGGGGGGGGGGAGGGCATCTGCATATTAAAACAAATCCAAACTTCATTTTTTTCTATGGCAATACCCAATTTTAACGAGATATTTCAAATCTTCGGTTCAAACTATGCCTACACACCAAATTTCAAGTCATTTGAATGATAAGTTTTTGAATTATAAACATTCAAAATTGAGTGCTTCTAATGTTAAATTACATTTTCATATTTTTATTTATATCTCCTGAAATTATGCTCCCAATGTGCTAATTTTTTTTTTTTTTTTTTTTTTTTTTTTTTTTTGTAGCAATAATACTAATATACCCAAACATGAATATGCTGAAATTGCAATTTTTATCATTTTATGATATGAATTGTGAATTATGAAATTAATATTCGAAAAAATTATGAATTGCAACCTACAATTTTTTTGATGGATTTAGATTTATCAAGTCCTGCTTTATGGAAAACTAAAATTTCATTTTTTTCTTCCAAGTAGTTTTCAAATTATGCTTAAAAAACGGCAAAATGATGGTTTAAGGGGCCTTCTATAATAGGAGTGACTAGGTATTTTGAAATTTCTTCTGCTGTCGTGTAATCTAGCAGGCTGCATTGACTTCTTCAGGTGCCTTGATCAAGAAGGGGGCTCTCTCGGTTAACAATCGAGTACGGAACATCAATTTGGATACAGCCTTTAAAATACGCTCGTTTTAAAATAATTAATTTCGTGGAAACTTATGGTACGAATTGCATAAAAATTTGTTTTTAGGCTAATTGAAGGGTGTAGAGTTCATTGATGCTGTCAGAATTGAATACTGCTATTGAAAAAAACAAAGTTATGGTTCGTTTTATTACGTAGATGGCCCCCTAAGAAAATTTTATATGCATCATTTAAAAGTAGACTTTATTTCCAATCGTTCGGTACCAGTAACTTTCTTCTACGATAATTTATTGAGGAGTTACTAGGGGGTGTTTACTTTTTTTTTTCTTTTTTCCACGGCTGTACTACAAATAAACCTAAACTTAATGGGAGTTTTGCGAAACTTGGGCGTCTTCAAAATGAATGTCAAACAGTAATATTTGAAATATCTTTCTTATCATTTTAATAACCAAAAAAGTGTTAGTCTTGCTGCTTGTGAAGCTGAGTTATTTTCTATTTCTAAGATTTGTAAAGATATCATTTGAATTATAAATTTGTCATCCGAGTTAAAATGTAAACAAATTATAAATGATGGAGTAATTTTTAACTCAGATAGCCAAGCAGAATCCAATGGATTAAATATATCTGGTCATCAAATAAATATAGGCATATGACCTTACGTTTTCATTTTGTTAAAAATTTATTATTAGAAAATGTTATTACATTAGAGTACGGTGAAATTGAAAATATTTTTGCAAATTTCCACACAAAAGATGTTCCATGAAAATGGGGTATTTCATGGTATATTCCATGAAAAATATTTCACTAATTTCCTAATTTCATACGTATAATTTTGCGGATAATTTTTTATGCAATTTTGTCTGCATATGTGTTTTTGTTTTTAGAATTATTTAAAGGGGGAAAATGCATCGTTCGCAGGAGGAACATGTGGGGTTTGGAACAAGCGAGCCATTTCTTCGTACGCACCTGTGCAATGCCTGCTTCTCCTAAAACTGTCAGTCTGCGAATGTAACATAGAGCGATGGAAATGGTGTGTGCAGTGCTAAGAAATAAATCTACTTGGGTGGAACTTAAGTATTATTGTACATTTGTTAAGCGTTTTGTGCTCGATTCATAAAAATGTAGGGTAGACCTGAGCTTGTTGGCCCATTTTTTCAACAATATTTTTTCAGCCCCCGGTATGCTATTTCTTTCTCCCAGCTTATTTTGTCTCCAATAAATAACGTTACCTTGTATAAGCCAGCCGTAAAACAAAATCCGATGCTTCATTGTGCGATTAAATACTCTACAGCATTTTTTTAAAACTTCTAAGCATCGCGCATTTTCAATATTTATACCGTCGTATTGGGAAAAAAAAGTACTTCTCTATTTATTTTTGAGATATTAATTTTTTTGTAGTTTTTAGCGACATTTGTTTCATTTTGGCAACTCAAGTACTCCATTTCTGTAGAAAGTAAAGAAAAAATAGTTTAAAAATAGCAATTATATCTTCTTGTTGCCATTTTCCCATAAAAAAATGAAAAAATGTAACGAAAATACGTGCTATTTTGAGAAAAATATAAATGAACGATTTATGATAAAACATGGAGCTATTATAAACTATATTTAATTTTAAGTATCTATATTAATGCAAATGACGTCATTTTACATAAAATAAAAGCGAGTGCTTTAAGTCTTAAAATTGCAATATGTTTTGCGCTACAGTAGAGTTCCGATTATCCGAGTCCCGCCTAACCGAGTTATTTTCTTCTGGTGGACTGGTGGTTTCTATTATTATGAAACAGCCATTATAAATGAAGCGTTAGGTGAAGATGAAAGAGCAATCGTAAAATGTTAGAACTCTGATTTTCTGGTCAGAATGGGAAGGGGGGGGGGGGAAATGGCCATATTTTTTTCCCCCATTCTGACCAGAAAATCAGAGTTCTAACTTTTTACGACTGCTCTTTCATCTTCCTCTAACGCTTCATTTATAATGGCTGTTTCATAATAATAGAAACCACCAGTCCATCAGAAGAAAACGAAGTAATGGAAATGCCGGGGGCGACACTAAATTCTGAAAAAGCAGAATTCCTGTTCTCTAGTATTTTTTTTTTATTTTATTAAAATTTTTAATTTATTATTTTTTTTAGTTTGTATAATCAGCACATCCTAAAGCTTAACCACGTATGAGAAAATTAGAAAAAAGATTAATTAATAGTTTCTATATGAAGCTCAGAAAGACATCAAGTCACTGAGCCAGCCTGCACCATCAAATGGTGTAGATTGGACCTCTAAATTGATTTGATTTTCCGATAACTAACGGATATGAAAAATCACATAAAATATCAAATATAATTTTAATTTGGTATATAAAAGATACAACGGATAAGAAACTTTGATACTGCCTTCATCGAAATTCTTCTCATCATCACAATGAATGCAATTATAAAATATTCTGTCCCCAATGACACACGATTCGTGTGTCCAACGTTTGTATCTGGTACATTGAATCCAGTCTTGTCTTATTGGCCTATTAGTTAATACCACCCCGCCCAATAACACACCCAAATTTCAATTTTATTGACTTTTATAGGCTTATGAATGTGGAAAACGAACTGTTGGATTGCACGCTAACATGCCCCGGATTAAATGGGCCAATTTACCCCATATCGCCAATTTGTTGTTTGATCGTCGTATGAAAATATTTTGTTAATATTTTTAAAAATCAGTAGGTAGAAAATAAGCTCTGAACAATGGTCTTTTAGATTGCTATTCACCAAAGTGAAACGTTAATTAAGAAACAAATCAGAAACGATTATTTATAAGAGAGAGAAAAAAAAACTTACCTGAGTGAAAATTTGAAGTGGTTTTCGTTTGATTGCTCTTTCGCTGCTGATGTAGTTAATGGAGATAGAAGACATGATAAGACACTCTTCGCTCAGCTAGTAACGCCATCTACTGGATAGTTTGAAAAATATCGCGGATGGGCCAGCGTGTCCTATGGCCAACATGCGCCGTTCCACCCTACCCTTCCGAGCAGTTTACTTAAAAGAAGGAAATGACACAGATCAAACGAAAACACAACAATTTATTTATAACATTAAACAGGGAGATTAGCAGTGAAGTGGGTAGATTAAAACTCAGACGATCAAGACTAAGCTCAATTCTACTAAAGACTAAGAGGGGATATCCTTTTCCAAAAGACTTATTAAATTCAAACTAATCGATACGGCATAACTGTTCTTCTACAGGAAACTAGAATGTCACTTTAACAAGGAATATCACTATAATGTGGAACCCCATGGATTTCTATAACTTTTTATTCCTAATACGAAACTTTACATTCTTACCATGCTTGGCGAAAAACACACAGCTGTATATTATATTAGGTTGAGCAAAAAGTTCTGGGAAATTTTTAATCTAATAGTTACCAGAATTTGTATCGTATATAGGAGTACTAGTGGTACAGTATAGACGTGGCTCCATCTGATTATGGCCTCTTTCGATCAATACAACACTTTTTCAAGGGCCGTCGATTTGAATCTTTTAATGAAGTTGAAGAAGCATGTCAAGAGTTTTTCGATTCCAAGGAGCCGCCATGGTCCTTCCAGTAAATCCGAAATTTGGCAGAAAGTCGTGGACTATGACGGTCTCTACTTTGAAGAATAGTCCTTGTTGCTTTTGTTGTTAATTTGCGCATAACAACGCAACTTTCACAAATTTCCCAGAACATTTTGCTCAACCTAGTATCATTATATCCAACGCAGTTAATTGGAAATTCCGCTTGCAGTCAACACATGGAGAACTTGATTAACTAAGGATAGGATGCGTTAAAAATCCGAAACTAATGTACAGTCGTGGAAAAAAAAAAGTAAACACCCCTACTAACTCCTCAACAAATCATCGTAGACGAAAGTTACTGGTACCTAACGACTGGAAATAAAGTCTACTTTTAAATGATGTACATAAAATTTTCTTAGGGGGTCATCTACATATTAAAACGAATCCAAACTTCATTTTTTTTCAATGGCAATACCCAATTTTAACGAGATATTTCAAATCTTCGGTTCAAACTATGCCTAGACACCAAATTTCAAGTCATTTGAATGATAAGTTTTTGAATTATAGACATTCAAAATTTAGTTCTTCTAATGTTAAATTACATTTTCATATTTTTATTTATATCTCCCGAAATTATGCTCTTAATGTGCTATTTTTTTTTTTTTTTTTTTTTTTGTAATAATAATACTAATATACCCAAATATAAATAAGCTGAATTTGCAATTTTTATAATTTTATGATATGAATTATGAATTATGAAACTAATATCCGAAAAAATTATGAATTGCAACCTACAATTTTTTTGATGGATTTAGATTTATTAAGTCCTGCCTTATGGAAATTCAAAAATTTCACATTTTTCTTCCAAGTAGTTTTCAAATTATGCTTAAAAAACGGCAAAATGATGGTTTAAGGGGCCGTCTATGATGGAAGTGAGTAGACATTTTGAAGTTTATTCTGCTGTACTGTAATGTAACACGCTTCATTGTCTCCTTGAGTGGCGCTTAAGGTGCCTTGACCAAGAAAGGGGCTCTCTCGGTTAACAATCCAATACGGAACTTCAATTTGGATACAGCCCTTCAAATACGCTCGTTTTAAAATGATTAATTTCTCGGAAAATTATGGTACGAATTGCATAAAAATTCGTTTTTAGGCTAATTGAAGGGTGTAGAGTTTATTTATGCTGTCAGAATTGTGTACTGCTATTGAAAAAAACAAAGTTATGGTTCGTTTTAATATGTAGATAGCCCCCTAAGCAAATTGTATATACATCATTTAAAAGTAGACTTTATTTCCAATCGTTTGGTACCAGTAACTTTCTTCTACGATGATTTGTTGAGGAGTTAGTAGGGGGTGTTTACTTTTTTTTTTCCACGACTGTACCTTAAGGCTGCTAGTCACTCAGATTTCGAATTCCCGAATTCTCCTCACTAATGCTAAGTCTATGGGCGTTGAATGCATTCGTATATTTAAAATATTTCCACAAGAAATTAATATTTTTAATTGCCTTTTTCTTTGGACTCTTTTTAAAAGATTTTTTTTCTTCATAGTTCTCAAAATATTTCTAAAATCTATGCTTAATTTAATGTTAAAAGCGGACGAACTGGAAGTAAGACACTTCATATAAAATTAAGTATATATTTTAGAAATATTTTGAGAACAAAGAAAAAAGAGACATCCTTTAAGAAGAGAACACAGAAAAAATAAATTAAAAAAATTAATTTCCCGAGGAGATATTTTAAATTTACAAATGCATCAAACGACCATAGACTTAACATTAGTGAAGGGAATTCGGAAACTGAGTAACTATCTACTAGTCAGTTTACAAATTCCCCTCGGTAATGTTAAGTCTGTGGGCGTTTGATACATTCTTTTTTTTTTTTTTTTTTCTTAGTTGTCAAAATATTTCTAAAATATGTAGGCTTAATTTAACATTTTATGTGTTAAAATCTGACAAATTGGAAGCAAAATTTTAACACATGTCATATAAAATTAAGCATACATTTAAAAAATATTTTGAAAACTAAGGAAGAAAGAGACATCCTTTAAGAAGAGTACACAGAAAAAATAAGTTTAAAATATTGATTTCTTGAGGAGATATTTTAAATATACGAATATATCACACGACCATAGACTTAGAATTATTGAAGGAAATTCGGAAGCTGACTACTAGCAGCTTAACGATGCGTGATGCGCTCCAAATCCATCGATTCCAGCTCCCACTGCTCTTTATATAGCAACTACACAACCATAGTTACCTAATTAGCATTTCATCGTAAAAAATAACTGTGACAATCAGATTTCCTGAGATTTACACATACTTTGCTAGATTTAAAGAAATGACAGAACAGGCCATTTCACGCACAAATGTTAGAATTCGACACCGTAATCGCACGCAAAATCTCAAAACTCACTCGACCACTAGAGTCCCTTATAAAGAGTAGCTATACGTTATGCTATAATGTTTTGTTTAAAGTTTCAGAATACATTGGTGACTAAAAAAAAACAATATTTAATATAGTTAATTAATTATTAAATTTTAAAAATAGAGTGTATTTATGAAATACTCTGAATTAACTTTAGCATTAAAATTACTTTTTTAAAATCCATACTTTTACGATGTGCAACAGCATTTTTTAAACGAGTAGTAATTACAAGTAGGAAACGAAATTATGACCTCTTGGTTAATGAATGAGAGTTCATTAAAACGTACAGCACATTTAAGCTTAAAAAGAAAAGAATATTAACTTCTAAATCAGTCTGGAAAAGTAATTAAATGAGTTGAAATAATTACGCTTATTTCCACAGGAAAACAAGTGCAAACCGTGTTTAACGAAACAAACTGGTTCCTGTATCTTTATGAGAATTTGATTACAGCTGTAACCCACGCTATAATGAATCTTGATCTTTGACAGAACCTAAGCGGTTTTGTTTTCTAAAACCTTTGATATAAATGAGGTATTTATATCGAATGTAAGTGCTTACTGAACCTTAACCGGAATACAAAAAAAATAATTGTTTTAGCAATGGAATCTGGAAGATCGTAATTCATAAAATAATTTATCTGTGTGGTTAAAGTTTAATATGGTTTGTTAAAATTGATACTCACAAGGAAAGTCTCCATACGGGCATACTCCGAAAAATCTGAAAAACTTACAGAATGTTCTTCTCATAACGATATATATGTTTATAAAAAAAATTTTGGCGGAACCCCGATAGACCGTCCGTAAAAAAATAATGAAAATTTCATTATTTGGCGATTTTTTATCGGTTGGCGATAGAATACAATTTCAAAAAATACTTTTTTATGCAAGTACAATTTAAGGAAAAAATGTTTCATGCTGAACTTGTTTAAATAAATTTAATTCAAATAACTTTAGTTTTGTCAGTTTTAGTTTGTTTTAACTGTAACTTTGTCATATCGACATTTATATGTATTTATATTGGAATTTAACTATCAAAACTATCAAAATCAAGTCCAATTGAGCATTGTCGATTCAATCTTGTTGCTATGGAAACAACTTCTTAGATATTTAAATGTGTAACAGCAGCATTCTTCATCTGGATTTCATTTTTCAATACGCTTAAATGTATGAAAATATTTTTTTCAATATGAATTATTTTCTTATATATGAAAATATTTTTTTTCTCAGTGATAAATTAATTAACTGCAGCAACAAGCAATATATATATGTAATACAAATTAAGTCTCTCATTGTTTAAGTTTAAATTCATTAAATATCATTTACACGCATTCTAAAAATCCACTAACAAACAGTTTTCAGTTAGATTAAAATCGTTTGCTTTTGGCGAGCAAAAGTGCTGCTCGCCAAATCGCATGACGCTTTTATCTTTTCACGCCCAATATTCGAAAGTATTTTATTTTTTACAGACTTTCTACTGTAATTCCGCCGCTAAATTTGACTGATCCTTTATTACATACATAAGTAGTTCAATTAGTATTTTTTTTAGGTATATATATATATATATATATCTGACCTATGTCACACTGTAACTCCCGTAATTATGAACCGATTTCGATGTAATTCGGTGTGTACATAGTACATACATATGTCTCGACCGAGTTCGTTGGCCAGCTTCATCCGCCGTTTTGTTTCAAAATGGCGGCCATTTAAAATTTTTTTAAAAATTTAAAACTTGAAATGTGGTACCAAAAAATTAAAAATGGAAAAATATTTTTTTCTTATGTATTTGACCTTTATACAAAGATTCCGGAGCAGTTTTTGTTTCGTCTATATCTTAAAAAATGGCTGAGTTATAGCATTTTGAATTTCTAGCATGGCTGACATTTTGAAACGTCCTGAATTTTGTTACGCAATAAAAGGCGTATTTATGAACCGATTTGGATGTAATTCGGTGTGTACATAGTACATACCAATCTCTCCACCGAGTTCGTTGGCCAGCTTCATCCGCCATTTTGTTTCAAAATGGCGGCCATTTAAAATTTTTTTAAAAATTTAAAATTTGAAATATGGTACCAAAAAATTGAAAATGGAAAAATGTTTTTTTCTTATGTATTTGACCTTTATACAAAGATTTCGGAGCAGTTTTTGTTTCGTCTATATCTTAAAAAATGGCTGAGTTATAGCATTTTGAATTTCTAGCGTGGCTGACATTTTGAAACGTCCTGAATTTTGTCACGCGATAAAAGGCGTATTTATGAACCGATTTGGATGTAACTTCGTTTATACATAGTACATACCAATGTCTCGACCGGGTTCGTTCGCCAGCTTCACCCGCCATCTTGTTTAAAAATGGCGGCCATTTAAATTTTTAAGAAAAATTTAAATTTGAAATGTGGTACCAAAAATTGAAAATTGAAAAAATATTTTCTTCTTATGTGTTTGACCTTGATAAAAAGATTCGGGAGCAGTTTTTGTTTCGTCTATATCTTAAGAAATGGCTGAGTTATAGCATTTTGAATTTCTAGCGTGGCTGACATTTTGAAACGTCCTGATTTTTCTCACGTAATAACAGGCGTATTTATGAACCGACTTGGATGTACCTTGGTGTGTACATAGTACATACAAATATCTCGACCGAGTTCGTTGGCTAGCTTCATCCGCCATCTTGTTTCAAAATGGCGGCCATTTAAAAAATTAAAAAATAAAAAAATTTAAATGAGATACCAAAAAAATTGGAAAATGAAAAAGATTTTTTTTGTATGTGTTTGACCTTAATACAAAGATTCCGGAACAGTTTTTCTTTCGTCTATATCTAAAAAAAATGGCTGAGTAATAGCATTTTGAATTTCTCTTGTGGCTGACATTTTAAAACGACCTGATTTTTGTCACGCGATAACAGGCGTATTTATGAACCTATTTGGATGTAACTTGGTCTGTACATAGTACATACCAATGTCTCGACCGAGTTCGTTGGCCAGCTTCATTCGCCATCTTGTTTCAAAAGGGTTGCCATTTTTAAAAAAATTAAATTTAAAATTTAAAATGAGGTATTAAAAAATTGGAAACTGAAAAAGATTTTTTTTAAGTGTTTGGCCTTGATACAAAGATTTCGGAGCAGTTTTTGTTTCTGAAAATTTGTTCTTTTGTTGATATCTTAAAAAATGGTTGATTTATAGCACTTTGAATTTCTAGCATGGCTAACATTTTGAAACGATCTTGTATTTGTCACGCGATAACACACGTATTCGCCTATTTCGATGTAAGAAGGCACGTGGATAGTATACATCAACACCTCGACCAAGTTCGCTGGCCAGATTCATCAGCCATCTTGTTTCAAAATGGCGGCCATTAAATTAAAAATTATATATATATTTAAAGTGAGGTGCAAAAAAATTAGAAATTGAAAAAGGTTTCTTTCTTAAATATTTGATCTTGATATAAGGATTCAGGAGCATTTTTTGTTTGTCTTTACCTTAAAAAATGGCTCAGATATAGCAGGTTCAATTTCTATTGTGGGTGACATTTTGAAAAATCTGATTTTTTGCATGCGATAGCACTCCTATATATTAACCGATTCCGATGTGAGTGAGCATGTGCACAGCAATTACTAAGGTCTCGACCAAGTTCACTGCTTAGCCTCATCCACCATGTTGTCTTAAAATGACAGGCACTTTAAATCGCCGAATTTGGCAGCCAAATATAAGTTACTTTAAAGAAAAACAGCTTGGATAAAACTGACTAATTTCGCGATATTCTCATTCATTATATTGATAAAAATTAGTATTGAATCTCCTATATTCGGTTTCCACTAAATTGAGCTTCGTGTGTTTGCATGATATAAGTTGGCTTTTTTAAAATAAGGATTATGAAAGCTACCTCTTCCTCCCGGCACTGGCCGGAAGGACTTTTTTTTTTCAAAATATTCTGAGAATGCAGTAAGGAGACCTTCCTTGTCAGCAAACTTTATTTTATTGGAATTAAAAAATTTGATTTTACCGTCAACCGGGGTGTCTCATATTCTGCCTCTCGTTGTCTTTAAAGATACAAAAATTATTGAACTTTTCATTTAAACAATCTCTATTTTTTTTTTAAGATGTCAATTGTAAAGTTCAAAATTCAAATTTAGTACTTTTAATGAATAGTTTTTTTTATTATTATTATTATTTAAAAAGTGGAACAAAGTCACCCTTGGCTTGTGATGACTTTGTCTCCTAACTAAAATAAAATCCCTGCCGGCTCGGCTTACAGGCGCAGGTAGATTTCGAAGTTAAGTACTCATTTCACCAACAAAAACTAAATCGTGATTAGAGATAAACCCACATTAACAATTTCATCTGCCCGCTTTTGACGAGTTTTTAATTTAATTTTTATATAAGAGCTTGTTTTATCAGAATCATGTTAAGGCGGTATTAAAAATAACACTTTTCCATGCTCAACAACTCGACATTTTCTGACACGTTTTCAGATTAATTTTTAAAAGAAAAACATGAAACTTGCCGTCGTGATTTTTGAAGAGATCTATAAGCGACCTGTTTTTTTTTGTTTTTTTTCGTTCAATTAATTAGAACTTGATTTTTAAACAATTATTTTCTAGGACAATATCTTTCGTTTCCAACACCATCGCTTCGGAAAATTCGGTTTAAAATGCCCATTTTGACATCATTTTTTAAAAATATATTCTGCCTCTATCAAAAAATCGACCATTACGGTACATTATATAATTTCTGAATAAGAGAATCTACCAATTGGATGCGTTTGAGAGCAAAAAGGAATTAAAAAATGAGTCAGAAAATAAGCAGTTTGGATTTGAGTACACCCTTATAATACGATGATTTTTTCAACCGCTATGTATTTTTTATTTTTTTACTTTTTTGCCGTAAGATTTAGTGCAATCAAAAACTAGTCATTATAAAAGTTGTAGATAATATTAAGAAGATATATAATAACGATACATTTAAAATGTCTTATTTAAAAGAACTTCTTTATAGCGTTGTTAAAAAATACCGGGAGACAAAGTCTCTGTTTACTTAATTAATTTTTATATTAGCTTATTTTCAAATGTTTCACTAATCTGATTTATTCAAGGACAAAAACAGCCCGTTAACAGGGAGATCGCCACTGTTTGTTTTTTTAATTATAATTCAGTCTTCCGAATTTTTTTTAATCCGATCAAATTAGCGTGCTTTTAGAGTTTGCGGTGTCTGAACGGGGGTTGGCGAGCGTCGCTCGTAGGTGGCAGAGCATCCTAGTACTATAATAAAAAAGTGTCTACGCAATTTTATAGGAATTTTAAAAAATGTATATATGCATATTTAAGTAATATCATATTATTTGACGTTTGATGAACTAAAAAGCTTTGCTCGCTTTATATTGAAGCTTTTTTAACGGTTTTCGAAGCTCAGAAAATATTTTTTTTTTCAATTATGAAATTTAATCTACTCAATATTTGGTTAAATTTTGATAAGTTTTGTTTAAACTTTTGCTCAGTTAACTTTTTTTAAATGTATTGAATTTGTCTATAACGTATTGTCTATGTTGAAATTTTTGACCGTATAAAGAGATTCTTGAAATAAAAAAACATTTTTATATACTATTCTAAAATATTTTGAATTACTTCTTTTAAACAATTTACTCAATATTTGGTTAGGTTAAATAAGGTTTGTTAAAATATATACAAAAAATTTATTGAATAAAAAACACTTTTCAAAACTTAATTGCTTTGATATATATAAATTTATGTTATGTGTAGTATGTATTATTTGACGCTCGATGAACTAAAATATTTCCTTCTCTGTTTTGAAACTCTTCGACTAATTTACATAATTTCTTGAAGTAAATAGAACATTAAAAATATAAAAACATACGTTTTAAAATAGTATTTTAAACTAAAATAATTTACTCAAATGTTTGGTGAAGTTAAGTAAGGTTTGTTAAAATATATATAAACAATTTTACTGAATAAAAAACGCTTTTCAAAAATTAATTCCTTTGATATATACAAATTTATGTTATATGTCGTAATTTCATTCTCTGTTTTGAACTTTTCGAGTATTTATATAATTTCTTGGAGTAAATAATACATTAAAAATATAAAAACATACATTTTAAAATAGTATTTTAAGCTAAAATAATTTACTCAATGTTTGGTGAAGTTAAATAAGGTTTGTTAAAATATATATAAACAATTTTATTAAATAAAAAACACTTTTCAAAAATTAATTCTTTTGATATATACAAATTTATGTTATATGTCGTATTATTTGAAGCTCGATGAACTAAAACATTTCATTCCCTGTTTTGAAACTTTTCGACTATTTACATAATTACTTGGGGTAAATAGTACTTTAAAAATATAAAAACATACATTTTTAAATAGTATTTTAAACTAAAATGTCTTACCCAATGTTTGGTGAAGTTCAATAAGATTTATTAAAATATATATAAAAATATATATTAAATAAAAAAAACACTTTCAAAAATTAATTCCTTTGATGTATACAAATTTATGTTATATGTCGCATTATTTGAAGCTCGATGAACTAAAACATTTCATTCCCTGTTTTGAAACTTTTCGACTATTTACATAATTTCTTGGGGTAAATAGTATGTTAAAAATATAAAAACCTACATTTTAAAATAGTATTTTAAACTAAAATGACTTACTCAATGTTTGGTGAAGTTCAATAAGATTTGTTAAAATATATATATATAAAAATTATTGAATAAAAGGCACTTTTCAAAAATTAATTCCTTTGATATATACAAATTTATGTTATACATGTATGTCGTATAATTTGAAGTTCGATGAACTAAAACATTTCATTCTCTGTTTTGAAACTTTCAACTAATTTATATAATTTTGTGGAGTAAATAGCACATTAAAAATATAAAAACATACATTTTAAAACAGTTTTCTAAACTACAATAATTTACTCAATGTTTGGCGAAGTTAAATAAGGATTCTTAAAATAGTACACAGTTTTATTGGAATTAAAAATCACTTCGAAAGATTTAACTTACTGACGTATGGAAGGATTTTAACGTTATCTGCCGAAGTTATCTGCCGAATTAGTGGACGTTCGATGAAATAAAAAATTTCATTATCTGTTTTGAAACTTTTCGACTATTTACATAATTTCTTGGAATAAATAATACATTAAAAATATAAAATCATACATTTTAAAATAGTATTTTAAACTACTTTAAAATAATTTACCCAATTTTGGTGAAGCTAAATAAGGTTTCTTAAAATGTAATACACAATTTTATTGGAATGAAAAATCCCTTTGAAAGATTTAACTTACTTGATGTATGGAGATTTATTTTATATGTCATATTGTTTGCAGTTCGGTGAACTAAAAGAGTTCGTTCGCTTCGCTTTGATTGAATAAACATTTTCTAAGTGTGCAAAGAAGTATTTCTTGAGATTAAAGAAACAGTTTAAAATACTTTACTTAGGTATTACAAAAACATTTTCTCTGACATTCTATTATAACAAGTCTAGTAGAATGATAAACTTAACTTATGTTAAAAAAACTTTATTAAAAATATTTTTTAAAAAAAGATTTATTCTAACAATTAAAAAAAGCATTTTAAAGTCTTTTATTTACTTACTACCTGTGAATCGAATTTGTATGTGCCATTATCTTATTATTCCAACTTCGATGCAATGGAAAAGGTCATTAACATTTTTTCTTTAAATATTCAAAAATGATTTTCTCGGAATTAAAATACATTTTATTAGAGTTTATTCACTTATTATTTAGTACATTTATCATTCTATTGCTTTATTTTTCGGTTCGATGTACTCAACAAGTTTGTTCTGTTAACCTTGGGTATTTGTGAAAGCAGTAGATTTCGAAATATCATTACATTTACTTTGAATAAGTGTTAATTAATACATTTTTCTTATTCTTATAGCAAATTTCCAAACATCATTTGATTTACTAAGAATGCAGCGTTAGTGATATTCCAATCCAAATATAGATTTCCCTTTATTCGTATAAAATATAGAAACTATAATGAATCGAATAATGACACGAAAAATAAAATAACGGCAGTTTCTTTTCTTAATTAATAGTGATGGAATGGAGAGTGCCGAAATCTGATCGAATCGCTTGTGGTAGAATATTTATTATAGGGATCGTTGACCTCTTTAGATATAAAAACTAAGTTCTCCATCGCAACAATTTTTAAATACTTCAAGTGCAAAAATTGTACGCTTTACAAAAAAGAAAAAATATAGGAGTACGGTAACAATTTGTAAAATTAACTATCTATAAAAATTAAAAAAAAAAAAAATTGTTTGTTTGTAGGATTAAGATATGGAACTATCGAGCTGATTTCAAAAATAATAGTAGCAAAATTCAAGTGACCATCTCTGCTCTGCTCCAAGACAGGTTTTATTTTATACCGGTACAACAACACCCTACAGGGACGGCGAATCTTTTCACATCCACGTGCCAAATTTTTCCAAAAATATTTCTTAAGTGACCATGACGTGCCAACAATAAAAAAAAATTAACGGATCAAATAATAACGAATCAAAATTACTTCAAATTTTGTTTTTAGCATTAAAAGAAACATGGATAATATTTTATGTTATACTTTAGAAATTTATTGTGTAAATATTACTTCTGTTGTCTCATCTTACAAGGGAACCACTTTTGGTGTTGCTCGCACTGAGAGCAACCAGGTGACCTGGCATTGAGACCTGGTGCATTTTAAAGCCCTATATTATGAAGTTTGAGAATCGATAAATTTTTTCTGTTAAAATAATATTTCTTGATTATACAGCACTTTCTGACACATACATAACTTTACTATACATAACTTTCTGAAAATGATATTTTGGAGACCACTTTTCGAACTATTAACATTGAATTTTTTTAAAGAAAAGCATTTAAAAATAAAAATTAGTTAATAATAAGTATAAAATATTGAAAAAAGTTTGAAAATTCCTTCAAAAACCCACGAATTTGATTTTCAAAAATTGCAACTTTATATTCATATTTTTGGCGGGGAAACAGTTGGCGTTTATTTTCAGAAGTAGAGCTTTCCGGCAACCCTAGCCAAATGTCGTAGCTGAATTTGTAATAGGAAGAATTTGCAATGTCCGACCTATTTGGCCACAGTAATTTTTCTAAATTGTGTAAAAACATTAATTTACTTTACGATTCCTTTTACCAAACGACTATTTAATACAGCAACATTTCATTTTAAACATTCGAAACTTTATTTCATTCGATTTCAAAAGAAAATAGTTTGCTTATTTTGTATTTCACTAAAAAATAGTTTCAATGATCTTCGAAGCTTTTATAGAATTATATTTATTACTTATATATTTATCGTCTGCGTAGAAAAAAAAAAATATGAAAACCTAATATTTGTTTCTTATGCTATCAATTATAAAAAAAAAAATCACAATCTAATATAATTCTAGTAATATGTTCTGTATATTTTCTCTTTGGATAAAGCGGGCGGGAAAATTGTAGCGCCCTATTTGGCGACTTAACTCACTTTTGGCGTGAAATAAACAAATAAATATGTAATAATAAAAAATGAAAAGTATAAAAAAGTATATAAAATATTATTTTAACAGAGAAATTTTTTCGGTTCTCTAACTTTTATGTATAGGGCTACAAAACGCACCAGGTCTCGATGCTAGGTGCGAGCAACACCAAAAATGGTTCCCTTGTTAGGTGCCAAATAATTTATATCACCTTCGTACTTACAAGGAAGGTCTCCATACGGGCATACTCAGAAAAATCTGAAAAAATTACAGAATGTTCTTCTCATATGGATATATATGTTTATAATTTTTTTGGGGGCGGAACTCCGATACAGCGTCCGTAAAAAAATAACGAAATTTTCGTTTTATTTGACGATGCATCACCAGTTGGCGATGAAAAAAAATACACTTTTATGTAGAAAAAAACTTTTTATGTTCAATTTGTTTATATAAGTTTAATTTAAATAACTTTAGTTTTGTTATTTTTAATTTTTTTAACTATAGTTTTGTCATTTTTAGTTTGTTTTAACTGAAGTTTGTGATGTATATTTATATGTGTTTATAATAAAATTTAAATATGATATTTTACGATTTAAAACAAAATGTAAATTGATTTAAATTGTTTCAAGCTCAAAAATAAGGCAGACAGAACACTGTCGATTTGATTTTGTTACTATGGAAACGACTTCGTCTTCGGTACGGAAATGTATTATGGCAATCAAATGTCAGCTGGCTCTAACTTAAAATAGGTATTTGCAACTTGCAAAGCATGGAAAATATTTTTACAGCGATAAATTAAATAACTACAGCAACAAACAACATATATATGTAATGTTAAAAATATATAATAACCTCTTTCATTGATTAAGTTTAAATTCATTAAAAACCGTGCATTCTAAAAATCAATTAATAAACAATTTTCAGATGCATTAAAACCGTTTGCTTTTGGCGAGGAAAATCCTGCTCGCCAAATTGCGTGTCATTTTCATATTTTTGCGCCAAATATTCGAAAGTATTTTATTTTTTTACAGATTTTCTACTGAAATTCCGCCGTTAAATTTAACTGATCCCCTGTTACATACATGAGTAGTTTCACTAGTACTTCTTTCAACATATTCTGAGTATGCCCAGTAAGGAGAACTTCCTAGTTAGTTATTTTTAAGAGAATGCAAGTTGTTTCTGGAATTGAATTTCAAGTTGTTATAATTTTATCACTGGAATTTTTGCTCATAATGCCTTTTAATCATTTTTTTGGAATGATCTCTTAATTCTCTCTTATATTTAAAATTTTATGAGCCAATATTGTGCTATGTTGGGATACATAAAGTTATATTTAAGTTTGTTCGAACAGTATGTCAATGACAACCAACCGAACTCATCGAATTCATATAAACAGAGAGAACATCTAGTTTAATCGATGCATTTTGTGAAATTCTACTATATTTTGATGTAGAACCTGAATCAATGCCGTGCCAAAAATAATCCGCAGCGTGCCACTTATGGTACGCGTGCCACAGATTCGCCATTCTTGCCCTAGTAGGTGAAAAAAAAAAAAAAAAAAACGTTGTAAAATGAGATTTCTGTGCTATTGTTGAAGCTAGAAACTTAGAGATTATATACCTATATACTAAACTCTAAAAACTAGAAGTTTACTGCGGTGGTAAACGTTCTGAAATTGTGATTTCTGTGATATTGTTGAAGCTGAAAACTTAGATATTAGACACTAAACTCTAGAAACTAGAAGTTTACTGTGGTGTTTACCATTAAGATATAAATACGCGCTATGAAAGAAATTCTAAAAATTTTGAAAATTAAGAGTGCGAATTGAACAAATTTCGTTTTAAAAAGCTCTAAATTACGATTTATTTGGAACTGTTAGGTCTAGAAACTCTAAATTCGACATGGTTGTTACTTTTAAGTAGAGTTGCAAAAAACCCACAGTTTTTGAGGGGCGGGAATAAACTCGGGAATTTTAGGGAATATTGGAAATTTTGAAGGATTTTTGAAAATAAACAAAACCAATTATTTTTCAATTTAAAATTTTCATTTTAAAGACATTTCAGGGAAGAATGTTCCCAAAAGATAGATTTTTACATTATGAATTCACAAAACTTATAATTTTACAGTCTAAGCCTTTATAATTTATTAAAATTCATTAGCTTTACAGTAGTGGCGGCTGTAAAATGGTGAGGATTTAAACGTTTCTTTAAAAATTACTTTTTTTCGTTTCTGTTGGCTCGCATATCTACTTATTCAGGCATATTCTATATTCATTTTCTTACGAGTTGCATCATATTTTTTCATTGATTTCTTTGAATTTTGTTTATTTTCTTTCTTTCTTTACATTCGTTGATTCGAAGAACAGAGGTGAAGTTTTATCCGTGTCTGGGAATGAATCTATTATCTGCATCTTTCATTTTTTACTTATCGATGATTCAAATACCAAAATACTTATGATATTTTAATTTCTGTTACTTAGTATTTCTGAAACTAAAGCGTGTATTTCGTTAGTTTTCATGTAAACCGTGCTATTTTAAAAATATTTTTATTTGATTAGTTTTGTTTACGTCGACAAAAATTGAAATCATTAAAAATAATAAATTAAAAATTTTCCGTGCTTTAAATTTTCTGAAAACACCCAGAAATTTTTAAAATTTCCTTCCCTAAAAACCCGGTTTATTTCCAGGAATAAACCGGGTTTTTTTACCCTTTGCAACCCTACTTTTAAGACTTGCTTCCACAGAACAATTTCTAAAAAATTAATGTGAAAGAGAAAATAAAAAAAAGCTCTAAATTTGCTATTTCTGTGGTACTGCTGGGATTAAAAACTTGTTGCTTACTTTTAAGATGTAAATACCTTCTAAGAACGGTTTCTAAAAAGTTTAAAATTTAAAACGGTGAAATGAGCGCAAAACGTTCTGAATTGCGATTTATTTGGAATTTTTAGTACTAGAAACTTGAGATTTACTCGTTCATGTACAATAAATCTAGATTTCTTTTTTCTCCAAAGCATTCGAAAGACCTTATGCAATTTAAATGCAACACAACCGGTTGCCACGCAACTAGTATTTTTATAAAGTAGAGAGAAAATCGTAATTTTAAATTTAGCCATTGTCAAAGTTTTCGTTATCAGCAGTGTGCGATCCATCTGTTGAAGATTAATCAGTTTATGCAAAAACTACTCACATTTGTTTATGTTAATGTTATGTTTCTTTTAAGCAGCGATTCACATAATTAACAGTTGCTGCATTCTTAAAAGAGGACCACCAAATATGGTGCACACAGATTTCGATATTTTTTAAAGTATGCTGTATAGGATCATACCCCTAACTCATCATTGTCATCATCAACATCAACCGTTTTCAATCCACTGCTGGATGTAGGTCTCCCCCAGATTTTCCTTCCTGCCTAGTTCTTTAGTCCTCCAGTTAACACCGGCTACTTTTCTGATTTCGACAATACATCTTACTTGAGGTCGTCTTCTTGGCCATTTTACATCTCTAGGATACCACTGTAGGGCGTTTGTGCTCCATCTAATGTCTTGTCTTCTTGCAATGTGCCCAGCCTATTTCCATTTTAGCCGTTTAATTCTTTCAATGATGTCAAAAATTTTTCGTTTGACTTCTTATCCAGGTTATTCTCTTTCTGTCCCTTCTAGTTATTTCAAGCATGCATGTTTCCATACTTCGCTGTGTTGTTTGTAATTTTTGCACCAACCTTTTTGTTAAAGTCCATGTTTCTGCTCCATAAGTTATTGCAGGCAAAACTCATTGGTTAAACACCTTTATTTTCAAGTAAAGAGGCATGTTACTCTTCAGAACAATATTGTTCTTCCCAAAAGCACTCCACCCATTTTTTGTGCTTCTATTGATTTCATTCATGATACTAATATCCGATGATATTTCCTGTTCAAGGTACACATAACTTTGCACTTCTTTAATCTCAGTGTTGTAGACGATTTTCTTTTTTCATGCAAATGAGTTTAACATCACCTTAGTCTTTTCCAAATTTATTTTTAATCCCACATTAATGTTAGCTTCTGCCAAATCTATTAGCATATTTTACAATTCTTCAGGGCTATTACTGAAAATTAAAATGTCGTCAGCGAGCCGGAGATGACTTAAATGTTCCCCATTTGTTCTAATACCTTTGTTTTCCCAATCCAGCTTCTTGAAAATATTTTCTAAGACAGCAGTAAAAACCTGAGGCGAAATGGTGTCTCTTTGACTTACCCCTCTTCCAAGCTTGATCTTCACTTTTCCTTTGTCCAAACGGATGGTTGCTGTTGCTTTCTTATAAATCGTCTTTATGATATGGATATAAGGTTTACCTATACCAATGTCCTCCAGAGATTCTACTACTGCTGATGTGTAGACCGAATCAAATGCTTTTTCATAATCAATAAAGGCAAAGTTGAGAGGTAAATTATATTCCTTATGTTTTTCTATGAGTTTGTTTGGATATGATGCATTGTGCTGAATCCACTTCGGAATCCTGCTTGTTCTCTAGGCTGAGCTGAATCCAGAGCTGATTCAAGTCTTGTCGTTAAAACTTCGGTGAAAATTTTATAAATCTCTGATAGTAAGCTGATCGGACGGTAGTTTTTAATGTTTTCGTTCTCCCCTTTCTTGTAAAATAGCACCATCACAACATTATTCCAATCTTCTGGTACATCTGACTTCTCGAGACATTTGGAAAAGAGTAAGGATAGCATTTTTGCAAATTCTTCTCCTGCTTCTTTGATAAGGCCAGTTGTAATTCCATCTTCGCCTGGACATTTATATTTTTCCCTAAATCTAATGGTTTGCAAAACTTCCTGCGTCATCACTGGGATTGTCTCCAGTTTCTCTTAAATTTTCTCGTGGATCACGTAGGTTGATTTCCCTTTGATCTTCACATTTATATGGATCGTTATAGAATTTTTCGACAAAGTGTACTATTATTAGATTTTGGTGATTGTTCCATCTGCCATTTTCAGTGCAAAAATACTCTTTCTATTTTTGACACGTTACAAGTTTTAATTAGAAATATGAATTCTGCATCTTTGAATTTTTTTATAATTTCCTTATAAACTACACTTACATTTTTGAATTTTTCATGAAAACTGATATTTTTTCTGCAATTTTTAAACAAATACTTCTATTTACGAAAATCAAAATTTATTTATGTCTAGAATTTTTTTTTATTATTATTATTTACCTTTTCGTATTTTTATATTTTAAGCACAGTTCTTTTTTCTTTACTTTGTACACAGTACTACTATTACTATAGCAAAATATTTTTTTTTTACCTCATGAAATTTTAAGTGAAAATTTGTAATTTTTTTGTCTAACTTATGCATGATATTTTTCAAGTCGAATCTCCCAAATATATTTATAATTAAATAATATTAATATAGCATATTTTCAAAATAGTGATAAAATATTAAAGCAGTATATTTTACAGCACTTATAAAGTAACGTTCATTTGCAAATATTTACCAGTTGTATTAATTTTTTATGTCGTCTATATACATTTATATGTAACAGCTTACATTTCGAAATATTGTTTCATTCTAACAAATAAAAAAACCTGTCCACGTCATAATTAAAAATTTAGTCAACTGAAAATGCAACAATAACCTGCAAATATAGTATAAAACTTACCATACATGCATAAAATATTTTTTAAAGAAATTATCTGTTAAACTTTTACAATAATATCAGAATTTTTTTAAAAAAAAATTCTTTTTGATAATCTCATTTGGCTTCTTTTGTATATAATTGCGAGTTAATGAAATAATGATTGATATATTATGTAATGCAATGTATCACAAATACGTTATTAAAAAGATATAAATTACATTCCTTTATGCTTTTTCCAACAATGCTAAAAATATTCATAATCAAGCAACCCCCCCCCCGCCCCCCCCCAAAAAAAATAAATAAATAAATAAATAAAAATAAAACAAATAAATAATACTATAAATTGTGCCGTTTGTAATGTTATTTTACGTTTTGAATTACTTTACAAGTACCGCCGATTAAATCTGTATTTACATGCACTTATACTAATGATGGTTAAAGATTTCTGCGTTCTAAGTTTTTAAGTATTTTTTATACATTTATCACAAATCAGGTATTTAAAAGAAATATAGTATGGTCATAAATGCATTTTTCCAACATTCATAAAAAAATTCATGCAAATAAATTATTTTTATAGTGATAATTTTAATGCTATTTTATGTTTTGAATATGTTAACAATATGTATCTTCCGATTAATTAAATATTTATTAAACTAAAAATGCCGATGTGCGTAATGATAAACATTTTTATATTTCATAATTTAACGTATTGTAATTTATTAAAGGGATATTTCATTTTTTCATTAGTCAATTAAATACATTCTTTATATTAAAAAAAAATTTTTTTAAGCATTATTTCGTAATTGTCATAAGAAACATGTATGTATGTAGTAAATGGAAAAAATAATAGTAAATTTTAAAAAGATGAGATATCTAGACATAAATTGCTTGTGAACTTTCATCAACAAAAATATCAGTTTAAAAATCTCAGAAAAAAAATATAAATGTTGATGAAAAATTCATAACAGTAAATTTAATTTTTTTTAAATATAAGAAATTTCCAAAGGTGTAGAATATATACTAGTAATTCCGTTTAAAACTTGTAACGTGTCAAAAATATTAAATTAATTAAGAAAGAAAAAACGTCACTAGGTAGGATTAAACCCGCGATTCCTGGGCAGCGAACGAACACGCTACCCGGGCGCAATGAAGACCACATACAAAATCTCAAAATAATGAGTATTTCAAATGTATGCTGAATTTTAACTCTTAATTTCCCCAAAACTAAGGCTCATTTGAAGAAAAACCTTTCTCCAGAATAGTTAGGAATATGGCCCCTATAACAGGCTTTAAAATCATCGGAACCTGTGTAAACCACGTTTGGTGGTCTTCTTATTGGTGTGTACATACATTCAAATTTTAGGCTACACTGATTTCAGACAGGGAAAAACTTCTCTCTGTGAAACACATTCTTCAAAAAAATCTTTTATGTAAGGCATTCATTCATCTCCAAAGACAGGTAGGTATATGTGCATCCTTCTTATTATGTTAATTCAGGTCATTTGTCCACCTTGTTTCTGTTTATTTTTTATTATTAGTTTAAGACAAGAGGAGATTATAGGCTTCCTACGAAAGTTCTACAAAATCACAAATACTTTCTGTGATTGTGACTTCGTATTATATTTGTTGCCTGTTATTAGTTAAACTAGTCTCTTTAATTTATAACCAGGGTTCTCGCTGCCGCTCGTCATTGCGCCAAATCGCGACAAAATGCTTCATTTGGCGAGTAAACAAACAGCCAGACTCGTCAAATTGCGAGCGCTCAATTTCTGCTTTTTTTAAGCATGTACCAGTACTGTCCAGTCCAGATTCTTATCCGCGTTACTGAACGATTGATGTCCCTTTTCATGTTCAATCGCACCGTGCCATTTACATTAATCTATTTATGGAGATACCTAGTCAGAACCAATTCAGTCTAGCAACAGCCAAAGACACAGTAAGGATTATGCGATACGTATTTCTCTATTGTCAGTTGATCGCTATCTATGCGCCGGCGTCGTGCCGGTAAAGACGAGAACAAAATTACTCGCATCAAGCGCCAAATAGAGAAAGCTTTGCCGGAATGTGGCGTTGAAATTAGCCATTTACCATACTATTTATTAGTTGTATGCAAAGTATCATTGCTTGGTCAATATTTTCTATCTGTTAGAGTCGAAATCGCATAGCAATTTTTAATGTATATTTTTACAACGGTAAATCAAAGATCGCTGTTTTGTATTTTTATTTAGATTGCTAAAAGAGTGTCCGAAACATTTACACATTTGGGAGACATTTAGAGTGTACTTAGTTATAATAGTTTCTGTTACGGATAGTCGAATTTCTATTTTATAAGCAATTAATAAAAAATTAGGTTATTTTAGAGCATGTTGAAAAAATGAGATACTATAAGGGGTAAAAGATAGAATCTATTTTGCTAGCATTTTTTTTTTCCATTTGGCTACTTTTCTTAATTTCTTATTCGTCAAATCGCTAATGTTGGTCAAAAGCCAGCGAGAACCCTGTAATAATCCTACACTAATAATAACTTATGGTTAACATTAAAAATGTTTTATTAGGTTTTTTTTTTTTTTTTTTTTCCTTTTTAAAATGTCTTCCGATACCAATAAGAATGCCTTCAAGAGTGCTGCCATATGCATAACAAGCATAAACCTACATGTTTTGGGGAGAAGAAAGAAAGACTGTGCGATGACTAGAAATCGACCGAAAATTCGGTTTCGTTTTCGACCCAAAATCAGAGCTTCGTCGAACATTCATTTTCGGCGAAAAAGCTGCCGAAAATTCGGCCGGACCAAAACTCAACCTGACCAAACGCTATCTGTATATGTACACTCTGTCTGTAAATGAGACACACTTTATTTATTGATATGAACTTCGCTGTGTATAATTATCAGTCATGACTGACTGAAGGCGTGAGTGCAAATTATAAAGTAATAATGCATATATGACTAAACTTTGAACACGCTTTACCCTTGCTCATCAAAAGCTGCAAACTTAACAGTAATAAAAAAAATATATATATATTTGAAACCGCAGAAGTGTTTCGATTACTCTCTGAGAAAGTTCTAGTACAATAGATAACCATTTACAAAAATCAATGAAAAGATAAATCGAGGTATGCATACCTAAAACTCATTTTAATTAGATGAGATTCCTATAATTGGGAAATCCTTCTGTGTCGTTGATGAATTAATTTCATTTTATTTTATATGAAAATAAAAATTGGCTCTCTGGGGTCAGGGGCACAGGGAAACGATGTGGGCCACACGTATAATTAATTAATAATTATGTATATTTAACAAATACGTATAATGAATTAATAATTATGTATACTTATGTATGTATTAATCACTAAAAAAATTTTTGGTCGGCTGGTCATTTTCGTTTACCGCCGAAAATAGGAAGATTACCAAAATTCGTTTTCGGTCTTAAAAGCCTATTTCGGTCGATTCTTAATGATGACTACCATGTTTTACAAATCAAAACTAACTGACTATTTAAAAAAAAAAAAATCCCTTTTCATTTAGCAAACTTCAAAATGTATAGTTGGAAGCGGAAGCCTTATTTCCTCGCTGCGCAATCATGGTTGAACTACCTTTTTATCCCTATCAAGCGAAACAAAAATTGCACCTGATCCCATTCTAAACGCTCGATTTATCGAGGTAGATAAAGGGAACTCTCCCTCTCCCCCCTCAGAAAATGAATTTCCGGCCCTGTGCAGAACAATAACGGAAGCGGGTTCAAACCCCTTGATTAAAAGACCGGAATGGAAAAAAGAATTAAACAGTCAAAAAGTCGCAAACTGGCACGCGAATGGACGCAGGGTCTTGCATACCAAATCAGAGGTTGGAATCAGTCAGGAACGGATGTTACTAACTCAACAGCATTTATGACGTGCAACTCAACAGAATGAAAAGCAGAGGAAATGCCTCTATTGAATAGAATATCCTAAAGTTGGCAATTAATCGCTCGCCAACAATATAATTATAGCTAATGTTCCTCATCACTAATTGTGTTTTCTTACCTTTTTCATTTGTATTTACATGATGTAACATCATAAGAATCCCAAATCGTTGTCGTCGCTTTGGAATGAATGAAGATGTTAACAAGGATTTTCCTTCAATTTCCCTATTAGCATTGCATTAAAAAAAATCTACCATTCATTGTGACAAAGAGACAAAAAATAACAAAGAACTAAGCAAAAGTGTTAGAGGTAGGTGGGATATAAAGAGATTACCCTCCCCTCCGAAAAAAAATCTGTAAGGATAGTTTTAAAATATATTACATCCCACAACTTTGATGAAGTCTTAACATAGTTTTTTTTTTTCAAAATTTTAATGCAAATTTTCGGTATTTGATTTTCACACACTGGTCTTAAGAGATAATAAGAGATAATAAGATAATAAGAAATTCTTGTCTGTTATTACTACTCATTTCAAAACAAAAAACACGGTAATAAGAGACATTACTGAAAGTAATAAAAATAAAACTGTTAATAATTTACAAAATAGAGTATGAATTAGCATACTATTAGTCAAAATTGACATATAAATTATAGGGTAAACCGGGGCACATTTACGCGGATTTTTTTCAATGAATTTTCTAATTTTTATGCTTTAACTTAGGAAATTTTAGACATTGTGGTTTTATAAAGCAGTTAATAACGTAAAAATTTGTGCATTCAGTTGTTGCCCTATTTGTGTTTTTAACCGTAAAAAAAAAAAAAAAAAACATTTTTTTTTTAGGCCCAAGTCCTTTGAGTAAACTTTCCCCGGGAACGGGGCAAGTTTATGCATCAAGTGTGGCACATTTACACATATTATAAGTGATAAAAAGAAGTAAGTGAAATAAATATTTAATCAAATTGAAATGTTTTATTTATAACTTAAAACACTGTTTAAAAAAATTAAAGATAATTAATTAAAGAACATTTTATAGGCTAAACTGAAAACATAGGGCTTATTGCTACTTAAAAACAGAAACTATTTAGTCATCTTCACTGTTACAGTTTTTACAAACAAAAAATAAAGTATTTCCTTTTGCACACTTGTCATGGGACCACCTTTTGCATCTAAGACACTGAACCCAGTCTTGATCTTTTTTGGATTGGTTGTATGATTTCAAACAATAAATACATACACAGTTTTCATCTTCGTCATCAGATACATTCACTATTTTCTTTATTACAGAGTGTATAAACTTTTTCCATTTTGCAGTTTTTGGTTTCATACTTTTTCCTTTCATACTTTTTACTAAATGCCAATTTTTCTTGTCTTCTTGTTCTTGCTTCCATAGAAACTAGTAAAATTTTACGTAATTTCTTCTTTTTGAACGAGCGTAAATGTGCCTCGATGTCAATGCGTAAACGTGCCCCGTCGCCAAGTCTGGATTTATTTTTAACGTGCAACGAAATTTAATAACATTTCTGTTCGTACAAATACAGTTCTCAAAAAAGGATACAATTCTGCTAATGTTCATATATTTGTTTATCCTTAACTAAGTATTATTATTTCACAATAAGTTTCAATAAGTTCAACAAGAAATTTACTCACCTTGACAGAAAACAGATTATCCTTTCTTCATGCTAGACCGTAGCTCGACTGACGCTCAAAAACATGTGAGAATACTCACTAGGGAGCAGCATCAATCTGTTATGAATGGTGGTGCGCCAGTTATAACTTGTTTCGGAAAAAGTACACTGCGTAAACGTACCCCATGCGTAAACTTGCCCCGGTCTACCCTATCTAATTTTTCTAACCAATTTTACAATATTAAATGTTATACGGGAAAAAAATCTCGAATTATTATGAGCGCACTTTAAAGTGGATGTGTTTTTCAACCACAAAAAAAAATTATACATACATAAATCATTTCTTTTTACTGAAGAAGTAATAGTAAGTTAGCACTTTTTCATATTTCTAAAAATATTTTGTAAGCTTTTTCTTTCTTTCTTTTGCCCTCTGTCTACTCCTTTGTCTTATTGCCTCCACCTTTCTCTTTTATCAGATTTTATCTATGAGCTAGTTAGAGCACAGTAAAATTAATAAATACTTTAAATTTTTATTTAAAAGATTTTGTATTTTTCCTCGCACCGGTGCATAAATAAAATCTAAAAATGAGATGGATTTTCGATGTTTTCATTAGGCTATATAATAATAAGAATAATAATAATCTCGATTTAAATTCGCCTTAAACGACTGCAATCTTAAAATGACGGTGCAACAATAATTGGTCTATATTCTTAAAAACAATGTTTCCTTCGTTATCTGAAATAAATAGAGATTGTACTGTCCTGTCGCTTATATTAATAATATTAATAATAACACTAGTTGAAGTTAAACTTAATGCCAATTTTTTTTTTCAATATACACATACGTGTGAGTGTGAGTAAAAAAAAAAAAAAAAAAAAAAAAATCAATTTTTTTTAATTAAATAAAAAATTGAAATGGAATCTTTTGAAAATTGACCATTTTACTATATATGACGACACTAGAAGTCAAGGGGTACAAGTGACAACATTTCGATTTGGAGTAAATTGAGTTCAAAGATAATTGACGTTAAAGTTGAACATCAGTAATAAAATTGACTGAATTGAAATAGGAAACGGCTGCTTGTTTCACAGTAGTCTTTGAACTCTTATTTCAATAAAGGTGAAGAAAGTGGAGTGCAATTTTCTTTAAATTTATAAATAATCAATATTGATCATTATTCGGCAAAAGTGCTTGAACTCTAAAACACAACAGTTAATTAGAAAATCACTTATATTTCTTTACCTGAAAAGAAAAAAGCATATTTCCAGGTCGTCTATGCACTTAGTTCAATTTTTTCAATTTTGTCACTTATACCCCTTGGCTTCTGTACTCCATTGGTAGTATATTAGTACTGTTTTTTAGTCCGTCTCTTACAATTGTTATTCTTTTTAATTTGTTACGCCATAAATAATAGATATATGTGTTACGTTCATTATATACATAATGTTCTGATGAATGTTCATAAATTCCTTTTCTGCAACTAAGCTTCGCATTCCATCTAAATATACTGTTAACTCAACATTACGGTAATTCTACTTATAGATTTAGATCTTTTTAGTAACAAAATTTCAATTGATTATAAGAAACATGTTGAGTATTTTCATGAATGAAAATATAATGTTTTAGGTAAATTAAATTCAGAATTTTAAAACATTTGCAAAGTAATAATGACATATGTCTAATGTAAAACAATTAAAAAGTCCTTCTCAAATTTTGCAAAATAAATTCATCATACATTGACAAATCAACTAATAATTATTCTATAATTCGCAAGTATTTTTTATAAACAACTAATTTCTAATTCAATTAATAGTAGAACTATATTTTAAATAACTTCTCTCACTACGGTAATAAAAAATAATCATATCCATCAATTATTAAATATGAAATCTTACAACTATAATTATCTTTATATTGTTGTTATACCAAAATTAAATAAGAATCACCATTGGTTGTGATGGTTATATGACAAAAAAAGCAAGTAACTTATTATTGACTATGTTTACTGAATTGCATGAAGTTAAAATAAAATTTTTTAACAAAAATTGTATAAAAACAGTTTCCAATTAACATATATTATTAAAACTTTAAATAACATGCATTGCATTAAACTTTTGATATTAATGATTTGTTTAATAATATTTACATAAAAGAATTGTTTAGAAATATTAGTTTAATATTCAAAGAAAATAAGAATAATACAGAAAGATTTTACTTTGTATACAAATGTGATCATAAAACAAAAGATTGCTAACAAACGTATATTTCTATTCTGACATTTTAAACAACAGATGTAAAATTAAAATAAAAAAATAAAAATAAAAATTATACTCGACGTTTCGGTTTTTTCTTTAAAACCCTCATAAGGAGTAAATATTTTTAAATATAAGTTTGAATTTTGCTTCGATAAACTTTGAAAATAATGTTTACTGTTTTGTATTTAAGAATATTTACCCATGATGGTGGTTTTAAAGAAAAACCCGAAACGTCGAGTATAATTTTTATTTTGATTTTGATTTTATGATATTAATTTTTACATCTGTGTTTAAAATTTCCGAATAAAATATACATTGGTTAGCAACCTTTTTTGTTTTATTATCACAAAATAAGACTATTCCAAAATTAAACCATCTTATTTGAGTTTCCCATTTCAACACATTAACTAGATTCAATCTACGCCTTAATTACTTAATATTTAACAATACTATTTATACACATTATACATATTTTTCATAAGGTGGAAAAGCGTTTACTATTTTGGCAGATTTATATCATTACGAAAGAAATGATTTAGTAGCTAATTGATTTTTTCACAGGTACATTGATGACATTACTTTCTTTTATGGTCAATCGTTTTATTTATTACCTGTACGTTATCACCAAAACCTGCAATTAAAGGAAAATGAGCTTGTAGATAGTGCAGTTAATTTCCTTGATCTAAATATGACTATCAATGAACAAAACAGAAAAGCGAAATGATTTCCCTTTCAAAGTAAATTTATTCACACATTATAATTCCTCTTTGCATAAATCTGACTATCTTTTATGTAACTTTGTCCATAGTTATAAACAGCTTTATTTAAATAAATATGAAGTTCAAAATTTAAAATGTGTTTCTAGAAAACTACAAATTATAGGTACCATATCTTATTAAAATACTACGCACATAGATTTATTATTAAATATAAAAATGGTTGGTAAGGTGGGTATATACTTCAGCATGCAGGTTGAATGGCGTTGTTATTCTTCCTTGTTGGTAGGATGGTTAGAGGATTGTTTATGGAGGTTAGATGGTGTAGGTATGTAGATGGTAGAGTTTCATAAAATGGTTGTGGTTGGTAGGGTGAATAGATGATAAATTATAGAGGTTGAGTGTTGTTGTTTTGGTTTCTTAATGTTTTGTAGGGCGGGTTAGATTAAGGCGCTTGGGTGTTGTTGTTTGGCTTTATATATCTATTTATTTCACATGATTGGGATTAGTTCTAATGCAAAAAAAATAATATTTGCTCACTAAAATTGTTTACTGGTTCAATTAATGTTGCATATAGTGTATTCTATTGCAACACATGGTAATTATGGTTATATTATATTATAAATATATTGAATATGTTCTAGTTCTTTCAATTACTGTCTATTTTTACATTAGTTACTTTATAACTTTTAGTTTTAATATTAATAATTTAACTTTTCCTATGTATGTTTAAATTATTTATACTGTCTATTTTTTATTTCATTATAATTTTATTTATTAAATATAAATCAATTATTTCAGTTTTGATTACTTATGATTTTTTTTTTTTTACGTTCTTATTAATTATTGATTATTTCAACACTTAACATTAATAAGAGAAATATCTGTTTTATATTTTTTTCTTCCATCCTTTTATTTTTACTTTAATTACTGTTAATTATTTCTATTTGTTTCTAATTTTAAAAATAATTTAATTCATATTATTTTGTTTTAAATTACTAGGGGGCTCGGCCCCCTACGAGCTACGCTTGCCAACCCCCGTTCAGACACCGCAGACTCTAAATGCACGCTAATTTGATCGGCTTTAAGAAGATTTCGAAAGATTGAATTATAATTTAAAAAACAGTGGCGATCTCCCTATAAACGGATTTCTATTCATTTCTCTTTGATTGGGGAATTTTAACGCAAAATCCGCTGCGGTACTACTTGATTATCCAGTCGACCAATTTCGCCAAATTATACAAATTGACATAATTTTTATTTTAGATAACGAAAGAACAAATAAATTAGTACAACATTAATAAAAATACAAATAAAACGTCGAAATCAAAATAACTTGATGACGTAGACACGTGTAACAACATTTCAAAATAAGTTAATATAAAAGGAATTAAGTAAACAGAGTCTTTGTCTCCTGGTATTTTTTAACAAAGCGAAAAGAAAGTTCTTTTAAATGAGACATTTTAAATTAATCGTTTTTAATCTGACGTAATTTTGACCAAGCTATTCTTTCTTTTTTAAATATTCACGTAAAAATACTTTTGTTAGAAATGAAATATTATTTGCGCTTTCCTAACAAAAATAGTTGAAAAGATCCTCTCAAAATATCAAATAAATGTCTAGCACAATTTCTAAATTTAAACTGTTTTGCAATATTATTTAGTGTTCATTTTATGTAATAACTGTAATGTGACGTAAATATGACGTAATTTCTTCTATTTAAGACTTCTAACGCATGTTAATGAATTTATTATTTTACAATATCCTTTCTCTTTTAAAATTCACGTGTATACCTTTTATGACGTAATTTTCAATAAGTTCCTGCTTTTTATACGCAATTATTTAATTTTAATTTGAAAGTATCTTTTCTATTTATAATAGTCACGTGTAAATAAATTTTTAATTTGAAGCAAACATTATTGTTTCCGTTGTTTATACATTTGGCAACAGGTTAAATTAGTACAATTTTCTAAAATAAGTAAAAAATATCTCTCGAAATGCTGAAAATTTGAATTTAAAATAGAAATAAAAACCTCGAAAAATGTGTCAAATTAAAAAATAAATGAATTCTGCACACCGGGAAATTATAACGTATAAAATGATCTAAAAATTATTAAATTCCGATGTCTAGTTTTTGCTCTATAAAACATTTTTAGTGGAACGATTTTGTCCAACTTTAGCATTAAATATCTCTTAAAATAATTCTTCGATTTGAAAACTGTCTGCATCAGCGTGTTTATCAAACGTTTCTGTATAATACTACCGATTTTCATATTTTTGTATGCATTATTTTTCTTAATATTAACGAAGTGACCTCCAGTCACAAAAAATTCAAAACCGGCGGCGGCGGTGACAGCGGTAGTTACTTTTTTTTAGAATAGAGAGATAGTTCAATTTTTACGTATTTATTTAAATTACGTAATTTGTTTAAATTATTTATACTGTCTATTTTTTTTATTTCATTATAACTGATTTATTAAATATAATTCAATTATTTCAGTTTTGATTACCTAACTTTTTTTTTTACGTTCTTATTAATTATTGATTATTCAACACTTAACATTAATAAGAGAAATATCTGTTTTATTTTTTTCTTCCATCCTTTTATTTTTACTTTAATTACTGTTAATTATTTCTATTTTTTTCTAATTAAAAAAATAATTTAATTCATATTATTTTGTTTTAAATCATAATTTATTTTTACGTATTTATTTAAATTACGTAATTTGTTTAAATTATTTATACTGTCTATTTTTTATTTCATTATAATTTGATTTATTAAATATAATTAAATTATTTCAATTTTGAATACCTAAGTTTTTTTACGTTCTTATATTAATTATTATTGTTTCAACACTTTACATTAATAAGATAAAAATCTATCATTGTTAATTTAAATTATTTATCATATCTTAATTATAAATTTGTCTATCATTATTAATTTTGTTTTATTTTTTAACTTTATTGTTTCAGTCTAAAGTGGATAACACTTATGCATTTTTATCTTTAATTGAAAATCATAATGTATATTTTTATTCTTCTGACAATAATTGACTTTTTGTGACTTGACAAAATAGGCTATCCTTACTAATAATTAATTGTTTCATAATTTTTCTTTTTTTTTTCTTAATCCTTTCAAGTTTTTTATTACTATATTAATTAAGTGTATATCGTTTTAGTCTGCTTTATTATATCTAAAAAATTATAATTCAGAGTATTTATTTATTTACTTTTTCACCTGATGTTACTTGGCTTCTTTTTGTTACAGTTGTTCGTTAAAATAGGATTAAATTTATTATTTAATAATTAATTAAATATTTAGTAACTAATATTTTTATCTCACTGATTACAAATTTCTTATCATTGCATCCTTAGGTAAATTGCATAAATTGATTCTATATACTTATTTAAGTATCTTTTCTGTGAACAGATTGCAGCACTTATGTTATATATATAATATTAATCATACATTTTTCTTCTTTTAATGAATCTTGATATTTTTTCTTTGTGTTTGTAAGTTGTCCAAATAGAATTTTTTAAAAATAATAATTTTACAATTAAGTAATCATTTAACATTTATTAATATTTTATCCTAAGTTAATTTATCTATTTTTATGGTTATTTCATGATTGAAGAAATAACTGTAACCTATTAACTGTCAACATGTAACCTCTGCATGTGATCGAAACACTTATTCTTCCAGTTCATTTGTGTAGAGTAGAACTGGTAAGTGGTGTTTTTCCGCTGTTTGATTTATAGAAAAGTAGAGCTTATATATCAAATATTTTTAAATAATTAATAGGTTACTTTTTTTTTCAACATCTTTCACCTTTTCATACTCAGTTCTATGCATAAAAATATCTTATTGTTAACAATAATTTATGGTACAGAAAAAAAAAATATGAGGCATTCTCACAAAATTTTAACTTTCAGGACTAAAAATCTGGTGAAATTAAACTTAATAAAACAAGATTTTAAACTTATAGACGAATGCCTTAATGATTCAAAATAAAGAGAAATGGTCAGCAGTCACAATTTTTTTTATTTAACTGAGGTTTATGTTAAACTTGCGAGTTTAATTATCCTTACCATTTTACCTCCCTAACTTTTTATTTTCTTCTAAATTTTTACTTATAATGAATTTGCATAGTACCGACAGAACATTCAAATAAGAAATAATAACAATGTAGTATTTTTAGTACAAAATTTTGGTATAACATTGTCTTAAAGAGATCTTAAGGAAGGGACGGTAAGAAAAAATTATCAACTATTTTTAGGCAAATCACGTTAACACTAAGTGATAGTCACAATGGTCATTGAATTTTAGCAACAGTTATTTACATTGAATTATATTAAAAAAAATAATAATAATTTACCTCGAAAAGTGCAGGAATAAACCTTGGGGACGGTAAGAATACCAATAAAGCCACGATGCTTGAAATTGATATTTAAATACTGATTTAAATTATGCAGTAAATTTCCTGTGTAAGAATTATAAACATTTTTCCTCTAGCTGAGAAAAACCTCTGCATGAGAAAAAAGTTTAAAAAAAATTCTGTGGATGCATCTGATGTGATTTTCTGTATAATTTTAGCAAGAGGTACGGTAAGGAATCCAAAATCCAGGGACAGAGTTAAAAAAATAATAACAACCGTAAAAATGTATGCAGGTTAATTTTTTGCTACATATTTATATAAAACAATAGTCCCAGTTTCGGAAAAATTACATCGAATTACTTTTATTGAAACAATTTTATATAGACAACTCCAAACTTAAAAATCAGAATCAGGGATATGGGACAGTAAGGAATTTCGTGGTATATTTGGACCCCCAACATCGTCCAAAACTTATTTATATCGTCAATATTGTTATACAGTCATGCAATGGGATGTTTTCCAACATAAGAAATAAAAAGCCCAAGAATATGTACTAAAATGAAAATCATTATTCAGGGATTTAAAAGTCAAAATTATGTAAGAATACCTCATATACTTTGGTTGTTTTAAATATTCTAACAACATTCGAGCTGCGTTAATTATTCGTACGACAATCCCTACTGAGGAATATTCACCGATAAACCAGATAAGCATTCCATGATAACAGAGTTCTAATGAGAATTCTGACACATCGAAATATTTCGAAACGTATTCCGATTCTTATCATCTTGAAACAATTCTTGCCCTCTTCGCTCCATCCTCCTGATTTGCATAGAATGGAAAGTTAAATGGACGGTAAAAATCCTGACGTTAAAAACACGATCCTACCAAATGCGTAAGTGGAAGAGTGGTTTATTAGTGATGTGGTGATTCATGGGTGTGACCAAGTGCGATATGATATTGAAATTTCAACATATGTAATTCTTTACTACAGTAGCGCTCAAAAGTATTTTGACAAAGATAATAATCCACTTAATTGAAAAGAATAATAAAATACAAAAATCAATCATTTATTTTATTTAACCATATTCAGTGTTTTAATTTTAATAAATTAACAATAAATATTAATAATATTAATAAAATTATATATATATAAGTATGTAATAATAAAAATTTTCGCCCTTTTATCTTAGTAAAACTATTCCAAATTTTTAATACTTTTCCTTTTTTACATGTCTTTAATAATATCTTAATATCTTTTGTCTTTTATTTCATGCATTTAAATCTGCATATTCTTTTATATTCTAAAAAACCTTAATCCATTCGTCTAATCTTAACCCTTTGTTGCATACTCTAAAACTGGCAAATCCTCAGCATTAAATTTAGTATTTTCCTACTAAAAAGATCATGCTGAATGAGAAAAAAATTATTTTATGTGTAATATTTTTTTATTATTTGAGTTACAGCTTGTCCACTATAGTGGACACTATGAACACCGAATTGAAATGTAGTGCTGTTAGGAAAATAAGATTTATGATAATTTTCTTCTAGAATACTATCATATTCTAAAAATAATTGTGGTTAAAATTGAGAAAATATTCATTGATTGTGAAATTTGTAAAAACAATCAGTTTTTGCATCGATCCATAGATAATTTTTACATTTTATACATGAATATGTTGGCTTCCTTTTACATAGTTCCATCTTGCATCGTTGTGCACTTTGGGACGTTTGACGGGGGAAAGTGAGCCACTTTGTCATATCTGGTGTCCTTGTGTACAGAATTTCCTCTTACTGGCAATAGTCTTATTTGCTTGTCTCCCAGCACATCACATTCTTCAGAGTCTGGAATCAAATGCGGTTCACCAGATTGCCGAGTCAGTGACTGAATGAGTCCGCTTACTACAGTCAGTTTAAAAATTTTTGAAATTGTATGTCGAAATTTGGAAACAAGCTTCTGTTTAAAAGCCACGCACTCGCAGCAGCTACATCAATTAAATGAAATATAATTAATTCTTTTATACCACTTCTCGGTTTTGAGGTGAGTTCTGCATAATGCCAGCAACATGCCACATTTATATACTGCTCCGATATTTTTTTACAAGCTTCAGAGCTGCTTGGTCAACTTCAATGTATTATTTTGTTTTCCTGACGTATTGCTTTATTTTCCTCTTGGGGTCAACACTGTGTATATTTGAAGCAATAGTCACCGGTTTATTGTCAAACCATTGTAAGATAATTGATGTATTGTAAACCATACTAAGATATTGTGCTCCTTGTCTACCATATAGTCGAACTTCTTCCAGTAATTTTCATATCTTTCCCAGTTCTGGAGGACAGTGTTCTGTTCGATCTTTACGTAAGGTGTAGGTTACAAATAGACCGATATTTTTCAAAAATACTAAGAGCTTCGGTGAATCAAAGAAATTATCGAAAAAATATAAGTTCCAGTTGTTACTGCTCGTATAAGACGAGCCACTATCTGGCCTGATTCTCCAATTTCAGGAGGCATATTAGATATCACAGACTTCTTGTTGTCACCATAAAATTCAAATTCATGAACAAATCCAGATTGTCCAGCTCTTATCCACATTTTATATCTCCACTTGCATGATTTTTTTTATCATATACACTTTTAGAGAATGCTTATCTTGAAAGGTAACATTTGTTCAAATGATGGATGGAATTTTTTGCAAACGGTCATAGTCAACATCTTTTGGGGATTTCTGTAAAGAAGAATCATTTTAATAAAGAACAGATAATATATCTTCCCAACGATTTGCAGGCATGGCATCTGCTACTAAATGTTGTCGATTTTCTGGAGACAACATTTAGTCGACCGACGTCTAAAGCGTAAATTCACAATAGACAGGAAAAGACTAATGTCTAAAAATACTTCCATTTCATTAACTGTAATTTATTTCATTTTTGTGCGATTTGATAATCTATATATATTAGACTCGAATGTCATAATTTACAAAGTTCGTTATCAAACATTGTCTTGAACATCAGAAGTGGTGTTTTAGAAAGTAAAACCTTATTTTTCGGCTTCAGTATACTTGATGATGAGCTTGCGGGGCAAGTGTTTTCTTTACTCATACCCATTTCTAAACACGTCAAAATTATATTAAAAATTTTCCCTGTTCACACTCGTGACGCCCACTTCAGTTGATAGAGTAAAATGTCATAATGTTGATGCTGTGCATGGCGTCCACTATAGTGGACAATATATAAAACCTTTCATAAAATAAACAAAAAACTTATTTTTATACTTGTTTTTCAATCGTCTATTAAGCCAAGACATCTAAAAACAATTATTAATGAACAAAGTATAATTTAATAATATTATTGTAGGTTTACGAACATTTTAGTTTATGGTGAACAACTTACCGGCATTCTGATAAGACATACGTATTAATTCTATCTCTAGAAATAAGTTAACCGTCTTGTGGCACCATCTTGATTTTTTCCTTGAAAAGCATGAATGTCAAAAAGTAGCATAAGCTTTAAATAGAAACTGTGAATGATATAGGTTGGATAAGAAAAAAATTGGAAATTTTGTCCACTGTAGTGGACAGTATGCAACAAAGTGTTAAAACCCATTAAATTACTTTTTTCATTTTATTCTAAAACTAAATTCTTTTTTCTTTTGAATGTTTTGCATTTGTTCGATGATGTTCTTTTCTATAATTCCTTGCAAGCTCCCGCCAGTTTGATTGCGTTTTAATACTGACGCCGTATAAGGAGTTCAATATCGACGTCACGCGTTCGTCTCCCTTCCCATCGAATCGTAGCCTGTCTCTTGTCCCGCTCCTTCCCATCTCTCTGCTGGAATTGGCTCTCCGCTAATAATGTATCCGTCCGCGCTCTGTTTCTTTGAGTACTTATACTGTTACATCGACGATGGAGCGAGTGATTTTACGTTTTTCCGGTTGTTTAATAAATCTACGTCACTTGGGGTGAATGACTTTAATGTGACGATTCTAATACTTTTAACATCTTAAGTTTTATGAAGTGGATATTCGATTATTCGAGAATTGATGGGCAAACTACTGTAAATGTTTCGATATGTTTTTGTCAAATAAACAACGTTTAAAGTTACGATGACTCTATTAATTATGCCATGGGAAATTTCTCAATGTTTATGGAGCTTGTCTTTGTTAGATTTCTAACCCCTGAAAAGTGAAAGTAAAAATCACAGAACATTTCATTTTATTCAAGACAAACTTTCTCATCTCCAATAGACGTGGATTCCTGTGGTCGGCGTGCCCTTCTTTTTCTCTACGCGTACATGGAAGGGTTGCCGTTATGTTGACGTCACGGACTAACGTACTTTGGACTCTTTTTTTATTCTTTTAACCTTTTTCCAATGTATGTTTCACTCTCTTTTTCGCTGTAATAAAATGTAGTCGCTCTGTGAAAAGGTGCAGGAAATATAATGCCTGTGTATCAACATATTTTACTCAAGATATGCTATTAAAAATATGTGAAAAGAAAACGTATGATCCGTTCACACAACAATTTAAATACACATAATTTAACAAAGAATCAATTTCTTTTCTATAATCTAGATAAATGTTTGTGATTATACAGAGCGCTTGCGGAAAGAAGATATCGCCATAAATGTTAGTGACGGGACCGGGGTTGCGCTATCGAGATAACAGGTAAGAGTATTTTTCTTATTCCTGTTAATGAAATAATTAATAATGTCCAAAGAGCTTACGGCACACTGATTGCGTGAAATATTAAATTATATGAATATATTTTGTAATAGATTATGAGTACCGAATTAGTGCTAAAATAGTGTGTGCCATATTAGAAATGTATATATAATAAGAAAGAGTAAGCATAGGACTAAATATTTTGCTACACGAATATAAGAAAGTGTAAGCACATATTATATGGATATATTGAATGTTATCATATAATTAATATATTGAATTGTTATTCAAGTCAACTTTATATTACTCACTGCAATTTACAGTTAGATGAGAATATATAAGATTATTTGCAATCTATATAAATTTGAAAAATATTAGAGTAATAAAGAAAATAAACAAAAATGAGCATACTGAAAGATGCTATAATTGAAAAACTCACCGTAGATAACTACGATGTGTGGAAATTTCGCTTAGAGAACTATTTACAAAAAGAAAATCTCTATGACGTAATTATAAATGAGCCCCCAAATCCCGTCACCGATGATTATACCAATGAAAATCGCAAAGCCAAAGCGATTATAAATTTACTAATAGACGATTCACAGATTATACACACAAAAAATCTGCAGACAGCGCGCGAAGTGTGGAATGCGCTTAAGAGTGTGCATGAGAGAAGTAATCTTAGCAATAAATTGTACCTGCTAAGAAAGTTGTATTCTAGCAGGTTAGGCGAAAATGGCAATATGATAGAGCACCTAACTAACATTTATCAGCTTCGCGATAAGTTAACCGCTATTGGTGAGAATATTAATAATGAACACCTAGCGGCCCTGCTTTTGTGCTCTTTACCACCAAGTTACGATACATTAATCTGTGCTCTCGAAACAAGAAATAATGATGAACTTACCCCAGAATTTATCCGCGGAAAGCTGGTAGATGAATTTAATAAGCGACAGAACAACCACGAAAATTTTCACAACAACTCTGCTTTGAAGGTGAAATGTGCACAAAATAGATATAGTAAATTTTGTAAATACTGCAAGAAGACCTCGCATAATATTGAAGACTGCTGGAAATTAAAAAACAAAAACAATGAGAAACCAAAACCAAAAATTTTCAGAAACCAATTTAACAATATGCCTAACAGGTCGGCAGTGTGTTTTCAAGATAACGTAAGCGCGAACGGTTCTAAAAACAAAAATATCGATAAGGAAAAACGCGCAGACAAAAACATAACATTTTTCATTGGTAATGGTTCTAAAGATCTCTGGGTCATAGATTCTGGGTCTTCAACCCACATTTGCAACGATAAAAATAAATTTCACGACTTCAATTATGACAAATCGAATGTCACTATAGCGAACGGTCAAGAATTACATTCTGACGGTTACGGATCGGTAATATTAAACACCATAACATTAAAAAATGTTTTATATGTTCCAGAGATCGAAACAAATTTAATTTCCATCAGACAAGCTACCGAAAATGGTTGCGTAGCTATATTCAAAGATAATATGTGTAAAATAACTCATGAAGGTGTAACATACCTTGAGGGTCATATAAATAATAATTTATATCAAAGTAATTTGAAATCCGGTTCTACTCAAAATGTAAATATAATAAATCATTGTGAAAAGAAAAATTGTTTACATAAGTGGCACGTAAGGTTGGGTCATCGAAATATTAACCACATAAAGGAATTAGTTGATAAAAACATGGCATCAGGGATTCAAATTGATAACTGTAAGCACAGTAATGAATGTGAAGTTTGCCTCGCGTCAAAATTAACCGATATGCCTTACCCCAAACACGCTAGTTTTAGAGCTACGAGAGCAATTGAGCTGGTCCACAGTGACCTATGTGGCCCTATGCAAACGGCAACGGTTGGGGGGAAATATTATTTTCTAACCTTCGTCGACGATTTTAGTCGTTTTACAGTTATATATTTACTAAGGAACAAATGTGAAGTTTTTTCAAAATTTAAGGAATACGCAGCAATGACTGCTAACAAATTTGGCAGAAAAGTACAGGCAATTCGGTCCGATAACGGGGGGGAGTATTCGAGTCAGGAATTCGAAGATTATTTGAAAAATGAGGGAATTGAACATCAATTTACCGTACCGTACTCTTCGCCCCAAAATGGGGTTGCAGAGCGTAAAAATCGCACCTTAATGGAGATGGGACGCTGTCTTCTTAAGGAAAGTGGTCTTCCTAATTCGTTCTGGGGGGAAGCGATATGTACAGCGACGTACATTCAAAATAGGCTCCCAACTTCATCCTGCGATCGGACTCCGTATGAAAAATGGACTGGTCGTAAACCAGACCTTTCTAACATTAGAACTTTTGGTTGCCGCACATATGCATATATTCAAAAACCAAACAGGAAAAAGCTGGACGACACCGCGCAAGAAGGTATATTTGTCGGATATGACAACAGAAGTAAGGGTTTTAGAATTTGCACGGATGGAAGGAAAATAGTTATAAGTCGGACAGTAAAATTTTTAGAGGATGATAATCATGACTTAGTTAAAATTAATGCGTCAGATGAAAATAAAGAAATAGTTAGCGATAAAAATCCGCAGCCAAAATTACAGCTAATTGACGAGGAAGAGAATAACACCGAAAATGATATGCAAAATCAGGATGGGAACACAAATGTAACAGGCACCCCACAGACTTTACCACGTAGATCTGATAGATCTAATAGAGGGGTTCCCCCTGACAGATTCGCGTTTTTAACAAATGATGTAAGAATAAAAGAGCCAAAATGCTGGGATGATATACTGGAAATAGAAAATCCCCTGGAAAGGCAAAAATGGATAGATGCTACCTTGGACGAAATAAATTCACTCAAAGAAAATTGTACTTGGGAATTAGTTGAGGTCCCACCAGGGACAAAGGTAATCGGTAGCAAATGGGCATTTAAGTCGAAGTACAACAGTCAAGGTAAAATAGAAAAATACAAGGCAAGGCTAGTGGCTAAGGGTTTCTCCCAGAAATACGAGATTGACTATGATGAGACTTTCGCACCCGTTGCGTCTCACACTACTATAAGAAGCTTTTTAGCAATGGCTTTGTACAAAAACTTACGCCTTAGACACATTGACATTAAGACGGCCTTCCTACATGGGGAGTTAAAGGAGGAAGTTTATATGCGTCAACCTGAAGGATATGTTGTCCCCGGATCTGAACATAAGGTTTGTAAACTTAAAAAGGCGATTTACGGGTTAAAGCAAGCAGCGAGAGCTTGGAATATGAAAATACATGATTCGTTAACAAAATTAGGGTTTAGCCAAAGTTCGATTGACAAGTGTCTATACAAACGAACCACAAATAATGAAACAATATATATAATCGTTTACGTTGACGATCTCCTCATCGCGGGGGAAGATAATAACATTGATAAACTAATACGTCAGTTAAAGAAAGAATACCCTGTGACGGACTTAGGCGATGCTAATTATTATTTAGGTATAAACATTAATAGGCCTAATCAAAATACAATGACCCTAGATCAAATTAACAAAATTCATGAACTAGTAATTAAATTTGGCTTGGAAAATTCAAAACCAACCGATACTCCTATGGAACCGGGCTATGTTAAGTTAAACGATGACGAAAATCTTTTACCAGATAATGTAAATTATAGACAGGCGGTCGGCGCATTACTTTACATTTCAACCGTCTCCCGACCAGATATTAGTGCAGCTGTTAACATTCTATGTCGTAGAAATGAACGTCCCAGAACTAAAGACTGGGAAGCCGTTAAAAGAACCATTAGATATTTAAAAACTACTATCGATTTAAAATTAACGTATACCAATTTCGAAGAACCTGTCTTGAAGGCATACGCCGACTCTGATTGGGCAAATGACCCACAAGATCGAAAATCTGTGTCAGGCAATCTATTTTTCTTGGGGTCCAACCCGATCTTATGGACATCAAGACGTCAAAAGTGTCTCGCAATGTCTTCAGCAGAATCTGAATTTATATCAGCTTCCAGTGCTGCGCAAGAAATTTCTTGGATAATAAACTTATTAAAAGAACTGGACATGCCACAGCAGTGCCCGATAAGCTTGATGGATGATAACCAATCCGCAATAAAACTTGCAGAATCCGATAAGTTCCATCATAAAACGAAGCATATAGATCTTCGTTACAATCATATAAGACACTTAGTGGACAGTGGAATCATAAAACTCCGCTACATCAATACTGACTTAATGACTGCTGATCTTCTAACCAAACCCCTTCCCAAACCTAAGTTTGGCTTCCACAGAAAAACAATTCTTAACAATTGATATAATGCTTCAGGGGTTAAAGGGGGGTGTTAGATTTCTAACCCCTGAAAAGTGAAAGTAAAAATCACAGAACATTTCATTTTATTCAAGACAAACTTTCTCATCTCCAATAGACGTGGATTCCTGTGGTCGGCGTGCCCTTCTTTTTCTCTACGCGTACATGGAAGGGTTGCCGTTATGTTGACGTCACGGACTAACGTACTTTGGACTCTTTTTTTTATTCTTTTAACCTTTTTCCAATGTATGTTTCACTCTCTTTTTCGCTGTAATAAAATGTAGTCGCTCTGTGAAAAGGTGCAGGAAATATAATGCCTGTGTACCAACATATTTTACTCAAGATATGCTATTAAAAATATGTGAAAAGAAAACGTATGATCCGTTCACACAACAATTTAAATACACATAATTTAACAAAGAATCAATTTCTTTTCTATAATCTAGATAAATGTTTGTGATTATACAGAGCGCTTGCGGAAAGAAGATATCGCCATAAATGTTAGTGACGGGACCGAGGTTGCGCTATCCAGATAACAGGTAAGAGTATTTTTCTTATTCCTGTTAATGAAATAATTAATAATGTCCAAAGAGCTTACGGCACACTGATTGCGTGAAATATTAAATTATATGAATATATTTTGTAATAGTCTTATACTCGCCACCCTAACTGCACTCATGATAACGGAGGGTTGGCCTTGATTAATTTACTGCGAGATATACGGGTGTCGCCGGAATGTCACAAAAGTCGATAGCAAACTGCAACAAATTTAACATTTTTTGGATACCAGGGTGACCAAATTTCTCATGAGCAACATTTAGTAATTTTCTTCTTAAGGACATCTGTACTACTATTTTTCTGAAACCTTTCTTTTTCACTATCATAAGCCCATTTTCATTTACATAGTTTTTTCCACAAACATTATTCTTTTCCTGCATCTCTATAACTTCTCTAACATCCAAAAGGAAAGTAACTGGTTGAATAAAATACGTAGTAGGATTTCTAGACAACATATCAGCTTCGACATTTGTTGAACCCTTTTCATAGACAATATCATATTCAAACATAGATAATTTTAATGACCAACTGAATAATCTTCCCCTTAGATGTTTAACATTTTTTAACCATACAAGAGATGCATGGTCGGTGTGTATAGTAAACTTAACACCATGAAAGTAGCGATAATATTTATCTAATGTGTCCATGATGGTAAGAGACTCTAATTCGGTAATAAAATAGTTCTTTTCATAAATTCTGAATCCCCTTGAATAGTATGCAATAGGATGTAAAAAATTATTACTATCTGGCTGTTTAAGCACTGCACATACTGCCACCTGTCACCCACATCAACAAACATATGGAGGGGTAATTTAGGGTAATAGATTTTCAAAACAGGTTTAGCAATTAGGGCATCTTTTAGTTTTTGGAAGGACTTTTGACAATCTGAATTCCATTCCCATATGGTATTTTTCTTAAGTAACTTACTGAGGGGGTGTCTGATTCCTGCATATTTATCAATAAATTTATGATAGACATTAAATGGATCCTAGGAATCTTTGGAGTTCTTTAACATTTGAGGGGGGGGGGGTAAATTTTTGATAGCTTCTATTCTATATTATTATTAGCTGGAGTTAAGGTACTATTTTTTATTTCATAACCTAAATAATTAATTTCATTTTGAACAAGGTTACATTTAGATAATTTAAGTTTGATATTTTCCAATCTGCATAATTCAAAAATTTGGGTAAGATGTTGTAGATGTTCATCAAAAGTTGAAGAGAAAATAATTATGTCATCAAAATAATAACAGACAAAGTCGATTTTATATTTAGTTAGGATTCTTCTAATGGTTCTATTGAAAATTGGGAGCTCAACTTTGACACCTAATGGAAGAACATCCCACTCAAAAAGTCCAGAGTTGGTAGTAAAAACCAATTTTTGAGTGTCTGCTGGCTGTATGGGTATGTGTCAGTAGACAGAGGCTAAGTCCAAGGTGGAAAAATACTGAGCACTACTCAATTTATCTAAAATTCCGTCAATACGGGGTAATGGTTCAGCATCATTTTTCATTATTGAATTTAATTTTCTATAGTCTACACATAACCTAGTTTTCTTACCTTCATCGCGTTTTTCTACCAAAGTAACAGGGGGAGTAAGGTCTAAACTTTCTTTAATTAATCCCGCAGCTAATAATGATTGAATCTGTTCTGAAATTTCCTTTTCTTCGACTATTGAAGTACGGTAAGGCCTCATATATATAGGTAGGTCAGAATTGAGAAAAATGCGCTGTGGTTCAATATTAATTTCTCCTACATCTTATTTATTTTTTGAAAAAATATCCAAATAATCCCTCAAAATATCCCTTAAAATTTTATTTTTTACAGAATTTATTTTCCCCATTAAATTATAATCATTAATGTTAAGTTGCGCGAAGGATTGAGGAGTCACGAAAAGAACTATTTTATTACCAAATTAGAGTGTCTTACCATCATTGACACATTAGATAAATATTATCACTACTTTCATGGTGTTAAGTTTACTATACACACCGACCATGCATCTCTTGTATGGTTAAAAAATGTTAGATTATTCAGATGGTCATTAAAACTATCTATGTTTGAATATGATATTGTCTATGAAAAGGGTTCAACAAATGTCGAAGCTGACATGTTGTCTAGAAATCCTATTACGTATTTTATTCAACCAGTTACTTTCCTTTTGGATGTTAGAGAAGTTATAGAGATGAAGGAAAATGATAATGTTTGTGGAAAAAACTATGTAAATGAAAATGGGCTTATGATAGTGAAAAAGAAAGGATTCAGAAAAATAGTAGTACCCATGTCCTTAAGAAGAAAATTACTAAATGTTGCTCATGAGAAATTTGGTCACCCTGGTATCCAAAAAATATTAAATTTAATATCCCCTAATTATTATTGGCCTGATATGACTCAAGATATAACTAAATTTGTAAAGCATTGCGATATTTGTCAGAAAAATAAAAAACCCAGAAGAAATTAGACTTATTACAAGCTATGCCAACCACAGATAAACCTTTTGAATGTCTTTCTATTGATACTGTGAGAGGATTTAATTACTATAACTCCACCAAAAAATATTTGCATATAATAATAGACCATTCTACAAGATATGTTTGGGCTTTCCCTTCAAAAAGTGTTACCACAGAAACTTATACCAACTGTCTAAATCAAGTAATTCAAACTCCCCAACAATTTTACTGTTTCAATAAAATTCTTAATATACAGGTTCCCCAAAAGGTGCTCAGTGATAGAAATGCAGCTTTTACTTCATCTAGGTTAAAAAAATTTCTTCGGAATCATAATATGAAGAAACGTTTAACCTCAGCACACCATCCTCAAACAAATAAGAAATGCGAAAGATTAAATCAAGCAATAGTTCCTAGATTAAACTGTAAATTTAATTCTACCAATTCTAAAGGTCCTTGGACAAAACGTTTGATAGAAGTAGTTAATGAGTATAACAATACTCCCCATTCCATAACCAAATTCCCCCCCAGCTTATTTACTTTTTGGCCAATTACTCGATGATTCCCCCCTTCAACAAGATTATTACCCTCCAGTTTAAGAAGCCCGCAAAATTGCTAAAAAACGCACTGATGAATTTTATTGGCGAAATAAAAAATATTAAGAATTTGGAATAGTTTTACTAAGATAAAAGGGCGAAAATTTTTATTATTACATATATATATATATATATAGCTGAAATTCAACATTTTCATAAACATCTATTTAAAAATACGACAATTGAAATCCTTCAAATTCTAAAAAATAAATCAGAACGTCTTTATATGGAATCATCATATATGAAATATTATAACACAATTTATCCTTATGGACTTAACAGTGAAGTATTTAACAGACCTGTCAAAGTCTTCACATCTATTATATAACAATATTGATTATTCTCCAATTTATCCTACTCTTAATCATAATTTAAATGCTAAAACAACACGTAATAAACGCGGAAAGGGTTCATCATCAGTTGTAGTTTCCAAAAAATCTATCACAAAACATATTAATGATCTTCAACGAAATTACTTAGAGAATTATAACTGGTTGTTAATTCGAAAAAACATCTTTGCTATTAAAAAGAAACAGCTTGTACAACATTTAAATGTCTTTCTAAGTAAATCTTTCTCTAAACATTTCTCTGATATTTACTTTGACCTTATTATGAGTAGGGTTAATCTTTTAAATATTAATTTATAAAAAAAACACAAAATTCAGAACATGAATACTCAAATGATAATTACTTTTTCAAATCACATATTTAATAAAATTAATATCAATTCTATAATTAATGATAAAAATTGTTTTTTTCCTATCAATAATCTTCATATATCAAAAACTTTTAAATATCCGAATACAATTGGGAGAAAGATTTTTAACTACAATACATTTTCAAAAAATACATCTGCTGCAAGTAATTTTCCGTGTAACTGCAAAGACCCCACTCTAAAAAAATACATAAACAATGATCATGGACATATAATCACTGGAAATCTTGATATTGTTCATGATTTTAAATTGAAACAACTAATGGGTTATGGTACTAAATATAGACTTCCATCTAAATTTAATGTTAAATCTATTATCAAACAGTTTACATATGATATTGATATTTTTATTTATAAAATTTCTATCTCTTATAATAAGCCTATTGAATATTTTAATCAATGGAAGATATTAGTAATTGAAAAATTAACTATGGTTTTAAAAAATAATATTGCTGATTTGGTTTCTATTAATACAAAGCATTATTTCCAACAAATTACTAAATTACAAAAAAAACTACGTTATTACATATGTAGACAAATCTCCTAACAATTATGCTATTATATGTAAATCATATTATCCCCAACTTCTTACAAATTCTATTTCTTCTAATAAGTCATTTCAAAAAACTAATGAAACTGTAATTGTAAATAATCGTAAAATTCGAAGTTATTATAAACTATTAAATATTTTATCTACTAATTTTAATTATCCATATTTAGTTCTTATTCCCAAATTTCATAAAACTCCTATTAAATTTAGGACTGTTACTATTGGTTGTAATACATATAATAATAAAGCCAATACACTTCTCTTAAAAATTCTTAATCAATTATATGTACTTACTACAAATAATGATAATACACATTGTATAAAAAATAGCTATCAACTTGTTAATATTTTAAAAAATCTTCATTGTGTTTATAATATAACGACATATGACTTCAAAGATCTTTTTAATAATATAGACCTATTAGATTTACATAAAATTATAAATGCATTATTTAAAAAATATTATAAAAAACTGGAATTACCATCTAATATAGATATTGCATATTTTAAATCTTTAACTAACTTCATTATCTATAATAATTATATATTGCAAGATAATACTTTATATTTACAGCATGTCGGTATACCACAAGGCGGTTGTACTTCCAGTTTACTCTCAGACTTATACTTATATCATTATGAACGTAATTTTACTAATAATAATCTACATTTATATCGTTATATTGATGACATCATTTTAATTGATACTGATCAATCTGCAATTACTCGATTTCCAGTTGATTATCCCACTAATTTGGAATTAACGGAAAACCTTTTATCTAACAATACAATTAACTTCTTAGATCTTAAAATTACAATAAAAGACAATAAAACAATCACAGATTTATATGACAAACGTAAAGAATTTAAATTCAAAGTTAATACATTTACAAATTTTAAATCTTGTCTACATCATTCTGTATTTCGGAATATAATACTTAATCATTTATATAGAATAAAATGTTTATGTTCTTCTCCTCTAATTAACAATAATATTAAAAAACTAATTTATGATGCATTAAATCATGGTTTTCCAAAAAAATTCATATAATCATTAATATACAATTAGTACTTTTCTTACATGATCTATTAAAACAAATTAACACATGCGTAAACAAAATTACAAAAAAATTATAAAATAAAAAAAATATCTATAAAAAATTAAAAATTGTAAAATAATATAAAAAAATATTATAGGTTGGTTGGGTGGGTAGATGTTAGAGTACGGAGGAGGGTGGTGTTGTCTGGATAATACGCAATGGTTAATTATAATAAAAAAAAATGGGGGCTCTTGTATTATTACTATATTTTTGTTATGTATTTTATATGGATGCTGATTTGATATTTTATATGTAATTGGAGAAATTCATTAATATTATAATTAGCCTAATTATTGATTAATCTAATTTACAATTATTTGTTATTAAATTTTTAAATTTACTAAGGGCAATATCATATTAATTACTAATAGTATGCCATTCTTATAGTGAATAATATACATATAAGTATGTTTAATATAAATATAGTTATACTGTATGCATTAAAATTGTGTAATTATTTTTATTATTATTACTCTATTCTTTTTAATATTTATTATCGGTTTAATGTTTTTGAATGTCCCACATTCATACTTTATGGTTTTTTATGGATGTCTGAAAATAATCCACACTCTATATTTGTGTTTTTTAAGTAATGGGTATTTAAGTATCATTTAACCTTCTATTTACTTCCACATGTTTTTTATTTCCTGTTCATTTTATAAATATCTGATATATAATTCATTAAAAAATAATTTTTATATTTAATAATTATTTATATTAATTATTACTGAATTTATTTTGTTTTATAGCATATAGGTATATGCTATATATTATCAATGTTCTAGAATTATTTAAATTCTTAGTTTAGTTTAAATAAGTTAGCTAATAGAATATATTGTATGCTTTTAAATTTTATTTACAATAGTTTTTAAATACATTGTGTGGTTTATATTCGGTTTATAATTCTCTATATATAAGGATATGTTTGGTTTTGCTGTTTATACAGTTATTTACATTCAAATGCTTACAATTATTTATACAGTTATTTACATTCAAATGCTTACAAATATTTATCTTGCGTTAGTTGTTTAATAGAAGTAATACTAGATGGCAGCACTAAATTTGTCTCTTTAAGATGGCTCCTATTTTTAATTTTTCTAGCTCCATTTCAGTTATAATTCAATACACCAGGGGGTATTTTTAGCTAAATTTTGACGATATTGTTAAACTGTTATTAATTAATTTAATAGTGCATTTTAAATAATGTAATTAATATCTATTTATTTTATATTAGATTAAATGTGTTTAACAAGGTATTTCAAATTTTATTTCAAATTGTATTAACTGCATCCTTTGGTATCATTTACTGTGATTTCTTAACTGTTTTATTCACCTTAATCTTTTTGATATACTGGCAGCCATGTGCGCGTGGATTTTTGTAAAATACTGAAATATTAATCGGTATGGTGTTTATTATTTATATTTTATATCCTATAAATATTTAAATACGTTTTATTGATTCTTCCATTTCATATTATTTGTTTCTATTCTGCTTTCATTTTTAATCAATTCACTTGATTTTATGGTTGTTTGGGCACAGGGGAAAATAACTTTTAGCTTTAGCTTATTTTTCCCACAGAAAACAACCATTTTGCTTATATCATTGAATTCTGTGCCCTTGATAACGTAATTCAATGTATAAGCTTTTCCACATTTTTCTTTTTCTTCCATAATAATTCTTATATTATTTTTTTTTTAAATACTTACAGCTTTAATTCATAATAATTGACGGTGGATGGTTATGTTTAATTAATGGTTATATATATATATATATATATATATATATATATATATATATATATATATATATATATATACATATATATGCATATATATATATATTATAACTGAATTTTGTCATGCTGTAACTCTCGAATTTTTGAACCGATTTGGATGAAATTTTTCTTATGCATAGTACATACTAATGTATCGACCAAGTTCGTTGGCCAGCTTCATCCGCCATCTTGTTTCAAAATGACGGCCATTGGAATTTTTTAATTTTTTTTATGTTTTCTAACATTGTAAACTTATAGAAAATGTTACGTTTCACAAAATGCAAACTTTTATGTATCATTTTAAACAGAATGTTTGAAACATTAAAAGATATTTTAAAGAGTCACACAGTGTACGTTAACAACATAGATCATTTTAAAGAGAAAGTTAGGAAACCTATAAATTTCCAAACGTGTTCACAAAATTCAAATGGCCGCCATTTTGAAACACGATGGCGGATGAAGCTGGCCAACGAACTCAGTCGAGGCATTAGTATGTACTATGCATAAGAAAAATTTCATCCAAATCGGTTCAAAAATTCGAGAGTTACAGCATGACAAAATTCAGATATAATATATATATATATATAAATGGTTATATATATGGATATATATATATATATATAATTTTATTAATATTTATTGTTAATTTATTAAAATTAAAACATTGAATATGGTTAAATAAAATAAATGATTGATTTTTGTATTTTATTATTCTTTTCAATTAAGTGAATTATTATCTTTGTCAAAATACTTTTGAGCGCTACTGTACTTTAACTGTTATACATTAAATGAACACATAAATCTTTGTCTGTAAATATATTCAAATGTTTTCTAGAATACGAACTTTGATAATTTCGCATAAGCCGTTTAAAAAGGTTTTGATTTCTGATTTCTTTTGTTAATAATAATAATAATAATAAACTACGCATCTTCACCAGGCGGAATAATCCAGAAATGGCAATTTTTACATTAAATTTAAAATCATAATATTATGCACAAGCATATTATACATATTTATAGACAATTAACATTTCTTAAAGCCAAGTAAAAACATTTGTGTGTAATAAGTTATTTTTTGATTAATTCCATCATTATTAATCTCAAATTACACAAGTATTGTGACATTTCACATTAATTAAGTATACCACTTTAGGTAAATAAAGTTCTGATAAATTATAAGCATTTCAACGGCGAACGGGGAGAAAATATTTAATGTTATAAACTTCTCCCAGACTATCGAAATGCTCATATTTCTAATCACGTAAAAAAAAAAAGAGAGAAATTTAAAAAGAAAAAAGAAAAGAAAACGATTTGCGAATGTTTATATTTCTAAAATATATCCTACACATAAATAATCAGTTCATCACTAAGTAATTAATCCTAAGTATAATTTCTTGAAAACATTTTAAAGCCATACAGTGAAACTTCCCTGTGCGACCACCTCCATTAAGCGACCACCTCCCAGAACGATAACTGTTTCATGGAACGAAATTTATTCCCATAGGCTCAATACTAATTTTACTTCCGTTCAGAGACTATCCCGGTTGAACTCCGTCCATGAGCGACCCATTTCTTTGAAGAAAATGAAACAAATTCCGTTTTTTTTCTGGTCGCTTGAAGAAGGTTTTATTAGAAAAATAATTCCGGAGAGCGCATTATTCATCAAACTTCTAAACTAAGTTTAGATTTTTTTTTTTTTTTAATTCCGGTAACTTTTAAGTGTTTTAAAGTTTAAACCCCTTTGTGTCTTTTTAGGCAATGAATTTAACTCTGAAGACAAATTAAGAATGACAGTCAATAAACTCACCTGCCTTATTTTGTCAGGAATCTCTCAAAGAAATAGATAAATTAATGAAATCGCCATTATTACTTCCCGTCCAAACAAAATTGCATTTATTTACTGAACTTCGAAAGGACTTGGGAAAAAATTTATAAAAGATAAAACAGTAAAATCAAAGAAAGCGTCAATGTATTAATTTTTTTAAACTCTGTACTAATTAACTTTTGTTTTGATACTTAAATTTTTATATTTTTTTCCTAATGGGAAAAATAAATTTTCATAACATTAATTGTTACCTTTTTTCAATAATTAAAATCTAGATTTAAACATGACTTCCATTAAGAGACCACCTCTCGGAGTGACCAATTTTTATTGGAACGGAACGTGGTCGCTTTAGGGAGGTTTTACTGTATTTGCAAAACCATACAAATTTTCTATCAGTTTCTCTCACCCTCTTGCTATCAGTCCAATGGATAAATATATTTTATTGTTAACTATAATTTATAGTACAGCGAAAAAAGGGATTTCATTGTTTAACTAAACTATTCTATCAACATTTCAGCTCCATTAATTACCCGCTCAGCAACCCCTGCTGAGGAATATTCTCGATAGACCGGATAAACGTTCCATGATAACAAAGCTCTAATGAGAATTCTGACACATTGAACTGTTTCGGGACGCTTTCCGATTCTTATCATCCTGAATCAATCCTATTCCACTTTTTCCTGTTTCTTTTTCGCCAGCTTGATTTGCATAGAATGGAAAGTTAACTGGAGGGTGAAAACACTGATGTTAGAGTCACGATCTTTCCAAATACATAAGTACAGGAGAAAGAGTGGTTTATTTAATTAATGAAGAGGTGATTCAGGGATATGACCAAATGTGTATTTCAGGAGGAACTATGACATTAAAATTTTCATCACGAATATATACCGGGTGTCCCAAAAATGACTGTTGGGTTTTAAAATTGAATAACTTGCAAACGGTGATAGATATCTCAAAAATGTTTGCAGGAGGGTTATGTAAGATGTCAGGAGTTTTTAAGCTGTGATTCCCAGTTTTAGTTACAAACAGCAGCGATAGATGGCGCTGCAAGCAATAGGCGCTAAATGCAGACTCGATTTTTCGGCCTCTCTCTTCTCCCATGCGAAAAAAGGAGGTTAAAATGTTTTGAATGGATTCTGAAGTACCAAAAAACGGGTTTAGAATTAGCAGCTATTTCTCGCAGCGCCATCTATTTTTTGAAATTCGAACTAAAATTAAGAATCACAGTAAGAAAACTCCTGTCATCATACATAACCCTCCTGCAAGAATTTTTTTTATATCTGTCACCGTTTGCAAGTTATTGAATTTTAAAATCCATCAGTCATTTTTTGGGACACCCGGTAAGTCCTCTTTTACTATAGGTGATAAAAGATTACAGGGAATTTTATTAACTTCTGATTCAGTTGAAATTTTCTTTTCTTCTTTTCTGATGTGGAATTAATTCTTTGGATTTCAAACGTGCAGAGTTACAGGGTCGAAAAAATAAATAAAAAATGTAGTTCCAGTGTGCCTTCAGATTCCAATAATCAAGCGTTGATTTTTAAAATAATGTTACATAGATTTTTTTTTTTTTTTAGCTACATTTTTTCTCTGTTTCGTAAAATTCCTTTAAATCTAAAAGAAAAAGAAAAAAAAAGGTCAAAAGTTATTAATTTAAAAAATACATAGTGATTTTTACTTTACTGTGAATTTTTTTTACGAATAATACATATGTTTTATCAGATTGTTTGGCCCTATCAATATGATGAATCAAAATATTTTATTGTTTAATATAATTTATAGCACAGCGAGGGGGAAAATACTGTAATTGTTTAATTGAAATATTCTACTGTCATTACATCTCCGTTTATTATCTGTCCAGTAATCTCTGTTGAAAAATATTTTTTGATAGACCGGATAAACGTTCCATGATAACAAAGTTCTAATGAGATTTCTGACACATTGAACTGTTTCGGGACGCTTTCCGATTCTTATCATCCTGATCCTGAATCAATCCTATTCCACTTTTTCCTATTTCTTTTTCATCATCTTGATTTGCATAGAACGGTAAGTTAACTGGAAGGTGAAAACACTGATGTTAGAGTCGCGATCTTTCCAAATACATAAGTGCAGGAGAAAGAGTGGTTTATGCGATTAATTACGAGGTGATTCAGGGACATCACCAAATGTGTATTTCAGGATGACATTAAAATTTTCATCACGAATATCTACAGTAAAACCTCCCTAAAGCGTCCACGTTCCGTTCCAATAAAAATTGGTCTCACCGAGAGGTGGTCTCTTAATGGAGGTCATGTAATTTAGATTTTAATAGTTGAAAAAAGGGTAACAATTAATATTGCTAAAATTTATTTTTCACATTGTGAAAAAATACCTTTCGGAATTCAGTAAATATATGCATTTTTTTTTTTTTTTTTTGGACGGTAACAAATAATGACGATTTCATTAATCTGTCTATTTCTTTGAGAGTTCCCTGACAGAATAGGGCAGGGAAGTTTATTGACAGTCATTCTTAATTTGTCATCAGAGTTAAATTCATTGCCTAAAAAGGCACAAAGGGGTTTAAACAGTTAAACGTTATCGGAATAATAATAAAAAAATTCTAAACTTAGTTTAGAAGTTTGGTGAATAATTTACTCTTCAGAATTATTTTTATAATAAAGCCTTCTTCAAGCGACCAGGAAAAAACGGAATTTGTTTCATTTTCTTCAAAAAAATTGGTCGCTTATGGAGGGAGTTCAACTGGAATGGTCTCTGAATGGAGGTAAAATTAGTACTGAGCCTATGGGAATAAATTTCGTTCTATGAAAAAATGGTCGGTCAGGGAGGTGGTCGCTTAATGGAAGTAGTTGCACAGGGAGGTTTCACCGTAAGTCCTCTTCTACTATAGGTGATAAAAGATTACAGGAAATTTTAATAACTTCTGATTTAGTTGAGATTTTCTTTTCTTCTTTTCTGATGTGGAATTAATTCTTTGGAATTAAAACGTGCAGAGTTACAGGGCCGAAAAAAAAAAAATAAAAAATGTAGTTCCAATGTGCCTTCAGATTCCAATAATCAAGCGTTGATTTTTAAAATAATGTTACATAGATTTTTCTTTAGCTACATTTTTTTCTCTGTTTCGTAAAATTCCTTTAAATCTAAAAGAAAAAAAAAGTAAAAAATTATTAATTTAAAAAATATATGGTGATTTGTAGTTTACTGTGAAATTTAAAACGATATTTTTTACGTTAATACGTATGTTTTATCAGTTTGTTTGGCATTTTTGAAATCAGTATACTGAATGAAAATATTTTATTGTTTAATATAATTTATAGCACAGCGAGGGAAAAAAAATACTGTCTTTGTTTAATTGAAATATTCTACTGTCATTACATCTCCGTTTATTATCTCTCCAGTAAAAATATGTTCTGCTGAAAAATATTCTCCGATAGACTGGATAAACGTTCCGTGATTGCAAAGCTCAAATGAGAATTCTGACACGCTGAAATGTTTCAGAACGCGCTCCGATCCTTATCATCCTGAATCTGAATCAATTCTCTCCCACTTCTCCCTGTTTCCTTCCCATCCTTCTGAATTGTGTAGAATGTAAAATTAACTGGAGGGTGAAAACCCTGACGTTATAGAGTCACGATCTTCCAAATACGTAAGTGAAGGAGAAAGAGTTGTTTTATTTTATTAATGAGGTGGTGATTCAGGGGCGTAACCAAGTATGTATTTCAGATTCGAATATGACATAAAAAATTTATACACGAATATATAAATTTCTCTACTGTTTTTACTGTTGTAAGTTATACGGAAAGATAAAATTTTAGTTCTAGATATGTATCCAATTGCTTTCAGAATAAGGAATTTTGAAATAAAATTTATAAATACTGATATAAAAAGCAAAACTGCACAAAAATATTTTTCATCAATTCGTTCTATGAAGGAACAATAAAGAAAACTCATGCGTCAAGCATAGAATATGAAACACTTTCCAACATATTCAGAATAATGTAACAGGACTTCACCTTTTAATAAGGTGAAATATATCTAAGTGAACAAGAACAAGGATCACCCAACTGGGGCGCCCACCAAATTTGGCATAGGCTGAATGCCCCGGAGGAAAAGTCCACTCAACCACCCGCGAAGGCCCAGCCAAGGTAATAGGCCAGGAACACAGACGGCAAATATACAGGGTGTTTATAAAGTCCCGGACCCATTTTGATGTTTAATAACTCATAAAATAATAAAGATAGATTAAAATTAATAACATAAATGGTTAGATAGAATCAAAAAGTTTCATGACCCTTGTCAATGAACTTCCACGTGTGCCCCCTTCGTCGCACAAGAGAATATCAAGTCAATAGTCAATTTCACGCCAGGTAGTGGCAAGCATGTCGGCATCCACAGAGGCTATTGCGGTTGTAATTCTGGCTTTTAAGTCATCAATGTTCGACACTCTCCTCCTGTAAACATTGTCCTTTACAAATCCCCAAAGGAAAAAGTCCAGCGGCGTTATATCAGGTGATCTGGGTGGCCAAGGAATTGGACCTCCTCGCCCAATCCATCTTGCCGACATGCTTGCCGCTACCTGGCGTGAAATTGACTATCGACTTGATATTCTCCGTGCGACGAAAGGGGCACACGTGGAAGTTTATTGACAAAGGTCATGAAACTTTTTGAGTCTATCTAACCATTTATGTTATCAATTTTAATCTATCTTTATTATTTTATGAGTTATTAAACATCAAAATGGGTCCGGTACTTTATAAACACCCGTTATTATATTAAGAACAACAAACTAAGACGCCACTGCGCCTGAAAATGAAAAAAATATATAAACAAGTACAATTTCTTGTAAAATAAAACAAATGAAAGAAAAAACAACAAACGATATGACAGACGGGCCTACAGTCAAGGCTGCACCACTGGAAATAAACAGTGAAAGAGCCAGTCAAAAAGTGACTGACGCCAAATTAATAGACTAAATGTAGCACAAATATTAACTGAACTGTTTTGTATTCATTAAGGAAAAGTCCACAAAAGAATATGAGATGTCCCAATGATGCTAGTTATGTTATAACATATAATTCAAAGTGAAAACCAATCACTTCAACTGAAAAATCATTCCAAATACTGATGTTTTAATGACTGAGCATAAGTTCAAACTGCAATAAATATCAATCACTTTTAAAGAAGAATCTAAGAAGTCTTATAATGTCCTGTATTTCAAATCACTGCTTAGATGGCAAAAATAAAACAGTCAAATGAAAATGTCTTTAAAAATGTCATTAAAATAGTTTATCAACAGTCATTAAAATAGTTTATCAAAAGTCATTAAAATAGTTTATCAATAGTCTATAAAATCACAACACAATTTGGATGACTGAACCAAAATGTACCAAAATGTTGCTCTTAAATAGTAAATAAACACTTGCATGTTCCAATAACAAAATCATAGAAACTCAGAAGACGTACCGAATAAATGAATAATGTTTATTCAAAATATTGTAAATTGCACGTAGTTTAAGTGAACAATTTGAAATATGCATGACTCATTTAAGAACCACATTTTAGCCTCTACATTCGGAAAATTATCCAGATTTTTTTGTGCACCCTGTATATGATCTACAGATTTATATGTATGTGATAGAGGAATCAGGCAATAATAAATAAAAGGAGTTTACTGGTTCAAGATTATTATTACACTTCAAAGTAATACAGATATTTACAATGTTAAGGGAAGGTAGGGGCTTTCGCGGAACTCAAGCCGCTTGCATCAAGATTCTGCCGGATCCTCTTGCCCGGTTTCGTAGAGACTTCGGATCTCGTCTAGAGCTCGTTAGATTCGTCTGATCTTAGTCATTTCGAAATGAAATCTGAACTTAGGCTGTTAATTTGTTCCCAAGCTCAGAGATGCAAAAATGTGCATCAGCCGTTTAATTCTATCTGCGGTTCTACGGTCGCTACTTTCTCATGAGAACTTGCTGTTGCTATCTTGTTGCTAGCATGAGTGTGTTTTGAGAACTCTAAAACCACAACTCACACATATACTAACATAGTATGTAAAAATTGCTTTCAGTTAGGAGACACATAACACAGTTGAAAATTACCCTTCAGCAGTTTCTGCCTATAAGCAGAAATCGTGTATTCGAATTTTTCGTGCAGGCCTGTATTTAAACTAAAGAACTTATACACATTAAGTAATATGTAAAAAATAATTAAATTTAAAAACGTATGCCAAAATTGAAAACACACTTACAGCAATTATTGCTCAAAGACAGTACCAAATTGTTTTGTGTATCACTGTAAATGAACGATAAATGGTATGAACACCATATTCTATAGTAAGATTCTTGTTGATTGTAGTGAACTCCATAAACGTATATAATTTTCAATATATTTGAAATGGTGTAACATCATTTATGTATAATGCAAACGATTTTTCTCTATTGACCATAATGTAACGGAATTCTTTTGACTGCTTCTGTAAACGAACAATTAAGACTACACATTTCATTTTCAATACTGAACATGCTGTGGTAAATCTCAATAACATATATCCATTACATGGCAGCCCGAATATATTTACGCAAGTTAGTACGTGGACAGACACACAAACAACCAGACAAACCAAATTCATTAACACTTTTCAATTATATTCGAAAGTGTTAAAAAGAAAAATTTCCATGATTACATTTTAATTCATCCATAACTAATAAGTAATTACTCCCAATATCTTTTTATAAAATAAACAGGATGTATTGGATATAAATCTGGAAAAACGAACTTGTAACCTTTCGTATTATCTAGTATTTATAAAAATGGTTAACAATTTCCTTACTATTATCTAAAAAAATCTAAAGGTCTTTTTTTTTTTCAGTTTTCTTTTCTGGAGAAAGCCACAATATTTTTTTCTTCTTTAAAAGAAGAGAACAGTGATGTATTATGCCTGCTAACTAGAAACATTCGCAAAGTGCGCAGAATGAAAAGGAAATCAAGTTATACCAGTGGGAATACACCGCTCAGAAGGAATTTAAACTTCAATAAAAATGCGCTTCCATTTTAAATGCTGCTTTAAGTACTTCTTCCCATACTAAAGTATATCTAATTGTATTCTGAAAAAATAGAGTTTTAAGTTTTGGAAAGTGTGAGTAAAGCAAAGTTGCTGTCAGATACGAATTTGGAAAAATGTGAATCTTTCACAAAGCTTTCTATTTAGCTTGTGAAAACTCTTATTTCAAATATTTTTATTTCTTTAAAAGAACAGGACAGTGACGTGAACTATATGCCAGGTAGAAGTAATTGCGACATTAAAATATTATACTCGAATATATAAATTCCTTCATAGTTTTTACTATTGTAAGTTATAAAGACAGATAAAACTTTGGCTTTAGATATTATATTCTATACATTTCAGAATATAGAATTTTAGAAGAAAATTTATAAATACTAACGCGATAGATAAAATAAAGGGGAAAACACCATAAAAATCGTTTTCATTAATTCGTTCTCGAAAGGAAAAGTAAATTTCCCAGGGTTTTTCTGAAGAAAGCTACGATATTTTTATTTCTTTAAAAAAGAATAACAGCTAATGTATTATCCTTGCTAACAAGAATCATTTGCAAAGTGCACAGAATGAAAAAGAAATCAAGTTATACCAGTGGGAATACACTGCACAGAAGGAATTTAAACTTCAATAAAAATGCTACTATTTTAAATTCTCCTTTTAGTATTTCTTCTCATACTAAAATACATCTAAATATATTTTAAAGAAATAGAGTTTGAAGTTTTGGAAAGTTTGAGTAAAGAATAGTTGCTGTCAGATACGTATTTTAAAAATGCTTTTATTTTCAATTCAGCTTGTGTTCTAAAGAAAATACTTATTTCAAACATTTTTGTTTCTTTAAAAGAACAGGGCAGTAAGTTATACTATGCCAAGTAGAGTCATTTGCGTCATTGGAAGATGAAAACTAAGAAAATTGAGTTTTTCCTGTGGGAATGTCCCACACAGAAGAGGTTTAAACTTAAACACAAATGCTACCACTTTGAATTCTGCTTTAAGTATTTCTTCCCATTTTAAAACAGGTCTCTAAAGAGTTTTGAACAAAAATAAGGGTTTGAAGTTTTGGGAGAAATTGAGTAGAGATAAGTTGCTGTAGAATACGAATTTTTAAAAAATCTTTCTTTTATTTATTTGGTTGGGTTTTCCCTGGATTTTAACAGGAGACTTGGGTAAAGAAATGTTTGAAACATCAGATTGAGACCCTTGGGATTTTTTAAATCTCAGTTCTGTATTTCTGCGCATTGAAGATTTTGTATTGTCGTAATGATGAAATAGAGATATATCTTACAAAAGGCAGGAGATACAGATATGATCTCCCCCTCCTTAAAACCTTAAAGATTTAATTATGATAAATACTATTTGGCAAAAGCTGAGATAAATGCAATTTATCTCAACTTTATATACTTAGAATTTAGAGCAATATATAGTTTTTAATTGAATTTATCGCGAACTTTATAATCAGGAGTTAGGTTTAATACATACCTGACTCCTGACCTATATGCTGATAAATTTTTGCTTGTTTTTGTTTTTTCTTGCGATGGATAGGATTTCGAAAGTTCAATATTTGTATGTATAAGACGTTTTTACGAGTTGAAAAAAGTTTTCTTACAAGGCACTTGTCAAAAGAAAAAAAGAGGGGGGGGGGGTTTATAAAGATAAATATAATAGCTTCGTTTTAAAAGTATTCAATATAATTTAATTACAAGTAAAACTGTAATTTTAGTTTAGCTTCACCCTTATCATTCAATAATACTGGTTACCATAACAACAATATGTATGTGAATAGTATGAAACAATAAAATTTATTTAAAAAATTCAAGGACTTCAACTCTCTCCCCCCCCCCCCCACCTTCGTTGTGTCTAAGACCTTGATACAATTAAAATTATGCAATACCTTTGAAAACATTAATTATAATTCTCTAATTCCAGAGTTTTTCGCGGTTGTAAGTTAGGCATCAACAATTTTTCAATCCCCACCCCCTTCGCCCCTAAAGACATTTTTTTGTACGGTCATGAACTCTTCAGTATTTGTGGCAGTACTAATGTATAAATGACTATGCTAATAATCTGTGTTATAGTAAAATAAACACTTAGATGCCTTAGTTGCCATTTCGATCTTTATTAAAAAAAAGAGAGATTCTTACCCATGATCACACTCGTCTAAATAGTCTTATGTAATACCTTTGAAAAAATTAATTCTAATTCCAGAATTTTTCACGGTTGTAATTTAGGCATCAATTATTTTTCAACACCCCCCCCCCTTCCCTTCCCCCTAAAGACATTTTTTTTGTACGGTCATGAACTGTTCAATATATGTTACAGTACTAATTGTATAAATGACTATGCTAATAATCTATGTTATGGTAAAATAACCACGTTGCCTTAGTTGTCATTTCAATCTTTATCAAAAAAGAGAGATTCTCATCCATGATCACACCCGTCCAAACACACTCCCTGTTTCACCGAAAAAAAGCTAATTTGCATACAATGCGAAATTCATGCGCCAGCATTAAGAAGACTTCTGAAAAACAGGGGGTCTAACGATAAAATGAAAATAAAGAGTACAAGGTTCATTTACATCAACCGCTCCCAAAAATTACTTTCTTCTTTTATATTAACATATTCAACAACCAAATTTTTTCAGAGATTAACTAAAGATGTTTTAAACATACATACACATTTGTAACGATTTTGACTTTCTCTATCATTTAAATTCTACAGAACAAAATAAAAATAAAACCTATATGGCATCAATTTGGAATAGGGTTTAATTATCGTTTGCATCACTAAAAATATTCTTTGCTTTAAAATGCCACTGGAAAATAAACAATGGATCGAAGGCTATGTATTTGTGGTTTACGAGGCGAAATACTATTATTCGATTATTAAAAAAGGGTGTGAAAAGCATGCTTTTAATATATCTGCAGATTAAATAAGTGACACAATTAATTGCAAAGGAAAGAAACGTCAAAGTTTACATTTGACTAGAAAAAAAACAAGAATATTACGTTCACTGCTTATTATATCTAAAGTCCCATATCTCATTCTCATGTTTTAAAAGAATATCTAATCCTGCAATAAACTGTCTCAAAAGGTTTAAACATCTGTATAGGAACTGTAAAAAAATATATCAAATCTAATTTAAAGCTAATCAAAACAAAAACCATGTTGTTCACCGTCTAATACGAAAACATGTTTATCGGCATAAGACTACGCGCAGATTATTGTATGAAAATTTTCTGGATGGTGAAAAATGGTAATGTGTAGTTACAGTTGATGAGAGTTTGATATATTTGTTTGATTGCAATAGAAAACAGTCGATTTACTGCCGAAAAAGAGGAGAAAAAGTTCTGAAATGTTAGTTCAGAAAAAACAACGAAAGTTTTACTAATGGTTATTGTTGGATTCCTTTATAACGGAAAACTTAAAATAGGGAAAGTTTTAGTAATGGTTATTGTTGGATTCCCTTATAACAGAAAACTTAAAATAAGGAAAGTAGGGGAAAAAAATTCAAAATTATCTCGGATTATTATCAGAAATATGTTTTAAAACCTCTTTTCAAAGAAAACATTCCATCACTTTATCCGAACAAATTCTATTGCTGTGTTAAGTTCCATGAGGATGTTCCATGAGGATAAAGCTACCAACCCTATACCACTAAATCTAATGCTGTATTTTTTCGAAAAAATGAAAAATAAACCAGAATTGAGACTATTCTACCTGAATTCATCCCACCCAGTGTTCAGTGATATATATGTTGTAGGCTAATTGAGAAATCCGGCTCTTTGCAAACAGCTCTTTGCAAAGAGCCGGGCTAATTGGAGAATCCATCTCCCTATTTCCAATTAGCCTGATATTTTTCAGGCTTATTGCAAAGAGACTAGAAAGCATTAGGCTAATTGAAAAATGACCACTTATTATCCGATCAGGGTGATATTTTTAGCTCACAGGCTATCAAAGCCTGAGAGCTTATGTGCCCGCCGATTCTGTATGTACGTGTGTACATCCGTACGTATGTACGTAACGCGATAACTCTTGATAGAAATATCCGATTTGCTTCAATTTTTTTTTCTATGTTCATTTTGATAAGGTGCTTCCCTGATTAGTTTTTGGGGTTCATTGGTTAAGGATAAAGGGGGCTAGTCCCCCCCCCCCTTAATTTATATAAATGGGTTTTTCATGCAGAAATATTCGATTTGCTCCAAATTTGGTATACCGGTTTATTGTGTTAAGGAGCTTCCCTGATTAGATTTGGAAGCTCATTATTTAAGTATAAAGGGGGGAAAGGGGTGCTACCCCCCTTAATTTAGATAATCGGTTTTTCATGATGAATTATTCGATTTGCTTCAAATTTGGTATATCAAATTTGAAGCAAATCGAATAATTCTGTATGAAAAACCCATTTATCTAAATTAAGGGGACACTAGCCCCTGTCCCTCCTTTATACTTAACCAATAAACCTCCAAATCTAATCAAGGCAACTCCTTAACATAATAAACCGGTATACGAAATTTGGAGCAAATCGAATAACTCTACATGAAAAACCCATTTATCTAAATTAAGGGGGGTCTAGCCCCCCTTTCCTCCCTTTATACTTAACTAATGAACTTCCAAATCTAATCAGGGAAGCTCCTTAACATAATAAACCGGTATACCAAATTTGGAGCAAATCGAATAATTTTGCATTAAAAACTCATTTACCTAAATTAAGGGGGGGGGGGCTAGCCTCCCCTTTCCCCCCTTTATATTTAACTAATGAACCTCCAAATCTAATCAAGCCATCTCCTTAACATAATAAACCAGTATACCAAATGTGAGCTAATCGAATAATTCTACATGAAAAACGCATTTATCTAAATTAAGGGGAGAGGCAATTGCCCCCCTTTATACATAATAAGGATCTTCCAAGTGTAATCAGGGAAACTGCTTAACATAATTAACCGGTATACCAAATTTATTGCAAAGCGCATATTTCTGCATGAAAAACCCATTTATCTAAAGTACGGGGGGATAGCCCCCCCTTTCCACCCTTTATATGTAACTAATGAACCTCCAAATCTAATCAAGGCAGCTCCTTAACTTAATAAACCGGTATACCAAATTTGGAGCAAATCGAATAATTCATCATGAAAAACCGATTTATCTAAATTAAGGGGGGTAGCACCCCTTTCCCCCCTTTATACTTAAATAATGAGCTTCCAAATCTAATCAGGGAAGCTCCTTAACACAATAAACCGGTATACCAAATTTGGAGCAAATCGAATATTTCTGCATGAAAAACCTATTTATATAAATTAAGGGGGGAGACCAGCCCCCTTTTCCCCCTTTATCCTTAACCAATGAACCCCAATAAATAATCAGGGAAGCACCTTATCAGAATGAACCAAGAAAAAAAAATTGAAGCAAATCGGATATTTCTATCAAGAGTTATCGTGTTACGTACATACGTACGTACGTACACACGTACATACAGAATCGGCGGGCACATAAGCTCTCAGGCTTTGATAGCCTGTGAGCTAAAAATATCACCCTGATCAAATAATAAGTGGTCATTTTTCAATTAGCCTGACGCTTTCTAGGCTCTTTGCAACAAGCCTGAAAAATACCAGGCTAATTGGAAAAAGGGAGATGGATTCTCCAATTACCCCGGCTCTTTGCAAATAGCCTAGGCTGTTTGCAAAGAGCCGGATTTCTCAATTAGCCTACGACATATATATCGATGGATATATATATATATCATGATATATATCCGATATTTATTTTCAAAATATCTTGAAGTTTGATATTTTCGATATTTTCAGATATTTGATATTTATTTTCAATATATTGTGTATGATATTTTTGATATTTTCAGTAAAAGAAGTTGTAAAATGTTGTTGTTTTTTTTAACTATTGACGGCGTCCCGCGCAGTACAGTCTCGGAGCCCCTGAAAATCGGGACACCTGGCAACACTAGAGGTTACTGTTGTTACTTTTATTTTTAACTTGAATGAAAAGCAGGGGCGTCGCGATGGGGGGCTATGGGAGGGAGCTCCCCCCCCCCCCCCCAATATATGTGAACTTGGGAAATTTGAACTTAGAGTTGGGAAATTATAGATTTTTGAAACACTTTCTTTTTTTTTTTAACAAAAAGTAAAAAAAAAAAAAAAAAAAAAAAAAAAAAAAAAAGAATTTTTCATTGTGTTGCTGGCTACCTTTCTGAGTACTGTAATAGTAAAATAGTTAAACTTAAAACAAAAAAATACAAAAAGCGGCCAGACTCAATTTCTCATTATGTTTTTCTATGTTAAGAAAATATCATACATCTACCAGACTTGAATCTCTCTACTGTTGTCCATCAACAGTGTGTCTAATACATTTCCTCCAAAACTTTGTTCCTTTATCAAAAATCTAAAAATATGAGGCTATTTTCATATGAAGTACGATTATGACTCGTACACAGTTGAAGACAAAAATTTCATTAAATGAACCAATAATTATGATTTTTATGTTTTTAATTTCAGCATTTTTCTTTGGATTTTTCTTTGGATTTTTTTTTTTTTTTTTTTTTTTTTTTTTTTTTTTTTTTTTTGCGTATAAGTATCATTATCATTAAACACACATTGAACATATCATTTTAGTTGGAAAATAGAGCAATTTGTTTCACGTTGGGAAATTTTTGAATTATAAGTTGGGAAAATTTTGAACTCTCCCCCCCCCCGAAAAAATTTTTGTAGCTACGACCCTGATGAAAGCCATTGGCAACATCAATTTCCAAGAGTCGTCAGAGTTCACTTAGAATAACATAATTTGCATTCTTAACTATAAGCATCAGATCTTGTTATTACTCACAACCAATTTTCAAAGCATTCTCATAAAATTGCATAGTAATAACAGCCTATGATCTCTAGTTTATTTATAACAACGCTCTTTTGTATTTTTTCACAGAAAATGCGAACTTAAAAGTCAGATCAATGTCGAACTCACTTCAGAGGACAATGCCCTCTGTCTTTTTTTTTTTTTTTTTTCAGAACGCCCTGCCTCTTGAGCCTTGTATCGATTCTGGAAACCATAAAACATCCTAACACCACAATGCGCTTAGACTTCTCAAAGAATAACAAATAAATAAAGCTGCATCGAAGCATTTGCCATAGAAAATTCAAAGATATATTTAAAAATATCTTAGCCCATTTGATTGCCACTATTCAAGACAATCATTAATAAACAAAACTGTTAATAAATAAAGCTGCATCGAAGCATGTGCCATGGAAAATTCAAAGATATATTTAAAAATATTTTAGCCCATTTAATTGCCACTATTCAACACAATCATTAATAAACAAAACTGTTTATCAACCCAACTAAAATGTTGATTTAATGCACGAATTGATAAGTAGAAACTCATGTTTTGTTTTGGTTTCTTTTCTTTAGAAAATAATCAGACATTTTAAAATAATTGCCGGAAAAAAAGGTTAGTTGAAATGGTATATTTTATGGTGTTTTCATAGGCCAATCATTTACATTAATTATTTTTTTTATATACCCAAACTAAAATTTTAAATTTATGCATGAGTGGATGCAGGAAAAATTGCATACATTATTTAAGCTAAACATGAGTTCTTTAAATAAATTAAACGACGGAGGAAAAAACAACAACTTTGTAACATCCTGTTTTACTGGTATATTTGCAAGTATTTTTGCATTTTTAGGGTTCCTTAATTAAAAAGTAAAAACGGAACCATTATAAGATCACTCCTGTGTCTGTCTGTCACAGGCATTTTACTCGTAAACTATGGAAGGTGGAAAGTTCAAATTGGGGGAAGTAATAAAGACTGTTGACCCACATATTTAAAGATTATTAAACATTCACAAATATACTTAAGAAAAATCTAGAGGAGCTAATTAAGTTACCTGAACAAACAAAATATTTTCTTTGTATATCGTGGGGTGTATTGTGTGAAAGCTTTCGTAACGATGAACTCAAAAATACATTTCTTTTAATTTTAGGTATTATATTTTAAAGATATCGTCTACAATGTAGTGCAGAAATATGTCCCACCCCCTCTCTTTCCGAATCTACTGAAACTAAAATTATGAAAAAATTAGGGGAAGTACAAGTTAATTTAAACCTCGCCGGAAAACTACAGAGATTACCCTAGGTCAGAGAGTTTTTAAGAAAATCGCATTTTTTCGTTACACACAAATTTCGATTTGCGGGGGTTCAGCGAAGTAGTTACACCCGTAGGAGCGCTAGCGGTACCTATCGTCGAGAAGTACAAAATGATTGTTGAAAATGATTTTCGAAAAAAATCGTCGGTAATTAGCCGAGATATTAACCGTTAAAGACACGGACGATTTGGACATACATAAAGACTTGGGCGGCGAACTTTATGCGGCATCGGCTTTTAAAGCCTAGATAACAACTTTTAATGATATATTTGTGTAATGCAATGCCCAGTAGTAGTATAGAAGCAATAAACGTCAAACTGTTAAAAACAGCCAATTTTAATTAGAATTAATCACATAATAATTACTATGGGATTCGTGACTAGCTTGCATTGAGGGGCTCTCTCAAAACGCCACCCGTGTCTTTAAAGATTAATTAAAAGCCTATCTGGAAAAATCGCGGCACGAACCAAGGCTCCATTGGAACTTTCCGACCTCCTTTCGAAGCGCTTTTAACATAATGCCAAGTTTAAACTCTGAACAAATATTTTGTTTTAGGTACACTGTAAAAAGAAAAGATTATTACTACACTGAATTTGGGTTTCCATAATGCCAAATGAAGTTTAAACATGCACTACTTTTTTTGTCAGCACCGAATTAAGTTCATCATAAGCAGGTTATTATGAAATTTAAAAAAGAATTATACAGAATAGCAATATTTGATACTATTTAGGCTTCACATTTCTCTGAACTTTCATGGTATATCCATTTATACTTTTCTAGTAATATATAGCTGTACCCAACAATACGTTGTATAGTTTCTTAGAGAGTCTTATTATTCTTTTAGCAACGATTTTTTTGTGATCATACTGTTACTAATTAATATATTTATTGTATAGAACCCTCTGTGCGCGAGTAATATTCGCACTTAGCCGTTTATTTTTAATTCGTTTTACTATTCAAGCAAATGTTATGATTAGAAGTAAGGACGATCGAAAGATGTTTTTAAGGCCGAAACTGAATTTCGGTGATCCTCCTATTCTCGGCCGAAAACGAAAACAAAAATGTCACAAAAAAGTTTTAAGTAATTAAATTGTATGTATTAAAGTAATTAATACATACATAAATATGCATAATTATTAATTAATTATGCGTATCTATTAAATATGTATAATTATTAATTAATTATACGTGTGGCCCAAATTGTTTTTCTGTACCTTAGACCCAAACCTTTTTACTTTCATATAAAATGAAACGTAATTAATTCATCAACGACACAGAAATATTTTCTAATTATACGAATTTCATTTAATTGAAAAATATTTTAGCTTTATGTATACGCACCTCGATTTATCTTTTATAATGATTTCTGTAAATGATCGTCTGTTATACTAGAACTTTCTCAAAGAGTATTCGAAACACTTCTGCGGTTTCAAACTGAAAATTTTCTATTACTGTTATTCCTGCAGCTTTTAATGAGCGCGGGAAAAAGTTTCGTTATATATGCAATGCTTGCTTTATAATTTGGATTCACGTCTTAAACAGTCATAACTGATAATTATAAACAACGAAGTTCGTAGCAATAAATAGTCTCATTTGAGCCGATAATGCTCAAATCGATGACTAATGTTGAAAAGTTCCGAAGGAAGAAAAGAGATTTTGGAATACTGATAGTTTCGGTCGAGTTTCGGTCTAGCCGAATTTTCAGCCGCATTTTCGCCGAAAACGAATTTTCAGCGAAACTCAGATTTTTAGCCGAAAAAGGAAACGAAACCAAATTTTCGGTCGATCTCTAATTAGAAATATAATAGTATTTAAAATTCAAGTTTTTGATATGTGTAGGAAAAAATAGGAAGAGACGCAATCGAGTCAGAATGAAAGGGCAATGAAATGGCATTCTAAGCAATTTTTGAATGGAATTGTGATTCCAGTTTGGTTGGAGGCTCAGAGTCACAACTCTATGTTAGATATTTTTCTTAAGGCACATAGGATTCCCGATGGTTTTAGTTCAGTAAAAACCGACAAGATAATATACTTCCAGTCAAGAAAGGGAAAACGATAGCCCAGCTTAGCAGCGAGTAAAAAAGTGACTTCCCGTCGAACCCAATAATGATTTCACCCCGAGTGGAGAAAAAGATCCTGCTATGAAAGTGAATAGAAGAGAGAGCTACTCTTGTGATTAAAAACTTGATTAAGAAATTTAATTGACTTTGGTGTGTCATATTGTGGCGTAATTGCTGGACTCCTTTTTAATTACTAATTTTTATAAGCTATTCAGAACTCAATAACATTGCGAACATCATTTAATCCAGAATGCTTATTGTTTTGATATCTTATTCTTTATAATAAATATTTCTTTGATTTAATGATATCGGATTCATTGAAGTCTTACGTTACTACTTCATACACATCATAGGCTTCCGCCACAATACTATCGAGAGAATGTGTTACGTCAGATATCTATGTATGTAAAAACCATTCTCTGTATGTATGTCCCTTATACAAATCTTCAATTTTTGACCGATTTGAACGAAACTTGATGGACATACGTTTTAGAACGGGGAAAAGATCGCTGTCTACTTTAAAAAAATCACCCTTTTTTCTACCACCTCCCTAATTTAACATTATAGAAATATATCTTTTTAAATTTTCTAATTCAATCGTTTCTTTCCTGTTGCCACACCCTGAAAAACGGTACAGTAATTTAAGGAAAATGATAACGCGTGTATTTTGTTTTTATTTGCCAATAAAAATTCAGATTTTCTCGCTATACTTTTTGCATTTTTTAAATCGACGTCATTCTAATCAGAAAACGAAAAATTTCCCTATGTATATGTAAAAATTGTAACTAAACGTGTGTTAAAATGACGTAGTATCTTCATTTAAATGGTTTTAAAGTTAAAAAATCTATTTTAATACAGGCGTTTGAATTTCAAGAAAATAATTCAGGAAAAGATAATAATAGAAAAAATTGTTTGCTAGATATGACGTCAATTTCGTCAATATGATTTCAAACTGGTTCTAAAAACCGGCTGCTACAATTTATTTCCTATTTCTTTGTAATGCTGTATCTTTAATTATGTCATTTAGATAAATGTTGTAATACTTGAAATGCAGTGATAACATTCTACGATTTGTATCGAATACTGTTATATAAAATACGATTTTTCCATGATTTATATAAAATAGAAATTATAACATAGCTACTATTTTTTAGGGTAAGCTTTTTTCTTTTTAAACAAAATTTCATGACTGACATTACGACTGAACGCTTTTGAAATCAATGTCATTTTCATTTTAACGACTCTGGATTTGGTTGGTTGGTTGGTTGTGTTTATGACGGCCAAATATCAACACGAGGGATATAGGCCCTAAGGGGAGGAGAGTGCCCTTCCTGGGGGTCTTTCTAAGGGTACCTAACTCGTATTAACGCTTGGAAGTCCAAGGTCCGAAGAAAACCACAAAAACTCCGAACGATTAGGCCGACGGGCGCGATTGGGATCGAACCCAGCACTTCCCGTCTACCAGCTTCGAGAGCAGAACTTCTTGGCCACTGGTGGGGCCTCTGGATTTGGATTTTATGAATGGAAATATGAGTTTCCATTTAAAAATTATCGTCAATGAATCTTTGTATACATGTGTTAAAGATGCCTGATATACTGCCCGTTAATAGAACATAAATAAAAATCGTTTTTAATTTGAAAAACGAATATATTTTTAACCTTTAGTATATTTGTTAGATTTCTCAAAAACTACAGGGAAAAGTATTTTTGGTATTTTCGTTTTAGCGATCACTTATTTATCTGAGTAGTACATTTCGCCCGCTGTGGTGATCGGTTTCTCCGAACAAATCTTGAATTGAAGGAAATATACCGGTGAATTTGAACTTCCATTTTAAAACAATATGAATCTTTATCTCGAATATACTTCCGTATGGCTGAAAACCATACGATCATCACTGTGCTTTTATATTTTCTAATGTATAAGACAAAATTTCGGCTGTTAAGGACCAAGTTTTTTAGTTTATCATTTACAGTAGGATTTGGTCTAAGAATGATAGACGGATATGCAATATACTAAAACTATTTCTCAAAAATTATCTAACTTTTTTAAAGGGTAATCATCTAGAATTGGTTTCACCTGACTATAGAACATTTCAGCTAATTCTATAACAAAGCATGTACAACAAAATGTTATATACTAAAATTATTCCAGAAATTTGGGTGCAAAGTAACAGCGCAAATTTCATCAAAATCTGTCCAGAACTTTTAAAAAAGGCTAAACTTTTATAATCGGGCTCACCTGACTATTAAACTTTCTTCCAGAATTTTATAACAAAGCGACGTAAAACTATATGCAATATTTTAAAACCATCCGTGTAAAATTATCTAACAAATAATGCAAGTTCCAATGAAATACATTCAGAATTTTTAAAAAGATTAATCTTTCATAATCGGGTTCCACATGATTATGAAAATTTCCCTCATAATTCTATGACCAATCAGCGTATAACAATGTTACGCACCAAAACCTTAAATGAAAAACTAATAATGCAAGTTGAATTAAAATTATTTCATAAGAACCCAAGTTATAAGCAGTCGGAATGAGATTCCCACACGAAAACAAACAAATACTGAAATTTGCCAATTTAGTTATGTAACAGTATACGAAAACAAACAAATACTGAAATATTTACAATGTTTTTGAGCAATTAAGTTAATCGTTTGTAACTGGGGTTGCAGGCATATTTAAAAAAAATTCAAGCTTGAAAATTACTTTAAAAAACATAAAAAATCTGTAAATTGAGATAAACTTTTCAAACAAATTTCTGAAAGTGTTTTTTGTTTTCTGTTAGACGTTGAAGTAATCGGATATATGATGTTTAGAGATCAAATTTCAGTAAAAGGTTACGGTTGGTTGTCCCACAATATGATGCTAGGCGTTACTCATAGATATGTCCTTTCTTCATAATATTGCATTAATAGCAAACGAATATTTAAATCCGTTTTCATCCGTGATTAAAAATTAATTTAAAATGGATAAACAATCTGTAAATTGAGATAAGCTTTTCAATCAAATATTACTGAAAGTACTTTTAGAATTCTATTAGACGTTGGAACAATCAAATGTGCGATGTTTAAAGGTCAAATTGCAGTAAAAGTTAAATTTATGGTTGGGTTAGGTTTTTGCCACCAACAATATGAGTTACTCATAGCAATGTCTTTTCTTTATAATATTGCATTAAGAACAAACAGGTATATCTTTCGTAATTGGGCTGCATGCAAATTAAAAAATATCCATGATTGAAAATTACTTTAAAATCCATTCAAATGAGAAAATTGAGATAGAATTTTCAAATAAATTTCATTTGAAAGAACTTTTTTCTATTCGACAGTGTGAAAAACGAAATTGTATGATGTTCATAAGTTAAGAAAAATTTCGGTAAAGGCACAATTTATGGGTTAGGTCGTTGCCATCATCAGTATAATGTCACAATTGGCATTGTGTTTGTAGTTTTTTGTATATTCTGAAGATGGCTCAATGAAAGAGTCGAAACATGCAAATTTTTAGTATTTTTCATGTGCTTTTTTATTGAAATGACGTCTTTTAAGCAAATAATTGTATTTTAATATATGTTTTGATATTTGTTTGGAATATATATTATTATGGTGTAGTTAATAGTAGACGTAATTAAGACTATTTTACTTACATTTATTTCTTATTGGCCTTTTTAACGATTCGTGGACGGGAATACGTCAATCTCAGTTTTTGTCTATTTGATTTTAATGCATTTTACCCGAGAGAACCCTTATTATTGACACGAGCAAAGTCGGGTAGTTCTACTAGTTTACAGAATAAATTCCATTTCTTTATCCAAGACAACCTTCAATAACTTAAGTACATCCTTATATCGTTACCAGACACTTCTAAATCTATTGCTTATACAAGGTGATTTTAAAAAAAAAATTGACAAAATGACATGGCAAATCAGGCATACAACAAGGATAAAAAAAATCACAAGGAACATAGGGTCGCAAACCACTTATTGAGTCACAAATACAAGGTGTTTCATCCTAATTGAACTCAGGTTGACGGTCATAATTTCGAGAAAAATAAAAACATTGCAATGAAAATGCAACGATTTGGATGTTCTATTTCTTCTCTACTAACATTCATTTTAAATTAAATCTAGCATCTAGGTGGTTCAGTGGAATCTTATTCTGCGAATAATCAACATTCTTTACGGCTCAAAACATACATTTAATGACGAAAACGTAACATAAAAATCTATAAAGTGATATTCGACATATTACGTCTAAAACATTCTAAAATTAACAAAGGATTAGTTCGTTTCAGTTCAAAAGTTGACAGTTCTAATAGAGCATGCGCTGGCTAACTAGCTGTTTAGAGAATTAGCCGGAACATCCCTCTCGGCGTTGGAGGGTTGTCCAACATCATCATAAAATGGCAAAGGTACTATACTCTGGTGATATTTCGACGTAACATACCTGTAGAGGTCTTAAGATCAATTACACGGACATGTCCATCATCACATTTATAAGTTTTCACAATTCGAGCTAGTTTCCAATCTATAAACTTATCATTTCCTTCCTTCAATAACACAAGCTGTCCAACTTTAAGGTTTTGCGAGGACTTTTTCCATTTACTGCGGACTTGCAGCTCATTTAAGTATTCTCGGCTCCAGCGGTGCCAGAATTGCATTTTTAATCTTTGAACTAGTGTCCACCTAGAAGAAAAAGGTAAATTGAAAAACATAGAACTCAAATGAGCTCAGAGTGGAATGACAAATTCACCTTGCGTTAAAATAACTAAAAATAAACTGTTTACTAAAAAGGTGCATTAAAATTTATTAAAATATACCGTTACAAAATGACGTTTAAAAACTAGTAGGGTAGGTCTTTAAAAACTTAAAAACCATTTATGTTAAAATCATAATGAAACAGAAAAAGATGATTCCTGAGATCTTTCGATCGCTAACGCGATCATTTTCAAAGGATACTTTCACTGGAATGTCGCATTCACTGAGCTATTTATACACCAGTCTGGGAAAAAAGGGTCAGTCTATTATTTGTTGGGGGTGTCTATGAAGTTGTTTCGTTCCAATGCTGAAGTGTTAGATATTTTCAAAATGTTAAACCAAATTTCAGGTATATCATAAGATAAAACATCGTTACATACATTATTTTCTTTACTTAAAATTTCCAATGATTCCCTGATTCTCAAAGTATAATGATCAGATGTAGGTAAAATAACTCTTGCGTTTTCGAAATCTATTTTTAAATTTTGGCGTTGATTTAGTCTGGATTATTTTTAGTTATTTTTTAGAAAAAGGTAAAGAGTCTAAAATAGCATTATTTTCAGGAATACTCAAAAGCGGACCTCCAATGAGGAAGTGACCAGGTGTCAGTGGTTGTAGATCATTAACATCTGCAGACAAGGGGGTCAACGGACGTGAATTCATAACTGCCTCAATTTGCGTCACAAGTGTTGATAGCTCTTGAAAATTTAAGATAGAGGATTTAGTTATCTTCAAGAGGATTCGCTCCATGGTTTTTATATTTGATTCCCATAATCCGCCGAAATGTGGGGATGCAGGGGGTACGAAATTCCATTGAATTCGTTCTTCAGCACTAAATCGCTGAATTTCTTCCGAAGCAAAAATCTGATAGAAGGATTTCAAAAGAGCACAAGTACCCTTAAAATTTGTGGCGTTATCACTCCATATGACACAAGGTTTAGATCGTCGGGCAACGAATCTTCTTAAACAGGCTAAAAATGCTTCTGTGGTCAAATCCGAAATAACTTCTAGATGAACGGCTTTGGTAGAAAAACAAATAAATATAGCAATGTATGATTTTAGGGCTATCTTTGAACGTTTTAAATTAGGTCTTGTTATAATAGGACCTGCTAGATAAACGCCTGTTTTCTCAAACGGTCTAGATGGTACAATTCTATCACGGGGCAAGTCACCCATCAATTGTTGAAGAGTTTGATGTTTTGTTCGAAGACAAGTCACACACCTATTTATAATTTTCTTTACTTGACTTTGACCAAATGGTATCCAATAAAATTGTCTTAATAAAGATAGAGTTGTCAGAGTACCTGAATGTAGGAATTTTTTATGGTAATAATCAATTAAGAGTTCAGTGAAATAGTGAGACTTTGGCAAAAGTATTTGGTGTTTCTGCGATTCTGATAAATTAGAAAATTTCTGTCTTCCACCGACTCTTAACAGTCCATCTGCATCTAGAAATACATTTAAATTCAAAATCTTACTGTTATTTGGGAGAGGACTTTTTTCCTTTAAACATCCAATTTCAGTTTGGAATGCGGAATTTTGAACAATCTTTATCAGCTTCTTGGTCGCATTCTGTAACTCAAAAGTGTCTAAATAATCATATGTTCTAATTCCTGATTTCAATTTACAGTTTTTCAGAAATCTTAAACACCATGCAGCAATTCTTATTAACTTCCTAAAAGAAGAATATCGATTAATCAAATCAATGTTTAACTGATTTTCATTAACAATAGTTGATTTTACAACAGTGTTTTTCTTTAGTTCTAACTGATCTTTAACTTCAGAAATGTCTAATTTATCGAATGTATATGTATTATCCAATTTTGGCCAAAGAGATCTGTCTTGCTTTAACCACTGGGGGCCTTCCCACCAAAGATGGTTATTTTTCAACTCTGAAACTTTCAAACCTCTAGTAACTAGATCGGCAGGATTATCTTTTCCAGGACAGTGAAACCAATTTAATGGATCACTAAGATTTCTGATTTCCTTTATCCGGTTTCTGACAAACATTTTAAATCCTTCTAACTCACCTCTAATCCAAAAGAAAGTAATAGTAGAGTCGGTCCAAAAGTAGCAAGTTGCAGGAAAAGCTAATTCTTTAGCAATTTTATTACAAAGTCTAGCAGACAAAGGGGCTCCTAAAAATTCAAGACGGGGTATTGAGACAGTTTTTAAAGGGGCGACTCGGCTTTTTGCTGCCACAAAACTAGTAACAATGTTCTTATTCTTTAACACTGCTCTAAGGTACACTACCGTACCATATGCCTTCTTTGAAGCATCTGAAAAACTATGTAACTCAAAATAATCAACTTCATCAAGGGAAATATCAGCCAAATAATATCTGGGAATGCTAATACAATTTAGTTCTTTTATTTCTTCAAACCATTCATTCCATAAATTGTCTAGATGTTTGGGTAGGTTTTCATCACAATCAAGACCTAAACAGCAAATTTCTTAAATTAAACATTTAATTCTAATAGTATAAGGGTTTATAAATCCAATTGGGTCAAAAATTCGACCAACAGTTTGCAATAAATAACGTTTAGTGCTAAGTTTATTCGAAAGGAAATTTTCTAGATTTTGAGTCGTAAATGAAAACATGTCACTATTTGGGTCCCAAGCAACCCCTAAAACCTTGGAAAGTATCAAATTCTGATTAGTGAAATTTAAGTTATCAGGAATTTCCTCAATATGTAAACCATATTCTTTCCATTTCTCACGCAGTTCATGCGAGTTGGTTTTCCATTTCTAAAAGTCATACTAGCTTCTTGAAATATTTCATACGCCTCTTTACTAATTTTAAATGCGTAATTAAGATTTGATTGACTTGTAATAAAATCGTCAACATACAACGATGAATTTAAAATTTCAAAAGATTCAGGAAATGTTTCTACATACCTTTGTAGATGATGCTTGATGGTAGCAGCCAGAAGAAAGGGACTTGATTTCACGCCGAAGAGAACTCTCTTTAGTCTGTATATTTTAAATTCCTTACCTGGATCATCAATCCATGGTTCGTCGTCCCAGAAAAATCTGGTGAAGCCCTATCTGGTTCATCAATCTCGATTTGCAAAATAGCTTGTTGAATATCAGAAGTAATTGCAATGGGAAAGTTTCTGAATTTGATTAAAAGGCTGAACAATTCGTGAATGAGATTCAATCCGGTATGTAAACAATCATTAAGTGACAGTTCACCCTTAGCATGGGCGCTTCCGTCGAAGACAATGCGAGCTTTAGTGGTGGACTTATCTTCACGAATTACTGCTCTATGGGGTAAGTAAAATGAGTTTACATCAGATGTATTGTCAACAGGTTCGATAACATTTTCTGCTAAATAACTATCTAAAATAGCTTTATATTCTGAGAATAACAAAGGGTCATTTCTAAAGGTTGTTCTCAATTTAAAAAATCTTCTGTATGCGACTTCGCGATTGTTATTAAGGGACATTTTCAAATTCGCCTCCCATGGAAATTTTACTTTATACCGGTTATCCTTAAAAACAATATTAGACTGAAATTCAGCCATAATGTCATCTACCACATTACTAACATTTTGAGTTTCGGATTCAATTCCTAAACTTTCCAACTGCCAAAAATTTCTGATTTGATCGGATATATCCTTTTCTTCAACGATAATTTTCATACTGAACAATTCATTGGCTGACCCCGTATAAACCTGTAAGCACCAGCCAAAAACCGTTTCAGTTGCTAACAGATTATTCTTTAGTCTTTTGATTCTGCCAGTAACAATATTATAATAATTATCAGTGCCGATTAAAACTGCAATTTGTTTACTAGTACATTCATAACTATCAGCTAGTTGTAAACATTTTAATTTATTATACGTTTTCCTAATGTATTTGTCAGAAATGGGTAAGCAAGCAGCGGAAATTTCATCTGTTTCCAGAGCTTCAACTTCAATGTGTAAAGAGGGATTGCCTCTATTTGCAGGTTTTACCTTTACTACATTATAAGTTTTCTCAGTTGCCATTTCGGCTCCAAAAGCATAAACAGATAAAGTTTCTTTTCTAATAACCGGCAATTGTAATTTTTGAGAAATGTCGCGAATTATAAATGTTCTCATGCTACCATTATCTAATAAGACACGAACTGGTTCATTATTATCATTTTTAGGATCTTTTATTATAACAGAACAAGTCTGCAAAAATATGTTGCAATGCGTGTTTTCATTCTGTAGATTACTAGAGGAATTGTTACCACAATGGGAAATAGATGCGACACTTTTATCAACATTTAATTTGGAATCATTTTCAAATTGAAAACAAATAGTCCTATTATGTTTCTTACCGCAAATATCGCACATTTTGGTATTTTCACAGTCTTTAATTCTGTGTTTACACTGTAAGCATAAAAAGCATCTTCCCTGCTTTTTTAGTACTGTAAAAGCACTTATTTTCGCGAGCCGTAATTTTCGCGAAAATGAAGATATCGGTGATTTCGCGAGCTGAAAATTTCGCGAATTTTACATGAACAGAACCGAAAGTGAAAAAATCCCGAAACTACCTAAATAGAAGCCCTTTTGCGTAAGGCATTTTGAGAAACTTCCTTTTGTCCGAAAAGTTCGTTCTATTAATTGTATTACTGTTTTTATTCAAGAAATAGCTGTTTAGTATTCAAGAAATAGCTGTAAGTATACAAGAAATTTTTGTGCTTATTTCTTATTTAAGTAACTGTAATCATCAAATTTTGGATAAGTGAAACATTTCTGAATTTTTATTATTATTTGAGGCGAAAAGAAAAAATATTTCGCGAGGCTTAAATTTTCGCGATTACGACAGGCTCGCGAAAATCGCGAAAATTAAAGCCTCACGAAAATAAGTGCTTTTACAGTATTTCTTTCTTCTGATCAATGGTTAAAGACTTACACATTTCACTATTATGATCAACACTATTACAAAATAAACACGAATTCTTATTTACTGAAGTCATTAATTCAGTAGCTGGAACACTATTTTGTTTATATCCTTTCGTATTATATTGATATCTCGGCTTACATTTCAATTGTTTATCTGTAAATTTTGTTCTATATTCAAATTTATTATCATTAGAAAATGATTTCTTACCATCTAAGTCATGGATAGTTGATACCCGTTCTCTACTTTGAACTTCATTTTTAAGAAAACTTATAAGTTTATCTATATTCCACAAATTCTCCGTCTTTTAGATTTCTATTAAATTCTAATGTCAAATCGGGGGGGTATTAACTTCAGTAAAATTGGGCAAAGTAACCCACTGTATGTATCAGATTTTACACCTAACTACTCTAAGTTTCGAATTTGCACTAGACATTTATCATATAAATTCCTTAAACCACCAGTGTCAGAAGAACTTTTCAAACCTTTCATATTTAATAAATTTTGTTTCAAAAGCGATACGGCCGCTGCATAATTACTTTCAGTTAATCCAAAACCATTAATCGTGTTTTCAGCCGCTCCTGAAACCAAACTTTACAAATACGTAAACTTTTCGATTTCTGTTAGACTTGGGTTTTTATCTATCGCTAACTCAAACTGGTTCCAAAATTCTAAATATTTGTCTTGTACCCCCAAAAAATCGGTTTATTTGTAGCTTTGGCAATTTTACTCTTTTCAGTTCAGCAGCAGCATGACATGTTCGCACTGAATCAATGTTATTACTATGTGTAATATCTACATTAGAAGATAAACTTTTAATTTTAAAGTTTAATTTATTTCTGTAAGTTATTATTTTCTGGTCATATTCATCAATATTCAGGATTTCATTTTCGACATTTTTCGCGTTTATTAGGCTTAAAATGTTATTATCATGATCCTTAATAGTCTTATATTTAACGTTTAATTTATCGACTAATTCTTCTAAATTTTCTAAAGAATATTCATTACTAGCTAAATACTGTTCAATTTCTTCAAATAATTTATTTAATAGCATTCGATGCGTACCACGCATTTTTCGTTCCGCATTTTCATTCATTTTCAAAAAATAAAATAATAACAAAATTCAACACTCACCAGTTCCAATTCGAAATAAAAGAAAAATATTGCGCAATAGCAATAATCTTTTTCTCATCTAGACTTATCGGCGCGATGCACCACAAAATGTTCTATTTCTTCTCTACTTAATCTAAGCATTCATTTCAAATTAAATCTAGCATCTAGGTGGTTCAGTGGAATCTTATTCTGCGAATAATCAACATTCTTTACGGCACAAAACATACATTTAATGGCGAAAACGTAACATAAAAATCTATAAAGATATTCGACATATTACATCTAAAACATTCTAAAATCAACAAAGGATTGTTAGTTCGTTTCAGTTCAAAAGTAGACAGTTCTAATAGAGCATGCGCTGGCTAAGTAGCTGTTTAGAGAATTAGCCGGAACAATGGACCTTGTTTTCTGTGAAATGGGATAACATCCGTAAAAGTTCTGAAAAAACATGTTGCTAATGATACCGTATGAATGGATCATCACAGTCCAAAATGTGGAGCGTCCAGTGCATATTGATGACGCGTATATTGCAAACTTCTACCACTTTTGTTTGGTATTATCACCTTTACAACAAAGGTGAGAATGTCTGTTAAATGTTTTATTATAATATACTTCAGTTTTCTGAAAGTTATGACCGTCAACCCAAACTGAGTTAGGATGAAGCGCCCTGTATTTGTGACTCAATAATTGATTTCCGACCCCATGTTCCTATGTGATTTTTTATTCTTGTTGTTTATGCCTCATTTGCCATGTCTTTTTGTCAACTTTTTTTTTAATCACCCTGTATTTTTTAGGAAAAAATGAAAACAGAATTGAGGCTATTCCATTTAAATGCATCCCACTCAAGTCCTGCGACGTGTCTCGTATAGATTATTGTATATTTGGATTTTTATAAAAGAAAAACTCTTTATAAGCGGCATCCCGAAACATTGGATGGACTCTGGAAGATTATGATAGAAGACAGAAACAAAATCAACCTTGATATTTCAAAAAAGTTTTTTATCTTGGAAATAAAGATGTAATATGATATGTATAAATATTATACAGACATACAAACAATAAATACAATAAACCCAACTGGAGTGAAAAATTAGCCAGAGCCAGGAATCGAACCCGGAACCACAGTATACAAGACTGCTGCTCTAACCACTGAGCTATTCCTATCATGTAATTAGATAGTTTAACAAAAGGGCAGTCAGACTGAACATACCAATCTCATCCGTAGTCTCATTGGTCATCATAAAGTACAATAATCATCATAAAGTACTTATAACACATTTTTGAGTTTTTTAATAAAAAAGAAAATGTGGTTTGATGGTTAAAGACTCTAATTTTGGAAAAATTTAAGAAGAAAGTAAGTGATAAGCTCAAGTAAAGGAAGTAGTAAAGAATAAATAAAAGAACCGAATTGTTAATAGTTTTGAATGAAAATAATTAAATTCAGTTACTTAAAAACTGTGATTAGAATCCTTCAAAAAACTGAAATTTTATCATAATTCGTGCATTTTTACACAAAATAAAGTACACATGCATATCCGGAGTGACAAAACTGAATTCTTTAACAAGTTTTAAAAGGCATTCTAAAATTTTAAAAGTTCAAAAATTTGCCAAAGCATTTGTGGTACACTTAATTTTTCTAAGGGTTAGAAAGCCTGTCTGAAACTTTTTTTCGCGCTTTGGTAACTTTGGTAAACCAGAACCTCTGTTGTGATAGCACGTTTGCTTTACCACGTGAAGAGAGTTAATTATAAGGTTCTACCGCACGAAACCAATCATTTTTTCAAATGTTTTTCAAGTGCTAAAAGCGACTATTTCATTAACAACTGCACTAGAAAGTATAATTCTTATTTTTGTATATACAGTAGAACCTCGATTATCCGAAGTAATTGGGGCCGACTATGTTTCGGAAAATCGAAATTTTCGGATAATCGAGAGTGCTTCAATTTTAAGATTAAGGAGGAATATTTGCGCTATTTTTTATCATGATAACAAGTGCTTAATAAAAATAAAACAACAAAATAGAAACAAGAATAAATTACCTGAATTTTAATTTTGAAATTAAGTGCCTTTTACATATTTCGCAAGGGTTTGAAACAACGTTTTGTTTGTCGCAGTTTCGATTACCTTTGCTTTGAAACTCTATCACGAAGTTTTTTAATATTATTGGTGCACGAGTATCACAGTATTTCTGCTGCTCCAGCCATGCCAAACCTTTTGCAAAACATTCAAAAGCTTCAGAATTGCTAATTTGTTCGTTTTGTTCGTTCCACTCCGCAGCTTGCGGGGGCTCAAGTTAAATCCAAAGGAACTCTTAAGAAAGGGGATCGAAAATATTTATATGTACCTACTTGTAGTTCGGAATGGACCACTTGCTCAAAAGGAATATGATAGTGTTAAAAAAAAAGCTTTGAAAATGGACTTTGCACACAAAGAATGTGGTACTAAAAAAAAAAAAAAAAAAAAAAAAAAAAACTTTAAAAATGGATTTTGGTTAACCGAGAGTTTCGGTTAAAAGAGTTTCGGATAAACGGGGTTCTACTGTATATATTTCCTTTTCTGAAACGTTACAAATACCTCTGTATATATAGCTATATTTCAAACCTTGTAATTGTCTATAAAAGAAGCTAAACGAGATCAATAGAACGAAAATTTTATTGATCTTGATATTGTTGTGAAAATTCAACAGATGATTCCTTAAAAAGTTATTTTTTTTTATATGAATCGTAAGTTTTACGTGATATCTTCAGAATATTTTTTGCATTTCCAATTGACTAAATTATAAGTATGACGTCGACAGTGTTTTCACTTGTTAGAAGGAAAAAATACTTTGAAATGTAATCTGCAAAATGTGCAGATAAATGTATATAGAGGAAATTAAAAATTTACACAACTGGTAAAAAATTTGCAAATGAGCGTTATTGCTTTAATATTTTATTACTTTTTTGAAGATATGCTATTGGAATTATCTAATCACAAATACGTGTGTGAGATTCGACATCAAAATTTTCATTTAAAATTCCATAAAGTTAAATAAAAATAAAAACTATTATTCCAGAACTGTGCTTAAAATATGAAAATGTAAATATTAACAAATTTAAAAAAAAAAAAAGAACAAATTGTATGACATAAATTAGTTTGGATTTTCGTAAGCAAAAAGTTTAGAAATTACTCAAAAAATATAAATTTGAAATATAAAATTCAAAAACGTAAATGTTAAAAAAAAAAAAATTGTTAAAAAATGGAAAACTGTTAAAAATATATAAAAAAGTTCAAACTGCAGAATTCATAATGCTGCTTAAACCTTGTAACGTGTCACAAATATAAAATTAATTAAAAAAGACTAGAAAACAGGAATTCTGCTTTTTCAGAATTTAGTTTAGCCCTGATGAAAAAAAAATATATGCATATATAAATAGTACAAAACATATTTCAATTTTAAGACTTAAAGCACAAACTTTTATTTTATGTAAAATGGCGTCATTCGCATCCGCTTAAGAATTACACATTTACGATCCACTCTTAAACATCTACAGTAAAGCATGCATAGGATGTCACTATCTCAAAATAATACACAAATGCAGCAAAAAAATTCCGTCATTAAAGAAACTGGACAAAAAAAAAAAGGCTATCTAATGATTCATTGGCATTCATTTGTTTGTAACATTAATATAGACGATTTTAGTCGTGACGTCAGTCATGACGTTTGCGTTGGAAACTGACTCCAAACAAACGGTTGCTATGTTGTATTTTGTATTTTGTTTGTGTGTTGCAACTATATCTTATATCTATATCTCACATTTAAGTGTTTTAATTCTTGATATGTACTGGTAACATTTTCCACGATTTATATTTAAAAAGAAATGACACATAGCAACCGTTTGTTTGGAGTCAGTTTCCAACCAAAACGTCATGACTGACGTTACACAGAAAGGATCTACAGATACTTAAAATTAAATATAGTTTATAATAGCTCCATGTTTTATTATTCGTAGAAATTATTCGTTTATATTTTTTTCAAAATAGCACTTATTTTAATTACATTTTCTTTCGGTTGTTATGAGAAAATGGCAACAAAAAGATATACACTGGTGTGCAAAAATTAAGGAAAAGTCACAAAATGCTAATTTTGAAATACGCGAACACTCAAAAGAAAATAATATATTTCGAGTAATTACTATCTCTACAACACAGCTAGTCCATATAACATCTCATTCATGTCACACATGGTCACAAGTGTCACAGTCACTACAGTGAAGCAAAAAATAGGAAATTCCATACATCTCATTATGAGTCTCAAATTATCACTATATGTGACTCCACTGAGACGTCACTGTGACTGCTGCTTTGTGACGAGTCACCATGTGACTTTACAATGTAGTTACATTGTGACTCTCATGTGACTGTCATTTGTAGACTCAATTCCAAAGTCATCGTGAACGCTGCATTGTGATAAGTTACCAAATAATGTCACATTAAAGTCACATGATGACTTTCAGGTGACAGAGAGAATTCTGTGAAGTCACCATTGTGCTCTTCTGGAAAAAGTCTCCATGTGACTATAATATGATATTATTTGGTGACTTATCATAATGCAACGTGCATGATGACTATGAAATTGAGTCTAAAAATGACAGTCACATGAGAGTCACAATTTAACTACACTGTAAAGTAACCTGGTGACTCTTCACAAAGCAGCAGTCACATTGACTTCTCAGTGGAGTCACATATAGTGATCATGTGAGACTCATAATGAGATGTATGGAATTTTCAAATTTTTTGCTTCACTGTAGTGACTGTGACACTTGTGTGACATGAATGAGGTGTTATATGGGCTAGCTGTGTTGTAGATATAGTAATTACTCGAATTATATTATTTCCTTTTGAGTGTTCGCGTATTTGAAAATTAGCGTTTTGTGACTTTTCCTTAATTTTTGATAACTAGTGTAATTGCTATTTTTCAACTATTTTCCCTTTACTTTCCATATAAATGGAGTACTTGAGTTGCCAAAATTAAACAACTGGTGCTAAAAACTACAAAAAAAAATTAATATTTCAAAAATAAATGGAGATACAGTTTTCAAACAAATTGCATTTAAAAGTGCTTTTTTTCCCCAATACGACGGTATAAACATTGAAAATGTGCGATGCTTAGAAATTAAAAAAATTGCTGTAGAGCATTTAATTGTACAATAATACATCTGCTTTGTTTATTGCTAGCGTCTGTAAGGTAACGTTATTTTTTGGAGACAAAATAAGCTGGGAAAAAGAAATAGCATACCGTTCCGGGGGCTAAAAAAAGTCACAAAATAGGACAGAATCCTTGCTTTTCTGGCCCGCGAGCGAGCATGCTACCTCGACGCCATGAAGACCACATTCAGAAATTCAATCTAATGTACATTTTAAACGTATACTGAACTTTTATTTATTTTCTCAAAAGGTAAGGCCCATTTGAGGAAAACCTTTTACCAGAATATTTAAGGGTATGAACTCTAAAATACAACATCTTTAAAATCATCAAAATTGGTGTGCACCATATTTGGTAGCCCCATTGTTAGTTCTCTTTTTTTTTCAGTGTTTAATTCATTTAACTTGGACAAGAACAACAAAATCTTATTAAATTACAGGTCAATGTTTAGAAAATTGTCTTCGACGAGTGCCCCCCCCCCCTTTCATCCCAGACGGAACACATTCTTAGTTCCCTTTTTTAGGTGCGTTCGTAATTATATAAATACGTAGCACCTATAGTCGTCGTTCGGTCCGTCTGTCCGCATATGACAGAGCAAAAACTACCCAACCGAATGTTCTGAAATTTTAAATATATAATTCTTGCAAAATTTTGTCCGATCATTTCAAATTTTATGATAATCGGATGTATAGTTTAATTACAGGAACAGTCAAAAGTTTTCCATTACATTACGGCCAATGGGGAAAAAATATTTCAAGTGCATTTTAATGATGTCACAGCCTTTCGAACAGAATGAAATTGATATGCACTTATGAAGTGCACTAATATATACATTCAGTACAATATGCGCTGCAAAAAGTATTTATAAAACTAGTTATAGTACGAACGCGCCTAATTTGCCACGTTTGACGTGCAATTTCAGCTTGTTTTCTTATTATTTAATTATATTAATTTACTCGAGAAAAAAAATCTTATTTTATTTTTTAAATCATCAGAGAAAAAAGATTAATTAATTAATTAAATTTGAAAATTCAGAGAGGGACACTTGCCCTCCTTTGATCCCACAACCCTTGCAGGCGCCCACACATCGTCTTTCACGATATTATTGGATATTTTTCATCTTTCATCATTAATCGGATATCAGAAAATCTTATATATTTAGCTATATATATCTGATCTTTATCAGTGTTGACGCAAAGAGGAAAGAAGTCCTCTAAACAGGTGTACGAAATTCAATACGAGGAAAAAATCACCGAAAGAATTTTTCATTGTAATTCCCATCAATCCATCATTTTTGGTTCTGTTTTGGCTGTCAAGGGATTCCGATTGCCTCAGAACTAACTAACAAAGCTTGACTAATGTTTCGAGGCCGATAAAAGTTTTATTATGGGAATCGGATCAAATTTCGTCCCATTAAATCGAAAACTAATAGAAACGCACGGCCATTTTTTTTTTTTTTTCTAGAAATGGTATTAGCGAGTATAAAAATTATTAAACGTATAGATAGGTTCTTGTTTTATCTTTTATCTTTTTTTTTTTATTTCTAAGAAAGTGATATTGATTCTAGAAATGTAAATGACTTTATTTTGGAGAAGTGAATGATAAAATTGATTACAATTTTGGGTTATGATGTATATGTTTCGAGAGTGGTTGTAATAAGGCGTAAGCATTTCACAGGAATTGATTAAATTAATTTTCATTTTGGTAACTTTCTGATGAGTTATATAACAAAACGAATCACCAAAACAAAGATAGTACATAATGTTAAGAAAAGAACATTCTTTTTTCTTTCCAGAATGCAAAAGATAGTAAAACAAGAAAGTAAAATAGTGCGCCGACCATTGATAATGAAACATTTTCCAACATTTGTGAATAGTGAAATAAAAATTCACAGGTTAATAAAATGAAAAAAAAAAATCTTAAGAAACAATTTAGAAAATGCATAACAACTGAAATCATACACTTAGAAATAAATATCCATAGATGGCAAATTATCTAGTTCTTTGCATAGTCCTGTATTTGAATTTAGTTATATTTATAAACATTTCTTAGCATACTAAATATTGTTCAGCTGGAAATTTTATAATTCTCTTAAAAAACACCCTTAAGCACACACGCTTATTTCCACACGCTAATACATAGATATGCTTACGAATTCCTTTGTATAGCACTGTATATGATCTATAGAAGCCGATTCGAGACCGATACAAATTTTGTTACGGGAATCGGATCAAATTTCGTCCGATTAAATCGAAAACTAGCACAAACGTACGGCCATTTTTTTTCTAGAAATGGTATTAGCGAGTATAAAAATTATTAAACGTATAGGTTCTTGTTTTATCTTTTTTTTTACACTTTCCAACAAAGTTGAAAAGTGTTTATGCATTCGGTTTATCTGGCCGTCTGTACGCGCTCTAACTCCCATAAATATACTCGGATCGTTCTGAAATTTTTGGATGTTAGTGACCTCTACCATAGCACGAATCCTATTGCAAATGAAGTTTGTAGCATGTTTAATTCATTTACAGGGACAGTCAAAAGTTTTCCGTTACATTACGGCCTATGGTAAAAAATCGTTTAAAATGATTTTTAATGATGTTACATGCTTTCAAACATAATAAAATTGATATGCATTTATCAAGTGCACTAAAATATGTATTCCGTAGAATATGTGGCGCAAAGAATAAATATTATTCATTTACAGGACTACACAAAATAATACCGTTGCATAATGATATAGAGGTGGAGGGAATTTTTTCCAGCGTATTTTAATTATGTTGAAATTGATATACGTCGCTGAGTTTAGTATAACCAAAGCGATATAAGTAAGCCTACAATGTCAATACTGGAATCTGGAGGAGTATATTGACACAGCTGCGCCATCTAGTGGATGGAGTGAACAATGCAAATACGCGGGTTTTCAGTATGACGTCATATATGACAGAATATATCTGCGCATCTCTTGCTCATATTTTCTGATTCTTTACTCACTTATGGGAGATGAATCTTGTTTCCCAGTTTTATTGCAAAATATTTTTATTACAGTTTGTTTTGATAAAATTATGCACATTAAAAAAAAATCGAAATATCATTTTAATTTCGGGAGAAAAGCACTAATGCTACGAAAGCATTACTGCCCTTAAACTAAACCTACTAGCCCTACTAGCCCTTACTAGCCCTACTAGCCCTGCTACTAGCCCTTAAACTAAAATGACATTGCGACTTTTTTTTAAATACACATTTTTTTTATCAAAACAACTGTAACAAAAATATTTTGCAATATATCTGGCAAACAAGATTCATCTTCTGTGAGTAAGTAACAATCTGAAATTCGTAATAGAATTTTTAACAGGGATTCTCTAAATGGCTTTGTCTGCTTCAAGGGGGAAAAAAATCTAATCTGGCGATTTTAGGAAAATTTTTGCAGTTATTGTCTGGACTCGCAAAATATTTAAACAAATACTAAATTAACAATACTTGCTCGTTTAATAGTACAACATTTAATTTAAATTAAAGTGATTGTGAATATAAAATAAAATGAATTTTTAATTAAATAAGTGAACTATTTGTGATTTAAATAACATGAATACAAAACGATCAAAAGAATATTGGAATAAGTTTTCGATATATCGTCTGCGCTTGATAAACGAAGAAAAGGACTTAAAATTGAATATTTTATTTATTATTAAATTCTATACATATTCTAAACCTTGATAAACATTCTATTTTCATCTGGAATAGAACCGTGAATATCATTTTTTATAATTTTAGCACATCAAGAATTGAGTAAAAAATAAGACTACAAAATTCAATCTTTACATATTAACTACTTACTAATTTTTATGCGTCATTTTTCATTTCATTAAAAGAAAATAATTAAAATCGAGCGTATTTAAATCAACAACATTTTATAATATATATCAAATAATATTTTATTTTTTTTTAATAAATTAAAGTTAAAATGCGTAACTAACTTGTTTTGCTCTTTGGAAAAGGACATATGAATTCTATAAGAAAAAGAATTTTCTTACAATTTCGAAAACTAGAGTTATTCGATTGCCAACATTTTGCCATTTTAACAAATAATATTAGTTCTAAAAAAGAACTGTTTTTATTTAAATAATTAGCTATAATAAATAAGTAAAAAAAAAAACGAATAAAAATTAATAGAACATTCTATTACTGTCAGAATATAAATGCTTACAAACAAATGAAAACACGATGTTGGCGCTTGCGCAGTTATTTCATAGATGTGCAATTTGTAATATTAACGATAGATATGTCATTAATACACTAACTCTGAAAGATTTCATGCTGTATCATCGAAAAAATTGAAAACGTAACACTCTTTGATTTATCCCAAAATCACACAGTTAAACACCATAGACCTTTTTGATACACTAACATTCAAAAAATATAATTATGTTCGAAATATCAATACCAAAGACATCTTTGATTCATCCAATAATTCCATCAAAAATCACACAGTTTAAACACCATGGACTTCTTTCGTACCACGAACTCTGAAAAGATTTCATGCTGTATCGCCGAAAAAATTAAAAACGTATAACCTTTGATATATGCAATAATTCTACCAAAAATCACACAGTTTAAACACCAGAGACCTTTTGGATACTATCAATCAAAAGATATGATTATGTCTGAAAGAATCAGTACCAGTGTGACCGTTTTTTCAAGCTAAATGCAGACTAGATTTAGCCTGACAACAGGCTAAAAATAAAATCGATTGTCCTGCTTTCTATTAACGGTTTGTATAATTAAAAATGTAAAAAATCATATTTTGAGAAACAAATTCGATATACGATCTTTATGTTCAGTCTAGCATGGTTCAATCAAAAACGATTAACGTAATATTTATTATTCATATACAGGGCTCCACAAAAAACATCGGGTCCATTACTTTCTAAAGGCGTAAATTGTTGGAAGTATCGTATTTGAATTATATTACCCTACACTGGCGAAATTGAAATACTTTGTTCATATACATTATTGTATATTTTTAACAAAAGATGTATACTTCATACATATTGTTTGGGTTTCATATCTGACGAAACCCTATTCGTCTCACTTGTCTGTCTGTCTGTCCGTCTGTTACAGAGCCCGTTTTAAAAAACTATATATGTTGGAGACTTTAAATTTTGCATACTTATAGCTAAGCACCACGCATCAAATCCCAAAACATAAAATTTTGAAAAAGTCTAATATTTAACCCTCTGGGCTCTAACTTGTTTATTTTAAACAATTTTTCTAACTCAGCCCCTAATTAAGTTGGAAACTCGAAAGCTCGCATACTTATAGCTGAACACCTCACATCAAACGACAAATCATAAAATTTTGAAAAAGTCATATTTAACCCTCCGGTCTCTAACTTCTGTATTTTAAGCAATTTTTTTAACTCAGCCCCTAAGTAAGTTGGAGACATGAAATTTTGCATACTTATAGCTGAACACCTCACATCAAACGACAAAAAATAAAATTTTGAAAAAGTCTAATATTTAACCCTCTGGGCTCTAACTTGCGTATTTTAAACAATTTTTCTAACTCAGCCACTAATTAAATTGGAGACTTGAAATTTTGCATACTTATAGCTGAACACTTGCGACAACACCACAAATCATAAAATTTTGAAAAGTCATGTTTAACCCTCCGTCTCTAACTTGTGTATTTTAAGCAATTTTTCTAACTCAGCCCCTAATTAAGTTGGAGATATGAAATTTTACATACATATGGCTGAACACCTCACATCAAACGACAAATCATAAAATTTTGAAAAAGTCTAATATTTAACCCTCTGGGCTCTACTTGCGTATTTTAAACAATTTTTCTAACTCAGCCACTAATTAAGTTGGAGACTTTAAATTTTGCATACTTATAGCTGAATACTTGCGATAACACTACATATCATAAAATTTTGAAAAAGTCATATTTAACCCTCCGGTCTCTAACTTGTGCATTTTAAGCAATTTTTCTAACACAGCCCCTAATTAAGTTGCAGACATGAAATTTTGCATACTTAAAGCTATGGACGTAAGCTAAGGACGTAAAAGAAAACGTAAAAAAAATTAATTTTAAAATTTCAGTTATACAATCTTCCCACCAGGGGTACTATCAGCGGAAAAAAAAGTTTCGGGTAAAATATCTTAGTAAAACATAAATTTCACCATGGCAGAAACGTATTCTGAAAATTTATTTTAATAAAAATATTTTATTTTAAAATAGTTGTTCTATTTCCCGCCAGGGGACACTGCATATATAAACACGTGATAAAATTGTGTTGAATCTGTGCCAACTTTAACTTTAATATAGCTATCATAAATTGAAAAATCAAATAAATTAATTTTACCGAAATTTGGTTACCCTATTTCCTCCCATCTTATTCCTTTGTACGGCCTTGTACAATAACTTTAAATGCTATATACATCCTCTTCAAGAAAACTTATTCTGTAGGAGACTCTAACAACATGATAAAATTACATTACCGTCAGCGTTCTACAAACCCCGCATTTGACATATATTCGTTTGATTCTTTCATGTTCTTTTGTATGACCTTGTAAAATAACTATAAATGCTATATGCACTATGTCGAAGAAAAACATGCTGTGGGTGACTGTAAGAACATCCTAAAATTGCATTACAATCGGCGATCTACGAAACCCGCATTTAACATATATTCGTATTCTTTTGTGCGGCCCTGTAAAGCAACTATAAATGCTATATGCACCATCTCTAAAAAAAATCATGCTGTAGATGACTGTAACAACATCATAAAATTACATTACAATCGGTGATCTACAAATCCCGCATTTAACATGTATTCGTATTTCGTATTCTTTTGTAAGGCCCTGTATAATAACTATAAATGCTACATGCACCCGCTTAAAAAAAAAACAGGCTGCGGGTGACTGTAACAACATGCTAAAATTACATAACCATCAACGATCGACCAATCCCGCATTTAACATATGTACGTATTCTTTTGTGAGGCCCTGTACAATAATTATAAATGCTATATATATCCTCTTTAAGAAAAATCATTCTGTATGCGAATGTAAAAACATTAAAATTACACTATCATCAGCGATCTAGAAAACCTGCATTTAACATATATTTGCTTCATACATTCGTGTTCTTTTGTGCGGCCCTGTAAAATAACTCTAATTGCTGTATGCACCTTCTTGAAGGTAAAACATGCTGCGGTGACTGTAACAGCACGCTAAAATTACATTACATCAACGATCTAAAAATCCCGCATATAACATATATTAGTATTCTACTGTACGGCCCTGTACAATAATTATAAATGCTATTTGCGCCCTCTTAATAAAAAATAAAATAAAAAATATGCTGCGTGTGACTGTAATAACGTGCTAAAATTTCATTACCATCAGTGATCTACAAACCCCGCATTTAAAATATATTCGTTTCATACATTCGTGTTCTTTTGTGCGACCCTGTAAAATAACTATTATAAATGCTAAATGCACCATCTTGAAGAAACAAGTTGGTTAAGCGTGATCACAGATAGCACAGATGGTTTCGTTTAATATTCCTCTCAAAACACTGTATCTTTTTGAAAAAATATGTTAGTTCCACATTTTGCAACCAGGGGCGCACTCTATTCTAAATAAAACCTGTATCCGAAAGAAATTCCGTTTTACAACCTATCCGTAGATATATTAGTCGAGGGGATCGGGCCCATAGCACCCGATATAGGTAGGCGTCACCTGGCGGTAAAAAGTGAAACTAAAATATGTAAGGCTATGGTGCACAATAAGAAAGAGTGGTCAAAGGGCTGTAATAATATAAGACCTTTTTTAATTTTTTTATATGTAGTGTGATCGCAAGTCTTCAGCTATAAGTATGCAAAATTTCATATCTCCAACTTAATTAGGGGCTGAGTTAGAAAAATTGCTTAAAATACACAAGTTAGAGACCGGAGGGTTAAACATGACTTTTTCAAAATTTTATGATTTGTCGTGTTATCGCAAGTGTTCAGCTATAAGTATGCAAACTTTCAAATCTCCAACTTAATTAGTGGCTGAGTTAGAAAAATTGTTTAAAATACACAAGTTAGAGACCAGAGGGTTAAATATTAGACTGTTTCAAAATTTTATTATTTGTCGTTTGATGTGTGGTGTTCAGCTATAAGTATGCAAGCTTTCAAGTCTCCTACTTAACTAGGGGCTGAGTTAGAAAAATTGTTTAAAATACACATGTTAGAGCCCAGAGGGTTAAATATTAGACTTTTTCAAATTTTTATTATTTGCCATTTGATGTGTGGTGTTCAGCTATAAGTATGCAAAATTTCAAGTCTCCAATATATATAGTTTCTGAGAACGGGCTCTGTGACAGACGGACAGACAGACAGACAGACAAAGGAGTGAGACAGGTAGGGTTTCGTCAGATGAACGAAACCATAGAAACATGCTGCGGGTGACTGCAACAACATCTTAAAATTACATTACCATCAGCGATCTACCAATCCCAAAGATAGTTTATATTCGTTTCATATATTCTTATTCTTTTGTGCGGCCCTGTAAAATAACTGTCAATAATATATACTGTAAAACCTCTGAATAGCGGACACCTCGAGAGTGCAGAATTTGCCCTCTATTTGGAGGTGTCCGCTACTGAGAGTAAAAAATGTACAGTAACTTAAGTGTTGGTAATCGAAAAAATGTCCGCTAAATAGAGGTATTCGCTAATCGGTTGTGTCCGTTATGGAGGTTTTACCAGTAAAACCTCTGAATAGCGAACACCTCGGGAGGGCAGAATTTGTCCTCTATTTGGAGGTGTTCGCTACTGAGAGTAAAAAATGTACAGTTATTTAAGGGTTGGTAATCGAAAAAATGTCCGCTAAATAGAGGTGTCCACTAATCGGGTGTGTCCGTTATGGAGGTTTTACTGCATAATAATATCTTCCTTTAGAAGAAAATTGTATGCTGAAGGATAGACAGACAGACATCCAGAGAAAGATAACCTCCCGGAGCAATAAACACCCATGTCTTTTGTTTTAATCATCCGCAATCGTTTCTAAATTTCGTTATACGAGTATTAAAAAAAATCTGTTAATTTCCAGTCGATAGACTGACAACTATCTTTTAGCCTGAGTTTTTAGCCGGATTTAGCCTGTTGTATCTCATACAACAGTCCAGATTTTATACAACAGGCTAAAAACGGTCACCGTGATCAGTACCGAAGACCTTTTTGATTCAAGCAATAATTCCATGAAAAATCATACAACTTAAACACCATAGACTTCTTTGATACACTAACTCTGAAAAGATTTCATGCTGTATCATCGAAAAAATTGAAAATGTAACACTCTTTGATTTATGCGAAAACCACACGCAGTTAAGCGCCATAGACCTTTTTGAAACACTAACATTCAAAAGATATAATTATGTCCGAAAGAATCGGTATCGAAGACCTCTTTGATGCACTAGCATTCAAAAGATTTAATTATGTCAAAAAAAAGCGGTACCGAAGACTTCTTTGATTCATCCAATAATCCCATCAAAAACCACACAACTTAAACCCCAAAGACCTCTTTGATACACTAACTCTGAAGAGATTTCATGCTGTATATCGGAAGAAAAAAAAATTGAAAACATAGCACCTCTTTGATTCATGCAATAATTCCATCAAAGTTAGGCATATTTCTGTTGTTCACTCCGTCCGCTACGTGGCGTGCGACCTTGATTGATGTGACCTCGCCTTTAATCTTGCGGTTACCTCTCCCATTTAAGATAAGACGCTTACCTATATCGCTTTGACTATAACTTATTTCATGTGTAATACAAAGTGCATAGCATTTACAGGGACACACAAAAGATTTCAGATACTATATTGTATCCAAAGTACTGTACGATAGCGATGATTGCTGGAAATACAGTTTTAATTATATTATACGCTTTTATGTTTCACTATATTTATGCACTGTGTATGGTGTATATAAATGCTGTAATTCATATACAGGGCTACACAAAAAAATTCGTAATGGTTACTGGGTATGATTGTAAATTGCTTAAAGGTGGTTTTTAAATGAGTTATGCATTTTTACGCTGAACTGCATTTTGTTTACCAAGAAATGTTTGTATAACATAGATAAAATTATATACAGGGTCACGCAAAGAATTGGATACATGGCCGTCTATAAATGATAATTTCTGGAAATGTGATTCCAGTAGTTTTAAGAGTGTTTTACTCTGAATTAAACTTTAGCTAAATCATGGCGTGTAATAAAGGTACTAGATTAACTACAGGTTTGTACAAAAGTATACAAGTATGTTTACATCTATTAGTATAAATTGCTGAAAGAGAAATTTCAACCTGTTATTCGTTTTCTTGCTAAACTAAATTTCCCCATTATATAGCATATATATCAACCTACAGATCAAATACAGAGCTGTTCAAAAGAATTGGAATACATATTTGCTATGGATGGTAACTGCTGAAATCAGTTTTTCAAATGTTTTATGCGTTTTCTAAAATGGTTACTTAGTTCTGTTATATACCTTATTTCCCTAAATAACGAAGTTTTGGTTTTGTTAAAGCATTCAGGAAGTGTTGGAAAGTGTTTCATAATCTATGCTTAACGCATGATTTTTTTTAACTTGTTTTCTTTTAAGAAAGTTATATTGATTCAAAAAATGTAAATAACTTTATTTTGGAGAAGTCAGTGATAAAGTTGATTATTTGGGTTATGATGTACATGTTCGAGAATGATTGTAATAAGGCGCAAGCATTTCATAGTTTTTTGTTTTTTTTATGACACTTTCAACATTATTTTCATAGCATATACTACATAAATTTATTTATGCATAAAAACACTGAGAAGAAGAGTACTTGACAATGAAAAAGTTTTGCAAAATTAAATGTTAAAGAACCATAAAGGAAAGTGTAAGGAAAATAAAGGGAACCGTATTAGATGAGATTAAAAAAAATAAATAAATAAATAAAAAAGCAATTACTTTTGTATGGCCATTTTAAAAGAATGAATGATGAAAGACTACCCAAAATCACATTTCATTAAAAAACAAATAAAAAAAGGAAACGAAAAAGGCCTCGAAAGAACTGGATGCACAATATTATAAAGGCAATGAGGGATAGAGGTCTGGAAGAGGAATAGACCCTTGACCGGAAAAAAATATATAAAAAGACTATTGTAGATTCTTCGGATGGCGGCATCTGACGCTATAAACCGAGTTTATATATATATATAAATGTTAAGACGAAAATTACAAAATATCGAATGGTTTTAAAAAATAGAAACTGGCGAAATTAAGCAGTCTTAACCGCATTTTTTTTAAATTCTTTTTTAGGTCTTACTTATCATATTTTATTTGTTCTTTTATGTATTTCTCTGTATTTTACTTTAAATAATACTCACAAGAAAAGATTCTGATTTTCCTCGAAATTTTAAAACCTGAGGTCGTTCTTATCGTACATAATTGAATTCTCTTCTTGTCATTTGAATCCAGAAAATGCACTGAAATAAAAGTTACTAAAAAATAAAATGAAAAAATCCTATAACTTGTTTAAAACATTCGAAGCCTCTTCAAATCTTAATTCTTCGAACCAAAAATTTTTCCAGCATTCTTTCTGGGAAAAGAGATTCATTGAAGAGCTTCACGTTTTTATCTGCAATGAATGACACGTTTCAGAAAAAGAAATTTATAAATCCTTTGTCTCTTTTCAATTGCATTCTATGTTGCATGAGTCACATGAGCATTTTGGTTGCATATCCCGTTAATAATATGGTATAAGAATTCTTGCGGTTTCTGGTTTGAAGCCAAAACCGCAAGAACACACGCACAGAAAATCTCTTTTACTTACCTGGATTAATTTCTAGGAATATAACAGCTTATTTCTCTCTCATACATAAATTTCGTATGAAGTGTATTCTGTGATGTAATTTGCATCTATTGGATTCCAAGACTTTTAATTTCTTTTTTATTGGAATTTAATACTAAATACCATATTTAGTCGCGTATAATGCGAATTTTTACCAGTATTTTAGATCTAAAAATTGGTAATCACGGAATATTTCCAATAGCTGTTAGAAATCACGCATACTTTCAGTAAATTATCAAATGCAAAGAGTTGATATTGGCGTAAAGTTGTAAAATTACAGATATAACTGCATTTTTACGTTGTATTATGCACAAATACAAGTTAATTAGCCACTTTCGAGTTTACTGCCAAAATGAGTGTACTGTGAAAAATAAAAGACAAATGTTTATTACTCTACAAAAATATAATATGACCAAGAATGAAAATATACCAGAACCCGTTGATTCAGAACCAGAACGATTGCGAAAAGCGTTCTTTATCTCTAGAAACCTCCGAAACCAATACACTCTTGATTTGAATTTTAAAGAAGCATTTATAAAAATAGTTTCAGTTTCTTCTGCTGCCACTGATTTACGGAAACGTTTCCAACTGGTTTTTATAATATATTAACCACTTAATAGTTTCTTTTTTCTTGACGCAATAAACTGAAAATATGGGCTAAACACAACCTTTTTTAAACTAAATTATTCACCTAATTTAATTTAAAATTTTCTGTCATTAAATAGAGCGTAGATTATAATAAATAATTAATGGTATTCAAAAGCTTTAAGTAAAGGAGCAACCAAATTGTTCTTGCCCCTACACCGTACGGGCAGAACTGTTAAGGCTGTTCTCAAACCCAAAAGGGCAATTTTATAAGATAAGTTTTAATTTAATTTTGTTCGGAAATGCATGAAACTATCAGGTGTTGTTGTTCAGAAACTATGTCATCTAGTCGTTTTTTTTTTTTTTTTTTTTTTTTTTGCTAATGCAATAGATCTTTCAGACAGTTTTCAGTTTTGAACCGAATTTCCGCGCGAAAGAAGAAAAACCCCTCATGAAAGGGTGAAAAACGTGTTTGTCACGTTATCAAAATCGCTTATAACTCAATAAGTAATTTATTTATCAAAAATGGTAAATACAGTTCGATTCCAAATCGCTTCCATGTTTAGGTTTTCGAATTTTATATATTTCCGTTAAAAAGGGAATTTGCAAATGTGTCAAAACGTTTTGCGCTTGTTGAGCAGAGCAGTTGAGAACAGCCTTAAGTGGTTAACACGTTGAGTGCCACGTCAGTCATCGGTGACCGACGCTGAACTTTCCTTTTAGACCGCGTCAGTCATCGGTGACTGACACTTATAGATTGTGTAACGGGAATCTTATTTCGTGGCCCAAACGGAAAGACAGACAAAATAGACTTTGGCATTCAACGTGTTAATCAGTTTTTTAAAACCGGAATATCGGTTTTTAGAATAATACCTATCTTAGAGGTCTGCACGGGCCGGAATTTCCAAGCCCGGGCCCGACCCGGCCCGAACGAAAGCTATCGTGGCCCGGCCCGGTGTAAAAATTGGAAGTTCGGCCCGAGCCCGGCCCGGCCCGTTTCATTTTTACAGTTTTCGGCCCGGCCCGGCCCGACACAATTTCTACAAAAAAAAAAAAAAAACAAAAAAAAAAACCGTTTTTTCTCAACATACAATTACGATTCTTTTAATGAATACTACATACATATTTATGGGAACATTTTACAGTATATTTTGCATTACTATGATGTTCGCAAAACAAAAAACACACAATAGTAAACATTAATGATTACTTACAGTGTTTTAGTCATCGTGTCTACAGACATTTCAAAATGGAAATAAGGAGCGTGTTCAGAAGTGCATTTCGCGCCGCGCGCGCGCTCAGAAGTTTATGTCATGGAGTAGGTCTTATCGAAGAAAGGAATTTTAACATAATTCAATTATTTCATTATTTTTAATGGTTCAAAAAAGGTAAAACCAACGACTATATTTCTTTATCCTTCCAAAACATGGTTTTCGTAACAAGACTACATGCCTATGTTCACTCAGACAAAATCTAAAATAGTCGGGAAAAACATCACGTGACCTTCTTTATCTACTTTAGCCCATTTAGCATTTAAAATTAGTTAACCAACCGCACACAAACTCCGCGCAAGCTGCTCAAAAAAATTGTGTGGGCGATTTGATCACGTGATTGTGCGTTTTCTGCTTATGTGTTATTGGTTGTGCTTTGTTTGGTAGGTTGATTGATACAATTTAAGAATTCAACTGGTGATCTAAAAATTTTAACTTTTTAACAATTTTCTTTTTATTTATTTAAAAATGATTTATCAGTTGATTTATAACTTCTGTGATAAATAGAATGCTGTTAGTAAACCAAGATTGTGATATCAACATATGAGATTTGTTTGTAATCTACTATACTGGATGGATTTCAATGGAATTTGCACTGTTAGTTAGACAGTTTTTCAGAGAAGGTTTTAATATATATATTTCTTATTTTATGATTGCATATTTTAATACCGTGTGGATAACAAACCAAAATACATCATAAAACATGAGAAATAAATGGCATTCAAAATTCTGTTAGTATAAGCAAAATACTTACTTATACTTTCAGTAGAAAATTTATAAACATTCTAATCATACTTTATTCACTACAAAAATAGACAGCAGACCTATATATTTTATCTCTTTAAAAAATATATCTACAGATATTTTTAGTTAAAATAATCTACAACTATTACATTTTATTTTTATAATGTTCAAAGTAAAATATGATTTCCAGCCTAGTCTCGATAAAAATTCACTCGTAAAGTATTCAAAAAAAAAAAAAAAAAAAAAAAAAAATCAAGGAATTATCCTACGTGCAAAAGGATATTTTTGCACAATATAGTATATTATTTTTTCATTTGGATTTGCTTAATGTTTATATCATTATACATATATAATCACTTAGAAACGAAACTTTAAATATTTAAAAGGCGTTCAGATGTAAAACTTTCATCTCGAAATACCTCATTTTCTCACATTTAAATAGATATTTTATTATTATAATAAAAATACACGTGCCTCTGTATAATAAAAATAAAAAATATATCTTCATCAAAAATATCTTATTCATTATGAAAAATATAAAACAACCAATAAACAAAACAAAAAAAAAATTATGATTACAATGTGGGACTGGAAGGATTCGAACCCAGAACCCCTAGTCTCGACTTCACTGCCTTATCCATTCAGCCATCTAGCACACATTCCTTTTGCAACAAAATATCTTTATAATTAGCACCATAATTAATCAAATCCATGATCTGTTCCTGAACATACTACGTGTTATTCCATCCATGATATTTACCCACTCCATGTTCCTGTCTCCTGAGCTCGCGCGCGTAGCGCGCGTGCAGCCTGAACACACTCAAGGATTCATTAAAAGATTAATGTAGTTCATCAGAATAAAGGGTTAAAAACATAACTTTTGAAGCTGTATAATAAAAAGTAAATTTGTGAAAATATTTCTTTCATTTTTAAGGCTTTTCTCAAATCCAAAGGAGCTACATTTCGACACATTTATGAATTCTTTTCTTTTCGGAAGCGTGTAAGATTGGCAGGTATCCTTATTCAGAAGCTATGTAAATGTCGTTTTTTTTTCATAGATAAAAGCAATATATCTTTCTGAAAATACTGTCAAAGTTAGCGTTTTGAATCGAATTTCCGGAAGCGATAGCACAGGAAAGGAGAAAAACGTACAGTCACGTGACAGGAATCTCTGTTATCTCTGTAAGTAATTTATCAAATATGGAAAAAGCTATTCGTTTCCAAATGCCTTCAATAGGCAGGCCTGTAAAATTTATGCCTTTATAGTTAAAAATTTTGTCAGAAAATGTGTCTGAAAGCTTCGCATTGTTGAGCAGTGAATATGAGAACCACCTTAAGGTATATTTCCAAAGATACTGTTAAGAGAAGTTCATTATCACTATTAATACTACAAAACACAATGACTGTTCTACGCATCCTGAGATCGATTAAGACCAGTTCCGTCTGGGCACGAGTCAGCTGAAAAAAAATTAAACTCGGAATCAGACATCTTGCAACTGTACGATGCCGATCTCTACGATGGACATGTTACATTTCTGTATTGATGTTGTTAAACTTGCATCGGCTCGTGACGCACATTTATACTTCTCGAGAAAACCATATTCATTGAAAATGGCTCGTATTTTATCTGCTCCGCTTAAATTCTTATATCGGGCCGATAGGCCCGATTAATTTTTTTGTCGGCCCGGCCCGGGCCGTTGAAAAAATTGTCCTAATTCTGCCGGCCCGGCCCGGCCCGTTTGAAAATTCGCCTTCATTCCGCCGGGCCGGGCCCAGCCCGGCGGGCCAAGCCCGGGCCCGTGCAGACCTCTAACCTATCTATTCTCAATTAAACATTTTAAGCTGCAGAATGTAATTTATATACGCAAGAATAACAAATCAAGAATAATTTTAATGTTGTTGTTAATAATGTTAATTTATCATGTTTGTCTGCAAAACGTGTTTGTTGAACTTGAAAATGTTTACCTGAGAATAGATAGAATCTGAAAAGCTTATATTCCATGTTGAGGAAACTGGTAATATGTAAAACTACAATTTAAAAAGAAAAACAGCCTCGGAGACGTTTCCGAAAAAATAGTGACAGCAACCGGAACTTTTTTATATATATAAATTCCTTTTTATGTGCAGCAATTAAATAAAATAGCTTTTTTTAATGAAAGTTTTTTATCTGTATACTGTCAGGTGTGACTTCGGTGTCCGTTAAACTGGTTGCACGACTTAAATAATGGGTGGAACAAAAGGGGCATATTCTATACACTTTAAGGATTTAAAAATGCAAAGAAATGATATTTTGGAACGTTTTTTGGAAGAACTTCCCCTTAAGAGACCTTGTACCTGATTGGTTTTGGGGGCACTATTTACAAATTAAGCTATTCACTTATTTATTTCTCTAGAGGTGACAGAATATCTTGAGGACATAAAGTGGAATTTTTTGATGTTCATATTGCATTCTTTACGACTTACTGCCAAATTATTGCTACACACATATACATTTTACACTGATGTTCAAAAGTATTGGATATTCCAATAAATCATTGTTTTCTCAAAACGTTGAAAATTCATATACATAATAAGAAAATGGTATCCAAACTAGGGGTATTTATGATTTTTTTTTCTACCAATCAAATTAGGAATTTCAGAGGATTGGACGGCAAAAGCGTGAATTGCTAAGTGTAGTTGGATTGTGAGAACGGATTACTCTTTTAATTTGTTTTTGTTTCTATTGATGATTTCGATCATTTGAGTTGGGGATAAGTTAATTACGTACCAAATAGATCAATTTACGCGTGGTCGCGTTATGAGTATGGTGGAATCTGGCCGATGTCAGGCCGATGATGCCGAAGCTGTCAGTATCAACAATCTTCGGTTTCGAAACTGTGGCAACGCTACATTTCAACGGGAAATGCTAGGCGTGTGTCCATTGATCATAATACCTCCCCATACGTGTATGCCACATCTCCTGTGTTGGTGTAATTTCCGTATAAATGTTGGGTTATAGTATACGTGTATACCACATCTCCTGTGTTGGCGTAATTCACGAATAAATGTTGGGTTATATCGCAAACGAGGCTTTTCCTATGACAACACGTCGCCACTCTCTAAACTAAACCTGGATTTGTCAGAGAACATTATATTTCTCCACTGGTTTGCGGTCCATACTATGTGCTCTCGACAAAATCTATACCGATTACGCCTATGAGTGACGAGGGTAAGCGGATGTCTGGCATAAAGACCATGTTGACTAAGTCGCCTGTATACAGTTTGCGGCGAAACTAGTAGCCCACCAGCGGTATTTAACTCTGCTGCTATTACCTTACTGGCATTGTTCGGTTGTTCTGGGCCGTTAATTCCCCAAATCGGTTATCTGATGACGTTGTTATACGCGGACGGCCTTCTACAGGTCTTCGACACCTACAGCTCCTTCAACATCGGACTGACATAGGCCATCATACTGATCACAACCACGCGCAAATTCATCCATTTGGTACATAATTAACTTATTATCAACAAAAATGATCGAAATCAGCACTAGAAACAACAAATTAAAAGACTATTTCATTCTCACAATCCAACTACTTTGTCATTCACGCTTTTGTCACCCGATCACATTACAGCTGTCTGTCAAAATGTAGTAATTTATCAGTTTTGTCAGACAGAATTGCCCCACCAGTGGCTGAGAGGTTCTGCTGTCGAAGCTGGTAGACGGGAGGTGCTGGGTTCGAACCCAATCGCGCCCGTCGGCCTAACCGTTTCGGAGTTTTCGTGGTTTTCTTCGAAACCGTGAATTTCCATGCGTAAATACGGGTTAGGTTCTCATAGAAAGACCACCACGAAGAGCACTCTCCCCCCAGGGCCTATATCCCACGTGTTGATAATTGGTCGTCATAAATACAAAGTCAGACAGAATTTCATCTTTCAAGTAGAAACTGGGGAAGGAAAATGCAAAGGATTGTCCTGAGGTCTCGAAAGAATGGAAAGAAAGAAGAAAGAGGCAAGGACGTTTTAAATACTGCCCATTTGTAAGATTTTCAACTGAGCCACGGAAAGAAAGAGCATATAAGAAAAACTTTATTTGTTTCTTTTTTTATATCCGGAGCCTGAACTGTATTAGCCAGTCTTTTCATGTCTCTTATTTCATTGTTAATATGAAAAGGGTATGTGAAATTAAAGGCTCCTACATTGCAGTGACTATTGCAGTGTTGGCCGAGTTTGTCCGAGAAACATTATAATATTAAGTTAATTTTAGCACTGAAATGATTAGAGAAATTAATAGTGTTAAATAGTTTAGTTATATGTGTATTTTTAAGATTTTTATTATTTTCACGGGTATTATGAATAACGGTGAATATGAAAACCTTTATTCACTTTTTATCCTTGCTTCTCGTCTTAACCGAGTTTGATTGTATATATATAGATATATACAGCTCATATTCAAAATAGTAGAATAATTACTTTTTTTCACAAATTGAAAATATCGTTTGGTAATTTAAAGTCTTTTAAGGCAAATGTGCAAACGATATTTTTATTAAGAACTTATTGTTGATTAACCCTTTCGTGGTCACGCACGCGTATCCGCGGTCGCACTTTGGTACTTGTAAGTGGTCGTGAACGCATATAGGCGGTCAGACTTTTGTACTTGTAGATGGTCACAAGCGCGTATAGGCGGTCAAAATATTCTACTTGTAGATGGTTATGAACGCGTTTGCGCGTTTGTGCTTCCCCCCACTTCTCGAGACTGGGAGTTAAAGAAGGCGTTTATCAATCACCCCCTCTTTCCAAGCACACAATAGGCGTTAGGCAGACTATTTGTCAACTGGATTACCGTATTTTAAGTCGAATGCCTTAGGGGATTTCGTTTTCTGTTAATGCTTAACAATGGCATTGTATTTCGAACCATATACTAGGCAATTTTATAGAATATCATCGTTTACTTATTTTACTTCATTATTTCTGTCCATAAGATTTTAATTCATTACTATAATAATTATTATTTTATATCATTTGCCATATAATATTTATTTATTTTGCATGTTCATTATTTATTATGTAATATTTATTTATTTTGCTCTTTTAATGAATATACACGTTCTTTTCTTTCCTTTTTACTTCCAAATGTATGTCATTTTTTTCATTTAACTATAATACTAAATAACTAAACTGTTTTTTTAGATGCGTTCGTAATTATATAAATACGTAGCACCTATAGTCGTCGTTCAGTCCGTCTGTCTCTCCGTCCGTCTGTCTGTCCGTCCGCATATAACAGAGCAAAAACTACCCGACCGAATGATCTGAAATTTTTAATATATAATTGCTGCAAAATTTTGTCGAGCCATTTCCAATTTTATGGAAATCCGATGTATAGTTTAATTACAGGGACAGTCAAAAGTTTTTCTTTACATTACGGCCAATGGGGAAAATTATTGCAAGTGAATTTTAATGATGTTACAGACTTCCGAATGGTCTGAAATTTTTAATATATAATTGCTGCCAAATTTTGTCGAGCCATTTAGAATTTTATGAAAATCGGATGTATAGTTTAATTACAGGGACACCCAAAAGTTTTCCGTTACATTACGGCTAATGGGGAAAAATTATAGCAAATGCATTTTAATGATTTTACAGCCTTCCGAATCGTCTGAAATTTTTAATATATAATTGCTGCAAAATTTTGTTGAGCCATTTCCAATTTTATGAAAATCGGATGTATAGTTTAATTACAGGGACACCCAAAAGTTTTCCGTTACATTATGGCCAATGGGAAAAAATTATTGCAAATGCATTTTAATGATTTTACAGCCTTCCGAATGGTCTGAAATTTTAAATATATAATTGCTTCAAAATTTTGTCGAGCCATTTCAAATTTTATGAAAATCGAATGTATAGTTTAATTACAGGAACAGTCAAAAGTTTTCCGTTACATTACGGGGAATGGGGCAAAAAATTATTGTAAGTGCATTTTAATGATGTTACAGACTATGCACTTATGAAGCGCAAAAAATATACATTTAGTACAATATGGGGTGCAAAACATAATTATAAAACTAGTTATAGTACGAACGCACCTCATTTGCCACGTTTGACGAGCAATTTCCAACTTGTTTTCTTTACTTACAGCACTTTTGTTGTATAATAATAATAAAAATCTCAAATATCCAATTTAACATTACACTTCAAAAATAATATTTTTATTTATTATTGTTGCGCAAATTTTATTCAAATTCTAGCATAATTTAAAACTAGCACCGTGAAACCTGTCTATAATGACGCTGAATGGGCCAGAAAAAGCATCGATGTAGATAGGTTTTTAATTTCATTATAGGTAGATTGGTAAACGAAAAAAAGGTGACCGGAAAAAACGGGACCGGAAAAAACGTGACAAGGAAAAAAGGTGACCGGAAAAAAACGTGACAAGGAAGTGTTAAATATTGAATTTGGAAACAATGAACCTGGAAAAAAAATTAAAGCAAATCGGATGTTTCTGTCAAGAGTTATCGCGTTACGTACATACAGACGTAAGTGCATACATACATACATACAGAACCTGCGTGCACATTAATCCTTGGTCTTTGATAGCCTGCGAGCAAAAAGCAGGATAATGAAAAAATTCCTCTAAAGAAAATGCCTCCTCTCTTCGTCTTTATTTTGTTCCCTTTACAGGCTATGTATTTTTTCCCTCCCCCTCCGCCTTATAAAACATCTTTACTCATATATAAACTATCAATAGCGAATTGAAAGAATCAATAAATTGTATTTCCTTAATACCCCCCCCCCCCCCCCCTCCGTGGATAGCACTAACTTGTCTTTTGTAGAAGTCATAATAAACTTCTCTTAATGAAATGTTAAAATTGTATTTTCTTGGACCAAATCTTAGAGTTGTCAAACTCACCCATTAACTCTGCCCCCCCCCCCCCTACGCTGTAAGAAACTGACAGTGGAAAAACTTTACTTTAGTTTTTAGCATTTATTTTTCGACAAGTTCAATATTTAACACTTCCTTGTCACGTTTTTTCCGGTCACCTTTTTTTCCTTGTCACGTTTTTTCCGGTCTCGTTTTTTCCTTATCCCGTTTTTTCCGCTCTTGTTTTTTCTGTCACGCTTTTTCCGGTCACCTTTTTTCCTAGATTCAATATTATTCCTAAGGAAGAATTTTTTAAAGATAGCGTGCTTGCATTTCAGTATTTTTAAACGATTTTCTTTGATTTGAGTAGCTGAAGTCGATCTGTACAAAGGACTTTTTTACTCCTTCTATTTTATTTGCAAGGTTTTTAATGGGGATACTTTTACTTTCGAAACCGGTTCCGAAAGTAAATGTATCCTAAATAAATTTAAAAAAAACTTTAAACAAAATCGAAAAAGAAGAAAACGGTCTTTCTATAGATCGATCTTAGGTAGCCAATGCAAAAGATTCGTTTAAAAAAATGGAAATAAAAACGAGGTATCTTAAAAAAATTCTTCCACCAAATAAACATTAGCGAGCGGGTGCTTTCGCGTGAGTGAAGTAGCCTATTAATTGTTGGAAGTAGATCAAAAACGCCACGCAATTAAACATCATAGACGGCTTTATTAAGTGCAATTGCTCGCAGTAATCTGCAGTGCTTTTTTAATATTTTAGAGCAAAAGTAAAGTAATTTTATTTTTCAATTTGAAACTTTTCCTTTATCATATGAGACAAAGTTAATGATAATTCTACCGTGAAGGCTGTATTTCAAAATCTCTACAAACGTATCATATTTTTTTTTTCCTGTTCTTATCTCGATTTTCCTTTTGTTTATATGGCAGTTTACATACAAAGAGATTTGCCATGAAAGAATTATTTCAATCAATAAAATGATGTTTACACAGTACTTCTCAGGTTGGGAGATATAACCTATCATCTCACCAATATGATTAAGCAAAGTAAACAATAATCAGTGGCGCAGCCACGGGAGGGGTTTGGGGGTTAAAACCCCCCCAAAGCTAAGAAAAATTACTATAATTGCCTCTTATATGAATCAAAACCAAAATTAATATTTAAACGTTTTGGCGTTTTTCGAAATCCGCCGCTTTGAGAAATCAAAGTCTATTCAACAAAGTGATTCAATTAAACGGCGAAAATTCTACTTAAAACTGTGAAAGCGCATATTACATGCATTGGTTTTGTGAAAATTGGTTATTTGGACTAAATCACTTTTTCGAGACGTCTTATGCTAAAAGAATGGTCATTTCCTGCCACACAGACGCTTTGAGTTTAAGTATTATACAATGGGCCATTTCTTAATTGCACTTCTGTCTTTGTTCCATGTTCGAAACAATAATAGACCATCGAATTTCAGAAAAAACATGAAACATACTTTGCAGATCTCTCTTAGTTTCAAACGCCCTGTTTTACGCTTTTTGCTCTCAATTATATCTAAGACTTTTACGCTAATCTTTTTACGCACCCAAGTAAAAATCTTTGTAAAATAAGAATTAAAAAAGTAACTATAAAGTTGTAAAAAGCTGTTTTTGATTGTGATTGAACAAATTATCGCAATCAGTGTGTCTTTCGAACATATTTGCTCCTTAGGAGCAGGGCCGGCCCAAGACAATTTTGGCGCCCGTGCGAGCATTCTCATGGGCGCCCCCCCCCCCCCCCCAACATCATACCTGTTCAAATTATTGACTTTTTTCACACAATTTTTAAAATATTCGTAAATTATTTGTTCATAAACTTTTACACATGCTATTCTTAATTATTTAAGATATTATTTAAAAAGACTATAAAATAGATAAACATATCCATATTTAATTCTATCTTTGAAATCTGAATTTTATAATGAATATCAATCTCAATATGTAACATTGTGATCCAAAAATTAAACGCCATTCATTATACCATGGTATAGGACAACAATAACAATAATTAATTTATTGAAAGAAGAAATTTTATTAGAATAGTTATGTTTATTATTTGGAATATACTCTTAAAAATTGTCTATCTTCTTAGCTTTTAATTTCTCTTTTTCGTGGCTACTAGCCGCGTTTAAACGCTCTTTTTTCTAAGGCCCACATTGCATTGTAACACGATATATTCTTAGCCTGGATGTAAAGTTGCCAAGCAACTAGGGAATCCATACACCTGCTTTATTGTTCCATTGTTCCACAGAGTAGTACTAATAAGTAGCATGTATTAATTTTATATTTGGTGAGTCGTGAGTTTTTAATTCTTTAAAAAGCAAAACAAAAACCACATAAGAATATTCGAATTATAAACAGATCAATTTGAAATTAAAAATGCAAGACTGTAACGCAGACTCCGATTGATAACTCTGGGTATGTTTCCCCAAAACTGTGTTTTTGCTACTTATATACATTGAAAATAATAATAATAATAGTTTGCAGATAGATCATCATTTCTTTGGAATATAGGTATATTATAAAATGATTATACCTACATACTCTAACAATGTTTGTGTCAGTTAAACGACGCGTTTTCTTTTTTTTTTTTTTTTTCGTTTTTTTTTTGTGGGGTGGGGTGGGGGGGGGGAGGGTGTTAGATTGTGCTTTTTAAAGGTGTATCACATACAGAAAACACGTTCTAATTGCAACAAATAAATTTTACGCCTTTTAAGTAGTCAAAAAAGTAGGTAAAAAATTTACTATAATCATTTTATACATATGGGGCATTCTCACAATCTTTTGACTTTCGGGAATAAAAATCTGGTGAAATTAAACTTGCTAAAATAACATTTTAATCTGATAGAGGAATGCCTTAATGATTCAAAATAAAGAAAAAATGGTCAGCAGCGAAAAATTTTTTATTTAACTAAGGTTTAAGTTAAACTTGCGAGTTTATTTTTCCTTACCATTTGACCACTAAAGCTTTTTATTTTCTTCTAAATTTTTACTTATTATGAATTTGCATAGTACCCACAGAACATTCAAATAAGAAATAATAACAATGTATTAGTTTTAGTACAAAATTTTGGTATAACATTGTCTTAAAGGGGTGTTAAAGAAGGGACGGTAAGGTAAAAAAAGGGGAACGGTATGGGAAAACAGGGACGAAGTGGGAAAAATAGGACGGTGTGGATGGAACGGTAAGGTAAATTACCACCTATTTTAGGCACATCATGTTAAGACTAAGTGGTAGCCACAATGTTCATTGATTTTTAGAAACAATTATTTACATTGGATTAAATTTTAATAAAAATAATAATTTACCTCGAAAATTGCTGTAATAAACCTTGGGGGCGATAAGACTACCCATAAAGCCACGATGCTTCAAATTGATATTTATATGCTTATTTAAATTCCGCAGTAAATTTCCTGTCAAAGAATTTTAGACCTTCTTTCTCTAGCATACTTCTGCTTGAGAAAAAACTTGAAAATATTCTGTGGCTGCATCCGAAGTGATTTTCTGTATAATTTTACAAGAGGGACGGTAAAGAATCTAAAACCCAGGGACAGAGTTTAAAAAATAATAACAACCCTAAAAATGTGTGCAGGTTCATTTTTTGCTACATATTTATGTGAAAAAAAGAGTTCCAGTTTCGGAAAAAAATTACGTCGAATTATTTTTATTGAAACAATACTACACAGACAGCTCCAAACTTAAAAATCAGCATCAGGAACACGGGACGGTATAGAAGTTTTCCTGGTATTTGGACCCCCAACATCATCTAAAACTTATTTATCTATTTAATATTGTTATGCAATTATGCAATGGGATGTTCCCCAGTATATGAAATAAAAAAAAAACCCGCAAGAATATGTACTAAAATAAAAATTATTATTCAGGGACATAAAAGTCAAAAGATTGTGAGAATGCCCCATATATGTTGAAAATAAATTACCTATCTTTCAATACGTTTTATTTATTTATTTATTTTTTATTTTTTTTATTTTTTTATTTTTTACAATGTGTACAAGTAGTAAAAACCCACGCAAAGTTTAAATTCAATTTGAATCTGTGTTAAAGTATGCGTTATCAATTAGCTTCAAATTGGCCCGGTTCTGATTTGAATATTTTCACGCAATCTCTTTTTATAGGTTAAAAAATTAAAAAATATATCGAAAACAAGAAAATCGATTTTTTAAGGTTTAAAAATGATCGTGATCACTACACTAAAATTTTGAATTCTGAAAAGGATTCCCTTATCATAATGAGAATTTTTAGAAAATTCATTAATCTCTATAAAAATTCATTTGAAAAAAAAGAAAAAAAAATTCTTGTCTTTAAAATAATTAAGATATGAACACAGAATCTGAAGCACAGTATATAGTATACATTCCGGTTAAGTAGTGATTACAGACACACACACATAAAGGGAAAAAAGGTCTATACAATAGTTGTTTATCTTCAAAATATGCGAGATATTTTCGATTTAAAGCTTCCTTAAACATGGCGTAATCATGTAAAGAACAAAATGAGTTTAGAGAAACTTTTTAGTTCTTCATTTTTCGAATATAATAAAATATTTTACAAATGAATGCATTCACACACCACACACAAGGTGAAAGAAAGGTCTACAATTCTTGTTTATCTTCAAAATATGTGAGAAAATTCCGATTTAAAGCCTCTCTAAATATGGCGCCTCCCTCTCTCCATTTAATCACTTGGATCCCCTTTTCAGGTACGTAATCATGTAAAGAACAAAATGGGTTTAGACGTTTAGAGAAACTTTTTCTTTCTTCATTTTTCGTATATAATAAAATATTTTACTAAAGAATGCATTCACATACGACATACAAGGGGAGGGGGAAGCCTACAATTCTTGTTTATCTTCAAAATATGTGAGATAATTCCGATTTAAAGCTTCCCTAAATATGCTCCCCCCCCCCCCCCCCCCCCTCCATTTAGTCATTTGGATCGTCCTTTCAGGTACGTAATCATGTAAAGAACAAATTGAGTTTAGAGAAACTTTTTCTTTCTTCATTTTTCGCATGTAATAAAATATTTTACTAAAGAATGCATTCAAACACCATACACAAGGGGAATAAAAGGTCTACAATTCTTGCTTATTCTCAAAATATGTGAGATAATTTTGATTTAAAGCCTCCCTAAATATGGCGCGCCCTCTCCTCCATTTAATCAGTTTGAGGGTCCTGTCAGGTACGTAATCATGTAAAGTACAAAAATGGGTTTGAGCTATCCTTAGTAACATTTAGAGAAATTTTTCTTTCTTCATTTTTCGGACATAATAAAATATTTTACTAAAGAATGCATCCAGACATACACAAGGGGAAAAAAAGTCTGCAATTTTTGTTTATCGTCAAAATATGTGAGATAATTTCGATTTAGAGCTTTCCTAAATTTGGCGCCCCTCAGCTACGGCGCAATTAATCAGTCAAAAGAAATTTTCACTCCATAAGGAAGCGGAAGAGTTGAATAGGTGGTGTCACTTTTCCAAATTCACGGAAGGTAATCTGAGCCTTTAGCATAAAGGGATTTCTTTAAAGAACGCATCCTAAAATCCTACGTTCCTCTGATATGTTCATCACAATTCTTTGTATTTTACTCAAGTAAAGAATACAGAAATCGCTGCATGTGAAAGTTTAGCGCCTTTAAGCACAAAGAAGGTCCTCTGCTCAGCAGATCTACTTAGACCCAACAGATGATTCACACCTGGTTTTAGAAAATGTTAAACAAAACAAAAAACGTAGAATCCAAAATTATTTATCGCCACTCTTTACTCCTACCGCCGGTTGGCGCCCCCTGCGACTAGGCGCCCCGTGCGATGGCACACTTCGCACAACCCTTGGGCCGGCCCTGCTTAGGAGATCTGTACACAAATTTAAAGAATGTATTTCATTAGTTAGTAATGTAGCAACGAGTAATGGTGCTTACTCTCGGAGAAGCATTGCCACCCGTGTCACGTAGGAAAGAAGCTTTTATTGTAATTTCATAGAGTTATAGATAATATGTCTGTGAGTATGGATTTTGAAAAGAGAGGGGTTAAATGTAAAACATTTTCTTAGACTGTATAAAATATAATAATACACAATTTTATGCTAATCATGCATTAATTTAAATTAATAAGCACATTGTTAAAAATCTGCAGTTTTAGCTTTATAGTCACTCGCTATTATAGAAAACGGTTACTTGAATATATTATGGAATATTCTCATTATGTTTTATCATTCTCAATATCATTATACTTTAAAAGTAACCACCATGTCAAAAACCAAGCTTTTATACCAACTACACTATATGTCCGAAGGTGACCGGTCACTTGCAATTTTAGACGTTTTGTTAAATATCTAGAAAAATACATGAGGAATTAACCTGAAACTGCAGGTGAGTAAATAGTATAGTATAGGTCATATATTTCCGCGAAGATTTTTTTCCCGAAACCCCATAGGGGACCGTCAACAAATTGAAAAAGAACGAATATCTTTTGGATAACCCTGTAAAAACTAATGTAGCAAAAGCGTTCAAACTCGAGATTATTAATAAGTGGCTTATTGTAATATGCTGTGTTCATTTTTATGAGAATAGCATGTACACTCGTAGAGAAATTAAGGTTTTTATAAAAACAGTCCCAAATTTCACCAAGTTTTTTGCTTATAATTTGCAGAGTTCTTATTATAAAAAAAGTTTTTTTCAGAAAATATGACAAACAACATTGTACATAATACCCTGCAATCAGAATTAAAAAATAATAAAAGTTGAATGAAAAATGAGTAGGTTTACTAAAAAATATTTCACTGCGCATGCGCGAATGCAATCAAAATATAATGTGCATAATGTATTAGCTAATTATATAGAGCAAGTTTTCTAAAAGTCTTAAAATCATAGCTTGAAAATTATCGTCAATAGAATAAGCTCGAAATCCGTTGTTCCCAAAAGGAAGCAAAAAGATGAGGGGTTGTATCCAAATATAGTAGTACGTTCAATATTGTGTACGCTATCTTGGCACTAATCAACAGATATTTGATACAAACCCCCATCTTTTTGCTTCTTTTTGAGAACAACGGATTTCGAGCTTATTCTATCGACGACAATTTTCAGAATTTTCATTCTATGATTTTGAGACTATCACAAAACTTGCTCTATATAATTAGCTAATACATTATGCACATTATATTTTGATTGCATTCGAGCATGCGCAGTGAAACATTTTTTAATAAACCTCCTCATTTTTCATCCAATTTTTATTATTTTCTATTCTGATTGCAGATTATTATGTACAATGTTGTTTGTCATATTTTCTGAAAAGAACTTTTTTTATATTAAGAACTCTGCAAATTATAAGCAAAAAACTTGGCAAAATTTGGGACTGTTTTTATAAAAACCTTAATTTCTCTACGAGTATACATGCTATCCTCATAAAAATGAACACAGTATATTACAATAAGCCATTTATTAATAATCTCGAGTTTGAAGGTTTTTGCTACATTACTTTTTACAGGGTTATCCAAAAGATATTTGTTCCCAGTGGTGTAGTCGTAAAAAAAACAGAGGGTATACGTTCTAAGCAGAGGGTATACGCTCAAGGCAGAGCGTATACCCTAGAGTGTATCTACTATAGCTTTCTTGAGAAACAGAGGGTATACGCTGTTCCTTAAAAAAATCCAGAGGGTATACGGCGTATACCCGCGTATACCCTCCACTACATCCCTGTTGTTCCTTTTCAATTTGTTGACGGTCGCCTTTGGGGTTTCGGAAAAAAAATCTTCACGGAAATATATGACCTATACTATACTGTTTACATACTTACAGTTTCAGGTTAATTCCTCATGCCTTTTTCTAGATATTTAACAAAACGTCTAAAATCGCAAGTGACCGGTCACCTTTGGCCACATAGTGTACATCGCACAAAGCGCAGTTTTAGAACGTTTTTTGCTCTTGCATCCTTTTAATTTCGAATTTTTGTGAAACTGTTCTTGGTGATCATTTACGTTTCTAGAGTAACAGCCATGCCAAACTTAATGTAGCTCTTAATGTAGCTTAAATCTAGCTCTAACAATACCTAATAAATCATAATTAAGGCTATATAATGCTGCTAGCATTGTGTAGTGGTAATACGGAAGTAAAAAAGCGTGCAAATAGGCGTCCGTCTGACATTAGCTTTAGATCGTTTTCAGACCGTTTTCCGCTCATTTCATCCTTTTTAAATTGAATTTTTTTAGGAACGGTTCTTGAGCATTTATACATCCCAAAAGTTATCACCTTGCCAGATTCTAACCTTCTATACAAAATGTATCACACAAATCGCAATTTTAGAAAGTTTTTTTTTTTTTTTTTTTTTTTTTTGCTCTTGCACCCTTTAAAATTTCGAATTAAAAAAAAAAAACTGTTCAGGGCATGCATTTAAGTCTCTAAATTAACAACCATGGCAAATTCCATGTTTCTAGCCGTTGTTTTACCGATGTAAAATATAGCTTATGTTGAAACGGAGATAGTTACCATCATTTTGCCATTATTATTAAGGTTCCACTCTACGCTTAAAAAGTAAAATCGGAATTATTATAAGATCATTCGTGCATCTTATTTTTCTGACGGTCAGCGGGGGAGTTGAGGGCACTCGGTGTACCTAAGCGACGTAGAATCTTCCAAGGATTGTCGGTAATGATTTTCGAAAAAATGTGTCTGTAATTTGCCGAGATATTAATTAAAAACCCATGTAGAAAACAACGGTACGGATCAAAACAATGTTGCTACCTTGTGACCTCCTTTCGAAGCGTGCTTGGCACAGTGACAGTGCCTAGTTTAAACTTTGTATAAGATCTTTGTTTTACGTAAGGTGAAACATAGTGATAAGCACTTTTTATTCCAACTGAATTCAATTATTGAAGGCAAACATTAAAAAGATAATTCATATAATAATTCCAAGAAATTAAAAGTCAGTAATTTTGAGACAAAAATTGCTTATAATTCAATAAATAATTCATTTATAAGGAAAAAAATTTTTCGATTAGAAATCATTTCAATAATTATGTCTGAATATGCTTTTATTTTTTCTAATGAATAGAAAATTTTCACTTTATTAAGCATACCTTTTTTTTATTCCTTTAAAATTGTCCACTATTACATGAAATATGATTTACAAGTAACTTTCCGTGAGAATCTCCGCGACCTCTTTCCGAAACGTGGTTGGTTCTCTACCAAGTTTAAACTTTGTACAAAGTCTGTGTTTTAGAGGGAGAAATATTCATCAGTTTTCATTCCAGTAGAATTAAATTATGGCATGTGGTATTGTTATATGTACGCAAGTGTATGTCTTTGAACAGTTCTGATATTTTGTATGGAACCCTTTGTATGCGAGTTAAGTTCCCACACGACCGATTATCTTTTTAAATCCGTTTGGTAGTTCCAAAAGTAGCCCCTACAAAAAAAATTTACTTCTTTATAATATTAGTACAGGTACGACTTCAGTTTGAACCCGGATATTTTTAGAGAACTTTAACAATAATAAAGATGTTTTAGCGAAATTTTCAACAGATTTAAGTTACTTAATGACAAATTCGATGTCATGTAAAGTACTGGAAGTGCATAATAAAAAAACCCAATAAAATACCATGTTTAATATCAACTACATTCCAAAATATGGATTACCTAACTGAGCACTCATTGGACGTAAATGATGATAAATTCCACCAAGTTTCGTGATGTTGTTACATTTGACAAAAGCACGGTAAGTATATTGAAAATTTTGTTAAAATGGCTTCATTATTATTAAAGTTAAAAACAAGAATTCGAAATTGTCTTGGAATGAAATCCTGTGTATTTTTGGTTGAACAAGTGGATTGGAATTCTGTTATTTTCTATGCAAAAATTATTTGCCTCACTGTACACTTATACAACTCTTAAAGTTTGCCTCATCATCTTTAAACACTTTTTATAAATCTAACCTAGTTTGGGGTTATTTCATTTGTGCATTTTATGTTTTCTAACTCTAATACTGTAAACGCTGTTTAAATGAAACACAACCAATGTAACTGCGGGTAAAAAGCATTATGATTTGATTCATTAAAAAGACAGATTATATTAACTGGTGATTCAAATAACCGGCGAACACCTTTATCAAAAAATCTAAAACCCCCCCTAGAACCGAATTCTGGCTGCGCCACTGACAATAATAATCATTTTAAGATAGGTAATACATTCATATGCATTAAAGACAGATAATCTTAACAAAAGTTAATCTTCCTTGTTTTTACTTGCATTAAAAAATAAATAAAGGTGTATTTTTACACATTTATATGTGTGGTTTTCATTATATTCGACCTACTTATATTTTTGAATAACTGGATACTTGATTTCTTTTGAAAGTTGAGGGGGGGGGGGGGGAGGGAGAATCCAAAAACCATTCTTATGTTTTATATCACTGGCTGTGTCCGCTTGGAAAATTAAAAACATTGTGTATTATTTGTGCTTTCTTTATATAACGAGTCCCAATATAGCGACTCTTACATTAAAAACTGCCATATTAAAAAGCCCTAAATCTTATTTATTCTCACAGTTGTGTTTCACAGAGAAGAACCAGAGGTGTAGCCAGAAAAATGCTTATGAGACTACACTTCCCTGAACGATATCTACAATTATCATTATTTTTTACCTAATCATTCTACTAAATGCAACAGAGTTGACCAAATATTCCAGTGTAATTAATTTCAATGATACTTTAAAAGTTTCTATGAGTTTTCTTTGAAGTAAGGTTTGAAAGAGAGTAAATATCTCCCATTGTTATCTAATCCAAACTCTTGCAACCCATGAATGACATCGAAATACTACCTGTAAGTGACGCTTTGAGCTTTGAGAAAACTATGATTGACAGCCCCACCCCTTCCCTTGTAAAGATGATTTCTAAAGAAAACAGTTCACAGGAACAGTAAAATTCCAAATAGTGGTAGCTTGCTACATATTTTTTTCATTGTCGCTTATTTATAAAAGGATTATGAAATGTTTATGTTTTAAACTAGTTCTTTTAAAATTAGTATTAATCAATAATTATTAAATCATGAATATTGCACAATGTAACATAAAAGATTGTTGATATAAAAATAAAGTAGGGCATCATTAAAAAAAAAAAATCTTTTCTGACATCACAGCAGAAATCTTAGAATAACTCCCCCCCCCCCCTCCCCAACGGAAAATAAAAACTGATAGCCGAAGAGTTATCTTTATTGTAGCCTAAGAATTATTATTAAACTTATGGTTATTTTTAATAATAAAAACTTTGTTGCACATTTTCTGTATGTTATCAAATTCTGCCCCATTCCGCAAGCGTGTTTATAGAAGAATTTAGTAATTTAGTTATTCTACCTAAATACTTTTAAATAATCACTTTCAATGGTCTACTTTAAAAAAAAATCAAATTCGTGATATTTGATATGCGCATGTTACCTCCGATATCGTAAAATCAAGAAAATTTTTCTCCGATTAAGTCACACACTAATGACAATTTGTAATTCTAAATTATGAGGAATTTATTTATTTTACATTTTCCAACATAGTTGAAAAGGGTTTATGACTTCAGTTTGTCTGTCAGTGCTCGATCTTGCGCAAATATAATTCGATTTCCCTGAAATTTTGTGTGTTATTGACATTTACTATCGCACGATCACCATTGAAAATGAAATATGTAGCATGTACAGTTCCCTTACAGGGGCATTCAAAAGTATGCCGTTAAATTACGACCAATGGGAAAAAATCGTTTCAAGTGCAGCACTAAAACATGCTTTCTGTAGAATATGAAATGCAAAGAATTTATTATTCATTTCCAGAGTCGCACAAAAGAATTCCGTTACATAATGATCTACGCGGGAAAATCGTTTGCAGTATATTTTAATGTAGATACTCTATTTCAAATGAATTTAGGTAAAAAGGTCAACGGTGAAAAGGTCTTAGCAAAAAAAAAAAATCAGTGGTAAAAATAATAATTATTATATATACTTAGATGAACCTAAAATTCAGATCTATTAGTTATTAAAGTTACATATATTTTCAGTTATAGAAAACTAATTCTAAGCTTCAACTAAAAAGCCCGTGCTAAGTCCGCATATCGATTATTGATATCAAAAAAGTATATTATACATAGCGTTACACTTAAAGGACACTAACAAATAGGTGCTGTGTATTGAAAAAATATATTCTGCTGGAGACGCCGGCTGTTCATTAGTAAGCCCCTAGAAAGGGCGGGGTGGTAAACAGAAAATACAATCTATAGATTCTCTCAATTTAGTACATGGATAGCTTATGTATAAGGCTATTAACTTTTATATATTTATGGGAACTTTGACCAAAGACAGCCTTTTGGTGAAGAGAAAGGGGGAGGACATGGAATTAAAAGAAACAAATTTTTACATACATTTAAAGGGGTCAAAACAAAAACAAAAGTACTTTTTTCAAAAGTGAAGGTTTTTCATTATCTTGATTTTTATAATGTAAGAGGGGAGCAGAGTTAAGAGCGGGGTGTACGTGTGTGTGTGTGTGTGTGTGTGTGTATGGAGGGGGGTAACAATAAGTGGGAGTCAAAATTTTGAAGTTTCAACAAAGAAAACAAAATTTAAGGAATGCACAGCAGAAATGAAAATATTTTCTCGAAAATAATTTAAATAATACTTAGGATCTAAATTTATTGAGTATGGCGTAGAGTCCTGCATCGGGTCGGGAAACCTTTCTTTTTTTTGTCGGGGGTTGGATTAACTTCTACAATTTTGCTGCAAATCGGGTTGATATCCATTGTTTCGGGTTAGGTTTTGTCTCTTGCGGGTCCGGTTCGGCTTGACCCGATTTTTCAAAGAATTTCTAAAATATTTTTTCTGTTGAAAAATCTGCATACAATAACAGTTTTTAAAGAAATGGAAAAATTGAATACACAAGGAAAATTGTAAAATCTAAATAATTTAGAAACTAGTTTTATTAAGCTTGTCTTAATACAATTTAACAGACATATTACAAAAATGGGATCTGTAGGTCGAAGGGAAAATTTATGATAGTCATAGACCGTTTATTCAGAGCTATATTTCAATTTACATTTGTGAATATACGATCTTCAGCTGTGTATCGACCTATCTTTAACTACATTGTCAAAGGACTATTTCATCTTATTCCTCTATCTAAGATAAGCAAACGATATTACGTCGTTCAAGCCATTAAATAAAACTGTCATACAAAATTTCCCACAATTGGACTATTATCGTTCTTCCTCTTAATCATTTGATTTTCCTCTAATTTTTTACGCGCACGCAAAAAAAAAAAAACTGGAAAGTAAAAACTTTTTTTTTCTTCACCACTTGAAAAATTAAGAAAGATATAATGAAAGTAATGTTTTATTAAATTTTGAACTCGAGTGTGAAAACCAAATTTCAAAATAAGACAGTTTTCTTTATAGATATTAAAATTATTTTAATTTCAGCAATCCACCCTTTACTAAAAAATATTTTAAATATTCACAAAAGTGCCCTTTTTCAACCGTCCTTTTTTAGTGCACTGTTCTTCGGTTGTCTTGGAATTCCTCTGTTAATGATCAGTAAACACTACGCGCATTATTATTACTATTAATTTTTATGGGAAACAGACTGCAGTGCACATTAGCAATGTGTATCAATTATTGCGGTTGGAATAATATACTACTATAAAAAAAAAGTACTACAAGCAGATATCGATCTAGACCGTAATTCGAGTTTATTCGAATTATTTTATACATCCATGTAAACCAACAATAAAGGCCACACTCACTATTTCCAATAGTGAACAGGCCTCCATATCATATATCGATTTCATGGCAATGCAAGTAATATTTACAAAGGTCAGATGGAAAAGTAGTACTAGACTTTTTCCGCGATGGCACACCAAGCTCACAATTAGCCTAAAATATTCAAGTGTAACTATATATTGTTTAAAAAGATACCAATGAACAGTACAAGTATAGAATTATTCAAAAATATCAATAGAATGGATGCAATTAAAGCAGTAGATATGATTAAGTGTAAGTATATGTCTTTAAAAACAGGGAAGAATCATTATCTAAAAGATTCTTACAATAATGCAAATGAAAGCATTATCTTTTTAAATTTATTGTTATTATTATTATTATTACTTTACTTTGTACAATCATGTTTGTTAAATGACAAATTAAATCATGGCAATCTATTTTTTTATAAATATATCTCATATAGACTAATACTATATGATCAGAATTAATGCTAATACTATATGATAAGTATGATTAAAACAATCATAATGAAATGAATGTATTGAAACTGGAAAAAAAAAAGAAGTTAAACTAGATTTTGATGATTGAACTTTTCATTTCGTTACCATGAGAATTAAACTAAGAAAACATTTATTTTAATGCATTAAACTACACTAATACTGTATAATGCACATTTATTTTAACGTATTTAAATATCCATTTTTAATTATAGTTTACTTAGAGATCACAAATATATTTTACAATTAATGTTGATTTCTTTCCTGCTCATGCTGACTGATAATTGTTACATCATATAAATCCAACTTATTGCAATTGCTTCAAGGTCTATGACACTAAATTTGGGGTGCTCTGGGCGAATGCCCCGTACAAAAACTGCATAATCTTCCAAATTGATTTTTTTTTGTGACACATTCCTGAATTCAGTTTTGTTCATAAACACATGGAATTGGCAGGTACTCTTATTCAGAAACTATAAAGTCGAACAATTTTTTTCAATTTTCGATAAACATAGGAAGGAAGTCTTTTAGAAAATGCTGTTAAAGTTGGCGTTTTGAAAAAAAAATTCTGCACACGGAAGCCCGATAAAGGTTACAATGGGAAAACGCTTGTATTTCTCATGTAATTTATTTGTCGAAAAGTGAAAAAAAGAAAAAGTGAAAGAAAAAAAAAACATTTGCTCTCAAATCATTTACATAGTCATACCTGCATTTGTCAAGCTTTTACACTTATATATTAATTCGTTAATGTGTCAAAGTTTTTATTGTTAAACGAGCAATTTTTCTTCATCTAAATAATATTTACAAAAGTTAGCGGTAGGGCAGGCGGAAGAGCATTAATTAACCACCATATACAGGGCAGGGTCCGACTTAGGCTATGGGGAGAAAGGTAAGAATCATTCTGCCCCCCCCCCCCCCCTCTATCTATCTATCTATAGATTTTTTTGTGAATAATGTGGAAGTAGCTAGTAATAAACTTCATACTATTGTATTATATGCATAAGTTTTATATCCGGTACTGCTTACATCTGCATACAGAGTGTCACAAAAAGATAATCAAAACTTTAAGAAAAAAATACTTGTAGGAAAATAGTAGAAAAAAAATGATAGATTGTTTGATACGAGTATTTCTTTGCAAACATTTACTTTGCTTATCTACGTACGTTATAAGATGTCTAAAAGAAAACGTCCCAAATTGGTTATAAGTATTGGTTTTAACTTGCCACGTTAAGAGAAAAACGTTAATAAAGAATTGCTTTTGAAAACTATAGAATACTAAATTGTCATAATAAAATATTAATCATTAGTTTTCTAATGATATTTGCGTAGGTGGAGAGGTTACTGAAAGCGAAGGGGGGAAGGGGACCGCACTTCCTTCTTAAAAGTTCGAAAATGTATGAATTTTGGTCACTTTTATTTAATTTTAAACATTTGACACCATTTAAATAAAAATCCTGACTACTCTCATGGGAGTCGCCTAAAAAGGGGGACCCGGGGAAGCTTCCCCGCATGCACCTACATAAGCCGGGCCCTGACAATATATATGTAATATACATATATATATATATGTATTTAATGGACCACCATAACCAATAATTTTATATATTAAACTTTATTTTCAAAGATCTTTGTAAAACATTTTTATTTATGCAATGTATTGCCTAAATTGTGTTTCCTTGCGCTAAATACTGAATTTTTTACTCATACTTTGTTACCCCCCGACCCCTTTAACTCTGCCCTCTCCTACATTGTAAAGATCAAGATGATAAAATTTCCGTTTGTTAGTCAACATGTTTATTTCAACCCCTTTAAAATATCTGTATGTAAAGTTTTTTTATGTTCCCCCACTCTCTTCCTTCTCACCCCAAAGACTATCCTTGGTCAAAGATTCCATAAATATATAAAACTCGCTGTTCTTATACATAAGCTATCAAAGTAGCGCGTTGAAAGAACAGATACCACCTGCTTTACTTGAAACGCAGAAAAAAAAAATATAAGTATTACTGACTATGGAAGTTGCTTAGAGAATAGTTTTAATTGTGTGATGCATTTTCTCGCTGAACTATATTTGTATGCCAATAGAAGTTTGTGGAACATAAAAAAATTTATACAGGGATACGCAAACCAACAAGATATATGGCCGTTTGGGTGCGTAATTGATTATTTTTTTTTAATTATTATAGAAGGTAATTGATAAAACTGGATTTCTAAATGTGTTATATGTTTACCATACTGTTTACTCACATATCTTCCTGCCACATATCTTGCGCCTTATTTACCGGTAAAATTTCAGTACAGTTTTATAGATAGATAAATGTGTTGGAAAGTATTTCACAATCTATTCTTGAAATCTATTCTCACAATCTATTCTTCGTTCTTATTTTTATGAGCTTTTATTTTTTATGCTGGAGAAAGTTTTCAAAGTTTCCATACATACAAATACGCAGAGATAATAATTACTACTATTTGTTTATTAATATTATTTGTTTAAAAATTAAATGAAAAAAATAAAAATATCTTGAGAAGGAAAATTAAAACTGGTTTCATCCAAATCCTAAAACTAAAAAAAAGGATAAATCTTAAAAAGTGATAAAAAGTGTCATTTGATTTTTTTTAACTCTTTCCAGTATAGTTGAAAAGCGTTTATAAATTCAGTTTGTCTGTCTTTCCTTCTGTCCGTGCTCTAATTCACATAAATTTAGTCCAATTGCCATAAAATTGATATATGTTATTTTTGTTTAATTTGGCATGTTCATTATTGAAAATGAAATGTAAGATTCGTTTACAGGGACACGCAAAAGAATGCCGTCACATTACGGTGAATTAGAAAAATCGTGTATGGTGTAGTTTAATGATATTACACTATTTTAAACATATTGGAATTTTTATATTTCACTAAGGAGTTGTACACTACAAGGCGATTACTGTAGAATATGATGTGCATAGAATTTATATTTCATTTTCAGGGACACACAAAAAAATTTGGCCTATGACCAATAATTGTTATAAGTTCGTTATCAGTTGCGGTATACGTTTTTAAATTTGACTGTTGTTATTATTATTTTTTTTATATTATGTGGTGTTTATAAATTCAATAGGTCATATACTGGGAATCACTATCGCAAGTACAATTCCGTTTATTGACAGAAATTGCTGAATGGGAATTTTCCTGCAGAACTAAATTTTTGCATACATACATACAAAGTTATAGAGCATATACAGGGCTGCACAAAAAATAGATATTTTTCCAACTAACTGACAGCAATTGCAGAAATTGGGTTTTCAAATGCGTTATGTGTTTTCTAATTTATTTATTTAGACACCACCTTTCTCCGTAATAAGCTGTAAAGTTTTGTTTCAATATTCTGAATGTATTGGAAAGTGTTTCATAATTTATGCTAGACACATGATTTTTAGCTCATGTTTCTTTTTACAAATATTCTTTTTCAATTTCTCCAAAGAATTTTCGAAAAAATACGGAGTCTTACTGTACTAAATATAAGAAAAAATACATGAATGCATTTCGAAATTATTAAAAATAGTGCTTAGTTTCCATCTGGTCTAAGAATGTTCAACTTGTGTCCCGCGGAGTTGCGAACTTATTGTTGTAAAGTTTAAATCCTTTTTATCTCTTTATGGCCGATGAACGCTGGAAGTTTTATGGGAGATAAAGTGAGGGGGGGGGGGGGGAGGTATTACTCTTCACAGATATTTGAAATGGATTGTATTTTTCTCATTTTCAATAGGAGAATATATTAGGTACCTAAAATAATTCCTGTTATTGGAAAATTTTAAATGTAATTATTTTTCCTAGGTGGTGAGAAGGAGAAAAATGACACCCGAAAAAAAAAGGGCACTTTTATTACAATGGAACTTACAAAAAGCACATTTATTTTGTATATTACTATGCAGACTCTCCATTGACCTATTTATACATAGTAATACCTGTACTAAGCGGAATCTTGCCTTAAAAAAATCCAAAGTTCTTTGGAAAATTTCTAATTCAAAATTATTATATTCCTCCTTATCATTTCGTTTTAAAGGGTTTCATTGTTAAAATTAAAACTTGCATTTAATCAGTAATACAGTCGTTCCCGTTTAAACGATTATTTTTGGTTCCAGAAATAATATTCGATTACGCGGGGTTTTTGATTAAACGGGGAATCATAACTGTAATATGCGTAATAAAAAGGGAAAATACCCATCTACGGTATGTTTAATTAACAAAATAATAAATCGTTAATAGAATAACATAAACTAAAATAAATACGAATGCTAATATAAAGTAAATACTTATTAATTTAACGTCAGTATATTCATTTATATGGTTTACATCACACTTAATGCAGCTCGTTTGAGTTTGGTCAAAACTTTGCTACTTCTAATTTATGTTACTTATACTGCCTTTAAAAAATCGTTTAAAGTTGTTTGTTTAAGTGAAATTTTAAAGAAGTAAATATAGAGTTATTTTTCGAATGAGTGCAATATATCACAACGACCATCTCGAGTCTCGAAGTGACGATGCATTGCCATTAAAGCCTGATTAACAGCAAGAAGCGATGGTGGTGAGATCAAGGTGGGGAAATCAGTTGACCTGTCCATTATATACCTGCCGACCAAAATCATTGCAGGAAGAACTGAAAATTTGTTTTCAGCGTAAAGAAACCGGAAATGACAAAAGGTGGAAGGAAATTCTAGCTGAAACGGGCTTTCTGCGCCTATTTTCAAACATCGGTCACACAGTTCTTATTCGATTAAGCGGGGAGGTTCGTAAAAGTTATTTGGTTTAAGCGGGGGAAAATAACATAGAACCAATAGGAATAAATTCGGTTCCGGAGAATTCTATTCGAATAAGCGGGGTATTCGATTATCCGTGACCCGATTAAGTGGGGAGGACTATTATACATATGCACAAGTATTACACCTATAATTCGTTAATGATGCAATACTATGATCACTAATTAATTACAGTAAAACCTGTAAAAATGAAATCCATGTATAACATAATCCTGCCTTAAACGGAGAATTTTATATTCCCAAATACAAAATATTACACAATTACACCTAGTAAAACCTGTCTAAAACAGAATTTGTTTTCGTACCTAGTGATCTCGTATTAACCGGTTTTATTGTAATATACAGTGGCACTGTGCAGTGTTACTGATTAATTAATTCTGTAAAACTTAAATAATATATCTTTACTATCTCTAAACATGATTTAAGTATAAGAAATAGTGTACTTTATAAAAAAGAAACGCCTTAACATGTTTGGTTTTACTGTACTAAAACAACTGCCTGCCGAGACGAAAGGAAAGGTTGAAATAATTACTGCCACTTTGATTACATCAATAAATGTTTTTCTTTTAATGTTCTACATTTATCAGTAAAATAATAGGAATTAATAAAAATTCAAATTTGTTATCTGGAAGCTAAATTATAAGATCCAATTTTTTTTTTTTTTTTTTTTTTTTTTTTATGTATGGCTGGAAAAAAGGTTGTCAGTTTGTATTTTTTTCTTCTTTTTTTAAACAGGAATTTGCACATTTTGAAAATCTTATTAAAATTTGTTTAATTCTTTTATTGCTCACAAAAAAAAATAAGTTAGAAGAATTATCATTTAGAAGAAGTTTTTTCCATTTATTTTGAATGCGCATTTGAAATACTTTATAATAAATCACTTTTTTTTTTTGGTGGGGGAGGGGGGGGGTGGTGGTGTTAGAATATTTTAATGTATTTTCAACTGGTATATTCATCAGGATAATGTACAATATATCAGCTATCTCAGATTTATATCATAGAAAATCAAAGAAAGCAGATGTTACACTAATTTGCATAATGAGAAATTATTATTATTATTATTATTATTATTTATAAAAGAAAAAAAAATAATATTAGCATTAATTGAAATTGAGATACGATGAATAACCCTATCTAAAAGTGTAACTAAAGTGTACTAAACGTTTAATTGAGATTCGTTGTATAGTGAGATCTATCGCTATGCGTGCGTTTTATAAAATGTAAATTTATTTAAAAAATCGATTACTTCCAGTTTAATTTTGTAATTAAATCATTACAAATTAATAAAATTTACAAGTTTATGTAACAGAAACTGTTTAGAAAAAAAGAATGCATTTAGAGGAAATGAAACATGCTTGTTATTACGAAGATATAAATTCTTTTCAAATTTAGATAAAATTTAATAGCATATAAAGCAAATTATACTACATTAACAGTTTGCAAACATTATTCTAAGCAACACGGAACACACACCTGTATTCCTGAAAACTGCTATTTCGTTACATACTTTCAGATGTTGTCTGGGATTAACTAGACAATCGTTTTCGAAAGCTATTAGTCAACTAGTTTTAAACGCCCATTCACGCCTCATAAAAGACAGTGGACAGACGTTTCAATCATTCAGTGTCAGAAAGAAGGGGAAAGAACTAAATCCCTTAGCACTTTTCAACTACAAAATCACATAACCCCTTCTACCTTTTCGAACAAGTTTTTTTTCCTATTCAAGGCCTTTTTAAGGTACATTTTTATAATCTAGTGAAACGCTCAATGGGTTAAACTTATCTATTATATTAAAATTACTATCATTTTTGAAAAGATTAATTGAAAAAAAATTATTTTGAAAAGTCAAAACATTAGCATATTTATTCAAGTGGTTCAAAATATTAGAATATTTCACATTAATTTTCCTTTACTTATCACCAATTCATAACTGGTGGCATCATTGATTAAATTCAGACGATTTTATTTAAAATCAGTATTCTTTTTGCAGTTTGTTTACTTTTTCGTCTTAAAATGCGTCGTGTGAGTGATATTCCTGAATCTATTAAATTTCGTATGGCTGATTTGTATCGGCACGGTAAAAATCAATGTTATATAGCGAATTATTTACACTGTTCGCAATAAAGCGTTAGTAAAATACTCACACAATATTCAAAAAATGGAAAATTTAAAAATAACCGCGAAAATGGCGGCCGAAAACTAAAAACATCTGCTAGAAATGACAGGGAACAAATGCTAGAGATGACAGTAAACTGAAACGTATAGTTAAGAAAAACCGTTTTAAAAGTGTGCGATTCTTGCACCGAAAGTGGAAAGAAGAAGGAGTTGAAGTTTCCACATTGACAGCGTTAAGACGGCTCCATAAATTTAAGTTTGAATCTCATGTACCGAAACAAAACCTCTCATGACTGCAAAACAAAAGCTTATAAGATTGAATTGGTGTATGTAAATCAAGACGTTAGTAGTAGGCAAGGGGATCTGGCGAATACAATAGAAGGGGCGTATCCACCTGTCAATCAAAAGGGGGCGTGTCCGAACACGTGCTATAAGAGGGGGGGTGAATTTTTTTCGGCGGGCAGCGTGGTACCTCTGGCGAATACAATGGAAGGGGCGTGTCCACCTGTCAATCAAAAGGGGGCGTGTCCAAACATGAGTTATAAGATGAGGGGTCCATTTTTTCGCCTGGTGAAGGCACGGGTGATTTTTTAGGAGGGGGGGAGGAAGTGGCGGATGACAATAGCGACATGCTAGAGGAGAGGGGTGGATTTAAGTTTCGGTTTCTGGACGGAATCGAAGGATTTCAATTTAATGTCGTAAGGGGGCGTGTCCGATCACGTGTTATAAGAGAGGGGTCAATTTTTTTTTTCGCCTGGTGAAGGCACGGGTGATTTTTTTAGGAGTGGGGGAGGAAGTGGGGGATGACAATAGTGACATGCTAGAGGAGGTGGAGTGGATTTAAGTTTTCGGTCTCTGGACGGAATCGGTGGATTTCAATTTAATTTTATGGAATTTATTGAAATGAACTTAATTTTAATTTAACTAAATATAAAGGAGTGTGCTTTAATTTAAACTTTTAAGGGAGGATGAGTTCAGAATTTTTAATGGGTTTCAAAGCTATTTTTAGTTTTACATTGATTATTTTTTTAATCTGGATGCTTTTTTACTGAATAAGTTTTTAATCGGGATACCTGTTTCATTTTTTCACTTTAACGAAATTATTTTCTTACTTATTTTTTAATTTTAAATTGAATATTTTCAGAATTTTAAATTGCGAACTTTTCTTGATTTATTTTAAATTTCAACGATTTTATTTACTTTTAATTTTAAAATTTTAAACCAAAAACACATGGTTTTCGATTTTGCATATGTTTTCTCACACGACGCTCTTACACTGAATAGAACCAAGTATTTTCTTTAAATATTCTTTTAAATACGTGGTGTCATTGTGCAATTGTTAGAATAACAGACAAATAATTGTTGCTTGACATCATTTTACTGGGTTCAAATCCCACCTTGACTTTTAATAAAATAAAAAAATACTAAAATAAAAATACTAAAATAAAAATACTAAAAATAAATTTAAAAGATGTCGTTCTACATTACACTCATCAGCGATAGCTCTATGAGCTTTTTCCCAAATAATAAAATATCGCAATTTACAACTCAACTACCCACACTCATAAATTTAAACGGTGAATGGGAAATGGCTTTGCTCGGTTTCATTTATCCGCATACATGGTATAACGTTAGAAATGATAATAATTTGTTTGGTTTTGACTTAGGGGATGGAAAATTTGAAGGTAGGAGAGTTCCCTCTGGATGTTATGAAACCATACCTGACCTCATTAAAAGTATGACAATACCATCGCATAAAAATAAGATTGAATTTCATTTTCATCCAGTTACGAAAAGAGTTACCATCAAGACACATAAAAAATCGAAAATAGTTCTTCCTGAAGGTCTAGCAGAACTTTTAGGGTTTGAACCCAGGGAATTTACAGGATTGCAACAAAGTCCTTTTGTGGCCGACCCAAAGTCATCATTTCCAGTGATGTATGTATATTGTGATCTCGTGGAGCCTCAAATAGTAGGTGATGTTCAAGCCCCTCTTCTAAAAATTGTTTCTGTCGAAGGAAGCGATGGCGAAATTATTAATGCTCATTATCCAAGACCATTGTATGTACCCGTTATTCGTCAACATTTCCAAACGGTACAAATTGATATTAGACTTCATTCTGGAGATTTAGTGCCTTTTGAAAGAGGTAAAGTTTTTATAACGCTGCATTTTCGTTTACGACAAATCATATAAAAGAGTCTTTCGTTTAAATTAATCTCATTTTCCTTTCTGATTGCGATAAAGAAAGATCAACAAAATGTTGGTGCCATATACATGTTGTACACAAAAGTTCGAAGATTATTATGCAGGGCAAACAGGAGATGGTTTTCCTTACTATCGAGGAACAGTTTTGCAGAGAGGATACGGTATAGGCGGATTTTTTGCTAAATTGTTTCGCAGTGCGATGCCATTTTTGATAAGCGGTATCAAAACAATTGGAAAAGAAGCATTACGAACAGGCACTATGGTTGCGAATGATGTGTTATCAGGTGAAAATTTTAAATCGTCTCTCAAAACGCGATCAAAAGAAGTCGAAAAGACATTAGCTAGAAAAGCAGTTGAAAAAGCGGATCAAATGATTGGTCATGGAAAGCTTAAAAGAAAGCGAAAACCTGCGAAACACATCATTTCATCGAAAGTACGGAAGGTGCAAAGACGTGATATTTTTGACTGATAATATAAGCATATTATACTATGGCTTTTCTTTTAAAAGACTCTCCCGAATGTGCTAAATCGGAATTAGAATTATTTCATCTCCTTCCTACTCAAACAGTTATTGAAAGAGGTCAATGGGTTGAATTTCACCCACTTTCCAATGTTTCTGATGGAGGTCCTGTGGAATTTAATGTTTCTGGAAGCGGAGAGGATTACATTGATTTATCCCAAACTCAGTTATATGTCAAAGTAAAGATTTTAAAAAAGGATGGCAAACCCATTCCGGATAAATGTAAAGTTGGACCCATCAATCTTTTTTTGCATTCCATGTTTTCCCAAGTTGATATTAGTCTGAATGATAGACTTGTTTCTTCAAGCAATAATACTTATCCATACAGAGCCATGATATAGAAATTACTGAATCACGGGTACGATAAAAAAACTTCTCAACTTTCCTCAGAATTATTTTTTAAAGATACTGCTGGTCGTATGAATGTTGTGGATCCAGCAGATGCAAACCCCAATGAAGGATTTAGTAAACGAGACGAAATGACTAAACACAGTGCTTCAGTTGATATGATTGGTCGATTGCATCTGGATATGTTTCACCAAGAAAGACTCCTCCTTAATATGGTTGATGTAAAAATTAAATTGATTCGTAGTAAACCAGAGTTTTGTTTGTTGGCAAGTGAAGGAGAGTTTAAAGTGTCCCTGGAACACGCTTCCTTATTTGTTCGTAAAGTACGTATAAGTCCTGGCGTTGTCTTAGGACATGCTAAAAGCTTAGAAAAAACATCAGCCAAATACCCTATTAACAGAGTGCTTTGCAAATCATATTCCATTCCTACAGGCAACATGAGTTTTGTTCAAGATAATATTTTTACAGGTCAGATGCTCAATCGCATTGTGATCGCCTGTGTGGATAATGACTCATTTAACGGCGACTATAAAAAGTCTTCTTTTGAGTTTAAGCATTACAATATTAATTTCATAGGGGTCTATGTGGACGGTCAGCCCGTTCCTCACAATCCACTACAACCTGACTTTGAAAACAATTTATTTATTCGAGCTTAGGAGAATTTATTTTCGAATGCTGAAAACAAAGGATTGTACCTTTCAAGATCAAAATTTTCAAAGGGATATTCATTATTTTGTTTTGATCTGTCGCCTGATTTATGTGATGGTTCACATCTTAATCTCATACGTCATAGTAATTTAAGATTAGAAATTAAGTTCGGAACGACTTTGGCACAAACAGTCTCTTTGCTAGTGTATGCTGAATTTGAAAATTTAATCGAAATCAATAAATCTCGCAATATTCAATATAATTTTGGAAACTAATGAATTCATCGGAAATTCACAGAATTTTATCACGTGATCCTGTTTCTACGAGATGTTTTGCAGGTGTTTTCCCTTCCGACAAAATACCTGAAATTCAAAAGTTTCCCAGTGCGTTAGTGCTCAATACTGATAAACATGATGAAAAAGGATCCCATTGGCTGGCGGTTTACGTTCAAGACAAAAATACTCTTGAATTTTTTTATTCTTACGGGCTTCCTCCCGAAACGTATGGAGAAGACATATCCAGATTTGTGAAGAAGTATCACCGAATTCGTTGGAACAAAGCAATGCTTCAAAGTTTAACGTCCAATGTCTGTGGACAGTATTGTATTTTCTTTCTTGTAAAACGATGTCAAGGACTTTGTATGAAGTCTATTACAAATGTATTATCCAGGAAGAAGAATGATTTTCGAATGCATCAATTTGTCAAAAAAAGATATGGTGTAAACATGATTTAAAAAAATAAAAATATATATTTCTCTTATTTTATGTGTGTTCAATTACTTTTAAAACTCATCACGGTTAGTGAATTACATAAACAAAATCATTCATTTGTTTTTTAGAAAAAAAAATGCTTGAATAAGATCGTAAAAGTTATTGAGTTATTTATATCTACTCAAAAATAATTCACCAAATTGTCAAGAAAACTATAAAAATTGAAGTTTTCATTCATTCGCCTCATTTAAAACATGGACTTACTCAAGTTAGCACATTAGGGTGGTCACAAGAAATCAATTTTCGAATTTTTTCGGGGGGACCCCCCAAAAAGTTGCCAATTGACTAGAAAATGAGATTGGCTAAGTTTCAGCTCATTTGGATAATATTAACCCGTGCCTCATTGAGGTTTAAGTTAGAAAAAAACGTGATTTTTCGCAAAAAAATGCTGTTTTTCCTTCATGAAATGAATACAATTGAACCTAGAAACATAATGCAGGTCTCATTTTATAAAAAAAAAGTTTTGCTTTGAAGAACCACACACCATTTTTTTCAAAAAATGTATATATTTAAAAATATGCGCATTTTTCAGGACCAGACTTTACCTGAATCCTAAAAATTGACTTTTTATGAAAAAGCGAAAAAAAAAAATTGTAACATTCCATTTCATCTACTTTCCACCTTTTGTTTTTCTTTTTTTTCGTTTTGTGAAGTCCAATAAAGTGTTTGATTAAAAAAAATTCCAAAGAAAAGGAAAAAAATCGAATTTTAAACTGAAAGAATTAAAAAAAAAGGGAGGGCAAAGGAAGTATAGAAATGAGAGCAAATAATGCTCAATTGCATTTTATTATTAAAGTTGTGTAAAAAATTATCAAAAGTAATAAAATTTTTAATTTGTCATTTTTTACCTATGTTTCAAAAATGCAGAGTTTGAGGGTATGGTTCACTAGATGTCCTGAAAAATACTAAATGTTCATTAAATATAAGTTTTCATGAGAGTAAAAGTTAAAGGCAACAACAGTTTCTATGAAATAAAACAAGAATCAGGTTTCTAAGACAAATATTTTTAACGTAAGGAAAGAAATACAACAATTTTTTTTTCCAAAAATTGCAAATTTTCAAGAATTCAACCTCGATGAGGCACGGGTTAATATTATTTATTTGAACTGAAACTTTGTCAATCTCATTTTCTAACTAATCGGCAATTTTTAGGAGGGTCCCCCCGAAGAAAACGTTAAAAAAATTTTTCCCCATGTTGCTTGTGACCACCCTATTAGCACATCCTTCTACTGTCCTTATCAGTGGGCCCACGCGCTCGGGTAAGACTGTATTTGTTAAAAAATTAATTGAATTTAAATATTTTCAACCAATGCTATCAAATATTATATACTGTTATGGAAGCTATCAACCTCCTTTCAATACCATGAAAGGTGTACAATTTGAAGACGGTTTACCCTCTTATGTTAACTCCATTCGTGATGCTTTAATTATTATCGATGATTTAATGTCAGAGTTAGCAGGCTGTGAACAAATGAGCAAACTTTTCACAAAAGATAGTCATAATCGAAATCTTTCAGTCATCTTTATAACGCAAAACTTGTTTCATCACGGCAAAGAAATGCGAAACATTAATTTAAATTCACATTACATGGTATTATACAAAAATCCCCGAGATAAAAGTCAAGCGATGCATTTATCCAGACAAATGTTTCCTGGTAAATCTAAGGCTTTTCAAGAAATTTTTAATGATGCTACTGCATTACCCTTCAGTTACTTATTTATTGATTTAAGACCAGATTCTTGCGAAAGTTTGCGCCTGCGCACAAGAATATTTCCAGGAGATAAACATTACGTGTATGAACTTCGATCTGTTTAGTTCTTATAAGAATGTTTATACCAAATGATTAGAAAAAGCTAAGTTCAAGATTATTTTCTTAAATATTTTAGAGGTAAAGTGCCCCAGTCACAAATCATGTTTTAAACAATGTGTTTTAACGAAAACTTTTACTTGCGGTGTGCATATAAAAGAGAGATTAAGCTCATTAGTCATCATTTGTACTCAGGATGTCGACCGTGGAACATCTGAAATTGTTAAGCAAGACAAAGCAGAAAGCAACCTTTCTTAAAAAGTGTCCTAATAGTATTATCAAAGGTGTTTGTGAATGCGCCTTAAACCTTTTAAAAGGTAACATACCAATCTCTAAGCGACAGAAAAATAGATTAATAGCTTATAAAAGAACACTGCGCCGCTTGGGAAATAAAAAAGTACCTTTGTTTAAGAAAAGACGACTCCTCATTCAAAAAGGAGAAGGGTTTTTGTCTATACTCATTCCTGCTGCAATATCAGTGCTCAGTACGTTGATTAATGGAGTTCGCTCGTAAATTCAGTCTTGTTCCAGCTGACAGAGATCAAGAGTTTGTCGATGAACATATAAGTGATTTAGATAGACAGATTCAGACTATTTTGAAAAGGAAATTAGAGGATCATGAAAAAGCGAAACTTTATACACAGATTTTGCAAAAGTTTGTGTCGTTCCCAGATATGAATGCGGTCAAACCCCCTGAAAATCCACTACCCGAGAAACCATTTGAAAAGTCTCCCGATATAGAAAATGAAATTCTAAGTTCTGTCCCTGTTAAACAAAAGAAAACTGCTTTTAAAATTATGGAATTTTTAAAAAAATAATAAAATTTCGTCTACAGAAAACAAAGAATTGAAAATAGAAGATACTGTAATTAACGGCACAGATGTTGTTCAACTAATCGGGTTTTTGCTGAGAGATAGAAGTCAAAAACCTATTGCTTTTGATCAGTTTCAAGAACTCTTAAAGAAAATAGGTTTTCCACAAGAGTTTATAAAAAACAAGTATTTGAAGAATGATAAAAAAATTATTTATGCAAGACCTGAACCCCCTCACAGAAAACGAAAATCTTCTTATCACGCCACATTACCAATATCACCAATACCTTGGTTAAAAATGTAGAAAGCTATGCTTTGCAAATACAATGTGTTTTATGAATCAAATAAAAAAATTATTTTAAAATATTTATGTGTGTCACTGTGTTTATGTGTTTTCGTCCTCTTGAAAAAAATGTAAATGTAAATGTTAAGATTGCTTTTTCTAAATTTTTCTTGAGAAAAGAAATTTTTTTTTTGAAAAATTTCAACGAAACAAAAATAATATGTTCAGTAAATAAAAAAGTTTTATGTTTAGGAAAAATGTTGTGATTGGGAAAAAAGTTTTATGTTTAGGAAAAAAAGTTTTGTGAATGGGAAAAAAGTTTTAAGTTCAGTACAAAAGTTTTGTGATTGGGAAAAAAGTTTTACGTTTAGGAAAAAATGTTTTGAGTTTGGGAAAAATGTTTTGTGATTGGAAAAAAAGTTTTGTGATTAGAAAAAATGTTTTACGTTTAGGAAAAAATGTTTTGAGTTTGAGAAAAAAGTTTTGTGATTGGAAAAAAGTTTTAGTTTTAGGAAAAAGTGTCTTGTGTTTAGGAAAAAATATGTTTAAGAAAAAATGTCTTGTGTTCGGAAAAAGTTTTAGTTTAGGAAAAAGTGTCTTGTGTTTAGGAAAAAGTATGTTTAAGAAAAAATGTCTTGTGTTCGGAAAAAAGATTTAAGTTCAGTAAAAAAGTTTTGTGATTAGGAAAAATATTAAAAGAATCAAGGTATAAAAAATATATTTCTATTTTCATTTTCTGAACACAAAAACTTATTATTTTTTAAAGAAAAGTTTTTCTAAAATTCTAACAATTTTTTCAACCTGAAACATGCATATTAATTTTATAAAAAATAAGACTAAGAAAAAAGACAAAAAATACTATGCAAATATACATTTATTTAGATGTAAAATTTACAATGATAATTGCAAGAAATCAGTTTCTACTTCTTGTGATTGTTGGTCTTCCCCAACATACATTTTTTGTACAGATTCCAATATTTTTGGGATAATTAATGAATCGAAAAATTCTTGTTCACCAAGTACAAATTTAAAGTCAATAGTTAAGTTTTTTTAACAATGTCTTTAGCAACGTCAAGCATGTTGATGGAGTACAGTGCACTGTCAGAGAACTCTAACCATTTTTCAGTTCGAGTTTTTGTTAAACAGTCATGCATAAATGGTGCTTGATAAGACTCACGACATCCGAAACAGTTTATCATTTCAGTAATTTTGATAGTAATGGCAGTAGCCAAACACTTAGTCAGAGAATCAATGCGTTCTAAAAAGGCATCAGAATTATCTATTGGATTAAACTGCAAACTGGCATTGTTCAGTTCTTCATAAATATAGTATGAAATTGAGGATGTGATTAGTCCATCTTTCACACGTTACGTGATATTGTACATGTTATCAATGAGGTTTTCTAATTCAGGACGTTTAAGTACGACATGCTCAGGTACGAAATGGTGACTCATATTTTTCCTTTGGAAAAGTCTTTGGAAAACGTAAAGTTCCACATCATCCTTCACTTGTTTTGAAATGCACAAATCTGATTCGATAACTGTCATCTTTTTCGAAGATTTATGGTTAAAAATCATCTTGATTTCACGACACAAAGATTGCCAGACCTTGGGGGTTAAAGATACACCGTCTTTAGTAGGTTGTAATTCGTCCTCACGATCAACAATATATCGTCTAATATGAACTCTAGTTAGTCTCAGAAAATAATTCACGGAAAGGAAGTTTTCTCCGCCAAGGTATTTCATATCCTTCGAGTGATGCCATTTCACCTTTTCTAGAAATGATTGAACCTAAAAAGAAATAAAAGAGAGACAAAAATAAATAAAAAGAAAAAAAAAAACAATTAAAAATTTAGTATAAATTAAAAAGTATTATTAAAAAAGATCAATATAAAACTTACCGTAGTTTGATTATTTTTCGTTTTCTTGTTGCTTTTTTTTAATTTCAACAAGTTTACGTTTGCTTTTGTTGATGATATCTTCATTCTGAAAATTAAGTACGTCTTCCATGGTGTAAAGTAAAATTAGTAACTCAATAAAAGTGGAGTCAAACGAACAAAGTCAGGAAAACGATGCTACCTTCAACAGAGAAGTCTGAGCAACTGGCAAATACTAGTGATGCCATCAGTAGAAAAACAAACTTTTTGCTAAAACGGTTGCAGTCAATCAATATCAAATCAACTCAACTTAACATTTGATTACAGTTAAACACATTTTAACTCTAAAAAACAGCTCAACTTTACAAATGGTCCTCGTTATTTCCCGTCTAAGGTGAAATCATTACATGACGTCACATTCATGTTCAAACATAAACCATCTTGTCTAAATCATGTGTTGCAGAAATTAAAAAATATGTATACTTAAAAATAAAACTCATTAAAGGTAAATTTTAAAAATCTTTAAAATCGGTTAAAAACAATCAGTTTTAAAATAATCAGCTTAATTTTTTTTATTAATTAAATAAATTCGAATCCACGATTACATCGTCCTGAAAATAATGCAGTCAGTAAAAAAGCATCCCGAATAAAAAAAAAAAAATCAATGTAAAACTAAAAATAGCTTTGAAACCCATTAAAAATTCTGAACTCATCCTCCCTTAAAAGTTTAAATTAAAACACACACCTTTATATTTAGTTAAATTAAAATTAAGTTCATTTCAATAAATTCCATAAAATTAAATTGAAATCCACCGATTCCGTCCAGAAACCGAAAACTTAAATCCACTCCACCTCCTCTAGCATGTCACTATTGTCATCCCCCACTCCTAAAAAACACCCGTGCCTTCACCAGGCGAAAAAAAAATTGACCCCCTCTCTTATAACACGTGATCGGAGATCGGACACGCCCCCTTACGACATTAAATTGAAATCCTTCGATTCCGTCCAGAAACCGAAACTTAAAACCACCCCTCTCCTCTAGCATGTTGCTATTCTTATCCCCCACTTCCTCCCCCCTCCTAAAAAATCACCCGTGCCTTCACCAGGCAAAAAAATGGACCCCTCATCTTATAACTCATGTTTGGGCACGCCCCCTTTTGATTGACAGGTGGACACGCCCCCTTCCATTGTATTCGCCAGAGGTCCCACGCTTCCCGCCGAAAAAAATTCACCCCCCCCTCTTATAGCACGTGTTCGGACACGCCCCCTTTTGATTGAGAGGTGGACACGCCCCTTCTATTGTATTCGGCAGATCCCCCTGCCTACTACTGACGTTTATGGAGCGAAGAAGATTGGAAAAATATATTATTTAGTGATGAAAGTATGTTTTGTGTTTCATATGGTAATCAAGGTATTCGAGTATGGAGAATGAAGCAAGAAGCATTTCATAAAGAATGCCTTAAACGTTCCATAAAATTTGCTGCTAGTGTCATGGTTTGGGGTTGCATGAGTGCAGAAGGACCTGGAAAGTTATGCATCGTCTACGAAAAGGTTAACTCTCAGATATATCAAGAAAATTTGGAATATTACATGATTGCGTCATCAGAAGATTTATTTGAAGATGATTTGATCTTTCAATAAGATTTAGCGTCACCGGTGTTAACTAATAATTGGTTCAACGCAGCATTAAGGTACTTCCTTGGCCACCAAACTCACCAGACCTTAATCCCATCGAAAACTTATGGCGTATAATGAAGAAAGAACTCCAAGAAAATCCTCCTTCAAGTAAAACTGAGTTAGTGGCACGTACAAAGTCTATTTGGGCTAATATTGATAGAAATGTTTGTAAACACCTTGTATCCAGTATGCAAGATCGATTGTACGCTGTTATGAAAGCTAAAGAGCGTGCTACAAAATATTAACTACCATTTTCTTCATATTCATAAGGTAATATTGTTGCGTAAAATAAAATATTCTAATATTTTGCACCAATCTAAATTTTGTTCTAATATTTTGATGTGTTTCAGAAAGCTGTATACCTAATTTATTGTGCTGTATTTTATATTTTGTATATGTTAAAATCTTATCTAAACATTCCAGATTTAATTTATAAGAAATTTAATTGCATTTACTTAGTATCAAAAATAAATAAATGAAAAATAATTTTTTCTCATTACTTTTTCTCAATTATTCTTAAATTCTGATATGAGCTGTACAGGGTGTCCCAAAAAGATCTGTACAACTTCAAAATTTTATTTTTAAAAAATGGATAGGCCTAAAGCAAAACTAGTTACAACCATAAATCGAATAACTCTTTTTTTTATGCCTTAATAAATTTTAACATGAGATCCTTTCGTAGCATGAAGAATATCAAGACGATATTCAAATTAAATTCACAAACGTTTTAGCGTACTCACATCAACCGTTCGATTTCGATAGGCATCAACCGATCGACACAAATCCTTCGATAATTTCTTTGAGTTTCAATATCGGATTTTGTTTCGATAAACCACTCAACACATTGAGCTTTCTTCAGGGGATCAGCAGTTTTTAAATAACTGAAATCTTTAATAATCGTTTATGTGTTGTGCAGCACCCTCTATGACCAGAAACATACTGTAGAAGAAAACTTTTTGAATTATTCTATCTATTGTTGTAGCTAGTTTTGCTGTAGGCCTATTCATTTTTTTTAAATAAAATTTTGAAGTTGTACAAATCTTTTAGGGACATCCTGTATATACTGGATAAGACAATAATAATTTAAAGGTAAAAACTATATTTTATCATGTCCATATCTTTCATATTTTTAAGCATATCATTAGCGTGGATTTTTTTATTCGACTCTTATTACCCGTGTCACTTAATACTTATTACCCTTATTACCTCTTCCTATTAATCTTATGTAGATGAGGTTACAAACGTGGAGTCGTTTCATTAACAAAGCGTCCTCTGCTTCCTACGAAATTTATTTAATGGGTACAGGTGAATATTTCATAAGACGTTTAAATATTTATTTGCATCTGTGCTAAAGCTAAATAACAATAGACATATCCAGATAATATGAAGGAATAATAATTTGTTTAAAAAAGTAAATAAATGCCTGTCAATTAGACAGAAATTTATGTGGACATCATTTGATAAGACACGTTTATACATATTTCAAGATAAGGTTGTCAGATGTGTTATAAGGAGATATGATGAAGTATACAAAGATACTTTCAAGATATTGGTAAGTTATTACTTTCTGTGAGAAGAATGGTTCCGTAGTTTTATATAGAATAACACATGATTTTCTTTTGCACTGGATGCTTGTAAAAATGTGATGTATTTATAGCCAATTAATATTTCGCTGAATGTAATTTCCTTAAAAAAAGATAACTTTTCCAAATTTTTCACCACGCGTGTTTCATTAATTCTGTTTTGTGTTCTAACGCGCGTAAATATACTCGGATTGCTATCTAATTGATATAGGTTTGAGGATTACTATGACATGTTAGGTATTGAAAATGATGTGCGGAGCATTTATAGTTCGTTTACAGGGACAATCAAAAGAATTTTTTACATTAGGGCTTATGGGTGTGGGATAATCGTTTGCAATGTATTTCTAAAATATTAGCTTTTTTCAAAGATATTGAAATTGATATACATCACCGAAGTTCACTACAAGACGCTTACTGTAGAATAGGATGTGCATAGCATTTATCGTTCATTTACAGGGACACACAAAAGAATTCGGTTTCGATAATGTCTATGAACATAATGGAAGTGTGTTTTCATTTGGGTTATACGTTTTTAAATTTAAATAATTTTTTGCATTTTTACTTGATGTATATGAATTCTATAGATCCTTATACAGAGTTGCACAGAAGAATTCGAGTACATTTCCGTTTATTTACGGGAATTCCAGAAAGGGAATTTTTTATTGTGTTGTGCTTTTTTAACCGAACTAAATTTCAGCATACTATGTAGTATATATAAAAAGCTATCGATTATATCCAGGGCTGCACAAAATAATTAGGATATTTTTCCAACTCTAGGTGGGAATTGCTGATATTGGGTTTTCAAATGCTTTAATAATTACTTTAAAATATTCATTAAAAAATTAAATGTGATAATCCTTAATTTACTTTTAAATAATTATTTCACAATTATGAAATTTAAATGAGTAGACGTTTTATAATAAATTGTGCGGTGCTGATTATCTTTTCCTATGCAAGTCTATCTATCTGGAATGATAAAGTATGCAACAACTAATAATAAATTTGCCGCAATACCAAGTTCAATTATTTAAACTATTAGGAGGCTCTGCCGCTTACGAGCTACGTTCACCAACCCCCAATTAAACTGACAAGAACAGGAACAGGATTAAATAAGAATTAAAAATACAACATATTTTTAAAGTGATAAAGATAAAAGAAAATATTCAGCATAATAAAGAATTAAATATGGTCGTTTCAGACAAAATATACGATGTTATAAAAATACAATACGAACACAATAGATTAAGGATTAAATGTAAAATTCCATTAGATGTTAAAACTACCTCAGATTTTGGTCAATAACTGAAAAAAAAAACCTTCAGCAACATTTTGGAGGCCCCGAAAACCAGCGGCCCGGGGCCCGTACCCCGAATGCCCTGCCGTAAATCAGGCACTAGCTGTAGAAAACGTATTTTAACACGTTATTGCAGATTTTCACCTCTCGATGATTGGTAAATGACAAACAACAATGCAGATTTTGTCGAAATGAATGCTTTTTTTATTCAACGATTATTCCAAGGAAAACTAGTCGCACCTAGTTGTATCCCTAACTAGCAAATATAAATAAAATAGCTTAATGCAATAAATATAACTAGGGGATTCCATAAGGCGGTGCGGCGAGTGTAATGCATCCTCTTACAGAGGTGCCTGGATCATCTTAAATTTATATGCAGAAAAAGAAGAATTTTTCCCTTGTACAGTATTCAGCACTTTTGCTCAGCGTCGCTACCACTTTTGATATATCTTATTTGCTCACCTAAAAAAATATTTTAAGTATGTTTTAGATTTTATTTACTAAGAAAAAATAAAATAAAAAATCATAAACTACGTTTTTGATTGATCCAAAACGAAGTTTCATTGAAAAATATTGTTTATTTAGTACTATAACATTCTCATTTTCATGTGTAAGCATTGCTTTATAATAACAGATACTATTATAAATAAAATATTACATAAATTAATTTTTTAACTCTAGTGATGTAAACTCTGTTACACAGGGTCACAGGGCTGCCACATGCGACTATTTTTTAATTCAATCTCATACCACTTTCTCAAAACAAAAATCTTTCATATATATTTTAAAAACATGTGAAGAGAAATATATTTCAATTTTTTTTTTTTTTTTTTTTTTTTTCTTTTTTTTTAAATAGCAGTACGAGTAGAATATAAAAATAGCCGCCAGTGGCAGCCCTGGTTACATAATATAATTTATTTCTGTTCTTGTCAAAAGAATGTATCACAGGACACAAATGAAGTTTATAAGTGAACAAGTTGTCACAATGGTCATTTTGGGATATTTGTTATGAATATCAGACACAGTGGACTGATTTTCCTTTTTCTCGGGAGGATGTTTTTTTTTCTCTGTAACCTCAAACCATTTTTTTTTTTTTTTTTTTTTTTTTTTACCAATTATTCATCACCTTTATGTCGTTATTTCAAATAGCTACAAATAAAATCAATTCACATTTGGTACCACTAGCAAATAATTAGACTGATAAAGTATGCATTCAGGATATTTTTTAATTTCTGAATGGAACATCTGTTACCAGATAAGATAGGTTACAGATATTATTTTTCAAAATTACCTATTAATTCTTTTAATTAAGAACATTTTAATGTAAACTATAAACATCCTTCCTAACATATTAAAATAACAAAATCACCAAATTAAGTTAGTTTTGATAATTTCTGTTATCTTATGTAACCTTGTTACCAGATAAAATAGGTTACATTATTTTATTCTTCAAAATTAGCTATTAATTCAATTAATTAAGAAAATTGTTTGTGTAGTAAACCATAAACATCATTCCTAACACACGAGGAGATCAAAATCACTAAATTGCGTTGGTAACTTTTCTGTTACCTTATGTAACCTCTGTTACCTCATGTAATCCCTGTTACAAAAGAGTAATTAATTTCTGAAAATTTTCTATTTTGAATATTATATAATCTACCAGTGAAGTGACCACACAATCACTAAATGTCATTTTTGATATTGCAATATTTTTAAAAGATCTTTGAAAAAAAAAAAAAAAAAAAAACTAAAATTGCTATTTGGTAACAGATATTACATGGTCACTCTTTTATTCATTCTCCTTAAACATTTTTTAATTAATATGCATCATTAACTTAGCTAAAGATATCTATTAAACACAGTGTTAAAGAAAATTGTCTGGTTTCTTGATGTTATAAATATCGTAAGTGCATATTTTTGTCCGGTAAAAGAAATTACAAATTTTTACACCTAGGCATCTTTCAACAGGTTTGCTAGCTTAAATAAATAACATTAACCTCTGTTTCAAGTGATTTGATTTACTTTAAACAATATACAATTACAAAATGCAATTATTGCGGCTAAAGAAAAGAAAAGAAAAGAAAAAAACACCCGTAAAAATGTCAATCTGCGTGTAAAATTCAAATGACGGGCAAAATATACTGAAAGACCTATTTCATATTTAAAACATAAAATTAAGTCCCTAAGAAATTTTACATGCTAATCCGCATTCTAGTCCTCACGGTCATAGGAGTCTCCAACCAAAATAAAATATTTTTCTATACCTTTGAAAGATATGGGGCATTCTCACAATCTTTTGACTTTCATGTCAACTTAATGATGATTTTTATTTTAATGCACTTTTTGTGTTTTTTTTATTCCGTATACTGGGGATTGATTATTATACCCATTGAATGATTGCATAACGATATTAACGAGATAAATAAGTTTTGGACGATGTTGGGGGTCCAAATACCTGGAAAACTCCTATACCGTCCCGTGTCCCTGATACTGATTTTTAAGTTTGGAGCTGTCTGTATAAAATTGTTTCAATAAAAATAATTCGATGTAACTTTTTTCCGAAAATGGAACTATTTTTTTATATAAATATGTAGTAAAAAATTAACCTGCACACATTTTTAGGGTTGTTATTACTTTTTAAACTCTGTCTCTGGGTTTTAGATTCTTTGCCGTCCCTCTTCTAAAATTATACAGAAAATCACTTCAGATGTAGCTACAGAATTTTTTTCAGGTTTTTTCTCATGCAGAAGTATGCTAGAGAAAGAATGTCTAAAATTCTTTGACAGGAAATTTACTGCAGAATTTAAATCAGCATTTAAATATCAATTTCAAGCATCGTGGCTTTATTGGTAGTCTTACCGTCCCCAAGGTTTATTCCTGCACTTTTCGAGGTAAATTAACACCGTCCCTTCTTTAACACCCCTTTAAGACAATGTTATACAAAAATCCTGTATTAAAAGTACTACATTTTTATTATTTCTTATTTGAATGTCCTGTGGGTACTATGCAAATTTATTATAAGTAAAAATTTAGCAGAAAATAAAAGGTTATAGCAGCAAAATGGTAAGTAAAATTAAACTCGTAAGTTTAACTTAAACCTCAGATAAATAAAAAAATTTTCGCTGCTGACCATTTTTTCTTTATTTTGAATCATTAAGGCATTCGTCTATCAGATTAAAATGTTATTTTAGCAAGCTTAATTTCACCAGATTTTTTCCCCCAAAAGTTAAAAGATTGTGAGAATGTCCCATATCTAGCGTCCATGAAAACTTCTTGGGCTTGTACCCTTTTAAAGAAAAGGCAAACTCTGATTAGACTACAAAACAAACTAGAAAGCCCAATGCTAATAGTGAAGATTACTATTCAAATATAATTCATTGATTTGATCAATAAATTTTTTCCTATATGTGTTCCCTCAAGAGTTTAGTATGAAAAAGAAAAAGAAATGCTATGATGACATGCTATATATGCAGACTATCTGAAATATTTTCGCTGTTTCACTTCCTATTGGCGCTACATCTTCAGAACTTTCCCGAAAAGTGATTGGCACCGAGTTCGGACTCTGAGATCGCCATGTCATTTTACAAAACTGCTAAATTCCAACGACGATCAAGCCATTCTTACCGTGTTTGCAATCTATAAAACCGCTATTCTCACAATGAAAACAGCAATGTGGGAAGCAATTTCTAACATTTCAAAAAAATAATCAGGACTTTCATCCTGCCATATTTACAAAATCACTATTAGCCAAGAAAATCAGTTCAGCGTTGTCCGAAATAGGTCTGAAAAATCAATAAATAATTTTATCATATTTTTTCAATGTTAAAGAAGCTTATGTAAGTTTATCAGGTTGCATAAGAATGCAAGCCTAATAAGAAAGCAAATGTATGTTATTATGGAAGTTTCGATCGAGCATTAGTCATATAATTCTCTTTGAGACATTAAATTGCATTTACAAGTAAGTGATTCATTCTGCATGACAATAGTTAGATTTCATTTGCAATTACTATTTTACCCTTGCAAGTGCTTCGAGACGCGGTATCGCAAACACTCAACAGATGATTTTTCTGCCTATTTTAAGGCTTCATCGTAAGATATTGTCTCTTATCGGTTAAGATTTATTTTACCTTGATAAGACGAACATTTGACATAAGACTTCTTCCACCTTAAGCTGGACATTGATAGGATTGGAGTGGAAATCATCAACAAAAAAGGGAAAAATCTGTCTGCAGTGTGAAATATTGTTATTTCCATACATGTCTATTCTAAACAACAAAAGCAGGAAAAATGTCAACTAACCTTTCGCAATAAACGTAAGCAAAACGCAACAATTAATGTGTTTTTGAAATCCTCGATTGACTAATACGGGTCAATAGTAATTAATCTGAGATCAATTTTCAGATTTTTTTTAACCTCTTCAGACTTCTGTGCCTCTATTTTTTTGCTCATAAAAACTAAATTGTTTGATTTTTTTGCACTTTTACTTTACCTCTATATAGCTGAACGTTTTTTGCTTATAGAACAAAATCAATTAATGGCAGCACTGATGCTTATTTGCTCATAAATTGATGTTTTTTTATCTGAGTTTGCAAAATGCCTTTAAGACAGTATGCACAAGAAAATAAGAAAATTTCATAATTATTTAACTTGAACACTTTACAATTAAAAATATGTGAGGATCATTCACTTGTTTAAAGCTCTTATATTGCTTGAACGTTTTTTGCTTATAGAACAAAATCAATTAATGGCAGAACTGATGCTTATTTGCTCATAAATTGATGTTTTTTTTTTTATCTGAGTTTGCAAAATGCCTTTAAGACAGTATGCACAAGAAAATAAGAAAATTTCATAATTATTTAACTTGAACACTTTACAATTAAAAATATGTGAGGATCATTCACTTGTTTAAAGCTCTTATATTGCTTCAACGTTTTTTGCTTATAGAACAAAATCAATTAATGGCAGCACTGATGCTTATTTGCTCATAAATTGATGTTTTTTTTATCTGAGTTTGCAAAATGCCTTTAAGACAGTATGCACAAGAAAATAAGAAAATTTCATAATTATTTAACTTTAACACTTTACAATTAAAAATATGTGAGGTCATTCACTTGTTTAAAGCTCTTATATTGCTTGAATTTGTGTTATTGATAATTAAATTGAAATTTTAAGGGGGGAGGGGAATTTTAAATCCACATTTGGTAACCTAACTTACCAGCCCCGTAAAGTGTTAATTTCAGAAAAGAGGATCTTTTTGTCATCTATCGTGTCATTTTGTTTGGGGAAAAGCAAAGAATGTTAGACCGAAAGCCTTAGCACAGACAATCACTTCATCGAGTTCACGGATGAAATTCTAGGACTAGTTAAATCTTGATTCGCATATTAAAATGCAATCGGTCTGCCAAGTTATATCTTGGTGGAAAACACCGGAAAAGCCAACTTTAGCGGCTGACTCGTAGGTTTACCATTGTGTTTTCCTGCTCCCAGTCCTCCGTGTTTTCATACCTTTCGGTGCAGGAAAACATAATGATAAATCTACGAGTCAGCTGCTAAAATCGGGTTTTCAGGTGTTTTCCACCAAGATAGGACTTGGCTGACCGATTGCGTTTTAATATGCGAATCAAGATTTAACTAATCCTAGAACTTCATCCGTGAACTCGACGAGGTGATTGTCTGTGCTGCCGACTCCCAGTCTATGTGTATTTGTAGTGTTATTTTATCTTCAGGTTTCAAAAGGTTAATGTGCTATAAAATTATAAAGGGAGAATTCAATGGGTGTCTGACAGAAGGGCCTATGTTACAAATTTAAAAATTTTCAGAAATGAGGAAAAACTATTGTCATTGATTAGCTATGTCCTGAGCACCTATAGTGCAACGTAGGACCTTCTTCCGATCTTAATTACACTCCACTTTTTTTTCATGCTGAACAGTGATGCGAAAAAAAAAACTAGTTAGGAGGGTCGGGAAAGTAATAATATTATTTTTAGATTATTGTTTTAAGTTTTTTATTTAAAGAAAACAACCTTGTATATTCTGAAATTATAATTTTTAACACATGGTAATTATTAATTCCACATAGACACTTTCGCCCCCCCCCCCAAAAAAAAAAAAAAATCCAAAATTTGTAACATAGGTCCTTCTTCCAAAAACCTATTCAGTTACTTAAAAATGTACCATGTGACTAGAAATGTTTTTCTTTTTACCCTAATAAAAGATCCAGGAAATTTATTATACGGGGTGGTCCAAAAGTCCCTGACACATCGTAAAATTTAATATAAAATCAAGTAACTGTCGTACGGGAGTGCGGTTTGGACTAAAATGCTTCTCACGATGAAAAGTTTTCTTGAAGCTAATAAGAAAAACTAATTCAAAACTTTGTCCATAGATGTCCAAGCTTCCAGTCTAACAGGCTGCCACTTTAACTGGTGATAGTGGCACCAACATAAAATATAGCCTATGTTAAGACAGGGACTGTCATCATCCATTTTTCAACATTAATTTTGAAATGGGTTTGACACACTATAAAATACTGCCGCAGTAATTTAACTGCAGCAGAAATTCCAGGGAAAGGCATATAAAAAAACGGGCTTTGCCTTTAGATAAACAGGTTATGTCCGTAAAACATGAAATTTACGGAATTTGACCGTTTATTTGGAAAAAGTGGCATTTACGGGAGCAATTTACGGTAAAATACACGTAAATTTACAATTTTTTTGGTGGTGCATTCCCTGAGATTTCATAGAAGTCGTAATTTAGAAAATGTTTAGAGCGCTTTTCGCTCATTTCACCCTTTTAAATTTCGAAATTTTTAGTAATTATTCTTAAAATTGCTTTTATATCTTATAAGTATCTATCAGGCCAAATTTCAAGTTTCTGTCTTTAACAATTGCATAGAAATCATAATTTAGAATGCTTTTCGCTCATTTTCACCTATGTCAGGTTCTGAGGAACATATACTATTAGGACTATGGTTATATATTCTTACTTGTATATTTTCTGTGTACTGGGAATTTTAAAGTAACACTCTTTTCTTATCAGAAATTTAATCCGAGCTAGTGAGATATACAGAGTAGGTGAAGGAATGTAGTGTACGAATAGAGTGGGGTCCTTGCTATTCAAATGCCTACCTGGGATAAGGCAGACAAAAGGATTTCACCAGAGAACGAAATAACGGACGTCACGGAAGGTGGCAAGGGAGATTCGATGGATGGGAGGAAGGGAAGGGGACCCTGATCGCAGAAGAGAAACCCCGTTTATGTTTTTGGGAGAGGAGTGGCACCGCACCGACATAAAACATAGCCTACGTTGGAACAGGGACTGTCACCATCAATTTGTGACCATAATTTTTGAAATCGCTTCGATAGTTCTAGATATTACCCCTACAAACACACAAACAAACGTTACTACTTTAGAACATTAGTATAGATTCAAGGTAGCTCTAATAATCGAATCACCCACTGTATTGTATTTATTCATGCAAAATTCGAGATAATATAAAAATAATTTTCTGTCTATTCTATTTTTTTTTTTTTTTTTGTGTGTAATAGAAGAAAGTAGCATTCGCACCTTCATTCACTATGTCCCTTACAAGCTATTATTGAATTTCATTCATACACTTTCCACAGTTATCTTAAGATCGCTGGCCCTTCCGTCTTTTGTCTCGCTTAATTACTCAGGTAAAGTGATTAGCTTCGGTCTTTCTCACTTAATTGGGCTCTGGAAAATTAAGAATTAAGCGTGAAAAAACGTGATAGCTTTTGTTAATGTAAAAGTCACTGACCAAGCGATACAGCTCAAAAATACAAGCCACATTTGGTGAGAATTGCCAACAGCCATTTTTATTTATTTATTAACACTTTGATGTTTCTGTCCCTGTTGTATTTCTTCAATATTTTACTCGGTTATCACTTCGGTTTGTCTGTCTGTTCGCTCTATAACTCTCGTGAATACGCGTGAGCATTTCTACGTAATTTATATATGTAATTGAGATTTCCATAGAATATTCCTTATTGAAAACGAAGTGTGTAGCATTTATAGTTTATTTACAGGACCACTCAAAAGAATTCCTTTACATTATTGTCAATTGGAAAAAAATCAATTGCTGTGTATTTCAATGATGTTGAAATTTCAAACAAAATTAAATTAATATTCATTTATGAGAAGAAATAATCATGCTTTCTGTAGAATTTGGAGAGCAAGCACAAATCATTCATGTACAGGCTCACAAAAAGATTCAATTACGCAATGGTTTACGGCGAAAAGTCGCCTGCATCGTATTTAAATGATTTTACAGTGAGTCTAAAATAAGGTTACGACAAACTTTGCAAATAACAAATGGGCCATTCTATGAGAAACGGACAAAATGTCCCGCACATGACACTTACATATAGGCTTATATCTATTAACTTATGAGTTGTTAAAATATAAACTATACATTACCGGGGGGATCATATAGGTTCTAAGCTAGATCCTTGTGATCTGGCGAACTTTCTCCACTTATGCAATCAAACTATACATTAAAATTAACAAAAAAACTTATATTTTCATATTAGCAGAGTTTTTTTAATAAGAGTATACAATAGCATTGTTATGGGGACCGGGTAAGCTCTATCTCTGCCATGTTAAAATACACTAACTCTATGTACCTTTTTCTCAGAAATGGTGAAAGATAAAGGTCTAGATTTTTTAAGAGTAGTTTGAATAACATGCTTTACGTATTTTAACAGACCATTTTCTTTTTAAGTGAAACTGAAAATTATTTATTAATTATTTATTGAAAGGCATTTTTAAATTAGCATTTTTGGTAAGATTTCACTGCCTAAAATAAATAATTCTCAACAAATCATTAAATCCCTGTGTTAAAGTATGCACTATAACATAATATAAGTATTTAGAAAAATCTGAGTTCTTAAGTTTAATAGATATTGAAAAAAAAGGAACACAAACCTGAAAAATCGAAGTTTTGCGAAAAAGTCAATTAAAGCTGTGAAGTAGTGTTGCCAGTGGATAACTTTTTTAAAATTCTGATTTCTTGATTGGCACCACTTTTTTGAAATAGTAAAATTCGTCTTATTTAATAACATATTAATTAAGGCGAAAACAATGGGAAATTTACCACTTCAGAAAAGTGGTGCCAATCAAGAAATCTGAAGTTTAGAAAAGTAGCCCACTGCTGTGAAGTGCTCTTAGAAAGAATGAAAAAATCCAACACTTTTTTAAAATATATAAACATGTGTAATACATCGTTGAAAAGGTAAAAGTTTAAACTATTTAATAATATAAAAATGTAAAAATCGATTTTTTGGTTCAATTCGCTTACCCGGTCCCCTTAAAACAGCAGTAATATGTAGAAAAGCTGCTCCACTTGTGATACGGAATGCCCCTTTAACAGATTTAAAAATCTCCACGTTTAAAGCCCTAGACCTTAGTAAGCTGCCCATTTTTAATAATAAAAATAATAGATGATAAAAATCACCACATTTTAAATCCTAGATCTAAGTAATCTGTCCGTTTCAGTGCCATTCCATGAAAAACTGTCTTGCGCGCGACACTTACATAAATACCTATATCTATTGACTTATAAGTTGTTAAAACATAAACTATACATTAAAAATAACAAAAAAACTCTAGATTTTCATATTAGCATGGTTGTTTTAATTTGAGGATATAATAACAGTGTTAAAACAGAAGAAATGTGTAGAAAAGTTGTCCCACACGTGACATGGAATGATCCAAATCCTTTTTATATACCCCCCCCCCCGGCCACACACACACCTTTTAACTAAGCAGTTTTTTTCTGGAGTATTTTTGTGTTTTGGGGGTTTTTTCCCCCCTTACCTTAACATATTTGGCATTGATAAAAAAGGCAGGATTATAACAGCTATCTTTCTGAAATTCGTATATTATCTCGTTCCGTCAAAAAAATCTGTGTAGCATTTAAAAATTATTTAGATTACAACTATTTTTACACAAGCAATTTCGCTTACTAGAGGCGTCGCCATGGGGGGTTATGGGGGGGGGGGGAATCTTCCCCTCCAATATTTGTAAACTTAGAAAATTTGGGCTTCCCCAATAAATATTTGTAGCTACGCCCCTGTCGCCTACACAACACTTTCTCTCTCACGGAGTTTAATTTCCGATCACATTAGCACGTAATTACCATGTTCTTAAGTTTCCTCCAAACATGCCAAAGATCTCAATTAATAACAATTGTTGTATCAGTTAATGAAGTATCCGGGGATATTAATACATTTCTTTTACTTCATTTCATTCTTATTTCCGTACAAAGTCTCAGCGTGGAAATAATCGATGTATATTTTATAAGGTGTCGCGTCTTTCTTTTTGAATTTTCAGTCTTGTTTGGCTGTTTGTTGAAATACACGTGTGAAAATAACGTTTTTGAAAATTGCTCTTAATGAATTGGATGTAATTTCAGAAGCTACATTTAATATTAATTATTTTCTAAGTGAATGTATTGATAACGTGTAAACGAAAATATTGTGATAAAAATAAAATAAATAATCAAAATTCAATCTTTCCATTTAATTCTTTAGGCAGAGCACACATGATATAGTGTGAAGAAGCAAATTTGCCAAAATATTTATAATCTTGTAATTTATTTATAAATGCACAAGTTAATTTTTTCTCGTTTAAAGTAGATATAGTTCAGTTTATATACAGGGTCTCCACTCTCAACGGTAACCAATGGCTAATTCCGAAAACTTTAGTCATAGACATATAGTTACAATTACTAAAAATGTCTGAAATGAGGTAAAGAAATATTTTAAAAGTGATTTGGGTCAATAAAAATATTTCTTAAAAAATTATGAAAGTTAAATTTTTATACGGTCCCCCAGTCCTATAAGTTATATTTAATAAATATTTCTTATTGCACTGAAGAGTAAGACAAAAAAAGTCCCGTTCATAAAACACTAAACTTGACCGAGTTATGAAATTTTGAAAATGCATGACTTATAACCACTTTACTGCATATGAACACAAATGAGTTCGACCATGCTTTGAGGGATGATATACCAAGTGTTTAAAGTATTCGAAGAACTTATTTCATGTGTATCTGCACTTTTAAAAACATCGTACAAGTATTAAGATTGAGTTAACTTTTATTAATTTTCAGATTGGCTAAAATAATTGTACTTTTACATATGTTTTACTTTGTAAGGATTTGAGACTGTTTCTTTTCATGATTTCTTTTAACAAAAATTGTTATTTTTATATGTTTTTATTTAATGTTAACGATCGTATGTATGATTTTCCAGTTCAAATTTGAACTCGAACTTTAACTCACTTTTAAATGCCCGATCGAGATTAAATTTTACATACTGACGTAAATCCGATGACAATCTAATATTATTATGATTTTCAGTGGTTACCATTTAAACTTATTTTACAGGGTAACACAAAATATTTCGGATACATTAATCGTCAAAAAGTTTAAGAAAAAGTTTTAGATTAGATATCATAAGACTACGAAGGTTGTATTTTTTAACTTTTTCCGAAAATTACCTTAATTTTTAAGCATCATGTCAGGATTTTTCGCCAATCAAAACTTGTCAAAGTTAAAAAAATACAAAAATCGGATACTTTAAAATAGAGGAGGTAGCTGTGTTTTTTTATCTTTGATAATCGTTTTTTATGTACTTTTTAGCACTGAATCTGAAAATGACCTTCATTTTTAACCATCACGTTAGAATTTTTTTTTTGCAAATCGTAAATGACAAAAATAAAATGTAGCAAAAATCTGATACTATAAAACAGACGTAAAACTTTTATTTTATTTTATTTTATTTTATTTTATTTTATTCAATAATGTATTCAATTTTTTGGCTTATAGTGAGATTCTTACAGCTAAATAGCTGAGGTGTCCGATGAGGTTGGGGAGGAGATTCAATGTTAACTTTGAACTTTTTAATTTTGAAATTTACAATTTGCGAAAACTCCTGACTGGATGGTTTAAAATGAAGGTCATTTTCGGATTCAGCGGTAAAAAATACATAAAAATCAATTATCAAAAGTTAAAACATAACAATCACATTTATTTTATGGTATCAAATTTTCACTATTTTTCTTTTTTAACTTTAAAATTTACGATTTTCAAAGATCTTTGCGTAATGGTAAAAAATGAAGGTCAATTTCGGGTTCAGCGGTACAGAATACATAAGAATCACTTATCAAAAGCTAAAAAACATGACATAACCCAAATTTTGCAGGCTAGTGTAATCTAATAACATTTTAAAATATGTATTATTTTGTAAAGAATTGATGCTGTTACTTTTCATCATTTTATTTAATAAAAATTCTGTTTTTTTTTCTTCTTATATGTTTATTACAAATTGTATATTTTCTCTTAATTGCCAGAATGATTAAAAATAAAATTTATATTGCAATGTTAATTTTGCTTTCAACCATTTTTTAATATATCTGACGAAATTATATTTCTACTAAATTTGTGAATGACCCCTAATTTGCAGCCAAAACTATGCTCCAACTTTAAACAGCTACTACTCGGTCAATTTTAATCGCAGAATAACGGGACTTTTTTAAAAAAAATCTTTTTTGGTCAGTGTAACAGAAAAAATTTACTAAATATAACTTATAGGACCGGGGAACCGTATAAAAATTTTAATTTAGTAATTTTTTAAGAAATGTTTTTTATTGGCCCAAATCACTTTTAATATACTTCTTTACCTCATTTAAAACATTTTTGTAATTGGAACTATATGTCTGTGACTAACGGTTTAGGAATTAGCCATTGGACACCGTTGAGAGTGGACACCCTGTATAACACAAAAATTACTTGCTATTTACAGAATTATACTCTTTTATTACATGCTTTCTTTTAACTTCCAATTATGTTTGTATGTGGCAGTCAAATCTTGTCACTCATTCTTACACCCACTTCCTGTTGATATAGAGCCTTGAAATTTGGAATATGTATGATTCCTGAGGTTAATACATGAATTAGAAATTGATTTTTAAAAATGCGATCCCTAAGGGGAGCAACGGGGTGCAAATTTACTTAATGGTTACTCAATTATAGTTTGATTTCCTTGAAAAGTATACTAATGGCAGGCTACCACACTAGCGACAAATTTTGTCCAACTTGGCGAAAATACCGCCAATATTTTTGTACTAATATGTTTTGAGAGTACTTATTTAATTTGTCTGTCTATATCATTCTTTTCAATATATAAATAAAAAAGTATATTGTAAAAATAGTTAACAGAATAAATTTCTCAAAGTAAAAAATCCCTCCCGACTCGGGCCTACAGGCGGAGGAAGGTAGATTTCGAAGTTAAGTACTAAATTCACTAACAAAACTTAAATCAAGATTAGAGATAAACCCAGTTCCTTCATTAAGAATAAGCTCTAGAGAGCTAAACATTTTGTGAAAATTCTAATATAGACGAATACACACACGCTTGTATATGGAATAGGTTTAAAAATGGCTAAGACAAATTCAGAGAACCTCAAAATGTTAAAATATGTTAATATTTCCATAGTCGGATTTTTATCATGTTTTAATACGTTTCTTCAAACTCACATTACGTTACATATTCACCTGTTGAGGTCCATTATATTTCTGATATGACGCAATATTTTGATTTTTTTTTTTAATTTGTCAAACTATTTACTTCATTTTGAGTTTTCATGCGGAAATTTTGCTCTAGAAAACTTATGACGTAATATTCAATTTGTTTTCAATTCGTCAAACTGTTTATTTAATTTAATTTTCAAATGAAAATCTTGCAATAGAAAAGCAATTGTTGGGTGAGAATTTTATTGCTTTTTTTAATTGTTTGCAACTGCTGTAACGAAAAATATTTATTTTTTTCCTGTCATTGTTGTGAAAGAGCTGGTTTTATCAGAATCATGTTAAAATGGTATTAAAAAATTTTAACCCTCCCATTTCTATTCCCTTGGGCCGATTTTGCCCATTTTCAATCCCCGCCGAAATATTAGCCATCTCAAAGTTGTTGGCGAATTTGAAGACGATCCGTGCATAATTGCGACTTTTATCGTGCGGACAAAATTTAGTACATACATACATTACATACATAACTTACATTTGTGTATTTTAGTACATTACATATAATTTTATTAATGACTTTTATTTTAAGATTAAAATGATTAATAATAATTTAATTAACAATTTAATGAAATACTAATTTCTCTTCAAATTTATTAGTGTATCCCTGAGCTGTCTTGTTTTTCTGTTTTCATACTTAAAATTCAAACACAGTTGCTTTCTGGTGGTACAATAGACTCTCTCAAATCCGCACAGCTTGGGACCAGGGGTTGTACGGATTTTAGAATTTTACGGATTTCTGGTCATTGCTTTGTTTACATTTTTTAAAGAGTAATTTGAATGCAATAATGCAATCAAAATTATAAGGAATGCTTGCAATATAGTAAAATATTAAAATAATTAAGTAAAGTAATAAACTAAAATGATAAAAAGTTATATAATCTTAAAAATGACTAAATTATTAAAAGTCAACTAAATAATTAATAATGTATAATTAAATATGCATAATAAAGACGAGATGCATTTTCCTTGAAATATTCAATGAAACATTTCTCATAATAGCATCCTATTAATCTACATCAAAACCATAAAGTAAGGAAGCTTTATTTCAGGTTTAGCCTGTTTTGTCTTACTAATCAAATCAGCTTGATTAATAGATAAATATATTTGGTAAAAAGATTGTGATTAATAATGATATGAGCAATATCTTTATTTTTTTCAGAAATAAATTTATACTTCCTTCATGAAAAACCACGAGTTCAGTCATATTATCGAGAATTACATATTAAAATACATACGGAATGATATAAAACAAAAAAAAATCTGTAATTTTGCCCCTACATCTGAACTGAAAATTCCATTGTTTACCTGTGCGATGATGTGCGGATTTTAGGCGTTTGTGAATTTTAGGGAGTCTATTGTATATTCAAATATTTGAAAACCCTCAATTTCAAGCAGAATGATTAATTTAATTAATTAAGTAATGTTTCTAATGTTTATTAAACAATGTATCTTCAAGAATAATAAAAAATATAAACAAAAACATATATATACATGTGTTACATATTGTTACTTTGTAGAAAATAATAAATTTTATTTCCCCGAAAAAACCCGGGTTGTTTAATAAAACGCATTCGGGCTGTGTTTTTTACAACCCTGATAACAACGAACACCTCATCAGTATTAGGTAACTGAACAGAGAAACGCTGGAAATCTGTGGCGTTACCATAGCAATTTGCATAATGTGTTTCATTCATAAGGATCTTGTTATTTTTCCCTATAAATATTTTAATTAGTTTATTTTACTTCTAATTTTCATTGAATTAAGTGATAAACTGTTATATAAATTTACTGGAACAGTTTAAATTCTTTTATATTTCTTAAATTTGCCATTATGATTGCTATATACCGTTATGAATGCAGGACCCTCGCGAGTGTTTCTCAATATCTCTGATTTTGCAGACCAAGACCCATTCGATCCAAGCGCTTGGCATAATATAGGATACATTATCACTTGGATCGAATTTCTGAAAACTGTAATTACGTTTCAATAAACATTTAATCGGATTTTATTCAACAGATGTCACTACTACCGTGATTAAAAATGAACCTTGGGAAACTCCCGCTAAAAAACGTCAATATTCGTTTTTGAAAATTGTGTAATGTAGATATTATAACGTATTGGTTCCTCCTGGATATTTCTCTGATGATGAAGTTTTTTATTGTTCGAAACTGTTGGAATATATTTGTATTTTATTACTGTGAGTAGTATGTTATTTTAATTGGAGATTTTTTAATATATTGTATACACTGATTAGCTGTTCTTATTTTTATTTAATCTAGTTTTCCTTACAAATATTCAATATGTACACCTTTAGGTATACGGCACACATCCATCCTAAAGTCCAATTTTTCACACACTGTGGTTAACAAGTCTGGAAGCCTCTTGAATTCTGTGTCTCAACTCTGGCAAATAATTAGGTAGCGGCGGAACGTAGACACGGTCAGGCAACTGAAATTCGAGACTTGCTTTCCGAACAGATTTCTTAGGACTTACACAGGTAAGATCCTCCGACATCGACATGGTCAACTTCTTGCACAGACTCTTTTGGTCGTCCAATGGATGTGTGTGGTATAACTGAAGGCGCATATATATTGAAGATGTGTAAGAAAAACTAGGTTAGTTCACCTTCAATTTGATGCATGATTTGTTGTAAATAGTCTAAATTAAGCTGTTATAATATAACGTTGAAACTAGGACATTCTTTTATGGAATTTATATATTTGAACATTCTTTTAAAAAATCGGGTCAAACCGAACCCGACCCGCAAGAGTCAAAAAGTCAACGCGAACCCGAAACAATGAAAGCCAACCCGACCCGAATCCGACCCGCAACGGGAAAATATAGCGTCGGCCCGAACCGCGGGTCGAGTCGGGTTCGGGTAAAAGTGGGTAACCCGACCCGATGCAGGACTCTAATCCATACTTTCAAGAAATCAAAAAGAAAATATTGAGACCTACATGAATGATGTTAAGCAAAAATGAGTTAAAAGCAAACAAGTCCTTCCGGCCACTGCCGGGAGGAAGAGGTAGCTTTCATATTCCTTATTTTTAAAAAGCCAACTTATATTATTCAAACACACGAAGCTCAATTAAGTGGAAACCGAATGTAGGAGATTCAATACTAATTTTTATCAATACTAAATCATTATGAATGAGAATTTCGCGAAATTAGTCAGCTTTATCCAAGCTGCTTTTATTTAAAATCACTTATATTTGGCTGCCAAATTCGGCGGTTTCTTAAAGTGCCTGCCATTTTAAGACAACATCCCTCATAGCATGCATGGTCACAGTGACGTCGTTGTGACATCACTGTGAGTTACTGTGGTCACGTCACATCTGTGACCGAAATGCTACCACTCAGTGATGTCACATTGTGAATGAGATGTGAACTTCTTAGAAAACTTTAAAAAATTACAAAAAATCTTCAAAACATGTTGTTACTGTAAAAAAAAATTTTCTGGCAATAAAAAAGAATTGTTATGTCAGTGCATGTAACGTAGGTCACGACACACTCACAAAAAAAAATCCCCCCCATATTGTAAGTCACAGTGTGAGAAAAATATGAACTTCAAAAATCTTTGAAAATGAAGAGAAATGTTTTAAAAAGGCCCGAGTTACAGCGGCATAAGGAATGAAAATATATTAGTGGGTAGCAAGTAGTAAATTCAGACACGAAAAGATGGTGGTGGGGGGGGGGGGGGGGCATATAAAGGAAAATGCACGGTACAAGTATCAACAAACTAGATTTTCATGCTATATTTTATCAATTTGATATCTAAGAGTGTGAAAGTATACTTTTTTCATGATTTCAATTTTATCTAGTATTGCAATTTAATATAATGATACTTCTCTTATTCTTATTATTATAAAAGTGTTTCTCGGAAAAATGGTACGTGCTGGGGCAATTTGGATAACATATTTAGAATTAGGAATATTAAATATATACACTTTACATATTTAGTTTGCAGGAAGGAAAATTTTTAATTTATTTTTACCGACCACTGGTATACGAAACACTTTTGTGGCTTCAAACTAAAAAATTTCTATTATAGTTAAGTCTGCAGCTTTTAATGAGCACGTAGAAAGAGTCTTCAGAGTTTAGTCATACATACATTTCTTGCTTTATAATTTGCATTCAAGTCATATTTTTTCCTGTTAGTGTACCTATTTTAAGTAACTATTTTTTTTTTTTTAATCTACTTCTTTCAGACTTTTAAAATAAAATTAGCATTTTCCGAATAAAAAAAAAATAATACAAAATTTATGCAAAACCCATGATATAATTTATTATTCAAATTTGTGTTTTAGAGATATGACTCTAAAAAAAAAGTTATTTTGCGAATTGTTTTATTCTACAGGAAATTAACATGAAAAGAATGACGATTGACAAAGAAAATTTTTTTATCCTCGATATTTATTTATATCTTTTTATTTTTTAGGAAGATATTTCGTATTTATTATGTGTGAAACAATCTTTACTTAGAAAAAGGGTGGGGGGGGGGGGGGTTAAAACTGATAAAAAGAAAAGGTAAAATACATTGGAAAATTCTTCAAATACAAAAATTTAAATACAGACAGTCTCATAAAATGATTGCACATATGAGTTCCATATCTGTTTATATAAAAGGAAATAAATTAACACCTGCCCCAAATCGTCTGCCACGATAACGCAGGGTAAACAGAGAACTTTTTGTTCTAACAGATGCGGTAAGTTACTAGTCTAAAATGTAAGCTTTTGCGTGTGCTTTTTTTAATGGAAGAAAAAGACGTCGCCATTTTCGGATACACACGGATATTAATAATTAATTTATGGAGCTCAAAAAATAAGTCTTATTTAATGTAAATTGTTTATTCCTGTTTTGTATATTTGGTGAGATGAGTTAAATAGTTTTATATTATACCTATAGAAAGAGACTGGTCTGGGATTGTTTTTCAGATTAGAAATTAACATTATACTGAATGGGAAATGCCGTTTTACATACTATAGTAGTGAAACTTTTGAAAGACTTTTTTTCATTGCTAATAATATTTTAAATTATTATTTAAAATCCTAAATCTTCATATCAATGTTTTCAGATTTAACATTTGCCAAAATTATAAAATAATAGGAATTCCTTGTAACATATGGAGAGATTTTTGAGAAATTGTTAAATCTAATAATACATTTAATTCATCTATTGTACTTTGTTGTTGTTTAATAGTACAATTATAAATACTAATTATATAGTGTTTTTCAAATTGGTATATTTATTTTTTTAAATTGTATGTAAGCACGTTTTTGCGGTTCGTGATTTTAATCAAACATTTAATTGTAGACATTCAGAATCAGTTATTAAATTTTCTTCGATTGTAAACTCATTTTCTACGTTTTCGATACACGTTCGATACTTCGCATTAAAAAATAAAATATGACAATTAAGCATTGAAATAAAGTGTTTTCATGCCTCATAACAAGTTTATAGATTAAACTGCTTTACTATACTTTTTAAAATTTGATATTTATAATATTTATAAAAAAATATTTATAATTTATGATATTTATAAAAGTTGATATTGTACTGTTCATTAGCGATAATTGCTGGAAATGCATTTTTAATTATAATATGCGCATTTATGATTCACTATATTTATGCATAGTATATGGTGTATATAAAAGCTATAATTCATATACAAGGCTACACAAAAGTATACGTAAGAGTTAAGGGGTATGGGCGCAAATTGCTTAAAAGTGTTTTTTAGATGAGTTATGGATTTTTATGTTGAACTGCATTTAATTTACTAAGAAATGTTTGTGGAATATGGATAAAATGATACACAGGGTCACGCAAGGAAATAGATATATGGCCGTCTATAAATTATAATTTCTGGAAATGTGATTTCAGCAGTTTTAAGAGTGTTGTAATTTGAATTAAATTTTAACTAAAAAATTTTAACTAAAAATTCTAGGTAAACTACAGGGTTGTACAAAAGTATTCAAGTATGTTTTCATATATTAGTATAAATTGCTGAATGAGAATTTCAACCTGTTATGCGTTTTCTTGCTAAACTAAATTTTCACATTATATACTAGTATATATAAACCTACAGATTAAATACAGGGCTATTCAAAAGAATTGGAAAACTTATTTGGCTACAGTGGGGGACATAATTATAAGACACCTACCTAATTTGACATTACAGTGAAAGAAAAGATTCAGAGCTTAAAAATGCTTTATCAAATACGACAAAAACATAAATTTATTCTGTTATCACACGTAATTGTTTTACAGAAATCACATTTTCATACAATTTAATGAAAAAACTTAAAAACATAATGGACAAAATTATAAGACACCAACCTTTCTTTCCAAATACAGTGGTCAACATAATTAGCAGACACTAATGGTTTAAAAGAAAATCCTCTAACATGGTTATTCAATATTTGGTGGAGCCGCTATTGTTTTTTATAACATGAAAGATACGATTCGGCATCGAATCTATCAATTCTAACAAAATATCACAAGACAATTCTTCCCAAGCACATTTTATAGCATTCTTTAGGTCTTCGACACATGTAAACTGCCTCCCATTTCGGTAAACCTCACGAGCTAAGATCCCCCACAAGTTTTTGATGGGATTTAAGTCTGGGGAGCGAGAAGGCCACGGAAGAACATTGATACTTTGCTTTGAAAGCCACTTTTTTGTCACGTGTGATGTATGAATCGACGCGTTATCGTGCTGGAAAGTGTAGTTTTCGCCACAAAGAAGTTCACCGTATATGGCTAGTTGATCTTTAAGAAGATTCTTATACTTTTCGGAATTCATTCTTGAATGCACAAAAACGATATCGGTTTTCCCTTGAGCCGAAAAACTAGCCCAAACCATTACTGAGCCTCCATCCATTTGGCGGCTCATTTGTACATCAGGAGACTTCCGTAAATCATGCCAATAATAGTGAAACCCGTCAGGACCATCCAGGTTAAACTTTTTTTCATCGGAAAATAACACAGAGTACCATTTGCAGGTCCAGGCCATACTTTGTTTAGCGAAGTTTAAACGGTCCATTTTGTGCCGCCTTAGAAGCGGTGGTTTTTTCTTCAATTTTTTAAAATTCACATAGGAAGCATTATGCAACACCCTGCCAATGGTTCTCTTTGAACAATTCAGTTTCAAAGCATTTTTAATGCCTGTAGTGGTCATCTTATTCTGTGTAGCGAGCGAAAACACATGGCGTCTGTCTCTCGAGGACAAGCAAGGAGTACGTCCAGATCTTTTAATCACTGATCCATTAATTCCCCTTTTCAAAACATTTGAAATTGCACATCTTGAGCGTTTAATAACTTTTGAAATATTATTAACGGAAGCACCAGTTCCATTTAATCTCCAAATTTCGCGAATTTCACTTTCTTTTAATTCTGTACCTCGTGGCATGTTTGTAAATGCGTGAAGTCGGTTATCATCTGCTTTAGTTAACTGCTGACGTCATCATAGCGTGCAGAAAATTTGGATATTGCACATTATTTTCGAAAAAAAGCAGGTGTTTTAATTAAAATGTTAGGGTGTCTTATAATTTTGTCCATGGTATTTATAATTTTTTTTATTAAACTCTATAAAAATATCATTTCTGTAAAGCAATTACGTGTAATAACAGAATAAATTTATGTTTTTGTCGTATTTGATAAAGCATTTTTAAGCTCTGAATCTTTTCTTTCACTGTATGTCAAATTAGGTAGGTGTCTTATAATTATGTCCACCACTGTATGTACGGTAACTGCTGAAATCAGTTTCTCAAATGTTTTATACGTTTTCTAAAATATTTACTTAGTTATCTTATTTACGTTATTTCCTTAAATTACGATGTCTTGTTAAAGCATTCAGGAAGCGTTGGAAAGTGCTTTATAATATATGCTTAACGCATGAATTTTCTTACTTGTTTTTTCTATTTCCCAGATCAGTCATTTCCTATAAATCATACCAAATCTATTTAGCTCATATTAACAAAATACAATATACACGGGAATAAAAAAATTAAATAAATATGGCTTATCTTATTCTTCTTTAAATAGGAAATGTATTAATATCCGTTAGGCTCCATGTTCGTATTTAATAAAATAATAACAAATCACAACACATAAAAACTTACACATTCTTAATATAAAGCTTGAACACAAGATCAAGCTTAGAACTTAATAAAAAAGGATGCAGTTGATAAGCATTGTTTTTTTCAGTGTAAAAATTAAAAGTATTTTAGAAGAATAGGACTCCAAAATAGCGATACATTGCTAAAAAGTACGGTAAAAAGATAATATTGTATATTTCAAACAAAACTTTATTTTAAAATTCATCACAGTGTTTATAACAAGAATCATCACAGTATTAATGCTTGGAAATTTTTCCAGAGAGAAACGTTCGCCTTGCAAACAATATTTCAAATGGAAATCAAATTTCAAATTAAAATTGCATTTTAAGCAATTAATTTGAAATTTGATTTTGATTTGAAATACTGTATGCAAGGCGAATGGTTCTCTATGGAAAAAATTTCCAAGTATTTATATAGTTTGAATCGATGCTGGGTTTAATTAAGTTTCGTGTTTACCCGATGTTGGCGGCTCACGATAAATATTCCATCTTGTGCTGCGTTTGTAGACTTGCCAACATGTACTAGTAAGAAATTTTCCAGGCTGGGTCTCGTTCCATGTGATTTAGTCGGTAGAATATCAGTGCGCTACACTGATGGCCCCGGATTCAAGTCCCGGCTTGGAATCTTTTTCTTTATGTTGGCTTTTGCCCTTTTAAGCAATTAATTTGAAATTTGATTTTCATTTGAAATCATCACATTGTTTATGACAAGTTCATCACAAATGACACATATTTCACAAATTAGTCACAGTGTGACGTCAAAGCATTGTCGCTGTCGTCACAGGTTCTTCACAAAGTTAATGCCAAAATAATCACAAATTACACACTTTTCACAAATTTGTCACACCGTGACTTCACAGAGTGGTCACAATGTGACGTCACAAACGACCTCTAAAACGGCCATAACGACCTCGCATTCTAGTCACTATGACATCACATCGACGTCACGTGACGTCACATCGACGGTCACAAAATCACAGTGTGACTTCACAACGACGTCGCCGTGACGTCACCATGCCTTACGGGATGGTAGATGAGGCTAACCAGTGAACTTGGTCGAGACCTTAGTAATTGCTGTGAACATGCTCACTCATATCGGAATCGGTTGATATATACGAGTGCTGTCGCATGCAAAGAATCAGATTTTTCAAAATGTCACCCACAATAGAAATTGAAACTGCTATATCTGAGCGATTTTTCAAGGTAAAGAAAAACAAAAAATGCTCCTGAATCCTTATATCAAGGTCAAATACTTAAGAAAGAAACCTTTTTCAATTTCTAATTCTTTTTCACCTCACTTTAAATATATATATATTTTTTAATTTAATGGCCGCCATTTTGAAACAAGACGGCTTATGAATCTGGACAGCGAACTTGGTCGAGGTATTGATGTATACTATCCACATGCCTTCGTACATCGAAATAGGCGAATAAGTGTGTTATCGCGTGACAAATACAAGATCGTTTCAAAATGTTAGCCATGCTAGAAATTCAAAGTGCTATAATTCAACCATTTTTAAAGATATAAACAAAAGAACAAATTTTCAGAAACAAAAACTGCTCCGGAATCTTTGTATCCAGGCCAAACACATAAAAAAAATCTTTTTCATTTTCCAATTTTTTAATACCTCATTTTAAATTTTAAATTACATTAAAAAAAATGGCAACCCTTTTGAAACAAGATGGCGAATGAAGCTGGCCAACGATCTCGGTCGAGACATTGGTATGTACTATGTACAGACCAAGTTACATTCAAATCGGTTCATAAATACGCCTGTTATCGCGTGACAAAAATCAGGTCGTTTTAAAATGTCAGGCACAATAGAAATTCAAAATGTTATAACTCAGCCATTTTTTTAGATGTAGACGAAACAAAACCTGTTCCGGAATCTTTGTATTAAGGTCAAACACATACAAAAAAAAATCTTTTTCATTTTCCAATTTTTTGGTATCTCATTTAATTTTTTTTTTTTAATTTTTTTAAATGGCCACCATTTTGAAACAAGATGGCGAATGAAGCTGGTCAACGAACTCGGTTGAGTTATTTGTATGTACTATGTACACACCAAGGTACATCCAAATCGGTTCATAAATACGTCTGTTATCACGTGGCAAAAATCAGGACGTTTCAAAATGTCAGCCACGCTAGAAATTCAAAATGCTATAACTCAGCCATTTTTTAAGATATAGACGAAACAAAAACTGCTCCCGAATCTTTTTATCAAGGTCAAACACATAAGAAAAAAATATTTTTTCAATTTTCAATTTTTTGCTACCACATTTCAAATTTAAATTTTTCTTAAAATTTTAAATGGCCGCCATTTTTAAACAAGATGGCGGATGAAGCTGGCCAACAAACTCGTTTGAGACATTGGTCTCTACTATGTATAAACGAAATTACATCCAAATCGGTTCATAAATACGCCTTTTATCGCGTGACAAAATTCAGGACGTTTCAAAATGTCAGCTTCGCTAGAAATTCAAAATGCTATAACTCAGCCATTTTTTAAGATATAGACGAAACAAAAACTGCTACGTAGTCTTTGTATAAAGGTCAAATACATAAGAAAAAAATATTTTTCCATTTTCAATTTTTTGGTACCACATTTCAAATTTTAAATTTTTTTAAAAATTTTAAATGGCCGCCATTTTGAAACAAAATGGCGGATGAAGCTGGCCAACGAACTCGGTCGAGACATTGGTATGTACTATGTACACACCGAATTACATCCAAATCGGTTCATAAATACGAGAGTTACAGTGTGACATAGGTCAGATATATATATATATATATATATATATATATATATATATATATAAATTTTGAACGGAGGGTGGTTTCGGGGTCTGGGGGTCATGATCGATGAAAATATACCAAAATTTTTTTGAAATCGCTTTCCTCCGAACTGCTGCAATAGGTAGCTTTTTGTAAAGAAAGCTACCTAACATTTGCGTTGCTAATATTTGTGTTGTATTTGTCATTCATTAGTTACTTCTTGTTTGTTTTTTTAATGTTCAAAGTTTAAAAAGTTTAAAATAATCATCACTTAGTTATAATATATTCAATATTATGTATCAAAAAGTTATTTTATTTTATTTTATTTATTATTAAATTAAGTTATTAGTGTATTAACCCTTAAATGCCTGGTGTTGCTTTTCGGCAACATACCCAATTTAGGCTCTAAAATACTAATAGAATAATATTGAAGCTATAATGCCTAATGTTGCCAATAAAATACATTATGAAGATATTATTAAATCGATTTTCAACATGTAGATGGCAACAATTGTGCTGTTTATGGATAAAGATAAATTTATTTTTTCAATTGTTGCTACTTGTTCTTCTTGTTTTGTTTGGAAGCTTGGGAAATACCCTATTTTGAGCTGCAGTGAACAAGTAAAATTTATTTCTTATTATAGTTCCTAACATTCTTGTGTGTTTAATATTATAGAATTTTATGCAGGGAAATTATTTTTTCAATTAAACACCAGAATTGCCGATTAGTAACAAACTGTTTTTTAGCCGTAAACTATACTTAAAACAAAATATGATTTTTTTAAGTATTTTTCCCATGATTTATTTAAAAAATGAAAGCCGAAAAACATTATTACAATGATTTTTGAAAAATCAGGCATTTAAGGGTTAAGTAGTTTAATAATAAGTGTTTCAACTTTTAACATAAAATATTTCAGCCCTTTATTAAGATTTCAAAGATCGATAGCAATTAAACGATTATTTGAAAATAAACTGGGATGACATAAAATGTATTATCAGATTCAGGTACTTTGAGGTCTCTTTTAGGTACTGACTGCTGTAAATATGACAAAAATAACCTAAATGCGTCAATCGTATATTTGTTGGCTTAGATTAGAGATAACGATTCAATTTATATAAAACAAGTTAGCTTTGAGTTTAAAGCACATCATTCAATCTTTTTCTGCTTAATAAAATATATGTTTATTTAATAAAGTGCAAAATATACCCTAAATGTGGCAAAGCAATGGTAAATCGCGTCTCATTTAAGCACAATCACCTAAGAACCGATTTAGTAAGGCAGTTTTATTGAACAATTCTCTGTAGATTTAATTATTATTATTATTAGAGACATTTTCTGATCTACCATCAGATATTATGGCAGAAAATGGTTGAAGTGAAAAATTTCTCGATTCATATATTCAGATACAAAAAAGGTTAAGATGGAATTTCAAAAGTACTGAAAAACTAATAAATTAGTTTAGATGGGTAAGAAACCCTAATATACCTATATATGCAGCGGAATTTTATCCCTAAAAATCATTTACTCTCATAATTTAAGAAATAATAAATAAAATATTACCATTGTTAAATATATTAAAAGTAAAAATATCCAGGCCATGTTAGAAATATTCATTTCAACTGAAGCCTATCACTTTGTCAATCATATGCGTTTTGCTGTATTCAATAAAAAAGAACTCTATTTACAGTTGAAATGTCAGTTCAAGAGCTTCAAATGCCTGTAATAACATATTAAAACTTGCTATTTACCTGTACAATCGCCAATCTTTTGTAGAATAATATAGTTTAATTTCAAAATCTTTAGTTATGTGTATAAATAAGATCTGAAAATTGCTCTATTAATTAGTTGAATTCTATTAATGAATTAGAATCATTGAGCAGAAAATTCTAAAAAGCTGAACGAAAATGCATCAGAAAAAGGTTATTATACTTTAAATTAATGAAAGATAAATCTTTATTGCTATTTCCGGAACTGAATATTTTTCTTTATTTAATGAAAAATTTCAATAAAAAATTTCAATGAGTACAATTTTTTTATTTATAACCTTTGGTCATATTTTTGAATAACTGAAAATAAGCAACCGGATATTGATGCAATTCATAGATTTCTCGGAAGGTTAAATGCAGTTATCATGCACAACAGGCACTCTAAAATAAACAATTAAATTTAAAAATAAAAAAACCCGACTGCGTAAAAAGCGAACTAATTAATTATTTCTCATCAATATGAAACTATTTTTTTTTTCAATTCCTACTATTAGGTCACACTCTCGCTATATATATCTTGTTCAAATTTTCATTCATTAATAAAATATTTATTATTCATCCAATCAAGCTCAAATAAATTTTTTTAAACTTGTAGTGGATGACACTTGATGTTAATCCAGTTTTTTTCAAATATTAATTCATTAATTAAATTAAATTAATTAATTTTCAATAATCGAGAGAGCCCTCTTCTAGATCAAGGCATTTTAAGACCGAGAGAGCCTTCTTCTTGATCAAGGCATTTTAAGCACCACTCAAGCAGAAAGAAGAATGGGAGAAAAAAATTATCTTATTGACCTAAGTATAGGAATTGACTTAAAATATATTTTTTTTTTATATTACTTGTTTATATTACTTACCTATTTTTTTTTATTTCCTTGTATTGATTACTTTTAAATTGTGTTTAATTGTTAGTTCCTATCTATAAACACTGTTTTAATGAGGTCTATAGATGTCTATGATGGTTAGAGTTGCAGTAAAGCTGGAGATCCTGCATACATAACTTCCAGGTTGTATAATATTTTAACGCAGCTTCTGATTGTAAAATAGTCAATGAAACATCGTCTTCATTTGGAAAGACCTGTCCAATGATATGCCACTCAATAGGGTGCGTAAATTTTTTTTTTCGTCTCTACCGCCATTTTGTATTTTACGGCCGCAATTTTGAATTTATAAAAACAAAACCTAGCCTATAACCATCGGGCCGTTAAGACGAATTGATAAAGGCCTCGTTCATTAAAATCCATCCAGCCGTTGGGATGTTTCGAGGGCATAAAGAAATCCACATACACAGATACGCGTGAAACACATAACCCTTCTTTTCAGTCGGGTAAAAAGTACATTATTGTCCTAATATTCCTATTACCATACATGGAAAATGTTAACAAATTTGTGTGGGATCAATACCGCAAAAAACAAAATATTGTTCACCGAACAAAAATTTGTTTCGCTCATCAAAATTTTCTATTTAACTTTTTTTCCCTTACGACACCGATGTTTTTATTACAAATACAAGATATGTAAGGTATATAATGCTAATAAAATAGGTCAGCTATATTAGCAACTTCAAATATCAATAGAGAAAATTAAATTTTCATAATATTCGCATGAAAAATAACATCTACCGTATATATATAAAATCCTACTTAAACGAATTTATGAAACGACTTTATCGAATGATTTTATGAAATGATTTTATGAAACGACTTTATGAAATGATTTTATGAAACAACTTTATGAAATGATTTTATGAAACGACTTTATGAAACGGCTGATTAAACAACTGATTATTTTTCACGGCAATTTCTCCTAAAATAAGGAATGCGATGAAATTAACACCAAAAATCCGTATTGATCCACAGATCTCAAAACTGGCATTAGAATTTTTAAATTCAAATTAGCTTTCGAGATATTAATTTTTTTCTAATTTTAAACACTTTTCTCTAATGATGGAATCTCAAATTTTAATCATTCCAGATATTTTTTTCATATTTTAGAAAAAGTTATTATTTTAAACTAATTTGGCGACCAGTTTGGCCTCCCTTAAATGTATGCTAATAAATGCATCATGTTATACTTTTATTCATAATTCAATTTACTTGAACAATCTTTCGCCAAATCAGAAGATTCTGATACCGAAATCAAGAACTCGGTATTTTTATGTTAGCGTGACGCAGGTAATAAAATCGCCAAATATTTCTCCGTCGTTTTTTTTTTTTTTTTTTTTTTTTTTTTTTGTATTTTATTATTATTTTATTTAAAATGCAAAACTTTCATTTAAAATTAATGTCTTTCACTTCTTTCTTTTTTAAAAACGAAACGAGACGAAAAATATTGGGCACAGATGTCATATACGCACCGGAGTACATGGTATCCCGGCTATTGTTGCTTATTTATTGATAAATGTTTATTTACATTTATTTCCTTTTTATTTAAAAAAAAATATTATAAATTGTTTTGTTCTATAGTTATTAGTTAATTTTTTTTTATTTATTGTTATTTCATTTTAAAAACAATAGAAAATAATTTAAAAATGTAACTGGTATTCGAAAACGAGGTTTTCGCCAAATTGTCGTAAAAAAAATCGCGCCAAACATGGTGCGTATATGGGTCATTCTCCAAAAGTATGCATTTTCAATATAAATTTTTTCTCGTTAAAAAAAAGAAAAAAAATGTTTTTCAAGGCAAATATTATCATTTATAGAAACTGATCACTTACTGCAAGTAAAAATCAGCAATGGTTTTTCAGAAACGCAATTTTACTTACCCATCATACGTAGTATAGGGTAAGTCTTGTTTTTATTAACATCTGTCACGAGGTGAATTTTATGCTACAATTATGTTCGTGTAGTGAGATAAAGCATAAAAATCTATTTATTCTATAACATATATAACTAAGAAGCAATTCTATATAAGAATGCATAATGAATTTATTTGGAATGATTATAAAAAAACACAAAAAAATTCATCTCCCATCTGGATCTTCTTTTCATCACCCATTTTTTATATGTTATTCAATTCTGCTCTTTTAAAGTTTTGAGACAATCTTTTTTGATTTACAGTCATTGCAAATTCTTGTTAAGCATTTTTCTCTGAAATATACATTTTCAAAATTAAGAGATTCACGGAAGTGAGGAATATGCTCTAAATATTAAGCTACAGTAAACTCTGTCTAAGGCGGAATCGATCGGACCTAGAAAGTTTTCCGTAGTAGACAATATTCCGCCTTAGACAAATTTTACTCTATGTCTAATGGATTCGCAGGGACTTGAAAATCTTTCCGAATTAGACAGATTTCCGTCTTACACAGAGTCCGCCTTACAGAGATTTTACTGTATATATTTTCTTGAGAATTTTTTTTTCTTTTATTCTTTAAATCAACATCTGGTAATATAATTACATAAGCAAAATAGTATATACGCAAATATCTTAGTGTTGATTTAGTCACCTTGAATTACAGTTCACGGATGTGAGAATCTCCAATAACCATGGTGACTTTTTTATAACAAAATCAATACTTGAGTGTAAAAACAAATTTCTCACTTATAATTTAACAACAGCAAACATCATTAGCATCATGGGAAACCAAATCTGATGATAATTTGGCCATTTTTTAACATGAAAATGCAACTTCATGTTTGGTTCATGGAGGTGAGAATTTATTGTGCGACACTCCTTTTCGTACTCATAGAACAAACAAAAGTACAAAGAAAGTAATTAACTATGCTAAGGTACTTTGCTCCTGAGACAGTAGTTGCTAGAATAATAATGATTTAACGATTTTATTTTCAATTAAATAAGTAATTAAACATTTTCCTTAGTAACATTGGGTGTGTGACATGACACGGAGGTAAGATCTCACATACTGTGTACTAAGAAATAAAAAATATAAAGTAATAATAAAAAATGTATGCATACAGCACATTTAGTCTTCTTTCACTTTCAATAGAAAACATAAATTGATTCAAAAATGTTCATGTCAAATAGTGAAAAAGGCTTTGTGACTGGAATGTTACACTTTTTGGAAAATGACCCATATGACATCTGTGCCAAATATTAAATAATGCAACAAATCATGACATTTAATTTCAATTTCAAAGCAATGTTTTAATGGTACCAATTTTGCCAAAGTATATAAATCGCAAAACTACACGCCAAATTATACAAATTGGCATAATTTTTATTTTAAATAACAAAAGAACAAATAAATTAGAATAACATTAATAAAAATACAAATAAAACGTCGAAATAAGCATCACTTGATGGCGTAAACACGTGTAGCTTCCTTAAAGTCAAGTGAATGTGACATTTACGATCAACCATTATAGGCATTTAGCCTTATAGTTTGGCGATAGATTTTTGGTCGACGAGATAACCAAGTAGTACCGTTTTAATTTACCACTCGAAAAATAAAAAACATCTAACTGGCGGGTTAATAAAAAAAGCTAATGGCGAGATTTGCACCCAGCTAACATAAAAGTACCAAGAATTCTTTGCGATCATGGCAACTTTTGTGTAGCTTTATTCGAAAAAGTAATTTTGATTCTTTAATCAAAATAGAAACCTTTCATATGAAAAGCGAAGGGATAAGCCTGTAATTGTTTATGGCAGTTACATGACTTGGGCTATTATAATATAAGTGAAATAATGGCGATAAAATAACATTTGGCAACTTATCAACTGAGGCTGGCTAACATTAAAGTACCAAAATGACCGCCTGGAATATAAAAATCGAAGGGATCAGCCCGTTATTGTTTAAGGTAGTTACATGACTTGGACTATTATAATATAAGTGAAATGATGGCGATAGACTAATATTTGGCGACTTATCACCTGTGGCTGGGTAACTTTAAAGTACCAAAATGGCTGCCTGGAATATAAAAAGCGAAGGGATTCGCCTGGAACTGTTGATGATAGTCACATAACTTAGGCTATTATTATAGAGATTGTATTCAATTCTAAAAACTACGCAAAGAATAATATTACCTTACGATTAAAAATTTATTTACGCGTGACTATTAAAAACAGAAGAAAAAAAACTTTAAAATTACTATTAAATGAGTACGTGCTAAAAGCAGGAAAATAGTGAAAGTTATGTCTTGAAAATTGTATTCACACGTGAATATTAAAAGAGAAAGGAAACTTTAAAATAATAGATACATTAATATGCGTTTAACCCTTTCAGGGAAAATGTACTTCTATTCGTAAAATGTTAAAATCAGTGAATGGCATCAGAATTTACAAACAAATTTATTTCGAAATACGAAAACACTTTTGTTCACTTACTTGATAAAAGGAAAAATTTCATCCCAATATTCTGGTGCCAATGTGGCATTTAAGAATTAAAAATTAAGTGGTCCGAAAATGAACCACAGCCCTTGAAGTGGTTAAAGCAGTAAATTGTAGTAATTGTAGTAAATTGTATTATATCAATCGTTTTATATGCTGTTAAAAAATACCAGGAGGCAAAGACTCTGTTTACTTAATTCACTTTATTTTAGCTTCGTTTCAAATGTTTAACTGATCTTCTTTAATCAAGCACGAAAACAACCATTAGATGTCTTAACAGCAACTGATTCGGCCTTAAATTTTCGCAATCAAGGGGAGTTGAATGGAAACCCGTTTACAGGGAGATCGCCACTGGTTTTTTCATTATAATTCAATCTTCTCTAATATTTTTTAAACCGATCAGATTAGCGTGCTTTTAGATTCTGCGGTGTCTGAACGGGCGAGCGTAGCTTGCAGGAGGGCAGAACCCCTTAGTATATATATTATATACAGCAACAAGCTTTTAATGAAAATAAGTACAAATTCTTAATGAACCCAAAAATAAGATTTTTTCGTATGATTTAATATATGATTTAATGATATTTTATTGAAAATATATATATATTATTTTCAAAAAATGATCCAGTTTCATCTTCTATATTTTTCGCAATATTTTTTATGCGAGAAAGAATTTTCGCAATGTATAACTTTTTCGCCTTTGACCTCTTAGTATTCGCCATTTTATGTCATTCGATTGTCTCATCTATATAAATATATATTTTTTTATTTTTTAACGTTAATTCATTCTTCTGGATTGATGTCAGGTATATACTGAATACCTTCCCATTTTTCAAGATTTGAGCTATAATTTTGGAAGTTCTACTAAATATTTTGCATTTGACTACATAAAACAAAATAATAACTCAGTATAAAAAGTTTCAGTTTCATTATTATAGAAATAACTCGTCCATGCGAAGGAAAATTATTAAAAAAGAAAAAAATTGCGCTGGAAATCGGTAAAGTTGATTTAAAATCTGAAAGGAACATTTCAATTGAAGAATAACAATAACTTTCAGGCAGTTTCAGTGGCGTATTTGAGAACAGTTTAAGAATAATAACTTTTGTCGTAAAAATTGAACACGCGCGCGGCCACTGAACGGGTAAACATATTTCAATAGAAATTTTATTGAGTCAATGTATGTTTCCTGTGCAGTTATTTTATGACTTCTTATTCTTAAAGTTATTGATTTCAATTTGCTTTGAAAGTTCCGATTTTATCAATCAAAATTTCATTTAAAATAATTGCTAATAATAAGTAAAAATAAACAATCGAAATTACGCTAAATCTCATTAATTTAACGACTGATAATTATTCAAATATTTAAATTATTTTTATTTTTAGCAACCAAAGTTTTTTTTATTTAATTTCTGATAATCAATCAAAATAAGTATTAATATTTTGTGAAAAATAACTCATGAAAATCAATCACGATAAACAATGACTTAAATTTCAGCCTGATTCACTATACTAAACACATTAATTTTATGTAAGCTAACTACTTCGATCTTCAAGTTAAGTTAGCATTTGAATTTCAAGTTTCACTTATTAAAATTTTGTTTAAACTAATTCTTTACAATCAGCCAACATAAATATAAATATTTTACTGAAATTATATCACTAAAATCAATCAAATTTATCTGTAGTATGCATTCTTGAATAGCAAGGGAAACTGGAATGCATTGATACAATGAACTTGTTCATACAATCATCTCCAACCTCTCTAACTAAAAACAGCTCGGATCAACTTCAAGGTAAGGAAAAATATTACTTAAAAACCTATACGCAGAAAGTGAAACATATGAAATACAATAAACAAGTAAAAAGATAATATCAGATAATAGTAATCTTAATTAGTTATCTGCTCATTAGCGTCAGAAACCTGACATTTACCAATCAAAATTTTATTTAAATCAATTTCAACAAATGCAAACATAAACATTTTTGTTAAAAATAACTTGTAAAAATCAATCAATATAAATAATGCTTATCTTTTTATTCTTGTTAATTACTCTCTTCAAATTTTTTCAGCTTTTTTTTCTTGGAAAAGTTAGAGAACAGCTGGTTCATATAATTTATTTGAAAAGGCGGCTAATTAGACATGGATATTAGACTTTAAAATAAATATTTCTGTGTATAGGAAGGTTTTTGGAGGATAAAGTGTAAATAAACATAAAAAATTTAATAAGAACAATAGAAACGGTCTTTATCCTTTGATTCTTTTTCCTTTGATTAATGTTCAAAGTTTGGACAGTTTATGATGAAAAAATAATAAAAAACAGAAATAAAACGTAAAAATATAAGCATTTTTTATGACAAAAAATTCATTTTCAAAAGTCGATGCCTTTTATGGGATTGATACTACAAAGCTAGTTTGGTGAATTAGATAATAATTATTTGGGTTTACAAATATATATTGTTATACCAATTAAAATTTCTTTTGTAGAAGTAAAATATAAATAATGAGAAATGTAATAAGAGCGATATCTTTTGCTATGGTTTCGTAATTAACGAATTTTTTAACATTTTGAGTATGAACTATGAAATATTCAACTATGAAGTGAGGCATAAAACTTAAAAATGTAGACGCCTTTTCAAAAGTCGGTATCGTTTATGTGATTGACGCCAGAAAGTTAATTTGTCGAATTGGATAATAATACTTGGGTTTAGAAATATAATTACTATGCCCATTGAAATTGCTTCGTTAGAGTTCAAATATAAATAAATATAAAACAGCTAATAAGAAAGATATCCTTTGCTATTTTTCATAATGAATTTTTGAACATTTTACGATGAAAATAGAAATAAAGCTTCAAAGTAGGAATTTTTTTTCCTGGTGAGAGACGTCTTTTCAAAAATCGGCACCATTTATGTAATTGTTACCAAAAATTTAGTTTGTTCAATTACATAATAATGCTTGTATTTAAAAATATATATTGCTATGCCTATTGAAATTGCTTTTATGGAAATAAATTATAAATAAATATGAGAAAATTTATAAGAGCGGTATCCTTTACTATTTTTCTAATTAACGAATTTTTGAACATTTTGCAATGGAAAGAGAAATAAAACCATTAAAATGTAGCAACTTTTTCTGATGAAAGACGTCATTTCAATATTCGGCAATGCCGATTATGCCGATTGCCGATTTCTCTAATTGATCTGATTATTCTGATTACTGCCGATTGATCCGACAATATTAGTTATCCGACAGTACTAGTATAAACTAGATAATACAATGCTAGATACTAGGCAATACTAGTTATACCTAGAATACTAGTTATCGTCTACGCACTGTAAAAAAAATCTGTAAAGTTACTAAAATTTCTCAGGGAAACTGGGATTCCTAGAACTTTTATGTAACGGCAACAACAAACATTCATGTAACAGATACACCTTTGCACAGTAAATCAAAAAATCTTTAAGATTACTAAGAATGCTTTAGAAAACTGGATGCCTAGAACTTTTTATGTAACTGCAACCCGGGTTATAGATAAAATTTTAGTAAAATTACTATAATTTTAGTAGATTCTTTTGTAAAGCTACAGATTTCTGTAGCTTTACAAAAACTAGTTTTGTAGATTTACATCTTTTATTGTACAGTGTACAGATAAAATTTTAGTAAGCATACAGATTTTTTTAACTTTACGTCTGTAGACTTACAGATATTTTTTTATTGTTACAGTGTAGTTATCGACAATACTAATATAAATTAGATAATATAATACTAGATACTACAATATTATAATTATCCGACAATATATTAGGTGAAAAAGACAGGTTCAAAAATAAATGTTATCAGAAGTAAAGTGTAAAAAAAAAAAAAAAATTGGAACAGATGTCGCAAACGCAATGGGTTTGGCGCGATTTGTTTTCTGTACCTTTTAACGAAACAAAATCCGTTTTTGAATATTTCTTACGCAAAAATAACATTTATTTTATGTTGGGAATCAACTTAGGGGCTGTCATTTATTCATTTGCTTTGAACGCAAAAAACATTCAGCTATTAAGAAGTGATGTGAAAATGTAAAAAAAAAAAAAAAATCGGACATTTAGTTTTTATAAGGAAAAGAACAGAGGTCCCCGTATAGGGATCCGGGGACCGAAGAGGTTAAAATACACATTTTAATATATAAATACTTATTTAGATAAAAGTATTTTTATTTTATCCTACTTTAAAAGCACAAAGTATTTGCTATAATCAGTACAAAGTTTTACAACAGATTTAAAATGTCAGATTTTTAAAAAATGCATACTATGTTTGGGACCTCAAATGCGGGGGATTGAGGACCAGCTGGTCCATTCTTTAATCAAATGCTCCTGATATAGCGTAAAAATGCCGACAACTTTTTCCTCATGACAGATTCCTTACCAAAAGTCGGCGCCGCTTTTATTACAAAGCTAGTTTTGTGGACACGGTTCATTAAATTTTACTTTGATTATATTCTTTTAAAATATTCTCTCGTTCTTATTATTCCATTTTAGTTATTTATTATGTTTGTAAATTTCCTTATAACTGACACATCTCTGTAAAAATGCCTATGCCGACAGATTAGATTCATGACCGACAAAAAGAAAATAAAATTATGATACAGAGAAAATGGGCCTCATTTAAGAAAACAAATAAATATTTATGTGTCATCGCGTGGATAACAATATAATGTCCGACGAAATTATTTTTGAACGAGGAGCGATGAGTTATCTCCCCGAAAGGACAATAGCTCTTTTCTCATATATTCAATCATCACAAACGTGGGAGGAAAAATATTTTATAGATGTGCCAATTTAATATTTATAACACGGTATTTGTTTCGCTAGTACTACGATATCGCTTTTTGTAATTCTCAACAGATAATACAGCTCATATTCAAAATATCAGAATAATTACTTTTTTTTCACAAACTGGAAATATCGTTTGGTAATTTAACATCTTTTAATGCAAATATGCAAACGATATTTTTATTAAGAACTTATTGTTGATTAAACTTATTTATTATCTTAAAATTAATATCATTTCTGAAAAGATTAGTTGAAAAAAAAATTATTTTGAAAAGTCAAAATATTAGAATATTTATTCAAGTGGTTCAAAATATTAGAATATTTCGCATTAATTCTCCTTTAATTATCACCAATTCCTAACTGGTGGCATCATTGATTAAATTCAGACGATTTTATTTAATCGGTGTTCTTTTTACAGTTTGTTTGCTTTTTCGTCTTAAAATTGGTCGTGTGGGTGATATTCCTGAATCTATTAAACTTCATATGATTGATTTGTATCGGCACGGGAAAAAATCAATGTTATATAGGGAATTATTTACATTGTTCGCAATCAAGCGTTAGTAAAATACTAACACAATATTCAAAAAATGGAAAATTTCAGAATAATCGCCGAAATGGCGGCCGTAAACCAAACGCATCTGCTAGAGCTGACAGGAAACTGAAGCGTATAGTTAAGGAAAACCGTTTTAAAAGTGTGCAATTCTTACACCGAAAATGGAAAGAAGAAGGAGTTGAAGTTTCTACATCGAGAACATTAAGGGTGTATTCGAAAAAATATTTTTTCACCCTCAACAGCTCGAAATTTTCTGATGCATTTTCAGACTCATTTTTAAAACTAAAATCATGAAACTTGCTGGGGTGATTTCTGAAGACATGTTTAACATGCCGTGTGATTTCATTTTCAGCTCAATTAATTAGAATTTGATTTTTAAGCAATTATTTTCTCAGTATGACCATTTTTTTCATTCCCAGATCGCCCGCTTCGGAAAATTCGGTTCAAAACGCCAACTTTGACAGCGTTTTTTACAGCATTTTCTGCATTTATCAAAAAATTGAGAAGCACGGCACATTATATAGTTTCTAAATAAGAGAATTTCCCAGTTTGATGCGTTTGAGAACAAAAATGAATTTTAAAATGAATCAGAAAATAAGCAGTTTGGATCGGAATACACCCTTAAGGCGTCTCCATAAATTTAAGTTTGAATCTCGTATACCGAAAACAAAATCTCTCATGACTGCAAAACAAAAGCGTATAAGATTCAATTGGTGTAAATCAAGACGTTTATGGAGCGAAGAAGATTGGAAAAATATATTATTTAGTGATGAAAGTATGTTTTGTACCTATATAACATAATTTCATCACTAACTAATATGTTTTTCCAATCTTCTTCGCTCCATAAACTTCTTGATTTCCACCAATTCAATCTTATACGCTTTTGTTTTGCAGTCATGAGAGGTTTTGTTTCGGTACACGAGATTCAAACTTAAATTTATGGAGACGTCTTAATGTTCTCGATGTAGAAACTTCAACTTCTTCTTCTTTCCATTTTTGGTGCAAGAATAGCACACCTTTAAAAAGGTTTTTCTTAACTATATACTTCAGTTTCCTGCCATCTCTAGCAGATATTTTCAGTTTTCGGCTGCAATTTCGGCGATTATTTTGAAATTTTCCATTTTTTAAATATTGTGTTAGTATTTTATTAACGCTTGATTGCGAACAGTGTCAAAAATTTGCTATATAACATTGATTTTTACCGTGCCCATACAAATCAGCCATCCTAAGTTTAATAGATTCAGGATTATCACTCACACGACCCATTTTAAGACGAAAAAGCAAACAAACTGCAAAGAGAATATTGATTTTAAATAAAATCGTCTTAATTTAATCCATGATGCCACCAGTTATGAATTGGTGATAAATAAAGGAGAATTAATGTGAAATATTCTAATATTTTGAACCACTTGAATAAATATTCTAATATTTTGACTTTTCAAAATATTTTTTTTTTTTACAATTAATCTTTTCAAAAATAATATTAATTTTAAGATAATAAATAAGCTTAATCAAAAATAAGTTCTTAATAAGAATATCGTTTGCATATTTGCATAAAAAGACATTAAATTTGCCAAACGATATTTTCAGTTTGTAAAAAAAAGTAATTATTCTAATATTTTGAATATGAGCTGTATCACGATATTTGATCAAAATAAAGAATTATATCTTCTTTTTCAGCCCCCCCCCCCCTTTAAGTGCTTGAAAATTTCAATATTCAGGGTAAAAAAAAAAAAAAAAAAAAAATTATTATGAACAATAATTTTTAAATGACATGATTTCAGTAGCTTTTAGTATCCAAAGAATTTTTTAACCTTTTACATCCTAAATTTTGAATTAAAAAATTTCTTCACCGGAATAATTATTTATGTTAATGTCTAAGATATCCATAACAACATATATATAATAATAATTTGGTTATTAGATATTTTTTTTAATTAAAACTGATTTAATAAATCGCTGGTTAGAACTTTTTTGCAAAATATTTACAAGAATAATTAGATTAATTAACAATAAATACTGTAACGGAAATCTCAGCATTCTTATAAGAACAATGTAAATAAATGTATTGCGATACTATCTGTAACAGAGAAGTGTTTTGTAGTTGCAAATTTTTCGTATAACTTTTTTAATAGGATAAAAGCTAAACCTAGGTAAATGGTTGAAAAAATAACTACAGTAAAACCTCCCTAAAGCGACCACGTTCCGTTCAATAAAAACTGGTCTCTTAATGGAGGTCATGTTTAAATCTAGATTTTAATTCTTGAAAAAGGATAACAATTAATGTTACTAAAATTTATTTTTCACATTAGGAAAAAACATGAATATTTAATTATCAAAACAAACGTTAATTACATAAGTTAATTACTGCAGAGTTTAAAAAATGAATACATTGACGTTTGTTTTGATTTTAGAGTTTTATCTTTTATAACTTTTATTTCCAAGTCCTTTCGAAGTTCAGTAAATAAATGCAATTTTTTCTCTTTTTGGACGAGAGTAAATAATGACGACAGTTTCCTGACAGGGAATAGGACAGGGGAGTTTATTGACCGCCATTCTTAATTTGTCATCAGAGTTAAATTCATCACCTAAAAAGGCACAAAAGGGTTTAAACACTTAAAAGTTACCGGAATAATAAAAAACAAAAATCTAAATTTAGTTTTGAAGTTTGATGAATAATGTGCTCACCGGAATTATTTTTCTAGTAAAATCTTCTTCAAGCAACCCGAAAAAAAAAGGTTTTATTTTCTTCAAAGGAATTGGTCGCTCATGGAGGGATTTCAACTGGGAGGGTCTCTGAATGGAGTTAAAATTAGTATTGGTATGGGAATACTAATTGGTATGGGAGCTTATGGGAATAAATTTCGTTCCATAAAAAATGGTCTTTCAGGGAGGTGGTCGCTTAATGGAGGTAGCCACACAGGGAGGTTTCACTGTACATTAAAAAATATTTAGCTTCGACTGTTTCACTGTGCTTTCTAAATCTGATTAAGCAAATTATCTTGCATGAAATGTGCAATATACTTTCATTAGTAGACGAATTAAATAAATTTTACATTGAATTTTTTTTTAATGGTACTTAAAAGTATCGTCAGGGTATAAAAGGTTGAAAAGCTTTTTTAACCCTTTCGCGAAGAGCGTCTTTTACAGAATTTTTTATCTTTTATCACGGGTTTTTCAAAAAAGAAATTTGTAACCAATTTAATCGGAAAAATAACCTGATTAAATAAGACAAAATTTACAATAAAAAATAACTGGTGAGAATAATCAAGAATTCTGAGCAGCTTATGCGTCACGTATACACAGTAAAAAAATTATCTCAAATTGACAGAAAAAAAACTGTCAATTTCGTTGCCAGTGGAAAACCGTTTAATTTGCAGAAAATATCTGTATTTTTTCATTAAAACGGTTTTTTCTGTAAAAATTGCATCTTTTCTTCTGTAAAAATTACAAAATCCACATTTTTTAAACAGAAAATCTGAGTTTCTTAAAAAAGTCTTTTCTGTAATAAAATTAAAAAAAATTCTGTTAAAATTACAGATTTTTTCACATTATACGTGACGCTCGTTCCCAAGGGATTAAGTGAAGAATATTTTGTAACAATCAAATAAAACTGTTCTGAGAGTTTAATGATCCTTTATTGATAAAGAATATTAACACTCCACCTTACAATAACAAAACAATTATACTCAATACTTTTAGCGACAGAGTAACTACTGTTTTCGTTTGTTGAAAAAGCACCATTTTCAGAATCCTAGGACTGACTGATTATGGGAGATTCCCAAATTTAAACTTATATGTATTGTAAGATATATGTATTGTGTGGGTTAAGAAAATGTAATACTACTGAAGATTTCATGAATTTTTCAAGAAAAAGAAATAATACGCAAATTTTACTTGGAATATTTGAAATTGATAGTGAAAAAAATATCTGTACAAATCACAAATTTAAAAATAAATTTGAATTTTATTGAGATTTATTTATTTTTTCTAAACTAAATAAAAAATCTGATAAGAAATTATTAGACCACCTCCAAAAATTTGAACATTACATGTCAGTTTAAAATCATCATAAAGTGGATGTGTTAGTACTTTGTAATGTAATTAGCACAGAAGAAAACTTTCAAGTTTTGATTGCGATATTCACGATTTACTTAAACGATACTGCGGGGAGAGAATTATCTGAGTACGACGCTAACAAAAATTTATTTTATAAAGGAAGTTAGTAAATCTGACAGAGAAATAGCGTCGTTAAAGAAACGTTCCAAAACTGGAATTCACAATGTCGGTATTATTCAAAGTAAAATAAAACGATTTTCAAAGAAAAATAAAACGATGTAAAAGAAAGAAGTTCACAGCACGTGACAATGTAGCTGAGATAGTGTATTTTATTATTACTAACTAACGAGCGACCAGTATACGTGCCACGTAAGATGCTCAGAATCCGTGATTATTCTCACCAGTAATTTTTTATTCTAAATTTTGCCTTATTTAATCCGAGCATTTTCCCGATTCAATTAGGCAAAATTTTCTGTATTGAAAAACCGGTGTTAAAAGATTAAAAATCTGTAAAAGACGCTCGTCCCGAAGGCTTAAGGAATAATAATCAACAGGGCGTGAGTCTTATGAATAAACTTGGACTTTCGTAAGGTTTCGTTCTGCAGTTGACTCACTGATTTCCTACAACAGGAATCTAATCTTTTTTCTGTACCCTGTAGGTACCACGATAACACCCCCACACCCTCGCCTCTCCGTCCCACATACACACACACAGAGAAAAAAAAAATAATAAAGACATTCAACTACGCAGTTGATCTGATCAAAGTTGGTGATTTTGTAATTGCTTTGATTAGTAATAGTAGGCAGAAATGAGATAATATGAGCAGAAAGCAAGCATGTCAAATTTAAAAAATATTTTCCGACGATAAAGCAGGAGTGCTGCCCCTACATGCCTGCAACAGGCTTAAAACTGTATTTTCGAATGGAAGAAAACTCTGGTTACAATACCCACTGACCAACTAATGTGTATACTCCCCTCTCCTCTTGCTTTTGGGTGTAGCACTAACTAGGGAAGTGCAAGAAGTGTTACGCGCCGATTTTGACGAGAGTGGTATCGTTGGAAAGATCTCGTTGCGGAGAGTAAAAAATCAATGGAACTACACGTCGCAAATCAGCCGTTTTCGAGATATCTCATAATTTATGTCACGCAATTTGTTTATTTATTATAATGTATTTATGCTGTAACATTTGTTATGTCGTTAAATTTATAATTTTTGCTGTTACATGGCTTCCTGTACAGTTTTATATAGAAGACTACAACCACCAGTGAACACACAAATGTCCAGCATCAACAAAAACACGCACAGCACACGAATCAATACATTTACAAGATTACCATTGGAGACTATTTTTAGGTGCGTTCGTAATTATATAAATAAGTAGCACCTATAGTCGTCGTTCAGTCCGTCTGTCCGTCCGCATATAACAGAGCAAAAACTACCCAACCGATTGGTCTGAAATTTTGAATATATGATTGTTGCAAAATTTTGTCGAGCCATTTCAAATTTTATGAAAATCGGATGTATAGTTTAATTACAGGAGCATTCAAAAGTTTTTCTTTACATTACGGCCAATGGGAAAAAATTATTGCAAGTGCATTTTAATGATGTTACAGACTTCCGAATGGTCTGAAATTTAAAATATATAATTGTTGCAAAATTTTGTCGAGCCATTTCATATTTTATGAAAATTGGATGTATAGTTTAATTACAGGGACAGTCAAAAGTTTTCCGTTACATTACGGGCAATGGGAAAAAAATATTGCAAGTGCATTTTAAGGATGTTACAGACTATGCACTTATGAAGTGCAAAAAAATATACATTCAGTACAATATAGGGTGCAAAAAATATTTATAAAAATAGTTATAGTACGAACGCACCTCATTTGCCACGTTTGACGAGCAATTTCCTACTTCTTTAATTCATCTCGCACCACTTTCTCAAACAAAAATCTTTCACACGTACTTTGACAACATGTGCAAGAGAAGTGTACTACAAAATTTATTTTTCCAAAAATAATGGTGCGAATGGAATACAAAAATAATCGCTCGTGGCAGCTCTGCATTTACAACCATTAACTTATCTTCATTATTTTTCCTAGTTTTTTTTTTTTTTTTTTTTTTTTTTTTTTTTTTTTTTTTTTTTGCCTCCGGTACGGTATGCTAATTCTTTCTCCCAGCTTATTTTGTGTCCAAAAAATAACGTTACCTTACAGAAGCTAGCCGTAAAACAAAGCAATACGATTAAATACTCTTTAGCAATTTTTTAAACTTCTAAGCATCGCACATTTTCAATTTTTATGCCACCGTATTGGAAAAAAAAACGTTCTTTTAAATGCAATTTGTTTGAAAACTGTATCTCCATTTATTGTTGAAGTACTAATTTTTTTGTAGTTTTTGGAGCCATTTGCTTAAATTGGCAACGGAAGTACACCATTTCTGTAGAAAGTAAAGGAAAAATAGATTTAAAATAGTAATTATATCTTTTTGTTGGCATTTTCTCGTAACAACCGAAAGAAAATTTAATTAAAATACGTGCTATTTTGAAAAAAATATAAACGAATGATTTCTGTTAAAACAATGGAGCTATTATATACTATATTTCATTGTAAGTATCTATGAATCATTAGATAGCCTTTTTTTTTTTGTTGATTTTCTTGAATGACGGAATCTTTTTGTGCATTATTTCGCGATAGTGATGTGCTATGCATGCTTTACTGTAGGTGTTTAAGAGTAGATCAGAATTCTTAAGCGAATGCGAATGACGTCATTTTACATAAAATAAAACGTGTACTTTAAGTCTTAAAATTGAAATATGTTTTGTACTGCAGTAGAGTCCCGCTTAACCGAGTTACTTTCTTCTGGTGGACTGGTGGCTTCTATTATTATGAAACAGCCATTATAAATGAAGTGTTAGGTGAAGATGAAAGAGCAGCCGTAAAAAAAATTATGGTCATTTTTTCTCCCATTCTGAGCAGAAAATCAGAGTTCTAACTTTTTATGGCTGCTCTTTCATCTTCACCTAACACTTCATTTATAATGGCTGTTTCATAATAATAGAAGCCACCAGTCCATCAGAAGAAAATGAAGTAATGGAAATGCCGGGGGCGACACTAAATTCTGAAAAAGCAGAATTCCTGTTCTCTAGCGTTTTGGTGTAAATCGCTCAACAAGTGGCGCTGCTATGCTACATTTTTCAGAATTTCCGCTAGTTTTCATATTTAATTTCTAAACATAAGTAACATAATTAAGTTAACAGGAAGGCATTTAACAGCAGAAATTATAACTTTAACTGTATGACAAATGTAACAGCATAAATACACTGTAATAAATAAACAAATTCCGTGACATAAATGGTCGAATATCTTGAAAACGGCTCATTTGCGATGGGTGGGTAGTTCCATTGAGTTTTTTACTCCCCAACGCGAGATTTTTCCAATGATACCACTCTCGTCAAAACCGGCGAGTGACATTTCTTGCATTTCCGTAGTAAGAGATCCAACCGGGACATTTCGTGTTAGAGATCATACTACCCAGTTTGCAGAACATAGGTGAAAATAACTTTTAATTGAAGACTCTAATAATTTTTTTATATGTACAGTAGAGTGCCGATTACCGGAGCTCCAATTAACCGAACTTCCAATTATCTGAACAGCCTATTTCTCACAAAAAGAAAAAAAATTAACCGAACTTCTATTTATCTGAACAGCATATTTCTCCCCCCAACCCACCTTTTTTTTTTTTTTTCCTTTCAAGAGTATGAGATTGTGGATGAGATTTAAGATGAAAAGGAAATTGAAGAAGTGAAAACGAATGTTCTGAAAAAGACGCAGGTCCATCACATAACGAAGCCTTTGAATGTTTGGAAACAGCTATGAAATGGTTCAGATGGCAGAAGAACTCTGATCCTACTTAACTAACGTATATAAATATAAGAAAAATTCGAGATATGGCAGCATTGGAAAGAACGTCTTCTTTGAAGCAAGCAACAATCGAATGCTTTTTGCTTAAATTATAATCTCTGGAGCTCAGAAAATGATAAAAAGAGAAAAAAAGAATTTTTAATGATAAAAAAGTAAAAAAAAAAAAAAAAAAAAAAAAAAAAAAAAAAAAAAAAACAACAATTTTTAAACACGCTATCACTAACTGGTGCTGCCAGTCCTAAGCCTGGATAAAGTGTGAAGGTTTTAGTATAGTCAGGAACATCCCTTAAATTGGCAGTCCATTTATTCGAACTTTTGCTTATTCGAACTAGGGTCGATCCCGACTTGTTCGTATAATCGGCGCTCTACTGTATTATAATTTTTTTAGATGACCCAGCAATTAGACCTCTAAAAATATCTATGAAAAATATCAATTACGCATTCAAATAATTTTTTTCATTTTGAAAGTTATTTAAAACGGTACTATTTTCGTATCAGATTCATGACAGTCAAGGCAGTTCATATTGACGTCATGACAATTAATAGTCAAGGAAATCACCAAGGATTTCATTATTTATAGCAACTTTTTTTTTTTATTCTGACTATTTCAGTGTTTAGTTTAACCCATTAATCGCTGACGTTGCGTTCACGCAACAGTCAAAATAATTGCTCATGCAATGAATTAATTACATTGGCACCACTATTTTAGAATTTAAAGAAATGTTTTATTTATTGGCAGGAATTTTGCTATTTTAGTAAAGCGAAATTTACCTTACTGAATTTGTGGTGGGAAACTATTTTCAACAAGAAATTTGAAAATTTCTATCGTAATAGTTTTGGCGGTTAATGGGTTAAGCACATAGATCGCATTGTAAAAAAAAACGGACTAAAAAACGGAAACACTACTGGCAATCTAGACGCCAGTACTATTTCCGTTTTTTTACGGAATTTTTACCCATAAATTACAGAAAATTTTCCGTTTTTAATCAGAAAAACGGAAAATTTTCTGTAATTTATGGGTAAAAATTCCGTAAAAAAACGGAAATAGTACTGGCTTCTAGATTGCCAGTAGTATTTCCGTTTTTTAGTCCGTTTTTTTTTTTTTTTTTTACAGTGCGATTACATATGTTTTAAACTTGGGTTTTATTTATTTTTATATTTCTATATTAATTAAGAATTTCAATTTTTTTATGGAATATTAGCCAGAAACAAATGCTGACTATTTACATTATGTCAAGTACAAACATGTTAATCTTCTGCAATAGGGAATTCTGGAAACAGCTACGAAATGGTTCGAATGGTAGAAGAACTCTGATCCCATACTTAACTAACGTATATAAGAAGAATTCGAGATATGGCAGCATTGGAAAGAACGTCTTCTTTGAAGCAAGCAACAATCAAATGCTTTTTGCTTAAATTATAATCTCTGGAGTTAAGAAAATGATAAAAAGAGAAAAAGAGAATTTTTAATGATAAAAAAGTAAACGAAAAAAAAAAACAATTTTTAAACACGCTATTTTTAAATTAATAGGATTAATTTAATCGGGCGGATTTGAAAAAAAAAATTCTTAAAAACCGTAAAAATACAGCTATAAAACAAATTACATTTAAAACAACATTTTTTTTTTCTTTAACGGTGTAACAATCGAAATTCTGCGATGTTTAAAAGTTTAAAAAAAATGGAGTAAAAGCAAAATTTATGAATCAGATGTTGCCCCTGTTAAAATAACGTCATCGTCACTCACGGGCTTGTTTTATTTTATACTATAGATTTTCATTGCTTAATAAAGCTTTGATTAAAAAATACAAAGCATAATAATTTCAATGTGCGTGAAAACTTTGAGAAATCGGAAAGTTCCAAAAATGTCCCTTCACCTAGACCTAGAGGAAGGGGGGAGGGGGGGAGAAAACGCTTGTCGGTGTCCCTATGGGTGTCCCTATGGCAGCCGCGGGTGTTCAGTAAACTAGAACTGAACGCAAATGCGAAAAGTCAATATTTGCTATTAGTATGAAACTGACTTCTGCACTTGGTCAGCCAAATATTGGATAAACTCCTGAAGTTGGTACCTTCTGGTTACTCCTGGAAAAACATATTGACAGAGATCAGGAATGGGTGGAAAAAGCCGTGCCCCATCTCTTGTTGACTGAGGGGCACAGGGGAAAAAACTGAAGGTTGGAATCATTTCATTGTTATACCACCGAGTTTTAGTTTTTTTTTTTTTTTTTTTTTTTTTTTTTTTTTTTTTTTTTTTAATCAACTTCATGAAAAAGGGATACTTAAATAGACCGACAGAAATTTCAGCCTATTCTGACCTATAACCTTAGTATGGTTACATTGCATTGTACTGGATTCATGGGCGGTCACAAGTGAGGCATTGACGGCCAAATTGTTTCTCTTAGATTTTCAAAATTAACTAACTTTTTTTTTTTTTTTTTTTTTTTTTTTTACCGACTTTAAAAAAAAGGAAGAGGTTCTCAATTCGACGCGTATGTGCTTTTTTTTTTAAAGTATAGGTCTACTCGATGAAGGTTTATCCTATAAACTTTAAAGAAAAATACTGATTAATTTAAAAGTTATTATTAATTAAACTATCACAGTTCGTTTTACATAATTTTGGAATGTTATCATTTTTCCTCTCTACCGTTCATATTGGTTACTGAGGTTTTTTTCCAAAGGTAAAAAACGCTTTTCAGAGTCTTGGGTAACTCGGAAGAATATAGTATATAGTTAGATATCGACCGAAAATTCGGTTTCGTTTTCGAACCAAAGTGTGAGTTTCGCCGAACATTCGTTTTCGGCAAAATTCCAGCCGGACCGAAACTATCTGTATTCCAAAAATCTTGTTTCTTCCTTCGGAAATTTTCAACATTACTTCCTGATTTCAGCTGTATCGGCTCAATTGAGACACTCTTCATTTAATGCTATGAACTTCACTGTTCACAATTATCAGTCATGACTGACTCAAGGAGTGAGTGCAAATTATAAAGCAAGTAACGCATATGCGACTACGACTAAACTTTGAACACGCTTTTCACGTGCTCATTAACACCTGCAGACTTAAGGGGGTCCGGGACACAAAAATCTTCAAAATTAAAAAAAAAAACTTTTACTGCATTAAAAATTTCTCCGTTTTTTTCCTGCTTAAAATGGCGTATAAATCATGATTCTATCTTAATTAGAATAGGAAATATTAATTTTTACGTTTTGGTTTGGTTTCAAAATCTAGCTTCCAAGCAATGGTTGTCGTGAAAACGACTTTTTGTGAAAATGCGTTTTTCTTCATGATGGGTTTTTTTCACCATTTCTCGAATTTAAATTGTTACAAGTTCAGAACCGTTAAAGATAAACGGTTCAAACTTGGAACATGTCTTTTACAATTGGTTTACTTTAATTTTGATTCAGCAAATTTTGAAAAAATATTTACTTTTGAAAATATGATTTTTTTTTTTTTAAGTTGCATCATTTTTTTCGAAATTTTTATTTTAAATATTTTTAATTTTTATTTAAATTAATATTTTTAAAAATGCTGAATCAAAATTAAAACTTATACATTTCTGTTTATTTAAATGAAAACAAATTAAAATTCTACACATAATATTTCGAGTTATAACGATTTTAAGTTACCCCACTTTTTTAATAAATTTAAAATTTAACTTTTTTTTTTAAATTATGAGTGGTTTTATCATGTGATTTTATTTGTAAATGATATGGTTAACCATCACAAAAATATTAAAAGTTTCAACTCAATAAATAAAAATTATTTTAAAATGTGTCCCGGATCCCCATATATGTCTAAATTATGAAGACACTTTACATGTGCTCATTAAAAGCTGCAGACTTAAAAGTAATAGAAAATTTTTAGTTAGAAACCGCAGAAGTGTTTCGAATACTCTTTGAGCAAGTTCTTATAACAGATGATCATTCACAAAAATCATTACAAAAGATAAATCGAGACACGAATACCTAAAACAAAATTTTAATTAGATGAAATTCGTATTGTTAGAAAATCATTCTGCGTCGTAGATGAATTAATTACATTTTATATTATATGAAAATAAAAGTTTCGGCCGGAGGCACAGAGAGCCAACTTGCCCACATGTATAATTACACGTATAATTAATTAATATTTCTGTATATTTATGTATGTATTAATTTACTTTTAAAAAAATTAAAATTTTCGCTTTCGGACGAAAATAGGAAGATAACCGAAATTTGGTTTCGGTCTTAAAAAGCTGTTTCAGTCGATCCTTATTTATGGTATATTTTCATTCGTGGTTATATAATATTTCAGTAGATTAAGACACATTTGTCTTTTTTTTTTTAACCATTTGGAAAAATGGTTATTGTCCTCTGTCAGGTTAGGAAATCAAAAACATATCTGAAGCGTTTTATTGGTTGAATCCGCATTTTACATGTTTTCTGTTTGGTCTATACAGTAATCTGAATTTTCCTTTACTTTTAACAGAGATGGATACTTCTGTTGCCACTATGACAAAAAAGTAATAAAAACTACAAAAAAAAATTAATAACTCAGAAACAAATTGAGATACAGCTTTCAAACAAATTACATTTAAAAGTACATTTTTTTTTTCTCCATACGACGGTGTAAAAAGTAATATTGTGAGATGTTTAGAAGTTTAAGAATGAAATTTCATTTAAAATGGGTCCAAGAATATTAATGTTTAATCCATGGCGTGCGTAATGAATGACCAGCTTCATAGAAGTTTAAAAATTTACAGTACCGAAAAATGTAATCCATGGCGTACGTAATGTATGATCAACTCCGTGCGATTTTTTATGTCTTAAATTTTAGTCTTTGAAAAAATTATTTTCCAAATGGTTGTTGTAATTTGATAAATTGCTTTTTTTTTTTTTTTTTTTTTTTTTTTTTTTTTTTTTTTTTAATACAGTGTTCTAATATATAAAAATGAAAATTTGTCTGTCTTTCTGTGATTCAATACAAATCCACAGTTTGGAAGACAGAATTGTGAAATGTTACGTACATGTGTATTAAAATACGGCCGAGTCACCGAAAGTATTCCGGAATCGAAATAAATTGTAGTTAAGTTTTAATTGATAAAAAACCACCAAATTAAAAGCAATTTTCTATCAAATTTAAACATTTTTCGTTATAGCAGTTGCCAACAATTAAAAATCCACAATAAAATTCTTACCACAATAATTACTTATCTATTGCAAGATTTCGAGGCTAAAAAATGAAAATGAAATAAATAGTTTGACGAATTTTTTTAAAAAAAGTGAATATTACTTCATGAATTTTCTGTTGCAATATTTCCACGTGAAAAATGAAAATGAAATAAATAGTTTGACGAATTTTTTAAAAAAGGTGAATATTACGTCATGACTTTTCTGTTGCAAGATTTCCACGTGAAAAATGAAAATGAACTAAATAGTTTGACGAATAATTTAAAAAAGTGAATATTACTTCATATTGGAAATATAATGGACGTCAACTGGTGAATATATAACGTCATATGAGTCTGGAAAAACGTATTGAAACATGATAAAACACGATTATGGAAAAATTGGCATATTTTAACATTTTGAGGTTCTCTGAATTTGTTTATCTGTTTGATTTGTTTGTTGATCTGCTAAATTTGAAATTGATTTTTCAAAACAAACATTCTTAACATTCCGATCAACGGGGAGTACTTTAGCTAGCATTTTATAATGAATGCGTGAAGCATAAATTTGTTTTTCCACATTATTTTATGGAAGTAGTTGCAATGTAAAAATCAAGCATGGTAGAACAAAAGTTTGAGGAAGCTAAACCAGTTTTCTAAGTAAGGAATCTATCTTTGACGAATTCTAATTTAATATCGCTGAGAAATCACCTTTTTTCTCAGATACTATAACACTATTTTCAGGTTTCACGTGTTGTAAGCCACGTTTTGTTCTGATTTCGAATTTCATTGTCTAATGATATCATCTAGCACTTCGTTTTAACTCATTTTCTGAGAAAAAAATGAATTCAGAATAAATCGTGATAAACATTGGTAAAAGAAAATAACAACCCATTACGAAAAATCAGTCCAATCTTCATAAGAAACGATGTAAGAATAGCACCAAAGAAGTTTCTAAGTCACGAATTTTGGATGCCAAAAAGGAACCCTGTTATTTTGTTATTCCGACTTGTTCCTTGTTTTATGTTTTCTACTAACATTCATCAGTGATAATGTAAGTAGAAGAATATGAGATTTAAAATAGAATTAATGTATAATATTATAAATTTTGAATGGAGATAAGGAAAACTGTTTATAAACGAACTGAAATTCCCATTTATTACGCGGAATTCACGCGCCGAAATTCTTATCTTAATGCTAGATTATTTTCGGCGCGCTAGAAAAACTAATTTTGTTAGCTTTTGACATTATTTTGCTTAAATATGAAATAAAACTTTCTCACGTTTTTAATCGTAATAGAGAGAAAAATAACTTTTTATCATTACGGTATTGCTAAACCAATATTGGCACGATATTCGCTCAGGTCTGCTGTCACAAAAGGCGGGACATAGAGGAAAAAAATAACAAAAAAGGCGGGACCAACAATCTCTAAGTTGCACATGAAAATTACAGTAAATTCTATGAAAACGAAACTTGTTTATAACGGAATCCTATGTGAAACGTAACCAATTCAGGGAAGGAATGCCATACAAATTTTACCTATTAAGATGAGAACCTGTCTGAAACGGGATATTTTTCCTATCGATTTTCCGGTTTAGAAAGGTTTTACTGTACGAAATAAACACAATAGTCCATACAGTGAAATCTCTGAAAGCGGAATCGTTAGGGATTTTAAAGAAATTCCGTTTTGATGAGACTTCTTCTGATTTAGCAGTTTTTGCATGATATTCCTTTCGCAGGGACTATGAAGTTTTTATGTTTATGACAGCATTCTGTTACAAACAGGCTCCGTTTACACAGGTTTTATCAAAAAACGTTAATATAAACCTGTAAAAACGGAATAGTTAGGGACCAGAAAATTTTCTTTTTAGCAGATAGATTTATGCAGTATTTTCTTTCTGTGGAATTATAACATTTTCCGTTATGGACAGTTTCTATTTTCTCAGGTTTTATTAAATTAAGTTCCACTCGATGCAAACTAATGAATAACATGGAATTTTTAAAAAAAATTATAAGAATTTGTGCATCATGAAAAATCGCGACTTTTGGTGCCCCGCGCAATAGTTCCGAGGTCTTGTAACCATGGCTGGGATTTTGCCGGCAGAAAGTGATTTTGAAAAAAAAAAAAAAAACAGTGGCACTCCGGGAGTGCCAATAGAAGTGAAAACTTCAACAATTACGTGTGTGTTTTTTTTGTGAACAGAAAATGTTTTATTGTGCAGGAAATACTTTTAAATGTAGTGTTTTTTTATTCATTATTATAAACTATTACTACCAAAATTATATTACAATTTTCATAGTAATATAATTTAACTATAAATTACATATAAATAAACATTAATAATTTGTAATATATATTATTATATTAAATTATATTATTAAATTATACATGTACATATAAATAAACAAATTTTCGTACAAAAATTCTCGTATTGCATTTAATGATTTATCCGGTGAAATATAAACGGCAACCGTTACAATTCAATACTATCCAAATATTGAAATCCATACTCCAATTCAATACTATCCAAAAGTATTTTTATTAATGAAGACAATACCACAGTTATATTACGCTTGGCGCGCTAGTGTCTATGTGCCAAAATGCTAGCATGTCGGTTACGTAACAGTGTCTCCAAATCAGTGGTTTTTCTCCATCTCAAAAAAAGCTCAACGCGCCTAAAGAAGTTTTCGAAAACTGATAATGTGTGTTTGTGTGTTCCTGTGTGAACGCCGGGAGAAAAAGTGAGTTTTAGCTTCGTTCTTCTTTTGCGGATTGAGCTGAAGAGGGAAAAGTTCCTGTCATTCACCGCTTGGCGCGCTAGTGTCTATGTGCCAAAATACTAGCATGTCGGTTACGTAACAGTGTCTCCAAATCAGTGTTTTTTCTCCATCTCAAAAAAAACTCAACGCGCCTAAAGAAGTTTTCACTTCAAAAAATTGCGGTGTATTTTAAAAGTATTGCACATACTTAAACATAATGAAATTTATGTACATTATTGAGATGCAATAGAATAGGGTTATTATAGAATGATGTTTAAAACTTACAGTACGCGGTTTGGCTCATAATTTTTAACGCTGTCCAACATAGCTGAAGTGTGTATGAATTCGGTTTCTCTGTTTGCCATCTGCCCGTGCTCTAACTCTGGCAAATATATTCGGATTGACATGAAATATTTATATGCTGTCGAGGTTTATTATAAAAAGCTCGTTGTTGAAAAGAAACAACGCAGCATTTGTAGTTCGTTTACAGGGCATTCAAAAGAATCCCGTTATATTCAGGTGTATGGGAAAAAATCGTTTCCGGTGCATTATATTGATGTTGCGATATTACAAACATAATGAGATTGATATGTGCATCACTGAGATGGACTACAGCCTGCTTTCTCAGGGGTATAGAATAAGAAACATTTATAGTTCATCTACAGGACTGCAAAAAATAATTCCATTACTTATGATCTATGAGGAAAATTTGCTTGCGGTGCATTTTGTTTATGTTGCGATATTTCAAACATAATGAGATTCGTATATGCATCACTGATATGGACTACAACCTGCTTTCTCAGAAGTATAGAATAAGTAGCGTTCATGGTTCGTCTACAGGATCGCACAAAATAATTTCATTACTTATAATTAGGGATTACAATTCCGGGATCCCGTATCCCAAGATCCCGGGATCCCGCATCATTTTTAATCCCGAAAATCCCGGGATCTTGTCTGCCAAATCCCGGGATTTTCGGGATTGTCCTTTTTCAAATGGAACAATATTCAGCTGAAATAAAAAAAAAATATATTTATAGACTTTCTCTTTTGGAAAGAAAAAGAATTAATTTTTATGAAATTTATATATCCTTGAAAAAATATACATATTTCAAGTATTTTTTACATATTTCAAAGCGATTGAATCGTTTAACATGAAAACCTTTTGACTTGCAAACAGATGTAAACCGCTCGGCTATTATTCGGGAACAATGAAATCATTTGTTTATTTCGATTTCGCAGCGTTTAGAAAGCCGGTCGTTTCAGCAACTGGGAATCCCAAAATTTCGAATTAGAGTTTACTGATAAGCGTCGCATTTGAGTTTCATAATCATTATTATGTGCTAACTTCTTTGCTTTTCGGGCGTTTATACTTATTTTGCTTTAAAGATGTCTAATGAAAAGGATTTTGTAGCTCATAGGAAAGATAATGATACATCTTCAGTATGGCACTGCTATTTAAGGTCAAAAGATGAAAAAATCGCTAAACGTAAAAGATGTAGCCAAGTGCTTAAAACGTTAGGTGCATCGACTAAGGGTTGCATGCACATTTATCGACGAAACATGGTACTAAAGTTTAGAAAGAATTTAATACATCATCTCTTCCTTCCACACGTCAAGATTGCATAGAATATGCATTGCTTTCTAAAAAGCGGAAAATAGAAGATTATTTTAATAGTGATAAGGAATCACTGGATTTAATTTTATTGCGAATGACAGATAAAGACTGTTTTTCATTTAACTTCAACTGATTTAAGAAACTTACTGATAGCTAAAGGCTATAATGATTTGCCAAAATCTGCAGTATCAATTCGAAATCGTGCAGTGAACTATAATAAAACAGTTAATTACAAGTGAAATACAAACTTTTAAAAATTCAGGAAAAAAAAATTAGTTTGACTTTTGCCCAATGGACATTTACTACAAGCAAGCGATTTATGAATATTAATGCCTATTCAAGAAATTTAAATTAGAGCAAATTCAGGAATTTAGGCCTTATGCGCATATATGGATCTTTTACAGCAAAAAGGTGCATTGAAATGCTAACAGAGTGCACGAATATGACATTTCCCTAAAAACAGACAATGTTACAACTGGGACTTGGAGATGAAACTTTAGATGCCGTCATATTTCTTAGAACATATTTTCAAAGGAATACCGATTAGTTAGGAAACAGTGAACTATTCAAAATAATTTTTTTTTCACGAGGTACGTAATAATTTTTTATATTATGCAACGTTTTCGAATTTTAACAGCTATTATTTAGAAATTTAGACTATACATCTATGTATTATTTTATTCTATGTGTGTGTGTGCTGAGATCTTTTATTTCAAGAAAAAAATCGTCATGTTAGCTGGGCTTAATTTCTAACAAAAAAAGTACCGGAGCCCTAATATTCTGCGGAACTGCCGGTACTAACAACTGTACCGTCCCCCCTCCCCCTTGCCTGTCACTCCAATTTGCATATTTATATTTATAAATTATTTGCAAAATTTAAAGTATTTTTTTTTTCTTTAGCAAAATAAAAATTTTAAACATATCTATCAGCATACTCTTAGCTGTCAAGTATTCCACTTTTTAATTATTACTCCTTCCGAACTGTAATCTTTGCCTAATTTTAATGTTAATTAATTGCAGAATTCTGCGATAAAAGGTAAGGATTATGATTCGGAAATAGAGTTAACACAAAAAAGCTATTGCGCTGGGCTCCGGAGCCGTGTACTTATGAGCTCCGGTGAATTACGACCAAAAATTAAATATTTACTGAAAACAGAGAAGTACCGGAGCTGAGCTCCGGTAGGCTCCGGCGCAAATTAAGCCCTGCATGTTAGGGAAAACCTTGCATTTGCAATATCCTAGAATTATAAACTTTAATTACGTGGGTATGAGAATAATTCATAATTTAATTCGTGATATTAATTAGTTTTTTTTAATATTGTAAATATTAAACTATTCAAAAACTTGTTTAACAGGAAATAAAAGAAATTATCTAGAAGATGAAGCATAGACATTTCATGGTTTTTGTTGCATTTTCAAACATCAACAGCGTATTTCTTTTAATTTTCAATTGTTCTAATTTATCCTATAAGTTTTGATAATTAATTGAAGTTAATTTTTTTTAATTTGGTATATTTTCATATGTAAATTAGGCTGTAATTTTGCTTTGTCTTTTCTATAGTATTATGATATTTAGCTATTGTAAAAATTGATGATATTATAGAAATTCTAATTTTCCTAATCCCGGGATTGAATCTAAGCAATCCCGAAATCCCGGGATTGGAAATTAGTCTCGGGATTGTAATCCCTACTTATGACCTATGATGAAAATTTGTTTGCGGTGCATTTTAATGATGTTACGATGCTCCAAACATAATTAAATTACGAAGCGTTTTACAATATGTATTTTGCAGATTATGAAGTGTATAGAATTATTTTTTTATTCTCAGAGGGGCCCAAAAGAATTCTTAGAGAACAGATTAAGGTCAATAATTGCTCGAAATGTGTTTCCAGGAGCGGTATGCATTTCTAAACTTATCTAATTTCGAGTGTATTAGGTGGTGGTTATAAATACTATAGATCGAACGCAGCACGAAAGAATTCGCACAGATTACCGAATGTGGACAGCAGTTGCTAAAAATAGATTTTTACCGCGTTATGCGTTTTTTAAACTGCTTATTTAGATATCTCATTCCATTGCATGAAAAATAAAATTCCTTAATAAAATTCTGTTAGTGTTGGAAAAGATTTCATAATCTATACGTGGTGCGTGATTTTTTGTTCTTCTTTTTTACTACGGATCGCTCTCTGGTTTGGCTCTAGTTTTTAACCAACTTTCAAAGGAAGAGCTTACACAATTCGTTTATATGTTTTTTTTTTTAGTTTTCTTTTTCCACGCATAACTCTTCAAAAGGTAGTCCAATTTTCTTACTTTTTTTACTCGAAAGGTCTGCAGTTGCGATATTATTAGTCAATATCTAAAACTGATATGTTTGTCTGGTGTCTGTCTGTCAGTTTTCATGGCCTTTTTTTACTTCACAGGGTTTACTTTCGAAATAATGGACAAATAGTCACGAAATTTTAATAGGGTGTTAAGATACATATTTTACGTTTTTAAAATAGCCGTCGTACCATGCATAGTTTTATTAATATTATTATTATTAATATTATTATTACAGGGGCAGCTTAAAAATTTTAATGTACCGTCGTCTCTTGTGCATCAAAGAAAGCGATATTGACAACAATGAAATTTAAAATGAATGTGGATTATGCAAGGGTCGCATTGTATAGGGAAAATTTTATTGTTCCTACCAGAACCCTTAATCAGTAATAGTAGGGTTTGAAATGTCGTAAAATGTGGCTCCAGCTCGATTGACGTGCCAAGTTTGATATTTTTGTTGTACTGTGAAGGTTTTGACATTGAAGGATTCCAAATACCGTAGGTGCCATTTTTTATACACATTTTTGGGGGGTGATTTTCAAGATGGCGTCCAAGATGGCTGCCATTTACTGACTAATTTAATATTTGAGGTATATTATTGACCAATATGTCAAATTATATGTTTTCAGGGTCAAGAAATGCAAATATATAATAAAATTAGGAGTAAATTGAGTTTTTGAAGTGTTTTAAGCGATAAGATGCAAATAAACCACAAAAATATGCACGACATTAGATGTACAAGCGTTTTATTAACCAGTTATACACAACCAAAGTATTTAAATGAAATAACATAAATTATTGAAGATATTGAAAAAAATTATTAAAAATAGCATTTATATGTACATACAGTACTGGGGTGTTATGTATCCTCTTCTGAATCATTGCTATCGCTGTGATGGTATTGATAGTCCTTTGTATTGTTGCAATCACTGCATTTGCAAAGGGCAGTACAAACCAGAGAATTCTTTAAGCAAGAACATTTCCCATTTATACATGTTCTCTTACACTCACATTTCACAAGTTCAATAACTCCTTTGGGAGTAGGTAACTCCAGTCATTTGACTGAAGAAATTACTCCTTCGCCATTTTCCCCCAACCATTACCAATAAGGGGGGTTATTGTAGGTCGAGGATTTCTGTAGCCCTTTCAATGGTGCAAATTAAGTTTGATCTTAGAATATGTGACTTCAATGCTCCAAGGGTTGGTGGTAATTTCTCCCCCTCGAAACTTTAGGTTCTGAAAAGGTGCCATCTTAACTCTGAAAATCCTTTAAAAATTACTATTTTTCAAATAAGTCCAGTCGGTAAATTTTTCAAACAACGACAGATTGGATAATGGATCAAATTAGGTTCCCCAAGTTCTTAAAAAGCTGTTATAATATTATCATCACACTGAAGATTGATGTACACTTTTATCCACTTCTGTTTTGAAATGCCTACAAATTTTCCTGCCAACTCTCCACCAGTATATAAATGTAAACCTAGTAAACCCTTTGCTTTTATGAGTACCTATTGCTCGACATCTTTCATTAATATTAATTTTTCTGTGTTTGTTGCCTCGACCAGTAACAAAACTGATTTCACTGCTTACTAGATGACTTGAAACCAAGTCAGCCAGCAATATGAAAATGTCAGTATCTTGCGAAAATACATTGATCTCATAATTGTCATGATGGTTCACTATATCAAGTACATGAAGATGTATAATGGTGTCTGCTTCTTTATGTGTATGATCACATAATTCTGAATCGAAAACATTCTCATGGTTACTGTATGCCTTACTGCCAATAACGACAAAAATTTTCTTCTCACTAGCAGCAAAAACCTATAGTAATTTATTCCCGATATAATCAGCTGTAATTTTGTTTCATTATGTGAAAGAAACGTCTTTAATGAAACAAACGTTATATTGGTACTATTTTTAATAGTAAATCTAAAAGGTTCTGTCGCCCCCAATCTTTTCTTACCAGTTTGCTCCTTCAATGAATGCTCAAGGTATTGGTCAACTATTATTCTCCCTTCAGTGTATCCGCTTGTCATTTTCATAATGATCTCGGTAAAAGCATTTGCGAAGTCTTCACAAGCTTTCATGGAAAGTGTCTTTTTTACTGATTGTAAGATTGCCATTCCGTCTATAATACAAACTTTTTCTATCGGAGAAATAACAGAGGATTCTAATGATTCAAGTATGGGTGATCGATTATATTGCTCTATTTCTGCAATGAATGAACATTGTCAGATGGAATATGAAGATATCCATCAGAAGAAAATAATGATCTTGGTATTACAAAAAACTTGTAGTTTCCAATTGCATCTTTTAGGTTTGTAGACATTTGAGGTCTTGATTCCATAACAACAAGAAAACGAGCAAGAAGTTTCCTATCTTCTCGAATTAGTCTATCTCTTACAAATTCTTCGAATTCCAATTGGCCCTTTTGGTCGACGATTCATAATATCATCCTTCGCAGATTCTGGAACTTTCATAGAGGATGCAATATTCATTAGTGTGGTATTATCTTGGAAAGGGTTTCCTCCACAATGATCCTGATTAATCTTCATGACGATGGCTGTGTTGTGAAAAATTCTTAGCTACATGGAAGTCCGAAGTTGATAGTGTTTCCTGGGCTGCTTGGAGACTTCATATGGACAGTACTTTTCAAAGTAAGTTGAAACAATGAGTAATACTTCTGGTGCACACAAGAAATACCTTTCGAGGGCGTTTTCATTCTGAGTTAAACCAATAACTCCAACAATGTTCTTCAGTTCTTTGATTTTCTGTTCCAACTTCTGTTCTGAAAATAGTTTCGTAAGCGGCACATTGGCTTTGGATACTGCAAAACAACCAGATTCGAGAGCATTCCATATTTCTGGATATGTTGTTTTAATGTCCTTCATCTGTGCTATGTATACTGGAATGAGTCTGGCATAATGAAATGAGTCATGAGCAAAATAATACTTGATTTGTTCCTTTAATGACGCGATATGCAATGTCCAATCTCCTTGACGAGTGGCACGGATGAAACGTAACAAAGATCCAAATTGGTTCATATATTGTAGTAAGAACTTTGCCATATCACCACTGCTTTGTGTAATATGTGGAAGACGATTTTTTTCAACTAGTACTCTGATCTCTTCAAACAAAGTTGTAGCTTCAACTTCACAATTGTGCAATTTCTCACGTAGTGAGTTGCATTTTTCTTACAGGGAGATAATCTCTGTAGAATGTGGCAGTGTTTCAAAGAGAAGGTCGTAGCATGCCAAAACGATAGTCCTGTGAAAATCTATGCCTTTAGTACATTAGTAATTTTGTAGCAAATTTACAAATAAATAATAAATAACACAATTTATGCGTATTTTGATTGTAGATTTTCATTTTGTGACCCCAGAAACATATAATTTGATATACTGGTCAATAATATCCCACAAATATTAAAAAAGTCAGTAAATGGCAGCCATCTTGGACGCCATCTTGAAAATCACCTAAAAAATGTGCAAGAAAAAAATGGCACCTAAGATATTTGGAATCTACGCGTCAAAAGCTACAAAATAAAATAAAAATATCAAACTTTGCACAAAAATCGAGCTGGAAAACATTTCAGACCCTACTATAATCCTCATGATCATTTTATTTAAAATATGCTACAGAAAGGTACAATGAAGATATTATTTTCAAAATAGTAATAGTGGTAGGAACAATAAAATTTTCACTATGGAATACGACCCCTGATTATGTAGTTCTTATGCATCATAGTCCGAATTTACTCAAATTCGACCAGACCCCCGGTTTGGGCTAAGGGTAGCCTTTTTTCCGTTCTCGGTCGGGTTGACTCTAATTGTTTAGGGTTCAGTTTGGGTTTTGACTGTTGCGGGTCGAATTTGGATTTTTATAAAAAGATAAAATTGGCATTAGAAGTATAATTACAGAGTATCTTTTAATATTGCCTTAAAATATGGAATAATGCAATAAGTTACGAGGTTGAAGTGCGTCGCATTCGGCTTGACATCAAATAGAACTTTTTAAATTTCGGTGGCTATAACCGGATCTGTGCAGGACTCTAATATGTATAACAATACAGGGTTGCCACAAAAAGAAGGCAAGGAACAATCTCTTAAAGTCCTTTTTTTTTCGATAAAAGTTCCTTTTTTCTTTTTAGATGCGTTCATAATTATATAAATACGTAGCACCTATAGTCGTCGTTCGGTCCGCCCGTTTGTCTGTTCGTATCTCTGTTCACCCGTCAGCAGAGCAAAAACTACCGAACCGAATAGTCTGAAATTTTAAATATATAATTGTTGCAAAATGTTGTCGAGTCATTTCAAAGTTTATGAAAATCGGATGTCTAGTTTAATGACAGGGACAGTCAAAAGTTTTCCGTTTCATTACGGCCAATGGGAAAAAATTATTTCAAGTGCATTTTAATAATGTTACAGCCTTTCTAACAGAATGAAATTGATATGCACTTATGAAGTGCACTAATATATACATTCAGTACAATATGCGCTGCAAAAAGTATTTATAAAAATAGTTATAGTACGAACGTACCTCATTTGCCACGTCTGACGTGCAATTTCCAACTTGTTTTGGTTTTTTTCTTGCGGCGGTGAGGATTGGGCCGGGTGGGCGTTATTTCTTCCGGTCTATCTGCGGGTCTGTTTTGGATTGTTTTGGTTTAAACCAGGCATGTCAAACACGCGGCCCGCGGGCCACAACTGGCCCGCCGACAACTTATTTGTGGCCCGCGAAGCCTTTGGCACTTTACCTGTATTTAATTCAATTGTTAGAACGTGCATGCTGAAAATATACTTTGGACGAATAGACTTGCACGAACCGCGGTCTTAAAGATAGCAATAATCCGAAATTCGAATATTTCGAACAATTGTAAAAAGTTACAATTTTCATTTTAAATCGACAAATTATGAATGTGTATTTTCTAAAGACTACCAATAGACAAAGTGCTTGGAGTTTTCATTTGAAATTAAGAGCACCTGAGTAAATTTCAACCTCAGAGTAAATTTCATAATGCTATCTTGTTATTTAATAGTAGCATTAGGGTTTTCCAATAGAGTTTATTACTTATACAAAATGATTTTAAAAAAGAAAATGAATTTCATTTTAAATATGCCAGACATTATTACAAGCCAAGCCAATGCTTAACGCGTAACATCCATCGAAATTGTACAAGGAACATAAAATGAATTTTTGAAACGAAAGAACGGTTCGAAAAAATAAATTTCGAAACTCTGGTGGAGAACCCAGCAACAGCATGGTCATTCCAGTGTTTGGAGGATATGAAGCCCAATGCTAGATCAAGATTAGTGTGTACAATAAAATTTTAAAATAAATGCAATTTAGAATATTCTATTAAACTTTATAGATTTTTGTTGAAAAGTAATTCTGAGTATTTTTTTTCTGAGAAATAACATAAAATAAACAATGTATAATAATAACTTTGGAATTTTGTGCTAAATTTTTGTTTAACATGGCTACGTTTTGAACGAAGAAATTTTATTCTATGCAACGGTAATAATATTATTTAGCCTATTTAATGTGGTCCCAGCTTTCTATATAATACTTAATTTGGCCCGCGGCTTTGTATACGATTCTTAATTTGGCCCGCAGCGGTAAATGAGTTTGACATGCCTGGTTTAAACTCTATTATTTAGAAGGAAGTTCAGAATATTTTTTAAATTTTTAATACGAATATACATTCATATTACATCATTATCAAATAACATCGATGTTTAAGATTATAGACAATTGTTTTATAAATTTGTATTCGAGTACAATACTATGAAAGAGTAATTATGCATCCAATTTATTTTATTAGCAAATTGAATTTATGTTACTGGGGTTGATTGTACATAGGGTTTTATGTTTAAGGGGGTCCGGGACACAAAAATCTTCAAAGTTTCTAAAAAAAAAATTATTGCATTAAAAAATTCTCTCTTTTTTTCTTCTTAAAATGGCGTTTAAATCGTGTTTCTATCTTAATTGGAACAAGAAATATTAATTTTTTTGTTTTGGTTTGTTTTCAAAATCTAACATTCAAACAATGGTTACCACGGAAACGACTTCTTGTGAAAATGCGTTTTTTTTGCATGATGGATTTGTTCACCATTTTTCGTATTTAAAATAAATGATTCAAACTTCGAACATGTCTTTTTCAATTGTTTTACTTTAATTTTGATTTAATAAATTTGAAAAAATATATATTTATTTTTAAAAATATGAATTTTTTTTTTAAGTTACATAATTTTTTTTAAGTTTTTACTTTAAATATCTTTTAATTTTTATTTAAATTAATATTTTTAAAAATGCTGAATCAAAATTCAAACTTATATATTTCTGTTTATTTAAATGAAAGAAAAATGAAATTCTACAAATAATATTTCGAGTTACAACGATTTTAAATTACCCTATTTTTTTTAATAAATTTAATTTTTTTTTAATTATGAGAAGTTTTATCACGTGATTTTGTTTACGAATGATATGGTTAACCATTACAAAAAAATTTCAAAATTTTAACTTAATAAATAACTAGTTGGATGTGCCAATCCCAAAACTTTCTTCTATCTTATACATCTTAATATTTCAAAAACTAGCTACACATGTTAATACTTCAATATTATTAGTTCATTACTATACCAACTTTGATTTTCATCTTAAATTTCTGCTTCAGTCAATTAAATGAACTAAAAACGAGTTAATCTATATCATGATATTTGTTAAAATTAATAGTTTTTCTTTATTCTGTTGTTATCAGATGTTTGTGAATAGCCGGCTTAGCAGGAAGTGAGTTCCCGCCTTTGCACAAGCCGCCGATAGACAATAGAACAACGAAAAATCAAGAAAAGTATACAAATATCGCCATCACAGAGCCCCATTACTGCGCGATATTTCCAAATTCAAGGAGGACCTGTTGGCCAAAGCCAAAAACATGCACAAAAAATTTGGTTCAATTGTATGCATATTTTATACAATTTTCGATTTACAATAAAGAAAATGGTACAGACATCGTAATTATAGCGCACCCTTCCAGCGGAATTTTTCCAAATTCAGGGAGGACCTTCATGCCATGAACAAAAAGAAACACAAAAAATTTGGCTCAATTCTCTGCATAACTTCATACACTTTTCGATGGTATAATATTCAAAATGGCACGAAAATCGCTATTACAGCGCCCCCTACCCGCAATTTTTTTCCAAATTAAGGAAGGACCTGCTTGCCATAGCCAAGAACTTAAAATAAAAATTTGGTTCAATTCTATGCATAACTTCATACACTTTTCGATGGTACAATATGCAAAATCGCTATTACAGCGCCCCCTAGTGGCAATTTTTTTCCAAATTCAGGGAGGTGCTGCTTGTCATAGCCATAAACTTAAAATAAAAATTTGGTTCAATTCTATGCATAACTTCATACACTTTTGGATGGTACAATATTCAAAATCTCTGTTACAGCGCTCCCTACCGGCGAATGTTTTCCAAATTCAGGGAGGATCTGCCTGCATAGGCAAAAAACTTAAAATGAAAATTTGGTTCAATTCTATGCATAACTTCATACACTTTTGGATAGTACAATATTCAAAATCGCACAAAAATCGCTGTGACAGCGCCCCCTACCGGCGAATTTTTTCCAAATTCAGGGAAGACCTACCTGCCATAGCCAAAAACTTAAAATAAAAATTTGGTTCAATTCTATGCATAACTTCATATACTTTTGGATGGTACAATATTCAAAATCGCACAAAAATCGCTGTTAAAGGGCCCTCTACAGGCGAATTTTTTCCAAATTCAGGGAGGACCTACCTTCCATATCCAAAAACTTAAAATAAAAATTTGGTTCAATTCTATGCATAACTTCATATACTTTTGGATGGTACAATATTCAAAATCGCACAAAAATCGCTGTTACAGCGCCCCCTATTGGCGAATTTTTTCCAAATTCAGGGAGAACCTACCTGCCATATCCAAAAACTTAAAATAAAAATTTGGTTCTATTCTATGCATAACTTCATATACTTTTGGATGGTACAATATTCAAAATCGCACAAAAATCGCTATTACAGCGCCCCTACAGGCGAATTTTTTCCAAATTCGGGGAGGATCTGCTTGCCATAGCCAAAAACTTAACATAAAAATTTGATTCAATTCTATGCATAACTTCATACACTTTTTGATGGTACAATGGCGACAGACACACGGACAGACGGACACACGGACAGACAGACATTTTCTATAAACATATTTTTTGGGATCTCTGACCCCTAAAACATGTGAATCCGTCGAAAACCGAAAGTCGAAAAAAATTTCGATTACAATACTTTCTTCTATTGAAGATAGAAGAAAGTAAAAATTATTTTAAAATGTGTCCCGGACACCCTTAAAGAAAAATCAGATTAATGATCTGGGGAAGTTCAAATTATTAATTAAGTGGTCCGAAGATATCCGAAAGTTTGGTTGAACGCTGCACTACCGTATATAACCCTGACTGACTGAACATTAACTTACTGAAGAAGTTCACGCACAATGTCGGGTCAAATTAAAAAAAAAAACTGTTTTAGAAAATTTCGATTTTTCCAGAAAAGTTTTTGCTTTTATATAGTGGCATCGATTATATAAACTTGCGTGATAGTAACAATTATTTTAAACTCACTTACTTTCTCTGCATAATAAAAAAGAGGAAACGGATGTTGGGACCAGCTGATTATGCATAATCAGCTGGACATATTTTCGCTTCACATGCTCTGAAAAAGAAAAAAAAGAAAAAAAAATGGAGGATCCTACATTTTGAACTATTTTTGGATAGAGATGGGAAGAGTAAAACGCAAAGAGAAAATTATTACCACTTGTAATTCCTCTCTGGAATAAATTCAGAACGTGCAGGAAATGCTTTCAGAAAAATCTTGCATTTGGATTTTTATTGATTCAAGAAATCTAAGTGTGTTCAAATTAATTCAATGTCTCAGAATCAACATGTGTTTTTTCACACTGTTTGAGTGAGATCTGCATCGCCAAATGAGAGTTGCTTGGCAATGTTACTCTTGTTAAGCATCATCTTAGTTAAAGCAGCAATAGTGCCAGATAACAGACATTTGGTGACATATAGATGTTGCATAATAAGTATTGAAAACACACGTTGCATCTGATCAACTCTGCTAGGTAAAGGGTTAAATGATTTTTTCATTATTCATTAAAATTCTGTAAATTATTCATGGTATAATATTAGCATTTCCGCATGCGTATGGCGTAATCATAACTATCTTATAACCGGAAAAGTCTCTTTGAATAATATTAATAATTGCGTATTTCGAAATATTCATGAGCACTTTACGTTACTAAAAATAAAAGATTTCTTACATAAGTTCAGTTCTTGTAAATATACATATTTTTACGTTTATTTTTAATTTTTTCCTGCTTCGCTGAAAATGGGTTATGCATTAATTTCATCACACTTCAAGAAGGAGGGAGAAAGTCCAAAAAGTGTAACAGAGGCAGGGGTGGGGGTTAGCACGTCGTGATGTCCAGACTGTGCTTAATTTTTAAGCTGTTGTACTTCTTTGTTGGTAGTGAACATTAAAATATTGGGTGAAATCCACCGGAGATCATAAATACTGCGCGCCGGAGCCCATCGGAACCGCTCTTCCAAAAACCAAAGCCTAAAGTAATTTTCCTTTCCCTCCCATCTCTAATCCTTTGCGTTATTTCCTACAAAATCGCCTGTACATATGTGAGGTAACGTGTCGCACAAGTAATAGCATTTCTATATATAGCGCTCGCAAGTGTGGTTTTCTTTATCAATGGTTTCTGAACAACGATGAGGAATGCCAGAATAGACCGAAACCATATTTGCCGATTTTATCGTATTATGTTGACTCGCTGTTTTTTGTTCATGTTCGTCAATTATCCTTAATTTTAATATTGCTAGCTCCACGCGGTCTTTAATTTCCGCCGAAGCTGACAGAAGCGTAGCTCCAGTACTTAATTTTTAGTGTATATTTAAATATTAGTCGGAATTCGGAACACACCGGAATTTATAAATACTGTGTATCAAATCCCACCGGGCTGGTTTGACACAAAGAAAACCTTGTTGAGTATAGGATTTTCCGAAAATTTCCCATTACTGATTTTAGTGTTTTTGATCTGTTATGTTTCTTACATATGAAATATATATGCATAGAGATATAGTCAAAATATATTAAAAATTTTCTTTTTCCGAAGAAATTGCTTTAAATTTTGCAAACAATGTATGAAATATAAATATGCGGGTGAAAGTAACGAAGGGATATATCGTGGTTATTATTACTGCAGAATATTAGAGCTCCCGGTACTTTTTTTGTCAGAAATTAAGTCCTGTGTCCAGAGCCCAATTAACCTCTGAAACTAGGAGAAGATAAGTATAATTTTGGTGGCTTCTTTCATTCGGGAAAAATTCACTAAATGCTACATACACAGAAACTCACCAATTCAACAAATATTATTTCCGGGAGTGGTTTAGCTGAGTTCACGTATATCAATATTATAAAGAACAAACGTGTCCGTGCGTAACACTGACGTCATTTTGACGGTGGCAACAGCAGACGATTAAATTTAACTTTTATTTTAATTTTTTAAACTTCTAAATACCGCGCATTTTCAATTTTTGCACCATCGAAGAGGGAAAAAAAGGTACTTTGAAATGCAATTTGTTTGAAAACGATATATCAATTTATTTGAAAACTGTATCGCAATTTACTGAATTTTTATTGCTTTTAAATTGATTTTTCAAGCATGATTTTTTTTTCCAAATCTATCTCTATCGCGCGCAGACGATTACGAAAGATAAATCCGTTTGCACTTAAATTAATATAAATAGCTCATCATTTGATTCCGGCTTATATTCCATAACGGAATTCAAGCGTTCATCAATAAATAAATAAAACCTTAATTTAAGATCGTGCGCAGACGATTATGAAAAATAAATCCATTTGCACTTAAATTAATATAAATAGCTCATCATTTGATTCCGGCTTGAATTCCGTTCCGGCTTATATTCCATAACGGAATTCAAGCATTCATCAATAAATAAATAAAACAATAAAATATAAATAAAACCTTAATTTAAGATCGCGCGCAGACGATTACGATAGATAAATCCGTTTGCACTTAAATTAATATAAATAGCTCATCATTTGATTCCGGCTTATATTCCATAACGGAATTCAAGCATTCATCAATAAATAAATAAAACAATAAAATATAAATAAAACCTTAATTTAAGATCGCGCGCAGACGATTACGAAAGATAAATCCGTTTGCATTTAAATTAATATAAATCATTTGATTCCGGCTTATATTCCATAACGGAATTCAAGCATTCATCAATAAATAAATAAAACCTTAATTTAAGATCGCGCGCAGACGATTATGAAAAATAAATCCGTTTGCACTTAAATTAATATAAATAGCTCATCATTTGATTCCGGCTTATATTCCATAACGGAATTCAAGCATTCATCAATAAATAAATAAAACCTTAATTTAAGATCGCGCGCAGACGATTATGAAAAATAAATCCGTTTGCACTTAAATTAATATAAATAGCTCATCATTTGATTCCGGCTTATATTCCATAACGGAATTCAAGCATTCATCAATAAACAAATAAAACATAAATAAAACCTTAATTTAAGATCGCGCGCAGACGATTACGAAAGATAAATCCGTTTGCATTTAAATTAATATAAATAGCTCATCATTTGATTCCGGCTTATATTCCATAACGGAATTCAAGCGTTCATCAATAAATAAATAAAACAATAAAATATAAATAAAACCTTAATTTAAGATCGCGCGCAGACGATTACGAAAGGTAAATCCGTTTGCACTTAAATTAATATAAATAGCTCATCATTTGATTCCGGCTTATATTCCATAACGGAATTCAAGCGTTCATCAATAAATAAATAAAACCTTAATTTAAGATCGTGCGCAGACGATTATGAAAAATAAATCCATTTGCACTTAAATTAATATAAATAGCTCATCATTTGATTCCGGCTTGAATTCCGTTCCGGCTTATATTCCATAACGGAATTCAAGCATTCATCAATAAATAAATAAAACAATAAAATATAAATAAAACCTTAATTTAAGATCGCGCGCAGACGATTACGAAAGATAAATCCGTTTGCACTTAAATTAATATAAATAGCTCATCATTTGATTCCGGCTTATATTCCATAACTGAATTCAAGCATTCATCAATAAATAAATAAAACAATAAAATATAAATAAAACCTTAATTTAAGATCGCGCGCAGACGATTACGAAAGATAAATCCGTTTGCATTTAAATTAATATAAATCATTTGATTCCGGCTTATATTCCATAACGGAATTCAAGCATTCATCAATAAATAAATAAAACCTTAATTTAAGATCGCGCGCAGACGATTATGAAAAATAAATCCGTTTGCACTTAAATTAATATAAATAGCTCATCATTTGATTCCGGCTTATATTCCATAACGGAATTCAAGCATTCATCAATAAATAAATAAAACCTTAATTTAAAATCGCGCGCAGACGATTATGAAAAATAAATCCGTTTGCACTTAAATTAATATAAATAGCTCATCATTTGATTCCGGCTTATATTCCATAACGGAATTCAAGCATTCATCAATAAACAAATAAAACATAAATAAAACCTTAATTTAAGATCGCGCGCAGACGATTACGAAAGGTAAATCCGTTTGCACTTAAATTAATATAATTAGCTCATCATTTGATTCCAGCTTATTTCATAACGGAATTCAAGCATTCATCAATAAATAAATAAAACAATAAAATATAAATAAAACCCTAATTTAAGGCATATAATCGAATTTCGCACTTAATACACTGAAATAAGCAAAATCAAAAAGGCTGATTGTAGATAGCGATAGCGATCTTTGGCGATTTCTTCGGCTGTTAATTCTTGACATAAGGCCATTAATGAAAATATCGTTTTTAATAAGTTTTAAAACTTTATTCGAACGCATTATTGCTATTTTTCATATAAATATAATTTTTAGTATTGTTAATGGACATTCTAAAAAATATATTAAATATCTAAAAAAATATATTAATCTATTAGAGTTATCAATTAAGAAAGGGGAAAAAAAGCAGTAGACCCGTGCGAGGATTTCTCGCCGTATTCTTTGAGATTGTTTGCTGTAACGTTTTTTCATTAGTTTTTGATTAACTGTAATTCTTTTTATCAAACAACGCTTTTTAGCAATATACAGTATGACTTCAATATCTGGCATTCAGAAATCCGGCATCAAAACCATCTTTTCCCTTCCTTTTTCTTCTATACTTTCAAGTTATGGAAAAAGAAATCTAGCAATCAGTTTAAAGTTATTATTACTTCTAGGAAAAGGGACACAAATTTATGTATGACAGATATTTTATATCATTAAAAATGGACTCAAGGGGCGCAAAAAATAAGGTTTTAAGAAGAAAAAAATCATAACTTCGTCAATTCACAAGATATCAGATCCACTTAAATTTACTATCTTAGAAGATTTATAATCTTCTTAATATTATCTACAACTTTTATATTGACAAGTTCTTGATAAGATCAAGCGTTAGAAAAAAAGGAGGGGGAGGGGGGTTGTAGAAGAGAAAAAAATCACATTAACATAATTCTGATAAAACCAACTCTTACAGAAAAATGAAACTGTCAAACTGGGTTTATCTCTAATCTTGATTTAGTTTTTGTTGTCGAAATTAGTATTTACCTTCGAAATCTACCTGTGCCTGTAAGCCAATCCGGCAGGGATTTTTATTTTACCCCCAACTTTACCATAGCTTATAACTTATTAATTTTTTTTTTTCAAAAAAAAAATGTATTTTTTCAATATATCAATAAATATGTTGCAAAAAAATTAATGGCAAATATATATATATATATGAAAACTATTCTCTTGGTCATATTGGTTGTTTGAGTACAGGAGAAAAAAAAATTTCAGCTTTTAGCTTTTTTTCTCACAGAAAACAACCGATTTGCTTATATCATTGAATTCTGTACTCTTGAAAACGTAATTCAATATATAAGTTTTTCAATTATTTTTTTCGGTCTCCATATTCTTCTTTTTTTCTTCCATATTAATTCTTGTAATTAAGTATAAGGCACTTTATTTTATACATACAGTTGTATATTATAGGTTTGTGGTATCCATTTTTATTGTCATTTCATTCACAATATTGCGGTTTTTGATGATGGTCGGTAATGTTGAATTAATGGTTATATATATATATATATATATATATATATATATATATATATATATATATCGAGCTTGACAAAAAACCCAAAATGTATGGCCTATAAACCAGAATACCCCCTTAATGGATAGTGTATATTAAAAGCCATATTCTGGTTTGTGAACACTGATTAATAGTACACTACAAAAACTACTTGAAAACGTTTCCGAAAGTCAGTATTAGCAAAAGGAACTTTTATTTTATAAATGCTTTTTTAAATCTCGAAAATTATATGTTTCCGGGATTTCGAAAGATAATAAACGTTTTTCGAAATCATGGGGTAACTTGGAAGAGGTTATTGTATATTTCCGCTCGTGGTTATATTATTTTTTCGTATATTAAGTAATATTTAGCTATTTTTTACAGTGAAATAAAAGCCATTGATTAAAACATTATGAATTTTTATTCGGGTAGCAATAAAAATATGTTACCCCACCCCCTTTATTACTTGGTTAGAGGCTGTACAAATATAACGTTATCAACTTTTTGGTAATTTTGGACCCCCTCCTCCCCTTACGATATCATACGTTATCATCCCTCGAACCCCCCCCCCCCCCCCCCCCCCCCCGTAATGATATCATTATCAATGTCTATTTTCTTTTCTTTGGAGTGATATACAAATATGGTTGGTTACATTTATTTTTCGCATACTTTATTGATTTAAATGAAGAGAAGTCGATAAAATATAACTTTATATATCAAATAATCCTTAAAAGAAATAGTCACTGTTTTAAAAGTATTTGATAATAGCTTTTTGTTACATAATGCATTCAAGAGTAATAATGTCTTCTTGCACTTGTCCCTACACGGGACGGGGCAGATAGTACTTCTCATCAACAAAACAGGTTGGCAACATTCTTTCTCTTTTATTTACAAGTAAGCACAAGCATCATTTCAAACATACTTAGCATATCGTTTGTCGAACAGTGGATTATATATGCATACACGTATGACAGAAGAATAGTAATGCCAAAGGTTGGGTTATTCCATATTTTGGAATTAAATAATTTTAAAATCCCTAAATGATTTTAATAATAATTTTGTTATTTTCATAAAAATAGATAAGTCTAAAAAAAGATAACATACTATTTTGATGACCAATGATCATATTTTTTTGTCCAAGCTACAAATACAAAGGGGAAATTTTGGCAGGATAAAAAAGATAACGATATCAAAATTCGAATCCCCTCCCCCTAGAGATATTTTACGATATCATGTGCCAACCCCCCCCCCCTCCTCCCCTAAAATGATAACGTTATATATGCATAGCCCCTTACCCAGATCCCAAAAGTATCAAAATGTCCGCCCCTTCCCGCTCCAGAAGATTTTGATTGTTTCCTTATGGTTGGTTCAAAAGGGAAAATCCGACGGATCTCCGCAGAAATCCATAATGTCTACAAAAATTTCTCACGGCGAAAATCTCTGAATCCAACACTAGTCAGCTTTTTGTTGTTGTTATTCAATATGTATAAGGAATTTTATATCATTTTAATAAAATAAAACTTGTTCATATAATCAAAATTTCATAAAAATTCACTTTTGAATATCACTACAAAACCCTTTTAAATCGATTTTTTAGCACAATTTCCATTATTTTTATTTATTATTTTTATTCTAGTTATTATTTTTATCATTTATGTATTTATATCTAAAAAAAAAAAATTCCCACTGCAGGTGACTGAATGCCAAGATGCCTCTTGAGAACAATGGGAATAAATATGTCCATTTTTCATCTTCTTTTCTTGGCAATCAAAGTTCCATTAACATCCTGTAGGTCAAAGCGTCAATTGCCTTACTAGTAAAATAACTTTTTTCTTGAATTAGAGAATAATGACCTGTAATTACACTTCTATTTTTAGGGAAGATGTGTTTGTGTGTTTAAATGCGTTTATTTCGGATGGTATTGCATTCTTCTATAGCATAAATAAGGAGCATAATTACATAACTTGTGCACTTAAATTACCGAAAATCAATACATAAGTAGATTGACTATATTTTTGGAGAAAATGGAGGACAAATAAGAAATTATCTCAGAATAAGAAAAGCCTTTTTTACTACAGGTCAGTATGGTTTTCATTTGTTCGGCTTCAAAGAAAAAATACAATTATACAATACAAGATATCCCAAAAAGGGTTGAAACACTCTTTAATTTTTTACCTGTTGGAAATAAGTAGGGCATGTAAGTTTAAAAAGTTTAAAAAACAATTTAAGAAACAAGTTACTGTTAATGAAATAATCTTCCCATTAATTAAAAAAAAATGCACTTTTGACATTTTTATATCTTTCTCGTAAACAAAATTGATCAATTAGAAAATTGTTCATTCCCCCCCCCCCCCCCAAAAAAAAAAATGAAAGAAAATGCATTCTTGTATGATGGTTGCTATTTATATTTCTGGCCTTGGCAACACGAAGTGTTACTAGGTGACTGCAGACGATTTCAATTGAAAGTTTGATATTTTTAACCATAAATTCTTCAGAACGATTTGCCATTTTAGCTTAATTTCTGTTATTTACAGTAAATTGAAAAATTCATCTTTTGCAAAAATGGAATTGACTCGTGAACATTTTCGTGCGATTATTTTTCATAACTTTCGACGTGGATTCTCAAGACAAGGGGCTTCCGTGAACTTAATTCTTTATACAGCGATAAAGCACCATCCTGCAGCACTTTAAAAAACTGGCATAACGAATTCAATCGTGGTCGATGTTCACTCCAGGACGCATTCCGTGAAGGTCGTCCAAAATCGGTTGTTGTGCCAGAAAATGCCGATGCTGTGCGTGAACTGATAAATCAAGATCGTCATTTGACATACCGTGAGATTGAGCGATCTTTGGACATTAGTATGACAAGCATCAATAAGATATTACATGAACCTTTGGGAGTAAAAAAAAATGGCTCGCGTTGGATCCAGTATAATCTGATAAACTCTCAAAAGAAGGCTCGTGTCGATTGGCGCAAGGAAATGTTGAAAAAATACTTTCAAAGTTCATCAAAAGCTGTGTATAACATCTACACAGGTGACGAATCATGGATTTATGCATATGAGCCGGAAACAAAACAGCAATCGACTGTATGAGTCTTCCAAGATGAGCCAAATCCAACAAAAGTTGTTCGAGGAAGAAGCATATTGAAGCAAATGATTGCCTGCTTCTTCGGCATTACCGGTCACGAGACGACAGTGGCGTTAGAGCAATGCAGGACATTCAATTCTGAATGGTATACGACCATTTGTTTGCCAGAAGTCTTTGGAGAAATTTAAAAAAAAAAGCAGAAGAACAGACGAACAATTCTTCTGTTATTTTAAAGGAATTAAACTGATTGGTAAAGTTATCATACGAATTAAATATTTCCAACTGAGCGAAAAAATGCCCATGCTGGGAATCGAACCCAGATCTTTGGCTTACAAGGCCAATGCTTTACCGTTTAAGCTAACTGGGCCGACAACCAGCCAGCATATTCCACTCAGATAACCTTATTGGTGGCATCATCTGGTCTGTCATGTAGACAGCTCAACAGAATAAACCGCAGGTAAAGGAGCGCCATATAAACGATGGATACGTAGATGAACTGCTATTGGAAATATTCAATTCGTATGATAACTTTACCAATCAGTTTGATTGCATTAAAATAACAGTTCATCTACGTATCCATCGTTTATATGGCGCTCCTTTACCTGCGGTTTATTCTGTTGAGCTGTCTACATGACAGACCAGATGTTGCCACCAATAAGGTTATCTGAGCGGAATATGCTGACTGGTTGTCGGCCCATTTAGCTTAAACGGTAAAGCATTGGCCTTGTAAGTCAAGGATCTGGGTTCGATTCCCAGCCTGGGCATTTTTTCGCTCAGTTGGAAATATTCAATTCGTAGAATAATTCTTCATCATGACAATGCGAGCTCTTACACATTGACTCAAACAAAAGAATTTCTGAAAGGCCAAAACGTCGAATTGGTGATCTATCTGCCATACAGCCCTGATCTAGCACCCAGGGACTTTTTTCTGTTCCCACACATCAAAAATAATTATGTGGACAACGATTTTCGACACCCGAAGAAGCGATTGATGCAATCAAAGCGCATGTTTTGGGGTTACCCCCATCGGAATTAAAACAGTGCTTCGAAAATTGGTTCAAACGAATGCAAAAGTGTATTGATCTTCATGGAGAATACTTTGGAAACAATAAATCCACCGCGATCATAAATATTTGTTTTTTCATAACTAGGACAGAAATATAAATAGCAACCCTCGTATCTTTAAAATTTATTGATTTATAATAAAGAAAAAAAGCCGATTTTTAACTTTTCAACCCAAAACTAATGCGATTTCATCAGTAAATGTACTGACTATTCACATATTGACGATGATTTTCTTTAGATGAAAAATGAGTTAACAGGTGTGTGTGTGTGTGTTCAGTAGCGCTAACTTTTCAAAAATATTGGGTGGGCTCAAAAAGTTTCGTGTAAAATAACACATATAAGTTTTCCCATTAGTGTGTATGTTTGTGGAGAGAGAGAGAGAAGGAACAAATGACTAAAGTTGATAATTCGAAATTATCTTTTTTCTAAACAAATTATTGCAGTTTAGTTATAATTTTATAAATAATTAATGAAATTATATTTTCTATAAGGTCTTGCTTATAAATACATTAACCCGAGAGTAGTCGCGACATTTTTTAGAACGTTAGTAGTCGCGTTCGGTCCATTTGCCGCCGTTACCAGCAGGCCGAAAACGAAGGGGAAACTTGCCGGTGTTATCAGATGATCGAAAACGGATAACGTAGGGTGAAAATATTGACTGAACTTTAAAAGATTATAGCAATTATTCATTTTACAACCTTTTACAGCAAATTATTTATTTCGCTTAAGTATATATTCAGTTGGCATCTAGATAAATGTTTTTAATAACTCTTTCTTCGTTTTGCATAAATACTTAAAAGTAAATAGTAAATGATTTGATTGAATTTCTGATGTTACTATGAATCAATAATTAGTACGAAAACATTTACGAATATGAATCTAAATTCGTGATAGGGGTATTTTTATTTTTTTTTTTTTGGAAGGACAGAATCAGAGTCAGGTAGATTTTTATGATACTCCGGCACTCTATATCCATTTAATAAAATAAAATTAATAAATTTAGCATCAATATATTACACTGACATTAAATTGAACAATTAAACTGAAAATAAAAATGGAACCTATGATATGCAACAGCAAATCAAATACAATACCACTAATTCACCAGCATATTATATATATATATATATATATATATATATAATAAAGAAAAAGGTAAAAAATACTTAATTTCGAAATTATAAATGTAAATGTTGTAACTACGTTTTATTTATTTATTTTGTGGGGTGTCTATGTGTGTATGAGGGGGAAGAGGAGGGGGGCGGGCTATCGAGATTTTATGATTAAATCCATTTTTCAAATGAAAATGCACGATTTGTACTTTTTCTACTTATTTCAGGGTGGAAGCAGCGCCCCTGAATAAAAACTCTGGATACGAACTTCGCTTATATAAAGTAAATAATAAGTTATTGAAATTATATATTTAATTTAAATACATTTGCAATTGTAGATTTAAATCCTAAGATGGATAAATTATTTTAATTAATAGAATCACTGAAAGGTTCATCTTAATAGGGATGTATTTTACAGCAACTATTTAATTAAAATAAATATTCAATTGTACATTTCATAATAAGGTATTATTGTTGTAATTTATTGTTTTATAATAACATTCATTAAAATAATAAAAAAAAATAAGAAATTTTTCTCCGAAATTATAAATATGCAGCACTAATTTTATTTAAATGATTTTCTCTCATATTCTGAAAAACATTCTGAAAAATAGTTTAAACAATTGATGAAGGACAGCAAATTTAAATTTGTTAGATACCGTCCCCAAGCCTCTATTGAATTTCAATAATAATAAAAAAAAAATTCTGCGGCATTGTTTAAAAAAAAAAAAAAAAAAAAAAAAAAAAAATGTGTTTTTACTTTCAGTATGAAAATTTAAAAATAGATAAATTTTAGAAAAATACTTAAAATATTTTTTAAAATCATAGTATAAATATTCACTGAATTATCCAAAAGAGATTTTTATTTGCGTAATTTCTAACCTACATTATAAAATTCTCATTATTGTGCAAATAAATTATATGTATGTTCTTCGCAGATATACATACTACATTTCTGAGAAAACTGTTTTATCTTTTGAGTTTGTTTTATTGTACAAAAGCGATACTTTTCAGATTTTGGAAATACGGTAATTTTTTTACTGATTCCCACAAAATTCTCTTCCCTTTTTTTAATGGTTGGTTGTGTTATTGTCTGTTTTTTTTTTCATTTATATGTTCCGGTAACAAATGGAAAGCAACTTCTTTCAAATAATGATGATGAATTTCCCTTTTTTCCATATTTAAACGCTTATCAATTTGAGAATTTATTCCCGCAATGTTTGACAATGAAAAAAAAATGTAAGTGACCATCAATCAGTTTTTTGTGCGAACTGACTTCACAACTAATATAACAAAACAATTTTAAGTAACATTCTAAAAGTAAAAAAAGTACTCTATGAGCGGGTAAAAAAGCAGAAAGAAGAAAGACGAAATAACAACAGACAGAGAGTCCGTACTTCGAAGAAACTTTTCCCCGCAGATTTCGCGGAAATGGGAAAGGATGAACACGAGGGGGAAAAATTCAACTAACACAAGTGGTCGCAACGCGGTCATTTAGACCGATTGAAACTTAAGAATGCTATAAAATGCTAAGAAATAGCAGGAATGACTTGCAATTTTACTACACAAGAGTGTGAACACTCAAGGTCAGCTACACGGAATTTGGCTATCGTAACTTTAACAGGAAATGAGTTACAGGAAGATAACGAATTTCGGGCGGGGAAAAGACCAACGCGCGACTATTAACGGGTTAATATTCATTTTTAATAACATTGGAATTGCTAACAATTGAAAGTGCAAAAAACTAAATATCAAGAAAAGCATACATTTTAGACACTTAAGTGCTTTATCAATACAAGACATCAAAAACAGATAGCAAAATATGCAGGACATTTTTTTTCGCGAGAAATTTAACTATACATCCGCTGAAAGGGTTTTCAGTGCTCCTGTAAGTTGAATGAATGTCCTTACTATTTTTCAAACAAAACTATTTTGGAAATGTAAATAAAACCAAAATTCATTTCAGCGATTCAATAATTAAAAAAATAAAATAGGAATAAAATCAATTGAAATTGAGTGGGCGGAGAGGTAACATTATTGGGTCCATAAAAGCTGGCACCACTGTATGTGTTTGCAGCATAACTACATCTAAAAACACAAGCAGAGATAAAATGTAGTGTTATACCCTGGAAACATATAACTCAAAAAGAAGCAATTCATAAAGCATTCTGAAAGTTTATTTCCTCATCTTCGATACCTCTCTCCTTATAATGCTTCTGTAAATGTTTGTTCGCCACTTATATTGTTGCAAACATAGATATTCTTTTGTTTAAAGACAACTGCCTATGTATTATCGCCCGTGTTTTCTTTTTTTTACAATATCTCACAGATTTGCTAATTTTACACCTAAAATAAAATATAATTTACATTATTGAAATCTAAAAATGTGTGATAAACAACTCATGCCAGGAGCGGTGTTCGAACGTACGCTCCCTTTAGAGAACCATAATTCTCCTTTATGACGTCTTAGACCATTCGGACATCTGGAGTTCGTTCAACGTTGCCCTGAAATCTGAAATCAAACCAGTTCAAAACTGGTTTCCCACTCCGATAAGTGACAGAAAAGCATCCCAAAGGGCTCATTGCGCATGCTCAATTCAGTCGAACAAGATTAGCTTTGCGTTTTAAATACAGTGAAACCTCCATGTGCGACCACCTTTCTGAACGACCAGTTTTTCATGGAACGAAATTTATTCCCATAGGCTCAACACTAATTTCACCTCCATTCAGAGATCATTCCAGTTGAACTCCCTTCACGAGCGACCCATTTCTTTGAAGCAAATGAAACAAATTCCGTTTTTTCCTGATCGCTTGAAGAAGATTTTATTAGAAAAATAATTCCGGAGAGCGCATCATCATCTTCATCAAACTTCTAAACTAAGTTTAGATTTTTTTTTATTATTATTATTATTATTCCGGTAACTTTTAAGTGTTTAAGTGCCTTTTTAGGCAATAAATTTAACTCTGGTAACAAATTAAGAATGGCAATCAATAAACTCCCCTGCCCTATTCTGTCAGAAAACTCTCAAAGAATTAGATAAATTAACGAAATCGTCATTATTTGTTTCCGTCAAAAAAAAAAAAAAAAAAAAAAAAAAAAAAAAAAAAAAATTGCATTTATTTACTGAACTTCGAAAGGATTTGGAAATAAAAGTTATAAAAGATGAAACCGTAAAATCAAAGCAAACGTCAATGTATTCATTTTTTAAACTCTGCAGTAATTAACTTATGTAATTAACTTTTGTTTTGATACTTAAATTTTTATATTTTTTCCTAATGTGAAAAATAAATTTTAATAACATTAACTGTTACCCTTTTTGAACAATTAAAATCTAGATTTAAACATGACCTCCATTAAGAGACCACCTCTCGGAGCGACCCATTTTTATTGGACCGGAACGTGGTCGCTTTAGGGAGGTTTTACTGTATATAGATTCGTCGAGTACTTATCTAGGTATTCCATAAAACGGCTAAATTGAAAGTGTCCGGAGACTTTTGGCTGTGTAGTGTATGTATGGGCAGAAGGAAAGCTTTTAAAATATAACAAGGATTGTTATTACTGTTTATTATTATCATGTCTAAATTGACCTACAATTTTTCTTACTGTAAAGCTTATGCTGATTAGGACCCACACTAATTATGTAGTGAAATCCACCTGTTGGCAACCCTATTTAAAGAGTTAGTAATAACGCCATCAATTATGATATTAATTACGACATTTTCATGATTTAAGGGGTCTCAGGACTCTTAAAATTGGGAAAAAAGGGTAAAAAAGACCATTTTCAACATTTAATATCTCAAAATGTATATGATTTAAAAACACATTTTTTACTGGGAGGAAAGATATAAATATGGTCTTCCATTTCATGTATTTAAAAATTTTCAAGATGCAGAATTAGTATTTATAGGGGTTTTCAAACTGTCAGACATTTGTCGCGAGAAAATTGGTATAATAGCTTAAGCGCAGGAATACAAAATAAACTTTGTAACTGGAATGAAATTTTTGGGTCTATTTATACTTCAGATTGTAATAATTACTCTGAACCTAAATAAATTTGTATTTAAAGCACTTTTATATATTTAATTTAATACACTGAGCTCCATGTATAACAAGAGTTCTTAGGCTGCGGTCAGAAGCTTGCAAGGCAAATGAAGCATGCAAGGCAAATGTAAAAAATAGTCCGTGTTGTCAATGTTCGATATTAGTGTTATCATGTACTATTATCCTAATTTATGCTTCTTAATTAAGCTATACTTTTCAAATTAATAAATGATTCTCTATAATTATATAAAGAAATGCGACAAAAGGCATTTTTTGCCATACATGCGAACTAACATTATCGTTAATGTATCCTTCCACGCTGACCGCTGGAAATCATGTTGGGAAATAGGAAGTCAGATCTCCTGTTATATATGGAGTTCAGTGATTTAATATAAAGTTGTATTTAGCTAATACAAAATTGTGATAATTTCAACAGTATAATCACCTAAAAAATGTTTTTTTAGCAATAAAAATGAAATTTTAGTTTTAGTTTGTACAGACTAACGTGAAACACACGTTCTGAAATTTTCATGAAAAAATATTCAGAAGTTTTTGAAGTTTTTGAGATATCCTGCTTGTTATGCCCAAAAACGTCATTTGGAGAAAAATGACTTCAAAGTTTCGGAAACGCGTTTTTAGCTATTGAGCGGGTATAATTCTAAAAGCCATAACTTCTGTTCTAATGGGAATTTAAAGGAAACAATATCAAAATCTTCAGAAAAGGTATACGTTTAACCTCTAAAAAAATAAAATTTTCGAAAAATTTTGAAGCTTTAAGAGTTTTGAGAACACTTAAACAATAATGTATTATACACTGATTAAAATCGTATAGTTAACGATTTTCGCATTCTTTCTAGGTATTTTATTTTTCATCGACCACGTTGAATAGACTTTAAAACGCAAATGTGTAAGAGCATGAGCCACCACGCTGAACAATTTAAACGTCTAATTTAAACATAGAATTTTTACAACTATTTCATTGTTAAAGCGATGATAAACAGGCCTTTTGTTGTTAACCTGTCAATTGTGTATATTAAAATTCATGTTTAGGTTAAAACAATAGTTTACTTTTTGAGCTAGAAGAATTGAAAACCTTTCAGTTGAATTCTAGGTAACAGAACACGGAAGGAAAATAAATATTATTTTTTCTTACTATTTCTGGATTTTGCTGCTGATTTGACGTTTACCTTTTAAACTAACATACGTGAATCTTGTTTGAATAAATAGTTGTGTCTTCTTTTTTGGCAGAAGACAAAAAAAAAAAAAAAAAAAAAAAACTAGAAAACAGGAATTCTGCTTTTTCAGAATTTAGTGTCGCCCCCGATGATATATATAGTAGAAAACATATTTCAATATTAAGACTTAAAACACACGAAACCTAATTTCGGTAATTTTCCTATTTTCGCCGAAAAGGAAATCGAAAACGAAAATGTCTAAAATTTTTTTAAGTAATTAATACATACATAAAAATACAGAATTATTAATTAATTATGCGTGCAATTTTACGTGTGGCCAAAGTTGGGTCTCTGCGCCTATGTCCAAAACTTTTTATTTTCATATAATATAAAATGTAATTAATTCATCTAGGGCACAGAATCATTTTTTAATTATAAGAATTTCATTTAATTAAAAAATGTTTTAGTGATGCATACCTCGATTTAATTTTTAGGTCATCTGTTATACTAGAACTTTTTTCAAATAGTATTCGAAACACTTCTGCGGTTTCAAACTAAAATTTTTCTATTATTATTAAGTCTGCAGCTTTTAATGAACACCTGAAAAGAGCCTTCAAAGCTTAGTCACATATGCATTGATTGCTTTATAATTTGCACTCACGTCTTGAGTCAGTCATGACTGTTAATTATAAACAGTGAAATTCATAGCAATAAATAAAGAGCGTCTCATTTGAGCCGATACTGCTCAAAACAATGAGTCATGTTGAAAATTTCCGAAAGAAAAAACCAGATTTTTGGAATACAGACAGTTTCCGTCCGGCCGAATTTTCGTCAGCATTTTCGCCGAAACTTAGATTTTCGGCCGAAAGCGAAAACAAAACCAAATTTTCGGCCGGTCTTTACTAATAAGGTTCTATTTACGGCAAGGTCAAACAGAATATGAAGATTGATGACATTCGGTGCTTTAGTTCTTGAGCTATAGTTATTGCAGAAATCGTGAAAAATGCAGTATAGCAGAGCCACCTGTTGGGCGATTTACACTAAAAACTAATCAGTGTCTATTTATGTCAATGTCCAACAGAATATTAGGTTTTATGAAATTTCGTGCATTAGTTCTTGACATATAGCTATCGTGAAAAATGCCGCCTAGCAACACCACCCGTTGCGCGTTTTACACCAAACCTAATCTGCAGCAATTTATGTCAAGTCAAGGTCTAACATAAAATAAAGTTCGATTAAATTCTGCGCATTAGTTTTTGAAATAGAGCGCCCACAAAATTTGTGTAACATAACATACAGACATATTCACGGACAAACATTTTCTAAAAACAATCACAGAGCCTCTAACAGTAAAAATCCGTCAAAAATCGAATTCTATCATTTTCTACATAAGTTTAAAATATCAAATGTAACTAATAAGATGAACTTATTTAATTGTCGGTTGATCTTTAAGCTAAGATTGTTTTTAAAAATATTATTTGAACAATGGGAAATATTGTATGAACTTATTCGAAATTATCGGAACTCCCATTCTTACTAGCTTTTCGAAGCTCGTATAAGGTTGAATCTAGCTGCAGCTATGTTAATTCCATAATACAAAGAAGTAATTTCGATATTGACTTTTGAGGAGATTTTCTGTTGAAATTCGTACAAGAATTCTTCTATGTTACATATACCATTAAATGGCATAATACCATTAATATGTTGAATACCATTAATGGTGGTATATTACGCATACTATTTAATTTTAATTCCATACAAGCAAACGGCACCCAGAATTTTTGAATAAATTTTTGCTTCTATAATGTACGTAAAGAAAATAAATTATTTATTTCAAATTAATTTGATCGTAAATTCTAGTGCCATTCAATCATTTCAATATTTTAGCAACATAATTACTTTGGCCCTGTAAGGATTGAAAGGAGTCGATGTAAAAATTATTTAAAAATCAAGCTTTTAAGATTTAGGGAACATATGCATATCCTACATTGGATTATTATTCTATCATTTTCTACATAAGTTTAAAATATCAAATGTAACTAATAAGATGAACTTATTTAATTGTCGGTTGATCTTTAAGCTAAGATTGTTTTTAAAAATATTATTTGAACAATGGGAAATATTGTATGAACTTATTCGAAATTATCGGAACTCCCATTCTTACTAGCTTTTCGAAGCTCGTATAAGGTTGAATCTAGCTGCAGCTATGTTAATTCCATAATACAAAGAAGTAATTTCGATATTGACTTTTGAGGAGATTTTCTGTTGAAATTCGTACAAGAATTCTTCTATGTTACATATACCATTAAATGGCATAATACCATTAATATGTTGAATACCATTAATGGTGGTATATTACGCATACTATTTAATTTTAATTCCATACAAGCAAACGGCACCCAGAATTTTTGAATAAATTTTTGCTTCTATAATGTACGTAAAGAAAATAAATTATTTATTTCAAATTAATCTGATCGTAAATTCTAGTGCCATTCAATCATTTCAATATTTTAGCAACATAATTACTTTGGCCCTGTAAGGATTGAAAGGAGTCGATGTAAAAATTATTTAAAAATCAAGCTTTTAAGATTTAGGGAACATATGCATATCCTACATTGGATTATTATTCTATCATTTTCTACATAAGTTTAAAATATCAAATGTAACTAATAAGATGAACTTATTTAATTGTCGGTTGATCTTTAAGCTAAGATTGTTTTTAAAAAGTAAAGATGCTGGGTTCAAAATTTACGAATTTCAACAGAAAATCTCCTCAAAAGTCAATATCGAAATTACTTCTTTGTATTATGGAATTAACATAGCTGCAGCTAGATTCAACCTTATACGAGCTTCGAAAAGCTAGTAAGAATGGGAGTTCCGATAATTTCGAATAAGTTCATACAATATTTCCCATTGTTCAAATAATATTTTTAAAAACAATCTTAGCTTAAAGATCAACCGACAATTAAATAAGTTCATCTTATTAGTTACATTTGATATTTTAAACTTATGTAGAAAATGATAGAATAATAATCCAATGTAGGATATGCATATGTTCCCTAAATCTTAAAAGCTTGATTTTTAAATAATTTTTACATCGACTCCTTTCAATCCTTACAGGACCAAAGTAATTATGTTACTAAAATATTGAAATGATTGAATGGCACTAGAATTTACGATCAAATTAATTTGAAATAAATAATTTATTTTCTTTACGTACATTATAGAAGCAAAAATTTATTCAAAAATTCTGGGTGCCGTTTGCTTGTATGGAATTAAAATTAAATAGTATGCGTAATATACCACCATTAATGGTATTCAACATATTAATGGTATTATGCCATTTAATGGTATATGTAACATAGAAGAATTCTTGTTTTCGTGAATATTGAATTTGATGTGGAATTTCAACATATTAGTCAGCTATCGCCAAATTTGCTTCATTTACTGTGACCTATTTTTGGCGCCAAATTTTGTGATATTATTGTCATATTACCCCCTGGAGGTTGGTACTGACCATGTGGGCGACTCAGGTGCTGTTGCATAATGTAAATGTCGCGGTATTTTTATTTATTTCATAAAAATGGTGATGTTATTTAAATTTAAATACACAACTTTTTTTTTGTTGTTGTTGCTGCTGTTGTTTATTTTCTATAAAATGCGTTTCATCGTTTTCCACTTGTTTGCTAGGTTGTCACTGTTAAATGTTTTGTAGACATTATCTTAAAACATGTTCTAGAATTGTGTAATCCATAACAAATTTGTTTAAGTAAAGCATAATGGAATTATGTGAAAAGTTTCACCACTTAATGGCAACAAATGTTTAAAAGCTATATATTTGATGCGACATGTACCATTTAGAATGCTGAAGGCAGATTGAATTATTTAGCATGCATATCGCACAACAAAACAAACTAATTCAGAGTGAGCAAGTGACGAGATAATGAACCCTGCATTTCAAATACAAGTATTGCATAATATTTTTCGTTTAGACTTAGGTCAGTTGGGGCCAGTGTGCACTTTAATTAAAAACATATAAAATCACAACAACAACAGCCAACAAGTCGGAAATTGTACGTCAAACGTGGCAAATGAGGTGCATTCGTACTATAACTAAGTTTTATAAATATTCAGATCTTGGTGCAATAGCTGTTGCACTCTTATGCAAAAATGTGCATGTATACAAAATTTATTACGATTATGTATATTAATTTCAGTAATACGGAAATAATAGGACTCCATCTTAAACAGGACGTAGTCACCATGGCAACCTAGAATCATTATCTATCATGGGATATCATTGAATTAATGACGTGTGATAGGATTTAATAGAATGAAGAAAACTTTTATAAGTTTTGATTCGATTTTTTTTTTTTTAATTTGAAATGAAACCATTCCGTTGGGTAGTTTTTGCGTTGTTATAGGCGGACAAACAGACGGGCGGACCAGGCGACGACTACAGGTGTTACGTATTTATATCATTACGAAAGCACCTAAAAAAAGAAAATCACAACAGCAATAACCAAAAATCTCGCATTTCGCATTCGTTTTGCCAGTATATTTTGTTGTAAACCTTTCCTTGGCTATACCCGTTTTCCATGTAACCATTATAGAAATAATGAAATTTGAGGCATATTTAGGAGTTAATTTACAAGAAAATCTTGGTACTCACATTTTAATGTAATTTTGACTATTTCTCCTTATAAAGTTGCTAAGGCTTTAAGCTCTGACTCACCACACACACACACTCAAATACATACAAATATACAGTGGCTCAAAGTAAAACTCGGATACATACATATTTATACATTACTAGCTAAAGTACCCGGCGTTGCCCGGAATTTTAAGAATGTTTGTTTCGAAAAATCAACGATCGCGGCTTAATTTACGTAATTTTCACTCTTTTTTTTTTCATTTAATCCGGACGACAAATTGCCTACTTACTTAGTAAATATAATTTATAATCTGGATTAAGAGCGAGATTAAAACCTTTGATGAAAAGTTGTTTCCGAGTATTTTGCTTTTAAATAATTTTTTCATGATTAAAGAAAAACTGCAAGTACAAAAATTCTATGAATTTTATTTCAAAAAAATTTTAAATCTTTATTTCAGTTCTTCACTAAGAATGAGCTCTAGGAACCTAAACCTTTGTGGAAATTCTAATATACACTCATACACAGACTTATATATAGGGAAGTAGTGGGAGGCACCACCTCCCTGCTCGCTAAGCTCACCAACTCCCCGCGTAATCGCTTCGCGATTCCATTCGGTACCGCAAAGCAATCCCTATTTTTTAGCGAACCCCAGAAGTAATTTTTTCGCGTTTCCATTCTGGGTCACTTCGCAACGAAAAATGCTTAAATTTAATAGAAAATTGCTACTAAATTGGTGGTTTTTTTATTAATCAAAAATTAACTATATATTATTTCGATTTCGGATTACTTTAGTGCCTCGAGCGTGTTTTAATACACATGTACATAACATTTCACAACTCTGGCTTCCAAACTGTGGATTTATATAGAATTACAGACAGACAGACAAATTCTTATTTTCTATGCATTCAATTTTTAGATTCCTCTTCGTAAAAATGCGCTCCTCCCCAATTCCTGACAGTTTTATTTCCTTATCTCCAAGCACTTAATCATTAGAGCTTACAAAGTTTCATAATTATAAGAATTATTAAATATAAAATTATATATATTGTGTTACGGATATTGTAAATAGTTAGTGTTTGTACTTAAAAATAATGTAAATAGTTCAATTAATCTATATTCATAAGCTAATATTAGTTTTTGTTGCATTGAAATATCTCAATTTGTTGATTTTCTGCAAGCAAGTAAACCCTATTGATTTCAATAGGAGTCTATGGAAAATTTGGTGAAATACTGGAAATAGCGCGAAGTTTGCGACAAACTTGGCAACGTTTGGCGACAGAGCCGACCCTCCGTGGTTAACCCCCTCCCCCCCTTACAGCGTCAGAAAGCTCTGACCAATCAGATGCATTTCGCGGTATCTACGCAGATTTTCATTGGTCCATTTCCAAATCGTTACTTTTTTTTTAATATATAGAAGGATAGATTTAAAAACAGCGAAAACAAATTCAGAGAACCTCAAATCTTGCAATAGAAAAGTTATAACATAATATTCCCTTTTTTTAAAAATTGTCCAGCTATTTATTTCATTTCATTTTTCACGTGGAAATCTTGCAATAGAAAATTAATTGTCGTGGTAAGAAGTTTATTGTGAATTTTTAATTGTTGGCAACTGCTGCAACGAAAAATGCTTAAATTTAATAGAAAATTGCTATTAAATTGGTGGTTTTTTTATTAATTAAAAATTAACTATATATTATTTCGACTTCGGATTACTTTAGTGCCTCGAGCGTGTTTTAATACACATGTACATAACATTTCACAACTCTGGCTTCCAAACTGTAGATTTATATAGAATTACAGACAGACAGACAAATTTTTATTTTTATATATTAGATGACGGGATTTATAACAAAAAGAAAAGAATTGAAACAAAATCATAAATTATTTATGTTTCTATATAAATTTAAAAAAAGCACTAAAGGAAATTCTTTTTCATTAAGTTAAAAAATAAATAAAAGTTCAGCAAACGAAGAAAAGTAATCTCAAAATAAAACTCTGACATAACCATTGTTCGAATTAATTTGGATTATTTAGTTGAAGCTTAATATTTGGTTGACAAACTTTTATTTTCTATGGAACAGCTTTTAATCTATTCAGCATTGAACGGCCTAATTTTTAGTAGTGAGTAATTTTTCAATATTCTTCCTTTCGTGCCTTTTCTAAAAATTTTATGCTGCATATGGTATGACATTTTAAATTTTTCTTCCAAATTCAATCATAAATTTTCAATTACATTAGTCTGGCGATTGAGAGGTGTATCTATAAAAGGGGGCAATTAAAAAGCAACCGCAGTCTAATATGATCCGAAGCTTTATGCTTCGGATCATTATTGTCTTCATAAAAATGAAAACAATTGTCTATACCTAATTTTTTGAACACCGTCTTTAACATTTTCTTTCAGAATTTGTAAATACAGTAGAACCTCGATTATCTAAAGTAATTGGGACCGATTCTCTTTCGGAAAATCGAAAATTTCGGATAATCGAGAATGCTTCAGTTTCAAGGTTAAGGAGAAATATATGCACTATTTCTTATTATGGTAACAAGTGCTTAATTAAAGTAAACAAAGGCAAAATAGAAACAAGAATAAAATTATCTGAATTTTAATTTTGAAATTAAGTTCCTTTTATATATTTCACAAGGATTTGAAGCGATGTTTTGTTTGTCGCAGTTTCGATTGCCTTTGTTTTGTAGCTCTATCACGAAGTTTTTTAATATTATTAGTTCACCAGTATCACAGTCTTTCTGCTGCTCCAGCCATGCTAAACGTTTACAAAACATTCAAAAACTTCAGAATTGCTATTTCGTTCGTTTTCTTCGTTCCACTCCGCAGTTTACGGGAGCTCAAGTTAAATTCAACGGAATTCTAAGAAAGGAGATTGAAAATATTTATGTGTACTTGTAGTTCGGAAAGGATCGCTTGCACACAAGGAATATGATAGTTTAAAAAAAAAAGCTTTCAAAATGGAGTTTGCACAAAAGGAATGTGATAAAAAAAAAAAAAAAAAAAAAAAATGCTTTAAAAATGGTTTTCGGTTAACCGAGAGTTTCGTATAAAAGAGGTTCTACTGTACTGATACAGGGTGGTCATAAAAAAACTTCCCCGATATATGTACCCCTAGCGACCTAATCGCTCAACCAATCGAAAGGAAATTTTAGATTTAGTTATTTGAAGGTATGCGCTCAAGATGGAGATGATTTAAAACAATAGAGCTCTCACAGTTACAGTTACAGTGAAAAATTTTTGAAATTTTCGAATGGCAGTACCCTTTTTTTCCTGCAAATTCATCAGCGCATTGAAAAACCACAAATGGCTTGGAACGATACAGATATACTAGATTAATTTTTTGCCGGTGTAATACCGTGGCGCTCAACCCTAATCAGTTCCTATGTAACGTGATATTCAGCACTCTAAAACAAATTATTACATTTTTATTATCAGTATGTGTACACAAACACAACTCAAAAACACATTTTAAAAGAAATCTTACAACATTACTCAGTTCAGAAGTGAAAAAAAAAATCGACTACTGAAAAACATGTCTTGTAACCACTCCTTCGTTCCTAGCGATGGTTTTTTATGCAAGTGTTTTACGCCGCCAATTTTCATCGTACGTGTATCATTCCAACGCCATGTATGGTTTTTCGATGCGCTGATGATGGGTGTGGCTATTCGAAAATTTCGAAATTTTTTTCACTATAACCATAACCGTGAGAGCTCTATTGTTTTAAATCGTCACGATCTCAAGCGTATACCTTCAAATAATCATTTGAATTTGAATTTGATATATCTAAAATTCCTTTTCGATTGGTTTAGCGGTTAGGCCGTTGGGGGTTTATATATCGGGGAAGTTTTTTTTTATGACCACCCTGTATTAATCTATTATTCCATCAGTAGGTTGTACGAATTTTTCTTTTATACTTATCATTTGCCCTTCTCCAAGTATATGTTTGCCCATCAAAACGAAAAATACAGCAGAACCTCGATTATACGAAGTAATTAAGACCGACCCTCTTTCGGAAAATCGAAATTTTCGGATAATCGAGAATGCTTTAATATTACGATTAAGGATAAATAAATGCAATATTTCTTATTATGGTAACAAGTGCTTAATAAAAATAAAGCAATAGCAAAATTAGCAAAATAGAAACAAAAATAAATTACCTGAATTTTAATTTTGAAATTAAGTACCTTTTACATTTATCACAGGGGTTTGAAAAAATATTTTGTTTGTCGCAGTTTCGATTGCCTTTGCTACGAAGCTCTATCACGGAGTTTTTTAATATTATTAGTTCATCTGTATCGCAGTCTTTCTGCTGCTCCAATCATGCCAAACCCTTTGCAAAACATTCAAAAGCTTCAAAATTGCTAACTTGTTCGTTTTCTTCGTTCCATTCCACAGCTTACGGGAGTTCAAGTTAAATTCAATGGAACTCTAAGAAAGTGGATCGAATATATTTTTATGTACTTGCAGTTCGGAAAGGAGCGCTTGCAGACAAGGAATATGATAATAATAAAAAAAAGGCTTTCAAAATAGATTTTGCACACGAGGAATATGATAATTAAAAAAAAAAGCTTTAAAAATTGATTTCTGTTAACCGAGAGTTTCGGTTAAAAGAGTTTCGGATAAAAGAGGTTCTACTGTATTTAATTTACTTTTCATTCGTAAATAAATCTGTCTTCCAAAATGAAAAGTTTTTTTTTTTTTTAAGTTTTGCAAATTTTAATTCTTTTAAACGATTAATGTTGCTCACAAAATGTCTTTTTCTAATACTGAAATTATTTTTTTCTTAGAATAATTTATGGTTTCTGGACCGTCCGTCTGTCCGCATCATAGATTAACATACAAGATGGGGCATTTACAGCAAAATCTGTAATGGCAACAGTACTAGCGTCACTACCGACAAGGGGGGAAGAATTAACAAGCCTCCGACATTTACCTATGTTGAAGAAATATGTTTACGCTCTATGTTTTGAATATCTATTCTTTCCTAAAACGAAGTAGAGGCAGACGATATTGTATTTATGCTTTTTTTTTTTACCTTTAACTTAGAAAATGATAATTAGAGTAATGATATAAAAGAAAAACCCTAGAAAATTCTGTTAAGAACGTAAATATGTAAGTTTATGAGATTAAATTGTAAAAAATCAAATTCAAGTAAAGTGTTAATTTATTCATATTGAATAAAATTTTAATGAGTGTAATGTCAGTACCTCTATTTATTTTTAACTTTTAGATTTATATAATTCTAAAAATTTGTCGAAAGGAATTTTTCCCCATCTGTAATTTTATTATTATTTTTTATATGTTAATATTATAAATATTATTGAATTGATTGTACGTTATTTACATCAAAAACAATATTTTTATTTTATCTGTAAGAAAGTGAAAATGCGTAAATTTTAAAAAATTACTGCAACGATTGTTTAATACGTTAAACTTCATAAATTAATAAAACATCGGCTATAAAAATTTTCCTACCAAATGGGAATATTTATGAAATTTTTTGGGACTTGTAGAGTGCAATATTTCGTATATTTTTATATTACATCATTTCTTTTGATATATAGCATTCTAGAAGAAATTTTTACCTTGTTTCTCGTTGCACTTAAATCGTTCACTCATCATGTGCCCTCCCCCCCCCCCCCCCAAAAAAAATGCATATATACGTGCATGAACGTAGAATACATATTAGATATATAAAATAGGATATCTATTCTATGGTCATGTATCGGTGTAAGATTCTATTGAAAAAGTAAACAGGCAACATTAAAAAGAGAAAGATCACAGTAAGTGTAGATACTCAATAATAAAAATATTACAAAGATGGGGAGTTCCTTCCACATTGTCATTCAAGGCGCTACGATCGCAATCGCATTACCATTACGCTCTATGGAAGTGTCTCATCTTGTATGTTAATCTATGGTCCGCATATAACAACGCAAAAACAACCCAATCAAAGGATTTGAAATTTAATATACATAATCGTTGCAGAATTTTCTCGAATCATTTCAAATTTTATGAAAATCAAATCAAAACTTAAAAAGATATTAATAAGAGTTTTCTTCATTCTATTACATCCTATCATACGCAATTAATTCAATGATATCCCATGATAGGTAAGGATTCTTGGTTGCCATGGCGATAACGTCCTATTGTTTCTGTATTACTGAATTTAATATACATAATCGTAATAAATTTTGTATTCACGCATTTTTGAATAACACTGCAACAACTATTGCACCAAGGTCTGAATATTTATAAAACTAGTTATAGTACCAATCTTTTGCCACATTTAGCGTACAATTTCCGACTTGTTTTCCAAAATGTTTTTCTGCTTCCATGGTTTATTTGAGAGCACTTAACTTTGAGTGCTTCTTTTTCTTTACTTTTCGTAGGATCCAGCGCTTTTCAGAATCCGCAAAAATCTTTCGTTTACTTAATTTTGATTTATTTTCGATGGCGTTTCTTGTTTTATATTGTTTGCTTACGCCATATGCGATTGAATGACTTCATTTTACTATTTTTGCAATATAGCTCTTACTGGCAACACATCTTTAAAATGCTGTATAAGCTCACTAATTTCCAAATGTCTGTCCAGATTGCCTTCCCATTTTTAATTATCAATACACAAATTATAAAACAAAGAGCTAATTGCAGCAATATCTCGATACTAACAACTTGAAGGACATGAAAAATGAGAAAAATTTTGCGTTTTAAAAGAGAAAATCACAAAATTCTAAGTTACCCGGCTTTTATTTGGAGACTAAGTTTTCGCTCTTTATGATTGAATTTACAAAAAAAAAAAAAAAAAAAAAAAAAAAATACTGGTGATTAACTTTTTCTTTTGATTATGATGAATCATTACGCATCCAAATGTTACTTTATAAAGGCTATTATATATATATATATATATTTTATGTTGAAAATTGAGCTATAAAATATAAAATGCAAGTGTTCAAGTTTTACTTTGAGCCCCATTTTGCATATACAGGGTGTCCCTAAACTCATGGTACATACGCTGGGGGGTGATAGAACACATCAAGACGAGTAATAGTAAATAGGAAACCAAGGGTCCCAAACGTCTTCCGAAGGAGATAGGCGCCTTTAAAGTTTAGGCACCAAAATTTCAAATGATTATAAAAAACGGAAAAATTGGTCGATTCGTTTGCGGTTTTCACTAAAACTATTCTTTATGTCAGTATTTTCTTGAAAATAAATTTTAAAGATGCAGTTCAAAAAATGCCGATAGAGGGCGCTTTAGACTTTGGAGTAACCAACAACTATTTTTTACCGTTATTTTTTGTATCTCATGACATGCTTTCAAAAGCTTAGATTTAACTTAAATTTTGAGCTCAAAATTTGAATCATTGGGAGTGGTTAAGTAGCGCAAACTGAACTGTTTTCAGTAGTTAAAATTTCAAATGATTATAAAAATACGGAAAAATTGGTCGATTCATTTGCGGTTTTCACTAAAACTATTCTTTATGTCAGTATTGTCTTGAAAATAAATTTTAAAGATAAAGTTAAAAAAATACCGATAGAGGCCGCTTTAGACATTGGAGTAACGAACAACTATTTTTTACCGTTATTTTTTGTATCTCATTACATGCTTTCAAAAGCTTAGACTTAAATTTTGAGCTCAAAATCTGAATCGGTGGGAGTGGTTAAGTAGCGCAAACTGAACTGTGTTCATGATTTGAAATTTGAACCCCCCTCCTGAACACAGTTCGGTTTGCGCTACTTAACCTGATTTCAGTAGTTATCTCCCATAGTCAAATATGTATTCCAATTCTTTTGAACAGCCCTGTATTCGATCTGTATGTTGATATACATACTATATAATGGGAAAATTTAGTTTAGCAAGAAAATGCATAACAGGTTGAAATTCATCTTTCAGCAATTTATACTAATAGATAGGAACATACTTGAATACTTTTGTACAGCCCTGTAGTTTACCTAGTACCTTTATTACATGCCACTATTTAACTAAAATTTAATTCAAACTAAAACACGCTTAAAACTACTGAAATTACATTTCCAGAAATTATCATCCATAGACGGTATGTATCTAATTCCTTGCGTGGCCCTGTATATTATTTTATCTATATTCTACAAATATTTCTTAGTACACTAAATTCAGTTCAGCGTAAAAATGCATAACTCCTTTAAAACCCACCATAAGCAATTTATGCTGATACTCAGTAACCTTTACGAATTCATTTCTGTAGCTCTGTATATGAACTATAGCATTTATACGCACTTTATAGTATGCATAAATATAGTGAAAAAGTGGGTAAGTGTGATCATAGATCGCACAGAGGGTTTCGTTTAATATTCCTTTCAAAACACTTTATCCTTTCGAAAAATCTGTTAGTTCCACATTTCGCAACCAGGGGCGCACTCTATTCTAAACAAACCTCTATCCGAACGAAACTCCGTTTTATATACTATCCGTAGCTATATTAGTCGAGGGGATTGGGCCGATAGCACCCGAGATAAGTAGACGCCCCTGGCGGTAAAAAGTGGAACTAAAATATGTAAGGCTATGGTGCATAAAATGAAAGAATGGTCAAAGGGGTGTCGGCAAAAGTTGGAAAAGTGCTCCCCGGGTGAAAAGGGCGAAGGTTAGAAAAATTGCTTAAAATACACAAGTTAGAGCCCGGAGGGGTAAATAATTTGACTTTTTGAAAATTTTATGATTTGCCGTGTGGTCTGAGGTATTCAGCTATAAGTATGCAAAAATTCAGGTCTCCAACTTAATAAAGGGCTCTCTTAGAAAGAATTGCTTAAAATACACATTTGGTAGCTGAAAGGGTTAAACGTAAGACTTTTTCAAGATTTTAAGATTTGTCGCCTGGCGTCAGGTGTTCTGCTATAAGTATGCAAAATTTCAAATCTCCAATTTAATAAGGGGCTCAGTTAGAAAGAATTGCTTAAAATATGCATGTGGGAGCCCAAAGGGTTAAATATACGATTTTTTCAAAAATTTATGATTTGTGGTATGATATGTGGTGTTCAGCTATAAGTATGCAAATTTTCACGCCTCCAACCTAAATAGGGGCTCACTTAGAAAGAATTGTTTAAAATACACATGTGAGATCTCAAAGGGTTAAATGTACGGCTTTTTCAAAATTTTATAGTTTGTCATTTGATGCGAGGTGTTCAGCTATAAGTATGCCAAATTTCACACCTCCAACCTAATAGGGACTCGCTTAGAAACAATTGTTTAAAATACACATGTGGGAGCCTAAAGGGTTAAATGTACTACTTTTTCAAACTTTTATGGGTTGTCATTTGATGTGAGGTGTTCAGCTATAAGTATGTAAAATTTCACGCCTCCAACCTAATTAGGGGCTCACTTAGAAAGAATTGTTTAAAATACACATATAGGAGCCCAAAGGGTTAAATGTACGACTTTTTCAAAATTTTACGATTTTTCGTATGATGTGTGGCGTTCAGCTATAAGTATGCAAAATTTCATGTCTCCAACATGTATAGTATCTGAGAACGGGCTCTGTGACAGACGGACAGACAGAGGAGCGAGACGAATAGTGTTTCATCAGATGAACGAAACCCTAAAAAAGCGCATATCATAATTAAAAATGCATTTCGAGCAATCATTACTAATATACAGTAATTCGGATACAATATAGTATCTGAAATCTTTTCAAATACACCGCAAACAATTTACCCTATACCATTATGAACGGAATTCTTTTGTGTGGCCCTGTAAATGAACAATAACTATTCTTTGCACCGCATATTCAACAGAATGCATGTTTTAGTGGACTCCATAAATGAATATCAATTTTACTATGTTTGAAAGAGAGTAACACCATTAAAAATCATTTGAAACGATTTTTTCCCATTGGCCGTAATGTAACGGAAAACTTTTGACTGTCCCTGTAAATGAACTAAACATCCTACAAACTTCATTTGAAATAGGGAACGTGCTATGGTAGAGGTTACTAACATCCAAAAATTTCAGAACGATCCGAGAATATTTACGAGAGTTAGAGCGTGGACAGACGGCCATACGGACAGACAAACCGAAGTCATAAACACTTTTCAACTATGTTGGAAAGTATTAAAAATACGAATCTTGCTGACGTGATTTTTGAAAAGATTTATAAGCGACATGTGTTTTTATTTTTCTTTCAATTAATTGAAACTTGATTAACAAACAATTATTTTCTCAGTAGGGCAATATTTTTCGTTTCTAACACAATCGCTTCGGGAAATTCTGTTCAAAATGCCCACTTTGACATCATTTTTTGAAATATATTCAGCCTCTATCAAAAAATCAATCATTGCGGTACATTATATAGTTTCTGAATAAGAGAATCTATCAATTGGACGCGTTTGAGAGCAAAAATTAATTTAAAAATGAGTAAGAAAATAAGCAGTTTGGATTTGAATACATTCTTAATAAGATGTTTTTTTTTCTTCAACCGCTATGTACTTTTAATTTGTTTTTGATGTAAGAATTGGTCCTATCAAAAACTTGCCTATATAAATATTGAAGACAATATTAAGAAGATATATGATAAATTCATGGGGATTTTATATCTTGTGAATTGACGGAGTTATAGAAATTTTTCTTCTTTACCCCCTTTTTTTGTTTTCGTTTTTAATTTTTTTTTTTTTTTGCGGTACGAATTGGTCCTATCAAAAACTTGTGAATACAAAAGTTGTAGATAATATTAAGGAGATGTATAATAAAATTAATTGGATTTGATATCTTGAGAATTGACGAAGTTATGAATTTTTTTCTCCCAAAAATCCTATTTTTTGCGCCCCTTGAGCCCATTTTTAATTTTATCCAAAATCTGTGATACATAAAATTTTGGTCCTATTTTTAGAAGTATTAAAAATTTTAAACTGATTTGATATGTACAAAAATTAAGAAGTTATGGGGTTTTTTCTGTTTTCACAAAACTCCTTCCTATTTCCATCCCCTTGGTCCGATTTTGCCCATTCACGAACTCGACCGAGATGTTATGCCCCTTGATTTTATGTATCAGTTTGGGAGAGATTTGTGCAGAATTGTGGAAGTTATCGGGTCCAGAAGAAAGTGATATATAGATAGATAGATAGATAGATAGATAGATAAAGTTTTTTACTGATGGTGGTTTTGTGTTCTAGGGGTCATGATCGGTGTAGATCTGCAAAAATGTTTCAGAAATTCCAACGTAGGAATGACGCCAATAGGTAGTATTTCATACGAAATCTACCTAAAAAAAAAAGACTTTATTTCTAGTACAAGTAACTTCCTTCTATTATAATTGCAGAGTTAGCAGGGGGTTTTACTCTTTTTTTTCACGACTGTACATAATCCACCCGACGACTTACCATCTAAGGATCGGGTGAAAGTCAAATGATGTTATTCCATATGTCTATTTAATTTTACCAATCTTTTTTTATAGAATTCACATATATCTATTTTCGTAAAATTATGTATTTCATTACATACATTCGAAATCCATTTCAATCATATATTATATTTTATATTGAAATTCAATATTTTAAAAGACATAGAATAGTGTGTAGAAATTTCGATTTTTAGGGTTTCGTTCATCTGATGAAGCCCTATTCGTATCACTCCTCTGTCTGTCACAGTTTAAATTCGTTCACCGACATTTTATATGTTAGACACTTGAAATTTTGCGTACTTATAACTGAATACCGACGATCACACGGCAAATCATAAAATTTTGATAAAATCTTATATTATTTTAATTAAATGAATTAATTTAATGAGATTTTCTGCATTTTCTGCGAGTTAGATTTTAAAAGAGAACCTTAATTTCAGTCTTTTTCGCGTATGCTAGATGGCTCAGTGGTAGCGTATTTGCCTCTATTCAAAAAGGTTTATGATTTGAAGCTCGGCGTCGGAGTTTGAAATTTTTCCCCGGAATAGATTTTATTTTACAGATATTTCCCCCCCTCCCCCATTTTAAGGTCGAAAGTTGAAATTTTTGATTTTTCCCCTCGGGCTATATTTCATTGTTGGATGGATTTAATTAAAAGAACTTTCATATCTTTTTGCAATTTTAAGAGTTTCGCTTTTTTTTAGCTAAAATTATATCACATTATTAAATATGCTTTTCAGCTATACAAACATACGCTAGTACAACTGTCTCAAAAGCAATAATTAGAAATTTTTTATTTGGTTAAAAAAATAGCTTGTAATCATCATTTTTGGACCACCTAATTTTAACCTCTAAATGGGACATTGGCACCAGAATTTGCTTTTGAAAATTTTCGTTTTATTAACTACCTGAAGAAAAGCTTTTACTTATTTTCAAATAAGTTGGTTTGTAAGTTCCGGTGTCAATCGTTCATTTCAGTATTTTACTAATAGAAGTGCCTTGCCCCTGAAAGGGTTAAAATTAAATTTAATGGTGTTGCCATCTATGTTCTTATTCATAAGAGATAAAGTGTTTCGAAAGGAATATTAAACGAAACCCTTTATACAACCTTCGCTCACATTTACCCACCTACACTGAAAATACTTTTACCCTGCAGGTGTTGTTCGATTGCCGTAGGTTACCGACTAACTGTTCTAATTTATCTTAAAAATTAAATAAACAATTAAATTTTTTATTTAAAGTTTATTTGCAAGTTTTGTTTACCCTATTATTAGGCTATATAATACAAGCTATTGGCATCATACAAAAGTACATTTACGCCGAAAACAAATTTTGCTTAGATTTGCTATTAACCTTCTCGCACGCAATTTTTTTTTTTTTTTTTTTTTATCAAAATAGGTTAAAAAATTGCGCATTTTTTTATTACATATTTGAAATCTACATATATTTTATAGTTAAAATATGTAAAGAAATTTTTCAAGAATTATAATTGTTATTATTTTTAATATATAGAATTAGATCATGAAAAAGTTTGACAGAAAACTGAATTTGAAGAAAACGATATCAAAGCGAAATTCTGAATATTAATCTACCTTAAATTATGATTTATTTTATGAAATACAAAGGTAAAACATATATACTTATGAAAATATGTATAATACTTACAAAAATTGTACTAGAAATGAAGTTTACTATGATAAATTTCGAAACAAAGTACGAGGCAAAGTCCTACTTCGCAATCTTTGCACCAAATTCGCGTTTCTTTGCGAATGTTTTTGCTAGTTTCAGTTTTTTTTTTTTTTTTAACAACTAACTGCACGCTGTCTACGAGGCTGTTTCTTGATGGGATAGGGATGTATATGGCTAGCAAAATGTTTAGCGGTTAGTCTCATGGGGTGTAGACATCATCTTTGAGTTTTCGAAAGAGCGCGCGGAATGCATGCAAAACAATCTTGTGAACTTAACAGAAATATGGACAACTAACGCTATCTGTTAGTTATCTCAAACCTGAACCAACAATTAAACATCGCAGAAAAGTCAAAGCTAAAATGAACGTTGAACGGGAAAAGAGCGGATTGTGCTTTTACATAGACGGAAAAAATGCATCCCCACGAAAATCGCGGGTTGCGCAAATTTGCTACTTTTACGTGGCCTATGGAAATCACGGTGTGCGAAGCAAGGGGGTTAATCATTTTCGATTAATGTGCCAATTCATAAAATAAACCTAAGTACCTTCAATTATATTATTACTTAAAGCAATTAATTATTTTCAACTAATTTAATAGCATTTTATATTTTGATGCCTTTGTGGAAATGTCACAATAAGTATTGTTATAATAACGCACACTCTATCTCTCCCGCACACACGTACGGGCGGCGCGCGCACATATACACAAAGACACTTACAGGGAAAATATACACAAAGACACCTACACACGCACACATATACACCACTATCAAAACGTGGCTATGCAATCATTAAAATATAAATGTATTTTGACTTCTTTTCTACTAGGAAAAGTAGTTATAAGTTTACATGTTAAAGTAAACAGGAAACTTGCGAAAGTAGCATTTCAGCTTTTTATAACATCGAGCCAACCCGTTTAAGTTAAAAAACGTGATACATGTTGAAATGGTATCAGTTCAAATTGTGTATGTAATTTGTATTCAGTTAACTTTTGAAGTAAAAAAAAAAAAAAAAAAAAGTGTGTTTATTTTACCTTCTGGATACGAATTTCATTTTATACACGTTCTAGGTGAGAAATCATTTATCGTAAGTACATTTCAAACTTTACACAAAATATAGTTTTCTTTAGTTTTAACCATTCACTGCACGATTTTTTCTATTTTTATGAAAAAAATTGTTTGAAATCTATATATTGGTCTAATAATGGGAAAAATAGTTAAAAAAAATTAAATTTCAAATTTTCAGCTAAAATTTGATACGAACTAAAATAACTTCTTAAAACACCGTCAAAACATTAAATGCGCTAGACCTTTCGAAAGATCTGAGTCTTTCTTCGTCAGGCGCGGAAAGACGTGCTTCTACTATGAAAGCAGCAGCAAGACTGAAATGAGAGAAGGGAAGGAAAAACAAGCTGAAGAAACAGCCAATAGGAAATTAGAAATAAACAGTCAATAGTATAGCAGGAGACAACAACCAATCACAGAAGAGTATAATCAAAACATAAGAACACAGAGTAGATAACCAATCACAGAAAAGTATAATCAAAACAAAAGAACACAGAGTAGAAGAGGAATAAGAAAGCAAAATGGAAAAAAAAATTACATGAAATTAAAAATAAATTATAATAAAGGGAAAAGACACACATATATTAAACTATGAGAACACATGAAATAAAAATAAATAAATGACTATGTATACTATATATTATATATATACATAGATATATATTTATATCTGAATTTTGTTATGCTGTAACTCTCGAATTTTTGAACCGATTTGGATGAAATTTTTCATATATCAAATATCTGTTGATTAGTGCCAAGATAGCGTATACAATATTGCACGTATTGCATATTTGGGTACAACCCCTGATCTTTTTGCTTGTTTTGGGGAACAACGGATTTCGAGCTTATTCTATCGACGATTATTTTCAGAATTTTCAAGCTATGATTTTGAGACTTTCACAAAAGTTGCTCTATATACTTAGCTAATACATTATGCACATTATATTTTGATTGCATTCGCGCATGCGCAGTGAAACATTTTTTAGTAAACCTGCTCATTTTTCATCCAATTTTTATTATTTTTTAATTCTGATTGCAAAGTATTGTGTACAATATTGTTTGTCATATTTTTTTAAACGAACTTTTTTTTATATTAAGAACTCTGCAAATTATAAGCAAAAAACTTGGCAAAATTTGGGGCTGTTTTTAAAAAAACCTTAATTTCTCTACGTGTATACATGCTATCCTCATAAAAATGAACACAGTATATTACAATAAGCCACTGATTAATAATTTCGTGTTTGAACGCTTTTGCTACATTAGTTTTTACAGGTTTATCCAAAAGATATTCGTTCTTTTTCATTTTGTTGACGGTTCCCTATGAGGTTTCAGGAAAAAATCTTCACGGAAATATATGACCTATACTATACTGTTTACACATCTGCAGTTTCAGGTTAATTCCTCATGTATTTTTCTAGATATTTAACAAAACGTCTAAAATCGCAAGTGACCGGTCACCTTTGGCCATATAGTGTATATATAAGTCAGCATTTCAACGGAGGGTGGTTTTGGTATCTGGGGGTCATGATCGGCGAAAATATAGCAAAATTTTCCGAAGTGTTTTCCTTCGGACAACTGCAATAAGTAGCTTTTTACTTTTTGTAATGAAAGCTACCTGCACAATTTTGACTACCACTGTATATTCGATAACGACAACGTTTCAGGAGTTGAAAATTTACTACGATCTTTTACTCATTGCCCAAATCGAAACTGGCTACTATTTAACATATTGTTTAATTGAGGACGTAAGTTTAAAAACTCGCATTATTCAGAAAATCAAATTTTGGGAAATGGTGAAAAACTTTTCATTGCGTCCATTGGTTTTCATTGTAAACCAAGATTTTACAATGCCAGAAATACAGGATAAAGCTAAATTTTTTACAGATTGTATTTTTCTTTGCAGGTTTACCAGTAGAATAGATTTATGCAGAGAACACGATTTTTTAAAATTTGGATAAGGTGAGTTTTGAAACTAGCGTCAAGTCCTCAATTTTTTTTTTTTTTTTGTTCGCAAATTCATTTGCAGTTTGGCAGATTTGCATATTCAGCAACTATAGAGTTGAACTGTTTCTTCCGTTTTTCGGTAAAAGCGGAAGATTTTTCAGAAAATACCGTCAGAATGTGCGTTTTGAACTGAATTTCCGGAAGGGACCGCAGGGGAAAAAACTGCCTTCCTGAGACAAAAATTGCTTATAACTCAAGCTACAATGGAATTCTTTTGTCTGACCTTGTAAATGGATAATAAGTGCTTTGCACCCGTATTTTACCGAAAGCATGTTTTAGTGCACCTAAGAAATGCATAACAATTTCATTATGTTTGAAATGGTGTGTAACATGCGCTTTTTTCCATTGACCGTAATGTAACAGAATACTTTGACTGTTCCTGTAAACGAACGTGGCTGAGAGGTTCTGCTCTTGAAGCTGGTAGACGGGAGGTGCTGGGTTCGATCCCAATCGCGCCCGTCGACCTAATCGTTCGGAATTTTCGTGGTTTTCTTCGAGCCATGGTTTTCCATGCGTAAATACGGGTTAGGTTCCCTTAGTAAGACCCCCACGAACGGCACTCCCCCCTCGGGCCTATATCCCTAGTGTAGATAATCGGTCGTCAAAAATCAACCAACCAACCAACCTGTAAACGAACTATAAACACTACACATTTCATTTTCAATAGCGATTGTGCTATACTAAACGTCATTAACATATAAAAATCACAGGGCAATGCAAGTATATTTACGAGAGTTGCAACACGGACAGACAGACAAACTGAAGTCATAAACACTTTCCAAGTATGTTGGAAATTGTTAGTAGCAACAAAAATAATATAGAAAATACTCTAAGCTCTAAAGCTGTGCATAAAAGGTTAAGCTCCAAATAGACGCATTTTCAACTGTCGCGTAGGCCTCTTTGTATTGGTCACACGGTGCTTCTCATCTTTAATATCTTTACAAGGAAACTGATGGACAGCCTGCAGGAGGAAAACCTTTCCTTTAAGTTGATGTAATCTTCTTATCCCACCATCCTTTTTTGAATAAACCAGGAAGGGTAAAGAAAAATGGGTTTCCTTGAAAAGTGTTAAAGGATGGAAAAACAAGCGTCTAAACTGAGTCTTGGAATATTCCAAATTTTTGTTAAGGGTGTTCTCAAATCCAAAAGGGCAACTTTCTGACCTAAGTTTTAATTTATTTTTGTTCGAAAATGCATGAAACTAGCTGGTGTTGTTGTTCAGAAACTATGTCATCGAGCTGTTTTTTCCATTTCTTTGCAAACGCAGTAGATCTTTCAGAAAATAGTGTCAAAGTGAACGTTTTGAACCGAATTTCGCCGCGAAAGTAGAATAAACACGCAAGAGCGGGCGAAAAACGTGTTTGTCACATGATCAAAATCGCCTCTTACTCAATAGGTAATTTATTGATTAAAAAATGGAAAACACGATTCAATTCCAAATCGCTTCCTTGACCTAAGCTTTCCAATTTTATATCTTTCCGTTAAAAATTGAATTTGTAAATGTGTGAAAACGTTTTGTGCTTGTTGAGCAGAGCAGTTAAGAACAGCCGTAAGCCAACGGTACCTGTTATGTAGTCAGGTGCTCTTTTTTATGTAGTTAGTCTTCAGAAACTTGTCTAGAGGTCAAAGGTCAACTGAGGAGATCCCTGACATGTATATCACCGTCTCTTTCTTTTGTTGAGACTCCCCTTCCTCTTCTTGATGACCACAGAATCTTTGTAAAGGAAAGGCCAGGGGAATGGTTTGCGACTTTATGCCGGGGGTTGTTGGAATCCCAATGTAAACGCAGGTACTGAGACGAGTTATAAATTATTTTGGCGGACTTTCTTTTCCAACGTTTCTGTTGTCAGCTGCGGCCTTTTTCATTGCTCTTCAAAGGTTTCAAAGTAAAGCGAACAAAATTATCAAAAGAAATTACCTCCAGGGATTGTTATTAAGGCTCCTGTCCCTGCCCGCGAATACACTCACGAGCTAATGATAATCCTATGGGGAGGGATTTTCCGAATATCGCGTTTGCATTTCGACATTTTTAAATAATTTTTTTTTTTTTTTTTTTTTTTTGCATTGGATAGCCGAGATCCGTCTCTACATCGCACCTTTTTTACTTTTTCGATTTTGGTTGCAGATATTTTTTATAATGACACTTTCATTTTCAGAACCGGTTTTGAAAGTGAAAGTAACTTTATAAAAAATATCTGCGACCAAAATCAAAAAAGTAAAAAAGATGCGATGTAGAGACGACCCTCGGCTATCCAATGCAAAAAAAAATTATTTAAAAATGTCGAAATGCAAACGAGATATTAGAAAAATCCCTCCCCATAGGATTAGCATTAGCTTGTGAGTGTATTCGCGGGCAGGGACAGGAGCCTTAAGATCTCCTCCCAACGATGTGACGGTCATTACTTTGTCGCTCAACAACTGAATGACCACATCAAACAAGACGAAAGAAATACCTAAACCCGTTAAGTTTGGTTTAATTCCAGTTTAATTTAAAATCTAGAACTCATTGGGTTATTTTTTTCCCCTATGTGTAAAATAGGAAACATTAGATGCAAATAAAAATAAAACAAGGCTTTAGAAATTTATGAGTAGCCTTTGATCTGTAAAACAACTAAGTTATCGGGCTGCTGGTCGTTTGAGAAGAGGGGTAATGACGTAGAATATTGCAGAGTGAAGCTTTTGAAATTTCCAGGTCAGAGGTAAAAAGCACGGTGTCAATCTACCGTGGAGAGAGAAAGAAGAGAGGAATTCTGCGCCCCTAGAAGTAGCCCCATCGTTGAATAAAAAACTCCTGCTGAGACAGGAATACTGCTTATTGGCACGAAGGTTTCATAGCGCCCGCAAAAGTGGGACAATATGTTTTGTATTAGGATCAATCCACTATTATTTGCACCAAAGACGTGTCTGGTATTTTTACTTTCTTCTATTTTTTACAAGAAGAAAGCATTGTATTCGTGAAAAAAACTGACTCCTGGTTTTCCACGGATTTAAATGTTTTAGAAGGTACTGAACACGATTTGATTATTTTTAGAAAATGTCTGTGAGTCTGATTGTCTGTCTGTATGTTACATAAATTTTGTGGTAGCTCTATCTCAAGAACTAATGCACGGAATTTAATAAAAATTTAGATTCAGTTAGTCCCTGATATAAATTAGTGCCGATTGGTTTTTGATGTACATTTCCTAATAGATGGCGCTGCTATACTGCTTTTTTCACGATTTCCGCAATAGCTCTATCTCAAAAAACAATACATGGATTTTCACCAAACTTCAGATTCAATTAGACGTTGACATAAGTTGTTGATGATTAGGTTTTGATAATAAATCACCCAACAGGTAGCGCTGCTATGCTGCATTTTTCAGGATTTACACGATTTTAGCGATAGTCATATCTAAAGAACTAATACACGGAATTTCATATCTTTAGAATTGTCATGGTGGACATAGATTACCATTTAATTTTTGCACTGCGAGTTTTGAAGTATTATGAAATAAAAGAAAGTTTTGGGATTGGCACATCCGACAAGATTTTTTTTTTTTCGTTTTGAAAGTACACAGGTTTTTCCAAAAAGATTTTAACGCGCTTTAATTTTTTAATGCGTAGGCAATGTAAATTGCAAAAGTGTTCGAATTAAGATTATGGGGATGAAATAGTCATGCCATTCATTTACCAAAAGTTACACTTCTTTTAATTTTTACAGTTTGCTCTCAAAAGTGTTCGTACACTTTAAAAATTTGTAGTAAAAAGGAAGTACCCTGGAATTCGAATATGAAGTCCAATATTTTTCCACATCATCTCTGTGTTATTCTAAATAACACCCAACATTTTTTTTTCTAATATTATCTGATTTTCTTTTTATATAAAAATGAAAACGGAATTAAGCAGAGAAAGAACACGCTACAAATATCTTCGTACACTGAAACATTTTCGGATAAATTCATAAATTAAAATGATCGTCTGTTGCTTTATTTTTATTTTTGCATTGTGGTGACATTTAAAAAATCGCTTGGCTTTAAATTTTGCTTGCGTTCTCCGTAATATTCTATTTATTATTTAAATATGGCTTATAGTCGTAAAGAAACAACTAACACCATTCGAAAATTGATTATCTTTCATCATAGTCGTGGCAAATCAGTTCGGAATATTGCTATATTAGTTAATTTATCCCATTCTATGGTGCAGTATGTGATAAAACGCTTTAAAGAAGAAAATCGGATCGAAAACAAGATAAGAAAAGGGCGTCCGTCAAAGTTAATACAACGTGATCAGTGATTTATAATTAGAAAAACTGTGAAAAATCCACGTTTAAGTGCTGTACAAGTTGCTACAGAATTTAATAAAAAAATTTCTACTTCAGTTTCACCTGAAACTGTTCGACGATTGCTGAGATCAGCTGGATTAAAGGGGGCGTTCTGCCCATAGAAATTTTTTTGTTAGTGTGAAGAACAAAAAGCTTAGGCTTTCCTTCGCTAAATCAAAATAAATAAACCCGAATCGTATTGGAATGATGTCTATTTGCAGATGAAAGCAAATTTAACATTTTTGGTTCCGATGGACGTATAATCAATCGTATGGAGAAGAGAAAATTAATAACTGAATCCCAAGAGCTTAGTTGGAACAGATAAGCACGGTGGTGGAGGTGTCCTTGTGTGGGGGTGCATGACAGAATTAGGACTAGATAATTTCGTATTTATTGATAGCATAATGAATCATGGTCTTTATTTAAATATTTTAAAAGATAATTTAAAATTATCAGCTCGAAATTTGGGTATTGGAAACAACTTTGTTTTTTCATCAAGATAGATATCCTAAAGCACACGGCTCATAACGTTCACCTCTGGGTCTCTGTAATTGCCCACAAGCCACAAGTTCTGGAAAGACCGCCTCAGTCGCCAGATTTAAACTGAATGGAACATATTTGAAGGGAACTGGAGGTTAGAGTACGAAGCAGGAGTGTAGTGGAGGGTATACGCGGGTATACGCCGTATATCTTCTGAAGAAGCATCGTTGGTGCAGTCGTAAAAAAAAACAGAGGGTATGCGCTCTAAGCAGAGGGTATGCGCTCAAGACAGAGGGTATACCCTAGAGTGTATATACTATAGCTTTCTTGAGAAACAGAGGGTATACGGTGTTCCTTAAAAAACATCCAGAGGGTATACGGCGTATACCCCCGTATACCCTTCACTACATCCCTGATCGTATACCTTCTGTTTCTCAAATAAAGATATAGCGCATACCCTAGGCATGACGTTCATAAATTTAGCGTATACCCTCTGCTTATAGCGTATGCCCTCTGGTTTTTTTACGACTACACCACTGGTACGAAGACACGACGTTAAAACGAAAAGCCAACTAAAAAGAATAATGATCGCCGAATGGATGAACATTGATGCAGAAATTACAAAAAAAAACTTGAGAAATCTATTCCCAGACGTTTAAAAGCTGTTGTGGATGCTAAAGCATATCCTACTAAGTACTAATTTAACGAAATATTACAATATTTACTAATATGTATAGAGATTTTTTTTTTAAGTGTACGAATTTTTGTGAGGTAACTGTTTTGTTATTTTTTGATTATTGATTTCTACAAAATAAAGTTTTACAATATTTTTAAAATATTGTATGTAGTTTTTTTAAGAAATAAGTTATGGATCTTATTATTAAATACTCATTCTGAAATATTAATTTTAATTAATGGATAGAGCACATTTTCATTGAAATTCGTATGTGTATACGAACACTTTTGGGAGCCACTGTATATGGTCTGTAAATCCTATACATTACATTTAGAAAAGCTTTTTCCATGCTCTGAAAAGTTCCACAGTAAAAATTCCATTATTTTAATGAGCAAAATTCACCGAATTATTAAATTACCATACATTGAATTTTATGGAAGAGCTTTCTTGCACTAAAGAATCGTCTGCCCATTTTTAATAGAATAGAATTTTTACAATTATACTTCCCACAGCATGAAAAGAAAAAAAAAATGTTTCTAAATAGAACTTGTAGGACACAGAGACCGTATAAAAATTTTAAAAGTGCAATTTTTTGAAAATGGATGCCAGGACTGTTGTTATGCACATCGGTATAATTTTAATTTCATCCTTATTTTGAATACTCGAGTAAAAAAATTATAACGGATTTCAATCTTTTTGGAAACAACTCTTGTTTAAATTAAAAATTCCAAATTTTATTTGCCATGTTTACTAAAGATTAACCTGGCAGGACACGCGCCGTGAAACGTAACACGAGAACGGGCATGGGGTGTCAGCACACACCAGACATATTAAATGGCATAAATACGAAAAAAAAGTTTAGAATTCTGTCTGTTAGTGAAATTCATGATAATTACACTCTTTATCGTGAAAAATGATAGCTGAAATGTTAAATTATAGTTTATTTTAAAAATTAATAAACAATAAATTAAAAGCACTCACCGACAGCAGACGAATATTTTCGGGCGTGGGGTGTCAAAACACCCCGCGCCCGTCCTGCCGTGTTATGAAGTTTCAGATACGATAAAACCAACAGTACACTATCTATGATTCCACACCCACAAAAGGAAAAAATGGAACCCTTATAATCTAGCTATGGAAATCCCGTAATAAATCGTCATAGAATTATAAATTAATGCTCGTTCCGAAGGGGCTGAAAAAAAATGTTCTTGAACATGACAAATAGAGGATTGGCGCAAATTAGTTGGGCAAAAAAATGTTTTATTGTGGGTAGTGATAGAGCTAAACATAAGAGTACACGTGATTATAAGCAGGTCTTAATTTCTATAAAAAAAAATCTACCGGAGCTCTAATTTTCCGCAATAGTAAAAACCTTAGTATAATCTCCCCCCTCACAAAAATAAGACCTGAAACGCGTAGAAAAATACCCGAATTGGGTAGAAAGATTCTTAGGTATGAAGTTACCCAATTTGGGTCCATATGCCTGTTTTGTTACCACTGTGTATCCATTTTGGGCTCCGTTAAATACCCATTTTGGAAGAAAAAAAAATCCGTTGAATTCCGACCAATATTTAAATAGTCACTAAAGGCAAAGAAGTACCGGATCTGGGCTCCGGTGCAAATCAAACACCGATTATAAAATAGTGAAACATATGAAGCTTCTTTTTTCTTTTTTTAAAACTTTGCAACACTGCTAAAAAGTGTTTATGAATTCGGTTTGTCTGACCGTTCTCTAACTCGCGTAACTATAATCGGATTGCCATACAATTTATATAAGTTACTGAGGTGCACAATAGTTGTTCCATATTGAAAATGAAGTGTGTGGCATTTATAGTTCGTTTACAGGGACACAAAAGTATTCATTGTGGTACATGGGGGGTGGAAATTTGCGGTGTATTTTAAGGCTGTTACGTTATTTCAAACATATTGAAATTGATATACATACATCACTGAGGTGTGCACTACAAAATGTTTATTGTAGAATAGAGTGTGCATAGCATTAATTGTTCATTTACAGGCACGATCAAAAGAATTCTCTTACAGTACTGTCTATGAACGATAATTGCTACAAGTGCATTTTCAATTGTGGCATGCATTTTTAAACTTAATTACTTTGTTGCATATTACTTGCTGTGTATAAATTCTATAGATTATGTACAAAGTGATTCAAAAGAATCTGAGTACATTTCCGCTTATTAAAGGGAATTTTCAACTGTGTTATGCGTTTCCTAATTGAACTAAATTTTTACATATTATGCAGTGTAATATATATACAAATCTGTAGATCCTATACAGGGCTGCACAAAAGAATTCGGATATTTTCCCAATTATAGATGGGAATTTCTCAAATTGGTTTTCCAAATTGCTGACATACACATGGGTGGGTCTAGTAGAGCTTTAGCCCTCAGGTAGGCCTCCTCACATAGATCAACCTTGCTTACATACATCTTCCATCTTATTAAACGCGAAGTTTTGTTACACCATTCTAAATGTGCTGGAAAGTGTTTCATATACAATGCATTATGGTTTTCCTTTCTTGTTTTCTTAATGCTCGATGTGGCTACCATTCATTTCTCTGCAAATGTCCCATCGGTAAATCAGTTCTTTCTACACATTTGTGACCATGTTCATGTCAATCAAACCAAGTGTAGTGTTGATTCATGATTTGAATTCAGATATGAGTTTCAGAAACGAAAACTAGGTCCGTACAGAGGAGTTGAAAAGCCAGTACAGTAGAGTTCCGATTATCCGAGTTAATACGGACCAAAGCTCACCTCGGATAAGCAAAAAACTCGTATAAATCGGATTTACACTCATCGTCACCAACTAAGGAGATGAAATATAAATTTCCACTTTATTCATTAATTTTTATAGTACTAGTAACATTTCCTTGCTGTACATTTCCATTAGTTTTAACAAAAACGGAGAATGAAATTGTTTATTTGAAAAAGCCCTTGGTACTTTTTTGTTTGTTGAATGTCTATTTTGCGGCAGTTATTTTTTCTTTCTTTTGCTGTAGTATTACGCTACTGTATAGCTACCAATTTCTAAGATATTTTTTCTTACCACTTAAATTTACCAGCAAATTTTTCTTAATTCAATCGCCGAAATCTAACTATTGCCAACGATTAAATATGGCAAAAATGTGTATTAGATTTTAAAGGTAACAAAACCGTACAAATTGGCAGCTATGTGATTCTGTTAGTGTCATGAAAATTGAAGGTGTAGCCTCTTCTTTCTGCTCAAAGTATTAAATAGTTTTTTTTTTTTTTTCAATCGAACGTATACCTTTGGAATGGATCCTTTTCTTCTGATGGACTGATGGCTTCCATTGTTATGAAATTGCCATTATAAATGAAATGTTAGATGAAGAGGAAGGAGCAGCCGTAAAAAGTTAGAACTGATTTTCTGGTCAGAATGGGGGGAAAAAATGGCCATATATATATATATATATGTCGTAGGCTAATTGAGAAATCTGGCTCTTTGCAAACAGCCTAGGCTCTTTGCATAGAGCCGGGCTAATTGGAGAATCCATCTCCCTTTTTCCAATTAGCCTGATATTTTTCAGGCTTATTGCAAAGAGCCTAGAAAGCGTTAGGCTAATTGAAAAATGACCACTTATTATCCGATCAGGGTGATATTTTTAGCTCACAGGCTATCAAAGCCAGAGAGCTTATGTTCCCGAAGATTCTGTATGTACGTGTGTACGTACGTACGTACGTATGTACGTAACGCGATAACTCTTGATAGAAATATCCGATTTGCTTCAATTTTTTTTTCTTGGTTCATTCTGATAAGGTGCTTCCCTGATTAGTTTTTGGGGTTCATTGGTTAAGGATAAAGGGGGAAAAGGGGGCTAGTCCCCCCCCCTTAATTTATATAAATGGGTTTTTCATGCAGAAATATTCGATTTGCTCCAAATTTGTTATACCGGTTTATTATGTTAAGGAGCTTCCCTGAAAAAATTTGGAAGCTCATTATTTAAGTATAAAGGGGGGAAAGGGGGGGTACCCCCCTTAATTTAGATAAATCGGTTTTTCATGATGAATTATTCGATTTGCTCCAAATTTGGTATACCGGTTTATTAAGTTAAGGAGCTGCCTTGATTAGATTTGGAGGTTCATTAGTTACATATAAAGGGAGGAAAGGGGGGGGGCTACCCCCCCCCAGTAATTTAGATAAATGGGTTTTTCAAGCAGAAATATGCGATTTGCAATAAATTTGGTATACCGGTTAATTATGTTAAGCAGATTCCCTGATTACATTTGGAAGATAATTATTATGTATAAAGGGGTAAAGGGGGGCAATTGCCTCTCCCCTTAATTTAGATAAATGCGTTTTTCATGTAGAATTATTCGATTAGCTCAAATATAGTATACTGGTTTATTATGTTAAGAGATGGCTTGATTAGATTTGGAGGTTCATTAGTTAAGTATAAGGGGAGGAAAGGGGGGCTACCCCCCTTAATTTAGATAAATGGGTTTTTAATGCTAAATTATTCGATTTGCCCCCATTTTGGTATACCGGTTTATTATGTTAAGGAGCTTCCCTGGTTGGATTTGGAAGTTCATTAGTTAAGTATAAAGGGAGAAAAGGGGGGCTACCCCCCTTAATTTAGATAAGTTTTTCATGCAGAGTTATTCGATTTGCTCCAAATTTCGTATACCGGTTTATTATGTTAAGGAGCTGCCTTGATTAGATTTAGAGATTTATTAGTTAAGTATAACGGAGGGACAGGGGCTAGTGTCCACTTAATTTAGATAAATGGGTTTTTCATACAGAATTATTCGATTTGCTTCAAATTTGATATACCAGTTTATTACGATATGGCTTCCTTCGTTTGATTTGGAGGTTCATTGGTTAAGTATAAAAGTTAGGAAAGGGGGGCAATTGTCCCTCCCCTTAATTTAGATGTATGGGTTACATGCAGAATTATCTAATTTAGTTTAATTTTTTTTCAACCGGATCCGAACTTGAAGGTTCCATTTGAAATCAACCCGAAAACCGACCACAACCAGGTTTCGGATTGAGTTCAATTAGAACTTTCAGGTTCGGATCGGGTTGCCGGTGGACGGAGATTATTTTGTCTGGCTTGCATCGGGTTATAGTTCTTTGGAATATTTTTCTCGGTTAAGATTTTGTTCGGGACGGGTTTCAGGTTGACTTTGAATGGAATTTTTAGGTTCTGGTAGCGTTGCGTGTTCACGGAAACTAATTTGTCTTGTTCGGATCCGGTTATGGATCTTTGGAATAAATTTGTCGGTTATCAGATTTGGTTCGGGATTTCGGGTTTTTTCAAATGGAACTCTCAGGTTCGGGTCGGGTTGCATGTAGACTGAAATTATTTTGTCTTGTGCGGATCGGGGTACGGTCTGTTGTAATTTATTTTTCGGGTTTGGGTAGGGTTATGCGTTAATAAACCTAATAAAAAGAAAACTGCCCAGTTAAACTGATGGCATTGAGTTCACAGTCTATTCACACTAATTGTATATTATACTCTTATTTCAAAGAATAATGCCCCTCGAAAAACGAATGAAGGGATTAGTCCCCGTTGCCCCTCTTTCTATTTAACCAAAGAACCTCCAAATATAATCAGGGAAGCTACTTAACATAATAAACTGGTATACCAAATTTGAAGCAAATCAGATAATTCTGCAGAAAAAACCATTTCACTAAATTAAGGGGGGGGGTAGCTCCCCCCCTTTCCTCCCTTTATACTTAACTAATGAACCTCCAAATCTAATCAAGCCATCTCCTTAACATTATAAACCAGAATACCAAATTTGAGCTAATCGAATAATTCTACATGAAAAACGCATTTATCTAAATTAAGGGTAGAGTCAATTACCCCCCCTTTATACATAATAATGATCTGCCAAATGTAATCAGGGAAGCTGCTTAACATAATTAACCGGTATACCAAATTTATAGCAAATCGCATATTTCAGCATGATAAATCCATTTATATAAATTAAGGGGGGGGGGGGGGGACTAGCTTCCCTTTTCCCACTTTATCCTTAACCAATGAACCCCAAAAACTAATCGGGAAGCACCTTATCAGAATGAACCTAGAAAAAAAAATTAAGCAAATCGGATATTTCTATCAAGAGTTATCGCGTTACGTACATATGTACATACGTACGTACACACGTACATACAGAATCGGCGGGCACATAAGCTCTCAGGCTTTGATAGCCTGTGAGCTAAAAATATCACCCTGATCGGATAATAAGTGGTCATTTTTCAATTAGCCTAACGCTTTCTAGGCTCTTTGCAATAAGCCTGAAAAATATCAGGCTAATTGGAAAAAGGGAGATGGATTCTCCAATTAGCCCGGCTCTTTGCAAAGTTGGTTGGTTGGTTGGTTGTGTTTATGACGGCCAGTTATCAACACGAGGGATATAGGCCCTGAGAGGGGGGTGCCCTTCGTGGGGGTCTTTCTAAGGGAACCTAACCCGTATTAACGCTTGGAAATCCAAGGTTCGAAGAAAACCACGAAAACTCCGAACGATTAGGCCGACGGGCGGGATTGGGTTCGAACCCAGCACTTCCCGTCTACCAGCTTCGAGAGCAGAGCCTCTCGGCCACTGGTGGGGCCCGCTCTTTGCAAAGAGCCTAGGCTGTTTGCAAAGAGCCGGATTTCTCAATTAGCCTACGACATATATATACTTTTTTTCATAATAGGGGATGGAAGCCGTCAGTCCATCAGAAGAAAATAACTCAGTTACCGGAAATTCGGATAAGCGGGACTCGGATAATCGGGACTCTACTGTACAAATTACCGGGGCCTCGTTCTCCAAGGAGGCCCGACCTTGATCCTGGTTTATTAAACAAAACAGCAAAAAAAAGTAGGCTCGTTCTTCTTTACATAAATTTTTTCAGTTAAAATAGCTCACAAATAATAAAATTAAAAAGTAGAATTTGCTAAAACATCTTTAGGGTGTGGCCAGGAGCAACGAGCTTAGGGCTCCTACTCTTGTATATATATAAAATATTTGACAATTTAGCGTTTTACGTTCAAAAAATAGTAGTTTTTGTTAAAAATCAGCAGAACTCGAAGTTAGTAAGTGTTTAAAGGTTGTTAACTTTAAAATTTTAGAGAAACTTGTTCGAAACTTTAAAGAAATATTTTAAATATTTATTACTTTTAAGAGAGGCAGTATACCTTTAACAGTCACAGAAAATGCTAAATTTGTCTTGTGCAACTCATTTTTTTTTTTTTTTTTTTTTTTTTTTTTTTTTTACAGGTAACGACTGTAGAATCAAGAAAATTTATCATAAGCTGTAATAATGTGAAAGAAAAAATAATAAAACTGTAAAGCAATATATAGCACTTTTAAAAATGTCAGCAAATTTATTTTCTAATACGTGGCTATAACGGAAAATTTTCATGGCCGCTCTAAAAATAATTCCATGAAATTATACCTGCAAAGACAGAAACGACTCATTTAAAACGGTATTTCGCACAGATTGTTTGTGTTTCTGTCTTAGCAAGTTTTCTAGTATCATATTTATAACAGGGGGAAGGGCGAATTCAAATTATCTAGGCGTAAAAAAACTGGTGTTCTTGACGCCCATGAACGAACACTCAGTGACTAATCAAAATTCAGACTTCAGCACCGAGGTAAGAGATATTCGCAAACTTATGATACATTACTGGTATTTTACAATTACTATTTCACAAATTATTCAGTTTCAAAATTTCTCAACTATTTTGAGTCCGCCCTGAAGTTAAATCGCATTGTACAAGTTATAAGTTGTCTTTAGAAATGATGAATTTGAAAATTAAATCGCTCACTAGCAAGAAAAGTGACACATCTCGACAAAAACAAATTTCACAGGCAAGGCAAAAGGGAATTAACATGATTTTACTGTATCATGAAATTATAGCACTTAGCTCTGCATGCAGGAGTGAAAACGTGTATAAAAGTGTATAACCATTCAGAATGAAGACGAGGGATGAGATTTGGAGGGTTGGGTAATTTTACCTCCCCACTCAATCCACCCCTTTCCTGTGGTCGCAAATGGCGAAATAGCGTAATAAAGTGATTTTCTGTATTACTACACTTATGAAACTTTTTGTGTAGCAAGATGTATCTATGACAGACGTATTCGTGGAATAAAACGCAAAATGAATTTTTGCGAGATGTGTCACTTTTCTTGAGGGTGAACGATATTATGCTTAGATAAACAAAGCTAGGTTAGCATTGCAGGCATGTGCGTACATATATGTATATGTGCAAATATGCGTGCCACTGTGTTTAGACAACTACAAAAATTTTTATCTTATAACCAAGGCTAGAATGCTCTCTTTGTGGGACTTTCGAAGAAAAAGGGACCCAATCGCTGTCCCACCAGTAGCCGTGAGGTTCTGCTCTCGAAGCTGGTAGACGGGAGATGCTGGGTTCGAACCCAATCGCGCCCGTCGGTCTAATCGTCCGGAGTGTGGTTTTCTTCGAACCTTAGATTTTCTTGCGTAAATACGAGTTAGGTTCCCTTAGAAAGACCTCCACGGAGGGCACTCTCCTCTTCGGAAATACTACACTGTAAAAAAAAAAAAAAAAAAAAAAAAAAAACGGAGATTCTACTGGCAATCGAGACGCCAGTACTATTTCCGTATTTTAACGGGAATCCCCTCCCCCCCCCCCCCCACATAAATTCCAGAAATCCGTATTTTTACGGAAATTTTCCCCCATAAATTACAGAAAATTTTCCTCTTTTCTGGAATTCGTGGGGGGGGGGGGGATTTCCGTTACAATACGGAAATAGTATCATTTGCCGTCTCGATTGCCAGTAGAATCAACGTTTTTTAGTCCGTTTTTTTTTTTTTTTTTTTTTTTTTTTTTTTTTTTTTTTTTTTTTTACAGTGTATATCCCCCCTGTTGATATTTGGCCGTCATAAAACAACACGACAACACACAGTATTCAATCGCTAGTACCAAGAGAATTGGATTGGCATAGGCTTCAAACGTTGCTTTTTCTTATAAGTAAATAAAATAGAATAAAATAAAAAACAATTAAACGTCATTAAAAAATTTAACTAATCTATGGATTTAGACATGTAAGCAATATTTTTAGGGCGTCTTTCTGTACAGAATGGCTTTTTCAAATATTAAAGAGACGAAATAACAGACATTTGGGCAGCACTACTGATCCTAAAATTTTTTTCGTATGAATAGGTAGCGTTTGAACTCCTTTTCCTACGTTATTGTATGCGTTATAGTAATGTTAGGGATTTCCATAACTAATGTCCTTTCATTTATATTATTTCTTAGCATATTTCTTGAAGTTTTTTAAAAACTTAATGCTTAGATGGGGAAAGTCTTGGAAACCTAAGGTCTGACCAATCTGATTAAATGATACTTAAAATACATTTAAACGTGCTGTGCATTTCACAAAAAAAAACTACCTTAATTATGGGTATCCTTAATAAATAAAAATACTTTTAGCTCAATCTTCCTTATTTTACACTCTTGATATTTAACTGTTTTAAATAACATAGAAAACTAGACTTTCAAAATCTAGGAGGGAGGCGGCGAGTAAGAATTGGAGTAGCCTCCTTGACGTTGCCCATAAGGATAGCTCCAAGATTTATATATTTACGGATGAAAAAGATTTCATGAATAAGTGGAAAAGTAGGTAATTTGAATTTAAGAATCCCTATAAGCAGTGTTTGTAGTGAAAAGGATACGGCACATACCATCTGGATTTTTTTTAAGAAGCTCGGTATACCTCTCAAATAAAGCTGTAGCATGTGCTCCCTCTTTTTTTTTTTTTAACGCCTATAGTATTGCCTATAAGCTAAAGACTGTTCATTCGTGCCAGTCACTGATATCAAATTAAAATTAAACAAGAAAATGATTCTGAACTAAAAAAAATTTATCAATCTAGCTTTATAATTTGTCAACAGATGTCGCCACTACACAATGTTCGAGAATAGGATCAATTTAAAGTTCTTTAAAATAAATGATTGAAGTGAATTTTATATTTAGCTTTTTTCCATTTAAATTCGCTCCCAAACTCACGACTGAACTGCGTCAACATACATTCATTCTGATTTACTTCGAAGTTAAGTAATAAACGAAACAAAAAGTTTTTAAGAATTTTCGCTAAGAGATTTTTGCTCTTATGTCGGAGATATAATGAATATAATTATCGCCAATAATGTTGATAATTATTCTTTAACTTAAATATTTCTAATTTCTTCTCCATATATAGGATAATCAAAGTATATTTTCCAATTCTTCCATTCAGGCAACTATACAGAATGTTGCTTATTGGCAGGTCGATCCTGCTCAGCCCCCTCCCACTTCATCCTTCACGCAAACACACTCACAAAAATAAAAAAGAACTGGATACTCTAATTTAAAAGGCCCGCCATGGATTTTTTTTTAAATAACAAAGTAGTCTTACTTGTTTTATTTAAAATTTAAAAATAAATTGATCTACACTGATGTTTTTTCTTTTATGGGAGCGAAGCACTGGACACATGCTTGTCAGATTCCTACATAGCAAAATGAATTCATCCACTGATATCTTATTTATTTATCGCTATTATTATGGAAGTGAAGTGCTCACACATCTGGTTTAACAACGATTACGGCAACGAATTTTATGTTTCTCAGATTCGTATATTGCAAAATAAACGATTCCACCGATGTTTTTTATTCATTTAATTTTAAAGAATATGCTTAGCGATAACGGCTTTGAAGTTCTTCCAATTTTTAAGATTCTTCTATAGTGATAGGGAAGTAGCTAAGTTCCGTGAGGATTTTATTTTTCCTTTATTTGTTTAATTAACCGCAACATGGTTTATTTATACATTTACAGGTGAAAAAAAAATCATAAATAAGAGGAAAGGTAACGAGTTTGGATTTATGAAAATCTTTAAGCTAAAGATTAGGGATTCGTTTCAGTCGCTAATTTGAAATTTAAATTGAAACAAAATGATTTTGATCCAAAAAAATTCTATCAATTCAACTTTGCAATTCGTCAACAGATGTCGCCACCACATAACATACCATACCATAAATGGCACCGTTGAAGATTCTTCCAAATGATTGAAATGAATTTTGATTGAAATAAATTTCCATTCAAATTCACTTCTAAATATACGGCTGAACTGAGTCAATATATTTAAAAGGCCCATCATAGTTTTTTTAATGAAATTACAAAAAGGGAGACTTTCTTTTTACGTGAAATTTTAAAGATTTTCTAATTCTAATACGAAGGTATATCAATAAGTTTTAGCCCTCACAATAGAAATAATTGAGTAAAATTTATGAAATTGCTACATTGTATCAATCCTTTTCTGTACAGTCACCGTGCACAGTTACAAATTTCTGCAAACGGTATTTCAAAAAGAGGGGGGAAGGCGCGATAATAGCTCAAAGGGGGGCATTATTCTAACTTTTGCCGACCCCCAGGGGCGAAGCTACTGGGGGGCGTAGGGGGGGCGCCTCTCCCCCCCCCCCCCCCCCCCAATGTCGGCAACTTTGATCACAGTCGGCAAATTCTAGGTAGTCAGTATCGATCGATACAATTCTGAAACAATCGATTTGTTTTCCAATTTTCTGCATTTTTTCTTAAAACATCCACTAAAAAACACCAATCCTAATGCATTTGTCTTAATTTCCTTCAAAAATCCGAAGTTTGCCCCTCCTTTCTTTGACTTCGCGTTACCTCTGAAAATAAATTGAGAAAGAAGCGAGAGTAGTTTAGTTTCTAAATGTACAAAGGGGTCTTTCTGAGAGTCCGCAGCGATTTAGTACGGTTCTGAACATCTAGATCAACTAGCTCTGAAGATGATGACGACTTCGGTGAAGGCATTCATATTAATCGTGGTGAATTGAAATGTGCTGAACAATTGAATCATTTAGTTGATTGTTTAAACGATTGCAATCCGATTATTGAAAAATTGACCCAATCTGATGGCTTAAGTGTTTTCTTGTTTCTTAAGGAGACCATAGATATAATTGACAGGAGAAAGAAAATTGGTTGTCGTCAAATATTTATAGTAAGATCGTGAAAGAAATTGAGCAGAACCGTGGAGAGGTTAGCATTACGGAAAGTGTGAACGATTCCATCATTGAACATGACCCAGGAAAAAGGTTAAAATGAAGTCAGGCAATCAGAGACACATTTGATCAGTTTAAGCCCGTATCAGCCAAAACTCAGCGTATATCCGATAAATGGTTCCATCCCGCAATATAGACAGCGACATTTCCAGGGGCGCCATTTGAGGGGGGCTGGGGGGGGCATAGCCCCCCCCCCCCAAGGAATTTGATATTTTGGAAAATTTATCTGTCATCGCAGGTCAAACTCAAAACAATTTTAAAAAATTACTCAAAACCTAAAATAGCTTGTCAAATTTTATTACAATAAAAACACGTATAAATAAACACTTTAGGTATATAAACTAATAATTATAAAAAAAAATATTTCTAATTTGCCAATTTATCTCTTTTTTAGGGTTTCGTTCATCTGACGAAACCCTATTCGTCTTGCTCCTCTGTCTGTCTGTCTGTCCGTCACAGAGCCCGTTCTCAGAAACTATACATGTTGGAGACGTGAAATTTTGGGTACTTATAGCTGAACACCTCACATCATACGACAAATCATAAAATTTTGAAAAAAGTGGTACATTTAACCCTTTGGGCTCCCGCATGTGTATTTTAAACAATTCTTTCTAAGTGAGCTCCTAATTTATTTGGAGGCGTGAAATTTTGCATACTTATAGCTGAACACCTCACATCAAATGACAAATCATAAAATTTTGAAAATGTCGTACGTTTAACCCTTTGGGATCCCACATGTGTATTTTAAACAACTCTTTCTAAGTGAGCCCCTAATTATGTTGGAGACATGAAATTTTGGGTACTTATAGCTGAACACCTCTCATCATACGACAAATGATAAAATTTTGAAAAAGTCGTACATTTAACCCTTTGGGCTCCCACATGTGTATTTTAAACAATTCTTTCTAAGTGAGCCCCTATTTAGGTTGGAGGCGTGAAATTTTGCATACTTATAGCTCAACACCTCAGATCTCACGTCAAATAATAAATTTTGAAAAAGTTTTATGTTAAACCTTTTCAACTCCAGCTTGTGCATTTTAAGCCATTCTTTCTAACTGAGCCCCTAATTAAATTGGATATTTGAAATTTTGCATACTTATTGCAGAACACCTGAGGCCAGGCGACAAATCATAAAATCTTGAAAAAGGTCTTATGTTTAACCCTTTGAGCTACCACATATGTATTTGAAGCAATTCTTTCTAAGAGAGCCCCTAATTAAGTTGGTGACATGAAATTTTGCATACGTATAGCTGAATGCCTCAGACCACACGACAAATCATAAAATTTTCAAAAAATCTTTTATTATTTACCCCTCTCGGCTGTAACTTGTGTATTTTAAGCAATTTTTCTAACCTCCGCCCTTTTAACCCGGGGAGAAATTTTCCAACTTTTGCCGTTACCCCTTTGACCATTCTTTCATATTATGCACCATAGCCTTACATATTTTAGTTCCATTTTTTTCCGCCAGGTGCGCCTACTTATCTCGGGTGCTATGGGCCCAATCCCCTCGACTAATATATCAACGGATAGTATGTAAAACGGATTTTCGTTCGGATTCAGGTTTGTTTAGAATCAAGTGCGCCCCCTGGTTGTGAAATGTGGAACTAACAGATTTTTCAAAAGGATAAAGTGTTTTGAAAGAATATTAAACGAAACCCTCTGTGCGATCTGTGATCACACTTACCCACTTGTTCCAAGTCTAATTTGCAAATTTCGCATTTTTTTTTTCTGCGGTCAATTGACGAATTGATTTTGCGTCGCTCTGCAAGAAAAATAAGCAAATCAATAAATAAAATAACATGGTCTTCCCTTGACAATTAAACAAGAGAGAAAAATCATGCGTCAAGCATAGATTATGAAACACTTTCCAACACATCATGAATGCTTTAGCAAAACTTAGCCTTTCAATAAGGTAAATAATGTATCTAATTAAACATTTTAGAAAACATAAGAACTTTTTCCTAGAAATCCGCACAAACTTTGCAATTATGTAAAATAGCAAAGGAAACCGAATCAGGTGAAACTTGCATGTGAAGTGTTGTGCTATGGTATATAAGAGCATGGCCACCAAGAGATCATTAAATAATCTGTGTTTTCCGAGAATAGAGGCACAAGAGGAGTGTCTATGTATTATTGTGTACAAGTTTTACGAAAGCAATATTCATAAAGGAGCAAGTCCATCGTGAACAATTTATTTTCCGAAAATATCACCAAACGAACTACATACGATGTTCTAGAATGTTACTAGGAGGGACTCTCGGCCAAAAAAGAACTGGGATCGGGTAGGAAGGCAAAAAAAAAATCTCCAAGCTAGAATTAGAGCAGTTGAAAGGACTGTTTGACGAAAACGACCGAGTATTAATCCATCCCATGCCTTCGAAATACAGTGTTTCACCTAACCACCAACAAAAGACAATCACTAAGAACCTGAACATCAAATATTACAAGAAATGGTCATAACAGAATGAACAGAAAAACAAATGGTTGTCGTGAAAACGAAGTGTGGTCACTTGTTCAGAAAATTATCTGATAGAATATTCTTCTTCGATGACGGTGACGACTCATATTTTAAGCTCAAGCGTTCCACGTTTAACTATAACGGTGGCTATTATACATCTGACGTCTCTACGACCCAAGATATCATTAAATTTTCGACTAAAGCAAAATTCCTAGACAAGATCCTCGTATGATTGCAATGGGTCCGAAAGGTTTGAGTCGTCCGTTCATCCGAAAGTCTGGGTTCGCTGTCAATGGACAACGATATTTGAACAAGGGCATTCGCCGTCTTCTTATCCCCTACATCTGTAGCAACTACAATGACGGTGATTACGGTATCTGGCCAGACTTGGATAGCAGTCATCTCTGCAAAATCGTTCTCAGCCATTTCCGCCAGCAAAACTTCACTTTCATAAAGAAGTCTGACAACCTGGTTAGCGTTCCCCAAATTTGACCAATTGAGCGGTTCTGAAAGTATCTGAAGTCAAAAGTGTATGCCAAAGGCTAGAAAGCAGGTAACATCCAGAAATTGATCAATCGAATCAAGTATTGTTTCAAAATTATGAACTTAAATTTTGTACAATGTCTAGCAAGTACCACCAAAAGTAAAATCGATAATGTCAAACGAAACGGTTTAATTGAAATCCGATAACAGTTTTACAGAGGAATGTGGTTATTGAAGTCACCTTACAGTGCCCATTTGAGTTCTTTATCTCGTTTTTTAATGTCTTTCAAGTCAAGAAAAGTTTGTGCAGATTTCTAGGAAACAGTCCTTATACCACATTTAAAAACCATATTTCAATAATTACCGCCCATAACCGTAAAAGTAATCCAGTTCTTTTAGTGAAGCTCTGTATATGATCTATAAATTTGTACATATGATTTACAGTGTGCTTAAATTATATTTAGTAAGAAAATGCATAACATAGTAAAAAATTCCCCTTCAGCAGTTTCTACCGATAGGGGGAAACGTACTTAAATTCTTTTGTACAGCCCTGTATATGACATACAGATTTTAATACACACCACATATTAATGCTGAAATTTACAAGCAATGCTTAAGCTACTTAAATTACGCTTCCATGAGTTAGTATCCATAGGTGATTATATATCCAGTTCTTTGTATAGTCCTGTATATGATTTTATTTATATGCAGCAAACTTACCTTAGTATATTATACTAAATGTAGTTGAGCTTGAAAGACAACTTGAAGCTGCATAACTCAAATTAAAAATAACATCTTTAAGCAATTCCTGCTCTTTCTCATGCTTACGAATTTTTCTGTGTGTCTTACGAATTTAAAAATTGCTCTGTATATGTTCTATAGAATTTATGTACACCATGTAGTATTCAAAAATTTAGTTAAACTAAAAAACCATACCATAAGTGAAAACGGACTTGCAGCAATCATTCCTAATAGCCAAACTTCGCATACAGATTTGTTCCAGAAATCTTTTATGTGTCTCTGTAAATGAATGATAAATGCAATCCCCTTCCTATTTTACTGCAAGCATTTTGTTGTTAGCTTCAGTAATATATATCAGTTTCATCATGTTTGAAATAGTGCAACATAATTGAAATACGCCGCGAACAGTTTTTACCCGTAGACCATCAAATAATCGAACTCTTTTGCATAACCTTATAAATGAGTGATGAATGCTTCGCACCCCATACTCTACAGAATGTATGTATTAGCACTAGAGATGAGACGGACTCAACCCGGACCTGACACGGGTTTGATTTTTATACCAGCCTTCGGGCTCGGGCCCATTCTTTCTCAAATTGGCAATTTTATTTATTCTCGTACTCGTGTAGAAACAAAAAATAATTTTTTTACCCCTTAAAAATTAATTATCCCATTGCAAGTCTTTTTAATGCTATTTTGATCAGGAGGAAAGAGAAATAGATTTTTTTTCTTTTTTTTTTTTTTTTAGTATTTGTCGAACATTATTTTGAAAGAAAACTTGTGATATTTGATGATTTATGTCTGTAGTTTAACGCGAGTAATGACCTATTGATGTTGGCGGCAATCAGAATATGGCGCCATTAGGATACTGTTTAATTGGAATGTTTATTTATTATTACTTTTTTTCAGAGATCTAACGCAGAATAAATATTTTCTTTTACATCAATCAGCATTAGCCTAAGATTTGTAAATTTTTAGTCTCCCATTGTCTGCGATTGTAATCGCTCTTTATATGAAAATAATGTTGGTGATTTTATTCGTGCTTCTTCTTGAAGTCTGCTCATTCTGTGGCTCTGTTCTTCATATTCATACAATCACTTTCATACGTAAGTAGATAAAATTGGCATGTGTTGTTATTCCCGATTGAAAGCAATCAAGCAGCGTTTCCTCTTTTTCTATAAAAGCATCGGATCTTTTCGGTAACGGTGTCAAATTTATAATTTAAACTTATTTTCAAAGCCATGATAAATAAGAAAGATGTACACCTTTTATAGGAAACAGAAAACGCTGTTTGATTCTTCGTCATATAAATCATAATTTCTGCAAATTTCATTAATTTATACATAAAATGCTCTTCGTTATTGTGTCCATCAGAGATACCTACTTGTTGCTGGAGAAAAATTTAAAAATCTTTTTAGGGAAGTATATTTCTATTTGACACTAAACGTCTCTTTTGATAAGATTTAATGTAAATTTCATAAAATTAATTATGTGCTAGAGATTAACAGTTGTTAAAAAATGAGATCTATTACATTTAGAACAGCTTTTAAATATGCATTTTTGTTAAACCTTTTTTTTCCGTGCATACTTTCGGTATCGGAATCGGGCTCTGATGGCACAAACTTTTTCGAATTCGGATTTAAAATTGTTGGGCCCGGGCTCTGAAAAATGAGCCCGAACTCATCTCTAATTAGCACATCTCAGGAATTTTTATCAATTTCATTATGTTTATAACGGAGTAACATTATTAAAATACGTCACAAATATTCTTTCTTCATAGCCTATAATATGACGGAATACTTGTGAGTTCTCCCGGACGCGAACTGTAAGTGCTAAACATAACATTACATGTAGTAGTAATCTTTTAGTACACCCCAATAATGTATATAAATGTTATTATGTTTAAATACTGTAATACAACAATATTAAAATATACCGCAAATGATTTTACCCGATAGACCATAATTTAACGGAATACTTTTGAGTCCTCCTGTAAATGAACTATGAATGATACACACTTCATTTTGAATACCGAACATTCCATTGTAAACATTAATAACATATATCAATTACGCGTTAATCCGAGTATATTTACGTGAGTTAGAGCATGACCAGACGGGCAGACAAACCCAATTCACTTTTCAACTGCGTTGGAAAGTGTTACAAATATTTCTTGAAGAATCTCGTGCTTATGAAAATGTTAAGAATGGCATGCTATTTCAAACCCTTCCCCTCAAACAAAATCTTGCCTCCTCTCCCCACTCTAAGAAACTTATTAAATGGCTTTCTGTCCTGTCCGTAAAGCCTGCAAAGTCCCAAAAAAAAAAAAAAATTCTCCGTTTTAGACAGGTACCCTTCTTAGCAAGAATAATTATATAGTGCTTTCTTCATAGAAACTTAATTTTTTTTTCCCGTTTACGAAACAATTCTTTTTTTTGACAGGTTTCGTATTCGCAAGTTTTACAATAAATGCAATATACCTATACACTTCAGAGGTATACTATAGAAAGGATGTTTTAAATGCCTTTAAGAATACTTGTAAAAAGGGAAACTGTCTATAATAGAATACTGTCTTAAACGGAAAAAATGTTAGTCACTATCTTGAAATTATACCTGCTAAGATAAAAAAAACCTCCTTAAAACGGAATTTTTCATAGGTTTTCGTTTTGATGGGAGAAAGTACAGGCTCCTCCCCCCCCCCTCCCGCCGCCGAACCCCACCCCACCCTTGGCTATGCCACTGTCCTCAAAGACAGCCTTGCCCCCCCCCCCCCCAAGAAAATTCTGAAATGGCGCCCCTGGACATTTCAACACCGCTTGTTACAAAAGAGCATCCGTTTTTGGAGTATAGCACAGAACTCAATGCTATTTTTTTTTTTTTTTTTTGCCTATTTCATGAAGGACCTAGGAGAGAAAAAATACAAAATGCTTCAGTTGAGAGTGGTGTAAACAAAGGACAAAAAATGAAGAGCTTAAGGAAAAGAAAAGAACAGAAAGTTCGCACACTATTTCTCTTCCAACACCCACCAAATTTGGCCCCACCAGTGGCCGAGAGGTTCTGCTCTCGAAGCTGGTAAACGGGAGGTTGCTGGGTTCGATCCCAATCGCGCTCGTCGGCCTAAAAGTTCGGAGTTTTCGTGGTTTTCTTCGAACCATGGTTTTCCAAGCGTAAATACGGGTTAGGTTCCCTTAGAAAAAACCCCACGGAGAGCATCCCCCCCCCTTTAGGGCCTATATCCCTCGTGCTGATAATTAGCCATCATAAACACAACCAACAACCAAATTTGATGTTTCCTATTTTGTCAGTTCATAATGACGCATAATCACTTACTAGACGAGAGTAAGCGCAAACAGATTATTCTGGAAGAGCAACAGCAACATCTTGCATTCAGCACTGAAACTGTAGCAATTTTGATGGACATTACTCGAATGCAGAGTAGACAAGGTCTGGTTTGTGGAAGTGGCAAAGACGAAAATGGAAGCTTTTGGCAAATTGTGAAATTAATTTCCAGACATAACCCACAACTGAAGAAATGTTTGAGGACGCACGTTTCAGGCCACACCACATAACTTACCTTTCCACTTCATCCCAAAACGTAGATGATTGAATTTCTTGCTACAACAGTGCGCAAAATATAGTCAGAGATATTCAAGAAGCATAATTTTATGGAGTTATACCAGATACGACACCAGATGCTTCGCACCATGATCGATCAGCTGTTGTGTTGAAATATGTAGACAAAGATGGAAAAACTCCGATCGGCATTTGGAAGTTGTAAAAGAAGTCGATAAAACCAATGTCGACCTTGCATGCTAGAAATCGCACATCCTTACGAAGAATGAGCTCTAATTAGAACAGGTAGTTTTCCAGTCATACGGTTTTACAAACAGCATTTCTGGGGAATTCAATGGCACTTAGGACTAGGAGACGTTTTCAGAAATCGTGGGTCGAATTGTGCAATATATTCCTTGTTAATGTCACAGACTCAACACTTTCGTTTCGCATATCTGTAATGCCAGCAATATTATAGGTGATGTTTCGACGTGCTGGAAGATGTTTGTGTTTTTCACAGCAAGTACTAAATGAAAGAAACCATAATGGGCAAGCTCAAAGAAATAGAAAATGCTCTTCTACCGTGGAATCTTTCTAAGGCGAGATGCACTGCTTGAGCAGAATCATTGAAAGTGGTTTGGATCTCATATGAATGTATCCTACAAATTTTGAAACAGTTGATTCCTCTACTTCTGTTAACAAAGCAAAGATCAAGCCACGAGGTTTAAGAAAGAAAATGTTATCGCTCGACTTCACTGATGTTTTGCAAGAATGTTCAGTACAAGTGCAAGTTAGTTACTGAAAAAAGGAAGTCAAGACTCTTAAAACAGACGCTACGAAAATACTGAATACTTTTATCAAATTATTAGAAACAATAAACAATGACAATGAAAATATGAATAGGAAAATATAGAGTGCAATTCTCTTTTAATTTTTAAACCAAGTAAGGTGTTGATCCGTTAAATGAATTTTCTATGCAGTATCGACGAAGATTGGCACCAAAGAAGTTAGACGGTAATTGAAACAATCTCTTTGATCCCGAATTTCTAATGTTCTAACGCAAGGAGTTTCAGAAGGTACTGGATACCCTTATAGTGGTGATAGCTGAAAGTCTTAATTCTTTCATCAGCATAATCACACCACTGGATAAAATAATGTATCCTCCCATTACAAGAAAGAAATAAAAACTAAATCTGGTTAAGAAATCGGTAAATGTCTTTCGTGAATTCCTGATATGGAAGCATTACAAGCAGAGATGAAAGTTTTGTCAGACTTTTGCGCAGAGGCTGAAAGAATGGACGATATTTACATGAAAACAGAACCTTTGAGATACATTCTGCCACTTGCGATCCATGTCAATTGTCTAGCTATAACTTCTCCAGTCCAGGCCCGTAACCAGATGGGGGCGAGGTGGGCAGAGCCCCCTCTAAACATTTGATTATTTTTTACTTTTTTTTTTAACAATATATATATATATAGATAGATAGATAGATATATTTCAACTAATCTGAAAAAAAAAAAATTACTTGCATTGCAAGAAAAACATTTTGATCTTTAAATATCCTTGAATCGAATATGCGATTTTTTTTTTTAGAAGCATATTAGTTTTGTTTACTATATTGCGGTAAAATTCTGGAAATGCAAACTAAATACGAACAATTCCTTCTCCTGAAAAAATCGACTCCAGGCCATAACCAATTAAACCACCACATGTTTTGGTATATAGTAACTAATCAGTCTATCAACTAATTTCAATCTTCTTAGTGACATTTCAAAAGGGTGAGTGAACGGAAATCGACATGCGTTATTCGAGCTCGTCGGTAATTAATAAAGCGCTAAAAACAAACTCGTTTAACCGTTTGCATCTTGACCATATGTGTTTAGTTGATAGTAGATTTACTTAACTGTGAATTATTGCTTATAAACGAGTACATTTGTAAAAAGAAATTACGAAGATATAAGACTGTCAATTCTTACAAATGGAATAAGAAAAAACCTTGAATAGACGCCATTAATTATTTCCTACCATGGATGTCGGTAGAGCATTTGTGGCTAGGGATATACTAGGAAACCGGAGGAGTCTTATTCCTATTTGTTTTTCGAACTTATTTTTTTTTCTTTTGTTCATGATTTTGAAAACTTTTTTTTTTTCAATTTGTCTGATGACAATTAAGCATTAAGCGAATTTAATTATGAATAAGATAAAATTTATTATAAGGCTTTTCACGAAAAATCTCTTCATTTAAACAGTGGATAATGTATTTAAATCTGTTTTGAAGTTTAAATACGCTAATTTCTGATACATTTGCTTTATCGACAGAGATATAAAATTTACAGATCTGGTTATTCACGCTCAAAGAATTCAACTGTGTTTTTAGAAAGCTGTTTTCAAATCTAAACCAGCTACTTTCTGACATATTTGCGAAAAATATTTATTGCTGCTTACCTATAACAGTAAACAATCTATCAGGATGCTTTAGACTTGTTTTCATGACATGACAACGACATAATGGTATTTGTCATCCGGTAGCAATTGGCTGTAACTCAAGATGTACGAAATGTATAGGAAAATGAAGAACGCTATTCGATTCTTTGGCTCATTAATGTGAGAACTTGGAAATTTTTAGACAAATAGGAAAGAAAGTTAGTTCTTGAATGTGTCAACAACGCGTTGTCGATTGAAAAAAAGGTATTTTTTGAGACCCTTACAATTGGAGGAAGCGCATATAATATTCGCCTACATTTATTGAAAACTGTTCACTACTTTCGTAAAAGGATGGCGCTCACCGAAAATTATGATTGGAGCTCCTTTTTCGAAATGATGTTGGATCATCGAATTGTAGGAAATACGTGTAAGCATTCTCAAATATTTTTAATTGCAGATTTCCATCTGCACATTCAGCAAAATGTATCAGAACAGTTTACGGGAGTATTTACAACAATGTAACGTAAGTGAAGGGGTGGTGTGTCCATCTTCAAATCTACCTAACATTCTCCTCAATATTCTAAAGTGTAAAGTATTCGAAGTTCTAAAGTGAAAAATTTGATCTCGATGGGTTAATAATGTTGAATTTTATATAGAACATACCGGGTGTACTAAAATGGATTGTCTAATTTTAAAATTCAATAACTTGTAAATGGTGGCAACTATTTAAAAAAATTCTTGCAGGAGAGTCATGTAAGATGTCAGGAGTTTTTTTTACAGAGATTCTCGATTTTAGTTTAAAACAGCAGCGATACATGACACTGCTAGCAATAGGCGCTAAATCGGGGCCTGATTTTTTGCTTCTCTTCTCCCTCAGTATTGATGCGTTAGAAGGAGATGAAATATATGGAGTGATTCTCAGTCGGTAATGCAATTGTGTTCTTAGTGGCCCACTGCATATATTTAACCTCCTTCTTTCGCATCAATATTGAGAAAAGAGAGAGACCAAAAATCGGGCCCCGATTTAGTGCCTATTGCTAGCAGCGGTCGCTATTTCAAACTAAAATCGATAATCGCAGTAAAAAAATTCCTGACATCTTACATACCCCTCTTGCAAGAATTTAATTTTATGGCTGTCACCATTTTCAAGTTATTGAATTTTAAAATCAGTCTGTCCATTTTAGGACACTGAGTAGATGCATATATACAGACACAGAAACGTACTTTTAAAGATATATATATATATATATATATATATATATATATGTGACCTGTGGCAACAGCTTGTAAGAAACGACGGCAGCGCCACGAGTCGGCGTAGAAGAATACCTTTTTAGAACATTCGACAGACGCGGGAAAAGAAGGTAAAAGAGGTGGTTGCAAAACACCGAGCTCTCAACGACGTTTCATTAAGACGCATTAAGACGAATGAGTGTTTAATTTCATTAATGTTCTACTTAATTGTAATTGTATATAGTGTAAATAGTTCATTTAATATATTTAATTCTTAAAGTTAGCAAGTGTTATTATTCGAGTATGAGTCTCCTTTTCCCCGTCACATGAGGGCTTGAGCCGGGATTGGATTATTTTTGTTTTCAATTCTCTACCCTAGACAAGACAAGTATCATTTTTATAACGACGCCAAAATTCTTTCAGAAAGTAAGCCGGAGCTGTAAATTTATAAAGATCATGTCGTGTGTGAAGAATACAATTTTTTTTCTACAGCCTTGGCGACTGGGCAACTCTTCAGCTATTTTGAAATAACTGCAGCAATATATTATTCCAAACTGGAAATAAATTGATTCATCTTTTTTCAACGACAGAAATTAGTGGGTGAGTACTGTTTACTGTTTTTTTTTTTTTCATCATGATTTTAAATGACATTCCAGTCATCGCTTTTGCATTGAAAAACGAAAAGACGAATCGAATAAAATTATTACATAAACTTTTGTTTTCATCTGAAGGCGATCGTTTAAATCGATCGCGAATAAGAGCATTTACGGGATTTCCATTCTGTGAAACCGATGATGAATTTACGAGTAAAGTAGAGGAAACCGCTAAAAATTTTTCTTTACTTGAACTTATAACTATTGCCACTATTTTACGCATCGAAATAGATGGCACAGAAACTGAGTTATCTAAACGCATAATTTCATTTTTAACTAATTTGGAATCCCTCCAAAAACATATTGAAACTAATGTCGATACAGATGGCGAATCGGAAGAAATTTTCAACAATTCGCCAGTGCCAAACGATAAGTCGAATATTAAAATTTCTGAATTTACCAATAAATGTGCTATTAATGCTTCAAACATTGCTCAGGGTTCTATGTTTACGCCATCAGTAAATTTTCGCGATGTTGAATCGCTGGTACCTACATTCAATGGAGAGAAGTATGAAAATATTCATTTATGGTTGCAAAAATTCGAATCCTTTTCTTCCTCTTTTAACCCTCTAAGTGTTTGGGGCGTAATATTCCGTTCACTAAGCTCCAGGTTTCACAGCAATACAAGCAATATTTAAGATAATATTGTTTGATAAAGTATATATTTTAATTATACCAACAGATGTCGCTACATTGCAGATATATCAAAATGTTTGTACTAGAAATATATAAGCTGTGAGAAAAAGACACGGCCTTTTAAATTTGTAGTTATTTTCTAAGCTGTGTGAAAAGGACATTGTCTTTGGTTTTAGTTTTGGTTCGAAGTTCTACTTCGAGAATGTGTTTTTTAATAAGTTTAAGTTAGAATTTTGTGTGTATTGTGCTTTGAGTTGTGTCCGGAATAGAGAGTTGTGAGATTATATGTAATAAACAGTGTTTAAACAAGAGAATGAGAAATTTAATCAGAGTAAGAGTGCTTTTCTTATAATTCCGGAACAAAGCGATTCAAATTATGGTCCGTATTCATTGCCGGAGAAAAACCAGGAGGGTGATATAAATATTTACTGCGATCGTTATAAAAGTGATAACGATCAACATGTCATCGTTTAAGTGCGTAAACGGCTAAGTGTGATTCATAGCTGCGTGTTGTGAGCTAGTGTTTTCTTTATTCGCTCATGGATTAATTATTTAAAGAGTCGAGAGGGGTAAGTGTATACCCATTTAATTTATATATTTTTTGTCAAAATGAGTTTGAAAGAGTTGAAAGAGCTTAAAGCTAAAAAGAAGACAAATAAAACTAGTTTGACGAAATTAAAAGACAGATTGTCAGGTTCTGAACTAGAGCCAAGCGAACTACTTCTCATAAAGGAGAAACACAATAAGCTGGTTCTGACTTTTTCTGAATTATTTGACGCGATTTATAAAGCATGTAAAGAAGATGAAATTGATGATTTTATCAAAGAAAACGAGGAAATAAATGAGTCATTAGAGAATTTAGAATTTGAGCTCAGCAAAAAGCTTTCAAAAACAAAATTTCAGAATGTTAATTTGGAAAATGCGTCAAAGGCTGAAAATAATATAAAATTGCCTAAGCTGACTCTTCCGATATTTACGGGAAATTTGCATGAGTGGCTTTCTTTTAAAGATATATTTAAGGCCACTGTACATGATAACTCAAATTTATCTGGGGCAATGAAATTGCAATATTTAAAATCTTCATTGAAGGGAGATGCTTTTAGAATCATTCAATCCATTTCAATTGTGGATTCTAATTATGAAGTTGCATGGTCGCTTTTAGAGGAACGGTATTCAAATTCGAGAGAACAGGTTTACGCGCATTTAAAACGTTTTATAAATATTCCTGTTATTCAGAATGAGTCCCCAACAGCATTATTAAATTTAATAGACATTACAAATGAGTGCACTAGGTCATTAGAGATTTTAGAACAAAAAGTTGAGGGGTTTTCTACTACCATGTTTGCTTACATTTTAGCTCAAAAATTAGATGCAAATACAAAAATGTGGTGGGAAAGACATCTTAAGCGGGATAATTTACCAAGTTTAACTCAGTTGCTAGAATTTTTGAGAGACCACGCGTGTACACTAAGTGCGTCCAAACAAGTAAATACAAAACGAAATTTTCAAAACGAAAGCCATACAAGGCATAGCTTTTCAAAGGTGACTTCCATGGTTACGGGGTTAAATGAGAAAAATATGTGCAAATGAGTTGTATGTAGCCAGGAAAATCACAGTGTTTTTAAATGTCCAAAATTCCAAAAATTTAATGTACAGGACAGAGTAGAATTTGTTAAAAAACATAATTTGTGTTTCAATTGTCTGTCATCTCACTGCGTCAAAAAATGTAATTCGACATTTTCTTGTGCCAAGTGTCATAAAAGGCACAATGTACTTCTTTGTTTTGATAGGCGCGAGAGAAATTCCACTGCAATGGGAAACACAAAAAATTCTAGCGATAAAGAAGCGCCAAACTCACTGGCAGCGAATGAAGGTAGACAAACATTAAATGCTGACGCGATACCCTTTGAGATAAATAACCAAATTCAGAATTTCGCTGGTACTGCGAATGTGAGATCGAGTAATGTTAAAACAGTTCTTCTTTCCACTGCGGTTGTTTATATGAGAGATAAATTCGGAAATAAAATTCCGGTGCGTGCCTTATTGGACAATGGATCAATGAGCAATTTTTTAACTTTGCAGTTAGTTGAAAGATTAGGAATTCGCAAAGAAAAAAATAATGTTTCGGTATCGTGTTTAAGTGGATCCTCAGTGGCAGTAAAAAATAAAACAACAGCCTTGATTAGTAATAATTCGGGAGATTATAGTCGGGAGTTAGATTTTCTTATTATACAAAAGATTTCGCAAATTATGCCCTCAAAATATATCAATATTTCAGAGCTAGAAATTCCAAAGTCAATCATTCTGGCTGATCCTGAATTTAATAGGCCAGGAAAAATCGATCTTTTGCTAGGTGCGGAAGTATTTCTAGAACTGATAAAGGTGGGTCGTATGAATGTACCAAATTCTAAATTAATACTGCAAAATACGGTGTTTGGTTGCATAGTGAGTGGGAGTGTTAACGACTGTAGCGGTCAAGAGCAAGTACATTGTGGGTTAGTTAATGAAACAGATTTAAATTTCGAAATGAGAAAATTTTGGGAAATAGAACAAGTAGAGGATACCGCACCATTGAGAAATACCGAAGAAAAAGCATGCGACACCCACTTTATAAACACACATCAGAGAGACATATCAGGCAAATTCATAGTACAAATGCCCTTGAAAAAGATCCTAGTTCATTGGGAGAATCAAAACAGTTTGCGGAAAATAGATTAAACTCACTTTGGAATAGGCTAGTTAAAAATCCAAATCTCTTAGAGTTATATTGTGCATTTATGTCGGAGTATAGAGAATTAGGCCATATGGAGGAAGTAGAGGAGCCAAATGAATCGATACATTCAAATTACCTTCCTCACCATGGTGTCTATCGCCCAGATAAAAGTTCCACCAAACTAAGAGTTGTCTTCAATGGCTCACATGTAACTTCTTCCGGAGAATCCCTAAATTCTATACAATTGAATGGAGGTGTCATTCAAGATGACTTGTTCAGCATAATACTTAGATTTCGTACACATCGTTATGCCTTTACGGCAGATGTGAAAATGATGTATCGCATGATACTTATTGATAAGAGTCAACGTGATTTACAGCGCATAGTTTGGAAAGATACTGTAAACGGTGATGTGAAACATTACAGACTGTGTACTGTTACGTATGGAATGACTAGTGCCCCTTATTTAGCAATGCGATGTCTTAAACAGCTTGGTATAGACGGTGAATCCCAATTTCCGTATGCTTCAGTTGTGGTGCAGTCGGATTTCTACATGGATGACGTATTGACTGGTGCAGCTGATTTAGAATCGGCTAAGAGACTGCAAGCTGAACTTATTCAATTGTTAAGTACTTGCGATATGAAGTTACACAAATGGTTCAGTAACCATCAAGAATTAATGGAGCCAGTGTGTAAATCTGAGAACTACACTTTTGAGAAAATGAGTGAAACTAAAGCCTTAGGACTTTGTTGGAAAGCCCATGACGATACGTTTACTTTTAGTGTATCATTCAGTGATCAAACTAAGGTGACTAAGAGAAGTGTTTTGTCAAATATCGCTCGCATATTTGATCCATTAGGATTGCTAGGTCCAGTGTTAACGAGAGCAAAGATTTTCTTGCAAAGACTGTGGCGACTAAACATTGATTGGGATGATACTCTACCTAAAGCTGAACTTGATGATTGGTTGCAGTTCCGAGAATCGTTAACGGCCATCAACAACATAAGTGTTAGTAGATATATTTTTACAAACGATCCAGTGCAATTTAAAATTTGTGGATTTGCAGATGCGTCTGAAAAAGCATACGGTGTAGTTTTGTATGTTGTTTCTTCAAATTCTTCAGGTGAACAAACTTCTCAGTTGCTCTGCAGTAAAGGTCGAGTTTCACCAATCAAAACAATTACCATCCCACGTTTAGAACTGTGTGCTGCAGTTTTATTAACAAAATTGATGGTAAAGGTTTCCAAAATCTTAAAGGTTCCTAAAGAAGCTATCTACTATTATTCAGACAGTACTATTGTGTTGTGCTGGCTTCGCAAACAACCATGTTATTTAAAAACTTTTGTGGCATCGCGCGTATCTTCAATTCAAAATCTTTCTGACATTAACCATTGGGGTCATGTGGCATCTGCTGACAATCCTGCTGATCTCGTGTCTCGAGGTGTGGATCCCGACAAACTTTTTCAGGAAAGCTTATGGTGGCATGGTCCCCATTTCCTAATACCCTGTTCACACTGCGTTATCGGAGCTCTCTTAAACCTCCGAACTCTCTGAGGGAGTTCCACAAACTCTCTGAGAGAGTTTCAACTTTCTTCGGGCTAGAGACAGTCACAACCATTCACTCTCGCTGGCTGTAAAGCTTCGCATTAACTGATTGGGTGTTGCGGGCGGTTTTATCTTAAGCGCATGCGCAAACAACACAGTGACGTTCACTGAGTTATCTTAAGTGAGTTTTTCCATGTGAACAGGTTTCCAATTCCGGGAGGGTACCACCTCAAAATTAAGAGAGTTCGGCGGCCTAAGATATCTTAAGTATCGGTAGTGTGAACATAGTATTACCCAACGAACTGAGCATTCTTCAAATAGTTTTGAACTGGAGCAAAGTGATAAGGACTTATATTCGTGTGAACTTAAAAATACTGTTTCAGAAACTTCATTATTAATTACGGACTGTGCACCTTTTATTGACAATTTTCAGCAATTAAGTAATAATTATGCTAAACTAATTAGAATTCTTAGCTATGTTTTCAGGTTCATTCAGAATCTCAAGGAACCAAAGGCAAAGTGTTCAGGTAGGTTAACATCTGCTGAGCTGAAGACAGCTGAAGAATATATGGTAAGATCTGTGCAACAAAAAGAATTCAGTTCTGAATTCACATTGTTAACCAAGGGTAAGGAATTACCAAAAAATAGTAGATTGATTTCTTTAAATCCTTTCGTAGATAAAAATAATGTAATCAGAGTTGGAGGTCGCCTCCAAAATGGCATGTTAAGTTATGTTCAAAAACATCCAATTGTACTGCCCTCTAAACATAAACTTACAGAATTAATTATTGAAAGTTATCACAAAAAATATCTACATATAGGACCACAAAATTTACTTTATTCTGTTCGTAGAGAATTTTGGCCTCTAAACGGTAGAGCTATTTGCAGAAAAATTGTACATAACTGTGTTATATGCTTTAGGGCCAAACCTAAAATATCAGAACAAATTATGGGCGAGCTTCCTAAAGATAGAGTAAATGTAGACTTTGTTTTTAATTGTACAGGAACGGACTTCTGTGGCCCATTTTTGATTAAATATAAAGGTCAACGTAAAGGTATTTTTCATAAAGTTTATGTTTGTATTTTTATTTGTATGGTAACTAAGGCAGTACATCTGGAAATAGTTAGTGATTTAACATCGGAGGCCTTTATTGCCACGTTAAAGAGGTTTTTTGCCAGACGAGGCAAACCTCGAAAAATATTCAGTGATAATGCTGGCAATTTTGTAAAAACTAATTTAGAGCTTAAAAAGTTGCAAGATATGGTAAACAAACCATACAACAAACTTGCTAATTACTTGTTGTCTGAAAATATTGCATGGGAATTTATTCCCCCTAGAGCTCCTAATTTTGGAGGTTTATGGGAGTCAGGAGTCAAGTCCTTCAAGTATCACTTAAAACGTGTTGTGGGCAATTCTAAATTAACCTATGAAGAAATGTTAACTATAATTAACCAAATTGAAGGCATTTTGAATTCTCGCCCACTTACTCCCTTGAGTTCAGATATTGATGACTTGGAGGTCTTGACCCCTGGACATTTTCTTATTGGTCGCCCACTTAATGCCATTGCTGAATCTAATTTGAGTAATGTTCATAATAACAGATTACACTTATGGCAGAAAACCACAAAAATGGTTCAGACCATCTGGAAAAAGTGGAAAAATAGTTATTTAAGTACATTACAGCAGAGAAATAAGTGGGTGATAGCAAAAGACAACCTTAAAATTGGAGATATGGTTGTGATAAAGGAAGATGATCTTCCAGCTTGTAAATGGTTATTAGGAAAAATTGTAGAGGTATTTTGTGGCAATGACAATAAGGTAAGAGTCGTAAGTGTAAAACCCCAAATGGAGTATTCAAAAGAGCAGTGTCAAAAATTGCCGTATTACCTCTGGAAAATTAATTCATTTTTTGCTAAGAAGGTGTGTATTATTGTAATATTGCTTTATTGATTGTGTTAAATATTTGTATAAGTTTAAATTAACTGTGACTCATTTATGTTATATTGTAATTTCTATTCTTTGCAATGGTTGTAATTGTAGTGGTTTAGTTTGAAACCCCCCCCCTCAGAGGTTTCAAGAGGGGCGGTATGTTTGATAAAGTATATATTTTAATTATACCAACAGATGTCGTTACATTGCAGATATATCAAAATGTTTGTACTAGAAATATATAAGCTGTGAGAAAAAGACACGGCCTTTTAAATTTGTAGTTATTTTCTAAGCTGTGTGAAAAGGACATTGTCTTTGGTTTTAGTTTTGGTTCGAAGTTCTACTTCGAGAATGTGTTTTTTAATAAGTTTAAGTTAGAATTTTGTGTGTATTGTGCTTTGAGTTGTGTCCGGAATAGAGAGTTGTGAGATTATATGTAATAAACAGTGTTTAAATAAGAGAATGAGAAATTTAATCAGAGTAAGAGTGCTTTTCTTATAATTCCGGAACAAAGCGATTCAAATATAATTCTATAGATTTAATGAATTTTAAATACATTGAAGAATGATTAATACTCTCAAGGATTACATTTATATTTGTAATTGAGTATTTTTTATAATGTTGAAAGAATCATATTTTCTTAGCATTTAAAACTAAATGCAGGGAAAACAACATTACAATTTTACTCTTTTGCAAGACGCTCGGACGGTTAATTTAGGCGAAATGCAAAAATGTATTTTTGCGCAAAGAGCGCTCGGAGGCATTGCTTCTTTATTCGCTAAGAGTGAAAGCAACATTCGTTCTTTTCCTGAATTGAAACATGCCTTAGTTACCGAATTTGGTTCGCAGATTAATTCGGCTGAAATACACGAAATGCTTAGTCATCGGCATATTAGACAAAAGGAATCTTTTTTTGAGTATTTCTTAATTATGAAAGAAATGGCTGGACGGGCCAATATTGATGATCAGTTACTTATACGTTACATAATCAATGGCATTCCTGATTCTCCTCAAAATAAGTGCATACTTTACGATTGTTCTGATTTGCGTGAATTTAAACAAAAGTTGAAAATTTACGAAGAGATTACACACCACTCAAAAAATGATTCTGGTAAAAATATAAATCATTGTCAAAATATGAAATCGAAACAGAACTTTGACAAATTTGTTCACGAGAATGTTCCTAAATTTAAACCAAAACATGCGGATGCTGAAAAGCCAGCATTTCATTCTAATAATTCAAGAAATCAGAACACTAAAATCTGTTTTAATTGTGGGGAAAAAGACCACATTTCTAAGTATTGTTCTCACAAGAACAAGGGATTTAGATGTTTTAGATATAATTCTTTTGGGCATAAAGCCTCTGATAATAAGTGTTCTACTGAGGCACGTAACCCTAAAATACAAGTAAATAATTTGGATTCCGAGAAAAATTCTCGACAAGAAATGCATAAATTAGTTAAAATTTCGGGTGTCGAAATTGATGCTCTTATCGATACAGGTAGTAATCTTACTTTGCTCCGTGAAGATAAATATTCACAGATGAATTTGCCTACGTTAACACCGGTCGGTTTAACATTAACTGGTTTTGGTAGTGGTAGTACCACACCACTTGGCTCGTTTCAGGGTGATATAAATATAGATGATAACATTTTTTCAACAAATATTTATATAATTAGTAAACATCATATGAATGTTCCTCTTATTATTGGTACTGATATAATTACGCAAGGTACTTTGCTTTATAATAAAAATGGTATTTCCCTTAGTAAACCAACATCTGATGATAATTTGTTTGTATACTTAGTTAATTCAATTGAAGATCCTCTTGATGTAGATTTAAGTCATATTCGTAACAAAACATGTCAACAAGAAGTACATAATCTGATCCGTAATTACAAACCTGTTAAAACACATACTACTGATTTAAAAATGTCCATTATATTAAAAGATGATATCCCTGTTTCGCAACGACCACGTCGAATGTCATTACATGAAAAACAAATTGTGTCTGCTCAAATTGAGCAGTGGATCGAAGAAGGGATCATTAAACTATCCTGTAGCGATTATGCTAGCCCGATAGTTCTTGTACGAAAGAAAGATGGTTCTACGCGTTTATGTGTCGATTACAGAAAGTTAAACAAGAAAATTATTAAAGATAATTACCCTCTACCCCTTATCGATGATGTTTTAGATCAATTACAAAATGCCAAAGTCTTTACATCAATTGATCTAAAAAATGGTTTTTTTCATGTGGATATTGATCCTAACTGTACTAAGTACACTGCTTTTATCACTCATAATGGACAATGGGAATTTTTGAAGGCCCCATTTGGATTAAACATTAGCCCAGCTGCTTTCAATAGATATTTAGCTTGTCTTTTTCGTCACTTGTTAGCTGACGGCACATTAATTTTATACATGGATGATTTTATCATACCAGCAGAGACCGAAGAAGAAGGTCTTGTAAAATTGAAACGAGTCCTACAAGTGGCATCAAATTATGGTTTAAACATTAATTTCAAAAAATGTCAATTTCTTGTCCGTAAAGTTGAATTCTTAGGACACGTTATTGAAAATAACACAATCTCACCATCGCCCTCGAAAATTGAAGCAGTGCAGAATTTTCCTGAACCCAAAAATATTAAACATTTACAATCTTTTTTAGGTTTAGCTAGTTATTTTCGCAAGTACATCTCTGGATATGCAACAATTGCGAAACCACTGACTGACCTCCTTAGAAATTCGTCAATATTTCATTTTGGCCCAGAACAACAAGCTTTATTTGCCACTCTAAAACAACTGCTTACTAAAGAACCGGTGCTCCAACTTTTTGTCCCTGGTTCCGAATTAGAAATACATACAGACGCGTCTAAGTATGGTTTTGGCGCAGTTCTTTTACAAAAATCAACCGACGGTAAATTTCACCCAGTGTTATACATGAGTAAGAAAACATCCCCCCAAGAAGAGAAATTACACAGTTATGAATTGGAAGTTCTCGCGGTCATTGAGGCACTAAAAATTTAGAGTTTATTTGCATGGAACTAAATTTAAACTTGTCACTGATTGTGAGGCCTTTCAAAAAACTATGGATAAAGCTGAACTTAGCGCAAAAATTGCAAGGTGGGCTCTTTTTCTCCAAGATTTTGATTTTGTTGTCGCTCATAGACCTGCTAAACAAATGCAACACGTTGATGCTCTCAGTCGATATCCAGTAATGTTAATAACACATAATGAAATTACGCAAAAAATTATCGCAGCCCAAGCAACTGATGATTTTATAAATAGCATGAAACAAGCGGTTGAACATTCCCCAATTGATGATTTTTTCTTAAAAAATAGTGTATTATATAAGCTTCTCCAGGGCCATGAATTATTAGTTGTCCCTCAAGCCATGTATACTCAAATAATTCAAGACGCGCATTCCAAAGGCCATTTTTCGGTACAAAAAACTGAGGATCTCATTAAAAGAGATTATTACATTCCCAATCTCCATAAGTTAGTACAGACTGTCATTGCGAATTGTGTACCATGCATTTTGTCCTCTAAGAAGTCAGGAAAGCCCGAAGGATTCCTTCATCCAATCCCTAAAGGCGATACTCCCCTTGACACGTATCACGTCGATTTTCTAGGACCACTACCTTCCACGAATAAAAACTATAATCATCTTCTTACCGTTATAGACGCATTCACAAAGTTTGTGTGGATTTATCCTGTTAAATCAACGTCTGCCCGTGATGCTTTAGACAAGTTAAAACTCCAACAGACGGTGTTCGGCAATCCACGCAGCATTATTTCCGATAAAGGTCCTGCTTTTACATCAGCTGATTTTCAAACCTTTTGTGAACAAGAACAAATAGAGCATGTTCCAATTGCTACTGGGGTGCCACGTGGAAATGGGCAAATTGAAAGATTTCATTCCACTTTAAGTCCGGTTCTCACAAAACTATCCTTAGACGATCCTACCAAATGGTACAAACATGTCCCCGCTGTTCAAAAAATCATCAACAGTACCAAATCAGATACCACTAAATTTTCCCCTTTTGAATTAATGGTTGGTGTTAAAATGAAAACTAAGGATGACATTCGCATAAAACAACTGTTAGAAGAAGAACATACCAATTTAGTAATGCATGACAAAAACGAGCTGCGAGAGATTGCTAAAAATAACATTCTCCAACACCAACAACAAAGTAAGCGCCAATATGATAAACGTCGAAAACCACCAAGAATATATCAAATTGGTGATTTGGTCGCGATCCAGCGTACTCAATTCGGACCTGGACTGAAACTTAGAATAAAATATTTTGGCCCTTACAAGGTTACATCTGTCAAAGCTAACGACAGATATGAAGTGGAAAAGGTTGGACACCATGAGGGTCCAAACCAGGGTTGTAAAAAACCTGGGTTTTTTGTTAAAAACCCAGCCCGGGCGGGTTTTATTAAAAAACCCGGGTTAAATGGGTAATTTTCCCCGGGTAAATTGGCTACTAAATTTTGGTACTTTGCAAAATTTATCCGTTGAAATTTTGAAAATTCTCAGAGGAATTACTCAGGGAAAATTTAATTTTTTGCTTAGGAAAGCGCAAGAAATTTGATTGCCGAAACAAGTGGCAATCCTGATCTCAAATACAATCTTTGTAAACAAACACTTCATAGTCTAATAGATGGGAATGACTTCATAGTCTTAATAAAGATCTCAATATTTTTCTCTGTTCTTAAAATACATATATATTATATGATCCCTTTAATTTAAATAACAAATTTTAAATTGCAAAGCTATCAATTGTGTTATTTAATAATAAAATATAACTTAAAAAAAACTTGCTCCTTTGAAATTATCATAAGATTAGCAAATGTTGATAAAAAATATCTTACAACAAAAATGTTTCTTATGTATATACAGGGTGTCCACTCTCAACGGCGTCCAATGGCTAATTCCTAAACCGTTAGTCATACACATATAGTTTAAATATTACAAAAATGTTTTCATTTGAGGCAAAGAAATATTTTAAAAGCGATTTGGGTCAATAAAAACATTTCTTAAATTATGAAATTTAAGTGTTTATACAGCCCAAGGTGCTATAAGTTATATTTAGTAAAACTTTCCTATTACACTGACAAGACAGACAAAAAAAGTCCCGTTCATATAACACTAAAATTGACTGAGTTATGAAACTTTAAAAATGCATGACTTATACCACTTTTCTGCATCTGAACACAAATGAGTTTGGCCATGCTTTGAGGGGTCATATCCTAAGTACTTAAAAGTATTCATAGAACTTTTCATGTGTATCAGCCCTTTGAAAAAAATAGTAAAGTGTTATGATTGAGTTAACTTTTATTAAGTTTGAGATTGTCTAAAATTATTGTATTTTAACATATGTTTTATTTTGTAAGGATTTGAGACTATTTCTTTTCATGATTTCTTTTAACAAATATTATGTTATTTTATTTAACTTCAACGATCGTATGTATGTTTTCCCAGTTCAAAATTTGTACTTGAAATTTAACTCACTTTCAAGTTTCAAATATCCGATCAAGACTAAATTTTACATGTATACTTATGTAAATCTGATGACAATCTAATATTATGATTTTCGGTGGTTACCATTCATACTTATTTTACAGGATAACACAAAAAATTTCGGATAGATTACTGCCAAGAAGTTTAAGAAAAAGTTTCAGATTAGTTAACACAAGATTGCGATGGTTATGTTTTTTAACTTTTATGTATTTTTTAGCACTGAATCTGGGAATTACCTTAATTTTTAACCATCATCTCAGGATGTTTTGCAAATCATAAATTGTCAAAGTTAAAAAATAACAAAAATCAAATACTATAAAATAGAGGAGACGGCTGAGTTTTTTAACTTTTGATAATTGGTTTTTATGTACTTTTTAGCACTGAATCTGAAAATGACCTTCATTTTTAACCATCACATTATAATTTTTTTGCAAATCGTAAATGTCAAAGTTAAAATATAGCAAACATCTGATACTATAAAACAGATGTAAAACTTTTATTTTATTTTATTTTCCTTAAGTGATGGTTAAAAATGAAGGTCATTTTCGGATTCAGCAGTAAAAAGTACATTAAAATAATCTAATAAATATAATAAGTTTAGTAAATATAGTACTCTTGAAGCTAACTGAAAAGCTTAAATTTACGTTTTAAATTAAAAGCTAAAACATTTTAAAGTTATAGAGTTCCCAATCTAAAAGTGCAAGTAAATTAGTACAAATATATTTTCTAAGATTCAAAGAAGTGAATAAAAAAAACAAAATAACCATGAACAACAAATACATCATTTGTTCCTTTCCAGAAATACTCTTAAAAAAACCCGGGCTTTTTAAGTGGGTTTTTTATAAAAAAACCCAGCCCGGGTGGGCAGCTGGGCGGGTACCCGGGCAGCTACCCACTACAACCCTGGTCCAAACAGAACATCCACTGCAGTCAATATGATGAAGCCGTGGTCAACCACGTAAAATTTGACATTCAAAGTGTTTTTCTTCTTCTTTTCTTCCTTTCCGTTATTGTACATATTGTGTGGTGCTTCAAGAATATGAGAAAATAAAAAAAAATTCAAGAATTCGTCTTTCTACAAAATATTTTCTTTTGTGTGTTTCTTCTTTTTTTCATCACCTGTGTTTACATCAAGAATAATTTTAACAAAAAGTTAAAATTTTGTTTGTGAAATATGTGTTTGTGAAATATTGTGATTCAACTATCCCCGAGATGTCATTTTTTTTTTGTTTTCTTCAATGCTGCTGCTGAAAAGTGTGTTCCGTAAAGTATTGTGGTTTTTTTTCTGTGAACTACAAAGACATTTTTTTTTTACTTTTTTGTCCTTTGCATAAAGAATATGCGTTTGTGAAATATTGTGATTCAACTATCCCCGAGATGTCTTTTTTTTTTTTTTTGTTTTCTTCAATGCTGCTGCTGAAAAGTGTGTTCCGTAGAGTATTGTGGTTTTTTTTTTCTGTGAACTACAAAGACATTTTTTTTTTACTTTTTTGTGCTTTGCATAAAGAACTTTAGAACTGTGGGTGGACAGCTCCATTTTTTAGGTAGCTTTCTTTACAAAAAAGCTACCTATTGCAGCCGTTCGGAAGAAAGCGATTTCAAAAAATTTTGGTATATTTTCATCGATCATGACCCCCAGACCCCGAAACCACCCTCCGTTCAAAATTGATATATATATATATATATCTGACCTATGTCACACTGTAACTCCCGTAGTTATGAACCGATTTCGATATAATTCGGTATGTACATAGTACATACCAATGTCTCGACCGAGTTCGTTGGCCAGCTTCATCCGCCGTTTTGTTTCAAAATGGCGGCCATTTAAAATTTTTAAAAAAATTTAAAACTTGAAATGTGGTACCAAAAAATTAAAAATGGAAAAATATTTTTTTCTTATGTATTTGACCTTTATACAAAGATTCCGGAGCAGTTTTTGTTTCGTCTATATCTTAAAAAATGGCTGAGTTATAGCATTTTGAATTTCTAGCGTGGCTGACATTTTGAAACGTCCTGAATTTTGTCACGCGATAAAAGGCGTATTTATGAACCGATTTGGATGTAATTCGGTGTGTACATAGTACATACCAATATCTCGACCGGGTTCGTTGGCCAGCTTCACCCGCCATCTTGTTTAAAAATGGCGGCCATTTAAATTTTTAAGAAAAATTTAAATTTGAAATGTGGTACCAAAAATTGAAAATTGAAAAAAATATTTTCTTATGTGTTTGACCTTGATAAAAAGATTCGGGAGCAGTTTTTGTTTCGTCTATATCTTAAGAAATGGCTGAGTAATAGCATTTTGAATTTCTAGCGTGGCTGACATTTTGAAACGTCCTGCTTTTTCTCACGTAATAACAGGCGTATTTATGAACCGACTTGGATGTACCTTGGTGTGTACATAGTACATACAAATATCTCGACCGAGTTCGTTGGCCAGCTTCATCCGCCATCTTGTTTCAAAATGGTGGCCATTTAAAAAAATTAAAAAATAAAAAAATTTAAATGAGATACCAAAAAATTGGAAAATGAAAAAGATTTTTTTTTGTATGTGTTTGACCTTAATACAAAGATTCCGGAACAGTTTTCTTTCGTCTATATCTAAAAAAAAAATGGCTGAGTAATAGCATTTTGAATTTCTCTTGTGGCTGACATTTTAAAAAGACTTGATTTTTGTCACGCGATAACAGGCGTATTTATGAACCTATTTGGATGTAACTTGGTCTGTACATAGTACATACCAATGTCTCGACCAAGTTCGTTGGCCAGCTTCATTCGCCATCTTGTTTCAAAAGGGTTGCCATTTAAAAAAAATTAAATTTAAAATTCAAAATAAGGTATTAAAAAATTGGAAAATGAAAAAGATTTTTTTTATGTGTTTGGCCTTGATACAAAGATTCCGGAGCAGTTTTTGTTTCTGAAAATTTGTTCTTTTGTTGATATCTTAAAAAATGGTTGATTTATAGCACTTTGAATTTCTAGCATGGCTAACATTTTGAAACGATCTTGTATTTGTCACGCGATAACACACGTATTCGCCTATTTCGATGTAAGAAGGCATGTGGATAGTATACATCAACACCTCGACCAAGTTCGTTGGCCAGATTCATCAGCCATCTTGTTTCAAAATGGCGGCCATTAAATTAAAAAATATATATATATTTAAAGTGAGGTGCAAAAAAATTAGAAATTGAAAAAGGTTTCTTTCTTAAGTATTTGATCTTGATATAAGGATTCAGGAGCATTTTTTGTTTGTCTTTACCTTAAAACATGGCTCAGATATAGCAGTTTCAATTTCTATTGTGGGTGACATTTTGAAAAATCTGATTTTTTGCATGCGACAGCACTCCTATACATTAAGCGATTCCAATGTGAGTGAGCATGTGCACAGCAATTACTAAGGTCTCGACCAAGTTCACTGCTTAGCCTCATCCACCATGTTGTCTTAAAATGACAGGCACTTTAAGAAATTGCCGAATTTGGCAGCCAAATATAAGTTACTTTAAAGAAAAGCAGCTTGGATAAAGCTGACTAATTTCGCGAAATTCTCATTCATTATATTGATATAAAAATTAGTATTGAATCTCCTATATTCGGTTTCCACTAAATTGAGCTTCGTGTGTTTGCATGATATAAGTTGGCTTTTTTTAAAATAAGGATTATGAAAGCTACCTCTTCCTCCCGGCACTGGCCGGAAGGACGTTTTTTGTTATATGAACATTCTGTGACTTTATTTGATTACAGACTCTAATTTTTTTTTCTGCATGAAGTTTCAATTTTTTTTTTTTTTTAAGGAAGAAGACGATTAGAAGATGCCGATTTGTGTTTTTTTTTTCTTTCTGTTTTTCAGACGTACCACTTTAAAACGTATATAGGTGGGTATATATATATTTTTTTTATTATTATTTAAGACGAGTACGAAGTAAAGACGAGTACGAAGTAAAGACGAGTACGAAGTAAAGACGGGTACGATTTAAGACGAGTACCATTTAAGACGAGATGGAAGACGAAATGCCAACCGGCATTGACGACGATTTTCATTTTTTCTCCCTTTATTTTTTTTCTGTTTTATTCTGTGTAATTTTTTTTAAAGATATGGTATTTTTTATAAGTTTGTGCTTAAGTGTATGGTGCGCACGAGGTCGTGCGTGTCAGGATGGACGAGTGTGACCTGTGGCAACAGTCTGTAAGAGACGACGGCAGCGCCACGAGTCGGCGTAGAAGAATACCTTTTTAGAACATTCGACAGACGCGGGAAAAGAAGATAAAAGAGGTGGTTGTAAAACACCGAGCCCTCAACGACGTTTCATTAAGACGCATTAAGACGAATGAGTGTTTAATTTCATTAATGTTCTACTTAATTGTAATTGTATATAGTGTAAATAGTTCATTTAATATACAGTACCGGACCTCAAATCCGGACTGGTCGGGACCGCGGCCGTTCCGGATTTCGGAATTTTCCGGATTTTAGGTCCTCAACCAAAATAAATAAACAGATACACAGATTATACAAACAGATTCCCTTGGCAAAATTTTACATGCCACTATACCGCGAATTGCCATGTTAGGCTTAGTGTAAATAAAGCCAAAAATACAAATTACAAAAAGTAATTCAAAATAAAAATAAGTTAAAAAAAATACTATTACTGCATATTCTTAGAAATATTAAAGCATTTTTTAGAAAATTAAAATGCATTGTTGCTCGCGAGTTAGGCCTAGCAATCTATATCGCGGATTGCCGTATGAGGTATAAGTAAACAAACATAAACATAAATTAAAAAAAAATAATTTAAAATAAGGATAAGAATTTTTTTTAATCCTGTACATCGCATTATTAGGAACATAAAAACATTTTTTAGAAAATGAAAATACATCGTTGTATTTATTCTTTTTACATTTTCTATATAAATGAAGAAAAGGTCTTCTTTTTAAAATAAATTTAAAATGTGTGCAAACACTAACTACGATAGTTCTGTTAGAAAATTTGGATTAAAACTAATGAATGAAAAACATTGTAATAAAATAAAATTGCTGAGTCTAGTTTGGCTCGGCACTGTGTTACGTACGCACGTAGCGCCATCTATGGACGTTTTTACGAAATATTTATTCGAGATCATCGCGGAATTTCAGTTTTTTTTTTCCATTCCGGATTTTGGGTCGTCCGGATTTTAGGATTCCGGATTTGAGGTCCGGTACTGTATTTAATTCTTAAAGTTAGCAAGTGTTATTATTCGAGTATGAGTCTCCTTTTCCCCGTCACACACACACACATATATATATATATATTAAGTCAGTCGGCAAAATCGTCATATACGCCCCCCTAATGAATTCTGCTTAAATACGCCCCTGCCGACCCCCACATGTGGCATATTGTTGGAAAGGCCTGTGACCACTTATTCATGTTATGCACTCCTGAGCCCCTCCCCTTCCAATTTTGCCCCCGGGGGGCATGAATGATATCCGCAAAATTTAGAAAAGTGCCCCCGGAGGGAAAATTTGAGGGGAGGATCTCGGGAGGTGCATAGCATGAATAAGTGGTCCCTGGCCTTTCCAACAATATTTCACATGTCGAGCGTGGGGGTCGGTAAAAATTAGGAAAATGCCCCCTTTGGGTCTACTATCGCGCCTTCTGGAATACATCCTCACCCCTCTCTTTGAAATACCGGTTACACAAATGTGTTACAGTGCACACTGACTATATAGAAAAGGGCTCATAAAATGTAGCAATTTCACTCAATTATTTCTATGTGAGGGCAAAAACTTATTGATACACCCTCGTATGTATTTTTTTTTACTCTTTTGATTCGTATAAATTGTTCTAGTTAAATGTTATTAAAACATATTAAGAGAAAGCGATAAAAATACAAATTTATACCAGCAAATAAATTATCCCGTTGCAAAAGACAAAGTGACTACGTATCAATGCCTTTATTCAGATGTTATATTTTATTCTGTTATTAAACATCTATCTATATTAAACATTCCTAAAATATGTTTTACCATGGCCTGACTGCATCTAATAATGCACAGACATGCACAAATAGTTGTGTGCTGTTTTATTTCATTAACACTTTTCATATTTTAGATGTTATGTCACAATCTGGTAACTCCTCCCTTATCCTGTCATGTCTGTCACACTTTGTGCACACCTTACTACCCTGCAAAAGTGTGTGACGTAAATAATGAATACCCTTTTATTAATGAATGATTTAAAAATAAAAATCGTTTGTATGCGATAATGAATTCCAATTTCCTAGACCTGCATGTATAAGGTGATGAAATAAAAACGAGATAATACCCTAATCAATTCTTAACAACTTGGCGTGTCTGTGTATGCAATCGTAATACAACGCTATTATTTTCTAGTAAAGGTAATTTTAGGTGTGATTCTGAATAATAAAAAAAAAATCTGAAATTTACAGCAAATTTTCTGAGAAGTTACAGCATAGGGGAGTTGGGGGATCCACTCCCGCACTAGCTATGCGTTTATTCCGCTGCCCTTTGACGAAATTCGTGTTTTTTCGCGATTTTTTGACGAAATTCGTGTTTTTTCGCGATTTTTTGACGAAATTCGTGTTTTTTCGCGGTCTTTTGACGAAATTTGCGATTTTTTTCGCGATCTTTCGACGACATTTGTGATTTTTTTCGCAATCTTTCGACGAAATTTGTGATTTTTTTCGACGAAATTTACGGGTGTCTTTTCGCGATCTTTTGACAAAATTTGCGGGTTTTTTTCGCGATCTTTTGTCGAAATTTGCGGTTTTTCGCGATCTTTTGACGAAATTTGTGGGGTTTTTTACGCTTTCTTTTGACGAAATGTATGGTTTTTTTCCCGTTTCTTGGTAGAAATTTCCATTTTTTCCGCTATTCTGTGAAGAAATTTGCGTTTTCCCTGCGATTCTTTGACGAAATTTGCGTTTTTCCCGCCAATCTTTGACGAAATTTGCGTTTCTCCAGCGAACGAGATTTCTTGACGAAATTGGTGATTTTTCTGCAAACAATTGAAAAATTCATTTTTTTTCGGCGACAATTTGTCGAAATTCGCGATATATTTTTTAAAAAAATCCGAAAATTCGGACATAAATTTTCGGAAAATTCGTAACATATAACAAATAACCCCTAGGTAATTTGTTACATAATTTTTGAACTAAATAGAAGTAATTCCAAACTAAAAAAAACCGATGCATTTTCTTTTTTAAAAGTTGAATGTAGCAGAAAGTAGCATAAGGCACAGACATGCACACATAGTTGTGTGCAGCTTTATTTCTTTAACTTTTTCATATTTTAGATATCATATCACAATCTGGTAACAGCCCCTTCTTCCCCCTGTCATATGTGTTACACTTTGTGGACACCCTCCTACCATGTAAATGTGTGACGTAAATAATGGTGTCGCCTTATTAATGAATGATTAAAAAAAAGTAAAAAACGTTTCTATGTGAAAATAAATTCCAATTTCTTGAAGCTCCTGCTAAAAGATGAGAAATGAAAGGAAGAAAATATTCTGATGAATTCCTAACAACTTGGCTAGTCTGCAATCTTAATGCAACATTTTTGAACTAAACAGAGCTAACTCCAAACTAAAAAAACACCATACCTCTATTTTTTAGAATTCCGTACAAAAAGTAAAAAGATCATTATAAGATCATTCGTTGTCTGTCTGTCTGTTGGTCACAGCCGTTTTTCTCGAAAACTATGAAACGTGGAAAGTTCAAACTTGTCAGAGTTATGAAGGCTATTGACCCGCATATGTATAGATTACACAAGTCAACAGTCATTTTGTATCTGATTTGTGCATTTTTTAGCCCCCCGGTAAGCTATTTCTTTCTCCCAGCTTATTTTGTGTCATCTCCAAAAAAAAAAAAGTTACCTTACAGAAGCCAGCCGTAAAACAAAGCATTACGATTAAATACTCCATAGCAATTTTTTAAACTCTAAGCATCGCACATTTTCGATTTTTATACCGTCGTATTGAAAAAAAAAGTATTTTTAAATACAATTTGTTTGAAAACTGCACCTCCATTTGTTTTTGAAATATTATTATTATTTTTTTTTTTTTGTAGTTTTTAGATCCATTTGCTTAATATTGGTAACGGAAGTACTCCATTTCTGTAGAAAGTAAAGGAAAAATAGTGGTAAAATAGTAATTATATTCTTTTTGTTGCCATTTTCTCATAACAACCGAAAGAAAATGTAATTAAAATGCGTGCTATTTTGAATATATATGTATATATATATATATATATAAACGAATAATTTCTGTTAACACATGGAGCTATTATAAACTATATTTAATTTTAAGTATCTATATTAATGTTACAAACAAATGAAGGCCTATGAATCATATGAATCATTAGACAGTCTTTTCTTTCTTTCTTTTTTTCTTTTCCCTTGTTGAATTTTTTTAATGACGGCATCTTTTTGCTGCATTTGTGTATTACTTCGCGATAGTGACGTCCTATGCATGCTTTACTGTAGATGTTAAGAGTGGATCGTAAATGTGAAATTCTTAAGCGGATGCGAATGACGTCATTTCACATAAAATAAAAGCGTGTGCTTTAAGTCTTAAAATTAAAATATGTTTTGTACTATTTATATATACACTAGCCCCCTGCAAGCTACGCTCGCCAATCCCCGTTCAGACACTGCAGAATCTAAAATCACGCTAATTTGATCGATTTTTAAAAGATTAGAAAAGATTGAATTATAATGAAAAAACCTATAGCGATTTCCCTGTAAACGCGTTTCCATTCAATTCCCTTTGATTGCGAAAATTTAAGGCCGAATTAGTTGCTGTTAAGACATCCAATGGTTGTTTTCGTGTTTGATTAAAGAAGATCAGTTAAACATTTGAAAAGAAGCTAAAATAAAATGAATTAAGCAAACAGATGTCGTTGCCGACCGGTATTTTTTTCACAGTGTTATAAAACGATTGATATAATACAATTTACTACAATTACTGCAATGTACTGCTTTAACCCCTTCAAGGGCGGTTGTTCATTTTTGAACCACTTAATTTTAATTCTTAAATGCCACATTGGCACCAGAATATAGGAATGAAATTTTTTCTTTTATTAAGTGAACAAAAGCATTTTCGTATTTCGAAATTTGTTTGTAAATTCCGGTGCCATTCACTGATTTCAACATTTTACGAATAGAAGTACCTTGCCCCAGAAAGGGTTAAACGCATATTAACGTATTTATTATTTTAAAGTTTCCTTTCTCTTTTAATATTCACGTGTAAATACAATTTTCAAGACATAATTTTCAATATTTTCCTGCTTATTAAATTAAAACGGTACTACTTGGTTATCCCATTGACCAAAAATCTATCGCCAGACTATAAGATTAAATGACAATAATGGTTGATCATAAATGTCACATTCGCTTGACTGTAAGGAAGTTACATGTGTTTACGCCATCAAGTGATTTTTATTTCGACGCTTTATTTGTATTTGTATTTTTATACTAATTTATTTGTTATTTCGTTATTTAAATAAAAATTACGTCAACTTGTACAATTTGGCGATTTATATAATTTGGCGATATTGGTCATTTGCTATGAATTTGAAATTAAATGTCATGATTTCTTGCATTACTTAATATTTAACACAGATGTCATATAAGCACCGGGTTTGGCGTGATATTTTTTACGACAATTTGGCGAAAACCTCGTTTTCGAATACCAGTTACATTATTTATTTTAAATTATTTTCTATTGTTTAAAATTATTTTCTATTATTTTTAAAATGAAATAACAATAAATAAAAGAAATTAATTAATAACTATAGAACAAAGCAATTTGTAACTTTTTTTTAAAATAACTAGGGGGGCTCCGCCCTCCTGCTCGCTACGCTAACCAACCCCCCGCGAAATCGCTTCGCGATTCCGTTTGGTATCGCGAAGCAATCCCTATTTTCTAGCCAACCCCAGCCGTAATTGTTTCGCGTTTCATTTCAATTCTGGATCGCTTCGCGATCCTTATTTTCTATGCATTCAGTTTTTAGATTCCACTTGGTAAAAACGGGCTCCTCCTCAACTTCTGACAATTTTACTTCCTTATCTCCAAGCACATAATCATCTTACAGATTTTCGTAATTATAAGAATTATTAAATATGCAGAAAATTATATATATAGTATTACGAATATTGTAAATAGTTAGTGTTTGTGCTTAAGAATAATGTAAATAGTTGAATTAAGCTCTATTCATAATCTAATATTAGTTTTTATTGCATTGAAATATCTCAATTTGTTGATTTTCTGAAAGCAAGTAAACCCTATTGGATTTCAATGGGAGTCTATGGAAATTTGGCGAAATACTAGAAATAGCGCCAAGTTGGCGCATAATTTTGGTCGCCATATTTGGCGAGATATCGCCAGGTTGGTGACAGATTTGGCGACAGAGCAGGGTCCTCTCCTTGGTAACCCTCGTTATAGCGTCAGAAAGCTCTGACCAATGAGATGCGTTTCGCGGTATCTACGCAGATTTTCATTGGTCCATTTCCAAAGCATTACTTTTTTTTATATATAGAAGGAAAAGAAAATAAATATAAATAAACATTTATTAATGAATAAGCAACAATACCCGGGTTACCATGTCAGGCAAAATAACGCCATTTTGGCGCCAATTAGGTACCCCGGTGCGTATATGACATCTGAGCCTAATATTTTTCTTTTCGTTTCGCTCAAAAAAAAAAAAAAAAAAAGAAAGAAAAAGAAAAGAAAAGAAAGAAGTGAAAGCCATTAATTTTAAATGTTTCAGTTTTAAAGGAATGTTTTGTATTAAATAAAATGATAACGAAATAAAAAAAAAAAAACATTTTTCTAAGGAGATTTAAGGGAGGCCAAACTGGTCGCCAAATTAATTTAAAATTATAACCTTTTCTGAAATTTGAAAAAAAAATATCTGTTATGATTGAAATTTGAGTTGCCATCATTAGAAAAAAGTATTTCAAATTAGAAAAAATTAATATTTCGAAAACTAATTCGAATTTAAAAATTCTAATACCAGTTTTGAGATCTGTGGATCAATACGGATTTTTGGTGTTAATTTCATCGCAAAGTATTTCATATTTCAGGAGAAATCGCTGTGAAACGTAATCAGTTGTTTAATCAGTCGTTTATTCATAGAATCGTTACATAAAATCGTTTCAATTCAGTCGTTTATTAGGATTTTATATATACGAGTTGGAACCCGTCGAAATTCGACGAACTAAAATGTTTAGAAAGAAACTGTTAGATCAAATTTATGATATACCTACAAAAAATAATTACAAAATAAAAAATTCATCTTACATTGGTTGTGTAACTCTTAAAACAAATAATATTTTTAACCTAAAATTACCAAAATACTATTTCCACAAACTTCAACTTCTTAAATTATTGAAAAATTAAACTGTATTAGAATACGTAATCAAGATGAATAATTGTGATGAAGTTATCGATTGAGGCTCTTACATTTGTTTTTACGGGATGAAAAATCAGTAAAAAGGATTTTGCTTTGTCACATCATAAAATTTTCCCAAATAAAATCTAAACTGTACATTATTTTCACATTCTCAAAATTTACATACGCACCACTCAAGTTCACAATTTAAAAGCATTTTATGCGCAATAGATTATTAACTGAATGTATTTCCAAACTTAAAGTCACGTTTGACCGATGCAACTTTTCATGTGAACATTCTTACAAACTTTAAGTTCTAATCTCAGTACCCGCGAATAAAAAATTCAGAAATTTGCCTTTAGTTGTCATAGTATTGGTCAAATATTTAGTTATATCAAAGAAAATGATCGTTTTGTTTAAAATATGACATCATTTTTACTCACTGAATCATTTTCCTAGCGTCTCAAACTCAGTATCAGCGTAATGTAAAAATATTGAAACGTAACTCATTTATGAAGAAGAATGCATGTTTCTTTTTAATGGTTGACGTCATTTTCTGTTCAAAAATTATAAAAAAAGTTACTTTTATTTGTAATGTGAAAATGGCATCAATAAGGATATAATCAATAAAAAAAAAAAAAAAAACATGACTATTTTCCCTTTACTTTTAATAGAAATGGTGTACTTCAGTTGCCACAATTTCAAAATTGGTATTAAAAACTATAAAAAAATTAATATCTCAAAAATAAATTGAGATAGAGCTTTCAATCTAATTGCATTTAAAAGTACATTTTTTTCCCTATATTATGGTGGAAAATTTGAAACTGTGCGATGGTTAGAAGTTTAAAAATTTGCAGTAGCGAAAATTGCAAAACCAAAATTTCATTTCAAATTTCAGTGTGTTGCCATTCGCAGAATGACGTATGCGTTACGCACAGATATGTTTGTCCTTTATAATATAGATAGGGTAGATATATTTTTTTTCATCGGGGGCGACACTAAATTCTCAAAAGAAATGTATTTTTGTATATTGAATCCAAAACTGTTATCAGAAATTTTCTATCACGTCAGTATTTTACAAAATTTTAGAATTTATTATTTTTTTTTATACATGGTAAAATGCGTGATGAAATGTTAATTATAATTTACATTTTGTGGTTAAATATAAAAGGAAATGAATGACTATGTAGGTTAAAACCTTTATTTGGATGCATTCTGCTGGAAAAAGTAACTATCAAAACATTCATCATACTGTCATCAAGAAAGACATCCAGGGCTTAATTTGTGCCGGAACCCACCGGAGTCCGGCTCCGGTACTTCTCTGTTTTTAATAAATATTTAAATATTGGTCGGAATTCACCGGAGCTCATAAATACAGGACTCCGGAGCCCAGTGCAATAGAGCTTCCGAAAAACCGAAGCCTAAATTACCTTTTCCTTTCTTTCCCATCTTCAAGTTTTTGCATTCTTTTTTACCAAAACACTTATATGTGACATAATATGTCGCACACGTAGGAGATGTAGTATTATAGAAGCCTTAAGGAGATGGAGATAAAACGGACTCCATTTTTATATCAGTTTTGGGGCTTGGACTGCCTCGAGCTCAATCTGTATTACATTTCAAATTTTATTTATTCATGTATAGAAAAAAAAAACTTTTCCTCCATTAAAATTACGTATTAATATTCTATTTCAAATCATTTTAATGCTATTTTGATCAGAATGAAGGAGAAACCGAAATCGTGTTTTTCTATTTCAAATTTATGTGGGCGACGTGTTGATACGGCGCCACTCAAGAGACTAAACAATGAATTTGCTTTCAGTTCGATTTCCTTTTGTGACAGTAGGCTATTTTTTTATTGGCTGGGTTTTTTTTAGATTTTTTTTAGATATCTATCCTGAAAAGAATATTTTCTGTTTTAGCCAACGAGCATCAGCTTGAGGTTTTTTTTTTTTTTTTTTTTGAGGGTTTTTTGTTTTCTATTGCGTAAGAGTATAAAAATCACGTTAGTGATTTTTCTGTTTATTTTGTATCATGAATGGTACCCACGCTAAGGCTCTGCTCTGTACATTTACGAAGTCACTTTCATTTCTGAGTAGATATAATTGACGTGTATCGCTATTCTGATAGAAAGCAATCGATCAGCGTTTCCCCTTTTTCCATAAAAGCATCGAATCTTTCTGATTACGGTGGGTAATTTTTAATTTAATTTGATTTTCAGAGATTCACTACAAAAGATTGTTAATGCGGAAGGAATCGATTATATTAGATGTAAATTTCCAACTGGGCGAAAAATGTCCGGACCAGGATTCGAGTCGAACTTTTTCTCGTGCCTGCTCAGATGGCAGAGCACTGGCGGCTTCAGCCAGAAGGTCCCGGGTTCGAATCCTGGTCCGGACATTTTTCGCCCAGTTGGAAATTTACATCTAATTTGATTTGTTTACCAATTAGAATAATTGTGTTAAAATTAATCTAGTGAATCGATTATATAGTTTAAGATATGCACCTTTTATAGGAAATTGTAAAACATTGTTCCATTCTTCAGCAGATAAATATTAATTTCTGTAAATTTCATTCCTTTTTTCTTAAAAATGCATAGCAGCGAACTTCCCCTTTTTATGTTAACTCTATTTTCTAACCATAATCCTTACCATATTTAATCGCAGAATTCTGTAATTAATTAATATAAAAATTAGGCTAAGATTCAGAAGAAATGATAAATAAAAAGTGGAAAGTTGACAGCTAATTATATGGTGATATAATAGATATATTTAGATATAATAGATATATAATAGATATATTTATAATTTTTATTTTTCTAAAGAAAAAAATGCTTTAAATTTTGCTAATAATGTACGAAATATAAATATGCGGATTGGAGTGACAGGGGGGGGGGGGGGACGGTACGGTTGTTCTACCGGTACCGCAGAATATCAGGGCTCTGGTGCTTTTTTTTGTTAGAAATTAAGCCCTGATTATCCCGTTTCGAAAAATAGCATTGTTAATGTTAACATTATGGACTTTTGTGAAAGAGTTTCGTACTCGTCTTAGTTCATAGTTTCTGTTAAATAATCAAGAAAACTTTTTTGTTGATAAATATTATGCTTTGTTTGTATTTCAAACGGTCAATTTTTGTCAAATATTCTACTTTTGCTTTTACGTAACTACCCTGTATCTAATAAATGTGACGTGATTGATAGAATCTGACTATTCCACTGAATTCAGCTCCCTAACATTAGTTAAATAAATTATAATTACCTGAAGCCAGATACAGAAAAAAAGTTAAAAATTGTTGACTAGTGTAAATAAGCCATTCACAAATATTTTCAGAAAAAATTAGGGGGCAAATTAAATTACTTTTTTTTTGTATCATTGTTCGAAAGATTTCGTAACATCGAACTCAAAAATATATTTGTTTTAATTTTAGGTATTATATTTTCAGAGATATAGTCGAAAATGTACTGCAAAGATATGTCCCCTCCCCTCCTATTTACGAATCTACTGTAACTAAAATTATGAAAAGATTAGGTGGGTGGTATGACGTATGAGTTTATTTAAACCTTGCAGGAAAACTATAGCGATTATCCTAGATCACAACACTGTAAAGAAGAAGAAAAAAAGAGGGGGGGAGCTAAAATACGGAAATTGTACTGGGAAATGAGTACTATTTCCGTATTTTAACGGTATGTTTTCCCCATAAATTACAGAAAAATTCCCGTTTTTCTGGAATGTACGGGGGGGGGGGGGAATTCCGTTAAAATACAGAAATAGTACTGGCGTATCGATTGTCAGTACAATTTCCGTATTTTAGCTAGTTTTTTTTTTTACAGTGCATAGGTTTTGAGAAAACCGCATTTTCCCGTTACACACAAATTTTACTTTGCGAGCACTTAGCGAGGGAGTTGAGGGTGCTTCAGATATCTTTCGACGAGAACATGTCTAAGTATTGTTTACAATGAATTTCTTTAAAAATTGCCAGTAATTAGCCGAGATATTAATTAAAAACCCATCTAGAAAACAGCTGGACGGATCAAGGAAACGTTGCATCTTTGCGACCTCCTTTCGAATCACGCTTGGCACAATGTCAAATTTAAACTTTGTATAAGGTACTTTGTTGTACGGAATCCTTTGTGTTTGATTAAAACTCGCACTTAACCGATTACAGTAAAACCCGTTTAAGAAATTCCCGCTTAAGAAATTTTCCCGTTTAAGAAGTTTATATTTTCGATTCTCATTTTTCTCTTATTCTTGCAACGCTAAAATAACTCGTTTAAGAAGTTTAGTTCGAAACTCTTTCCCGCTTAAATAGTTTTATTTTTCCTTCCACTTTTACTTTCAAAGAGTGGTTATTTTGTCTTTTTGATTATTATTTTATTTTCTGTGCTGGAAATCTCTTTCTTTATATTCTTCGCTATTCAAAAAGGTCAATGTTTAGGACTGATAGCAGTTGTGGTCACCTCTATTTCACCTTAAAATCTGTTCAACGTGTTTGATGGAAATGGAATGTGGGTAGAGGATGGGTCCCTCGTCACTGTAACAATAGCGACTGATAAAGAGAAAAGGGACTTGCTCCGCCCTACCGAGGGGTGGTTCTTTCAATTCAATATTTACCTTCTGTTACAACAGATTACCATGAGTGTAATGTACTAAATCTGCGTTTGGTTTATTCATTTCACAGTTTTTAAGTCAGTGTAAAGTGCATAACATAAAAGCTTTCTCGTTAGAAATTACACGAACAAAAAATTCTGTTTTTTTTTCCCCAAAAAATGTCGGGCGAGGCAATTAAAAAAAAAAAGCCTTGTCAATTGAAGACAAAATCAAAATTTTGAAAGAAGTTGATAGTAACGCGAAAACAACAAGAGTTGAAATTGCAAAGACGTTGAACATACCAGTGACTACTCTGAATGGAATTGTAGCAAAACGAGATCTCATTTTAAACTGTTCTGAAAAATCTCGTAAAATTAAAAAGATGAAAAGAGGAAAATATGAAGTTATGGAAGAAAAGTTATTAATTTAGTTCGAACAAGCCAGATCCGCCAATATTCCTATAAGCGGTAGCTATTCTTAGAGAGAAGGCTGAGGAAATTGCCGAAAAAATGGAGATTGAATTTACTCCTTCAAATGGATGGATTGATAGGATGAAAAGAAAAGAGCTGGATTGACTTATAATTCTATACAAGGCGAGAGTAAAAGTGTCGATCCACAAGAAATCGAAGAGTGGAAGAAAATATTACCAGATTTGATAACCGGCTATCATTCTAAAAACATTTTCAATATGGATGAGTGTGGATTTTTCTACAATCTTTTACTTGATAAAACATATGCATATAAAGGCGAAAAATGTCACGGAGGTAAAAGAAATAAGGAACGACTTACAATTTTATTGGGTGCCAACATGGATGGTGCTGAGAGGTTGCCAATTTTAGTTGTTGGAAAATCGAAGAAACCCAGATGTTTTCAGAATGTGAAATCGCTGCCTTGTGATTATGAGAGCAACAAGACTGCGTGGATGACAGTTACAATTTATGGAGCTTCCTTGAAAAGATTGAATGAGAAAAGCTAAGAGGAACATAATCATTTTCGTAGACAACTGTGCCGCCCATTCCAAAGACACGAAAAACTTGAGCAACATAAAAGTCAATTTTCTACCACCGAACTCAACTTCCGTTTTACAACCTATGGATCAGGGAGTAATTAAAGTGTTTAAGCAGCATTATAGAAAACGGCTAGTGAAATGGATGATTGAAAAACTTGACAATACTGGAGAGTTAAAAAAAGTGAGCGTTTTGGAATCAATTCATTTTATTTTATCTGCATGGGAGTTAATAACCCTATCTGTCATTGCCAATTGTTTTCAAAAAGCCGGATTCTTGGATGGAGAATCAACAGAAGAATATGAATTTGATATTGAGGATGACTGGAAGACTCTTCAAAGAAAGATGGATTTCACTGCATCGTGTCGGTAGATGATGAAGTAGTACCATGTGAAATGCTTATGGTGGATGATATTTGTGAAATGACAGTAGATGAAGAAATGAGTGAAACTGGGGAAGAAGATGTGGAAATTCCCAGTTTTTCGGAAGCTGTAAAAGGAATAGAAACCTTTCGGCGTTTTATCGAAAGTGTCGATAATGTGCCTGAAGAAGTTTTCGAAAGCTTAAGACAATTAGACTGTTATCAATTAAAGGTTGCAGAACAAAAACAGAAACAAAAAACTATAACCGATTTTTTTTTGCAAACACATATCAAATGACTCTTAAAGAGAAATTTCTTGTCTTGTATTAAATAGAGTTTCTAAGGTAATTATGTATTTTTACTTTATTAGCTAATTTTTTAAGAGTGCAAACTAATTTAAATCTCTTAAGAAAACTCAATTTTATAGAAAGTACTCTTTGTATTATTGTACTAAGATAAAATAAACCCTCTTCTGAATATCAATATTTAAACTATTGATTTTTTCAAAAAATGCTAATTTTCCCATTTAAGAAGTTTTTCCCTTCCATTCCCTTGGGAAACTTCTTAAGCGGGTTTCACTGTATTTTAATTCAATACAGCAGAAAGTAGCACAAGCCACAGAAATGCACACATAATTGTGTGCCGCTTTTTTTTTAAATTATTTTGTCCGATTGAATGTTAAAAATAAAATTGATAGCAAAGACTCTTCTTGAATATGCCCTCAACAACAACAAAGGTATTCAGAATTTAATAACTTTAGAAAAATTATAGTAGAGACAGTAGAAAAAAAATTACCTATTTTTGAAAAAGAAAACAAAAGTTTAATACATGTGTTCTTGTTATCAAATTGGACTTGTATAACACAAATCGAGTTCAATCATACTTTAATTAGTCTCTATACAAGAATATATATAGACTTTTCTAATTTGGTTGTCCTTTTTAGGAAAAATACAAAGATATCAAAAGAGATCTTCCCAATAAAGTTCCAGGTGCAATATTCTTAATTGTACGGCAATCCTAGTATGTGCACGAAGATCCCAGCACGGCAGATACAGAGGCGAACGGAAGTTAAACACTTTTCAATTAAGCAGGATAGAGTTTAAAATAAAAATGAGAATTTCAATTTGTGTAGTTTATTTGCTTCTCTTCAATATTAATATTTTTCAATGTTAAAAATATTTAGTCTGTTGATTCGAGGGCTTCATTGGGTGACTCGAGTGTCTGGATCTCGGCCTCGGTGGCCATTCCATTAAGGGGGTGCTGGCTGTGAACACAAAGGTGCGAGTTTAAAGCATGCTTTTGAGTAAACACTTTATGACACACGCCGCAAATGAATGGCTTTTCTTTGGTATGGACGCACATATGTTCAACCAAATGACCCTTATGAACAAACCCTTTGCAGCAGATTTCACAAATATGAAGCTTGCCTTTCGCATGCGAGTGAAGGTGGATATTCAGAAGCTTTTTCTCGGGAAATTTCGCGAGGCACACCTTACAAGCGAAAATATTTTCTGCATGAGTGCGAAGATGAGCATTCAAAACGTGTCTCTGAGAAAATGCCTTTTGGCACAGATCGCAAACGAAAGGTTTTTCTTTCGTATGAATGAGATGATGCTCTTCCAGGTGATTCTTTCGGGCGAAACTTTTGCCGCACAGCACACAAGCGAAAGGTTTCACAACAGCATGGGTAGTAGTAAGATGAATTTTCAAGTAACATGCATGAGAAAATGTTTTACCACAAATATTACAGGCGAACGGCTTCTCTTTGGCATGAACAGATTTCATATGCATATCCAAAGTTTTCTTCTGACTGAATCTTTTGCCACACGTTTCACACCTGAACTGTTTCTCGCTTTCTTTGACGTGATTACGAGCATGATCATTCAGATAACGCCTGTCAGCGAATGCCTTATCGCATACTTCGCAAACAAAAGGTTTTTCATTATAATGGCCTCTTAAATGGCAATTCAGGGAAGATTTATTGCGAAATGCTTTATCACAGAGATGACAAACATAAGGTTTGACGTTTGTATGACTGAGAACGTGTTTGCCTAGATTGCTTTTGCTTTTAAATGCTTTATTGCATACCGCACAGAAAAAACTTTTTTCCTTCGAATGAGTCCGTAAATGAACCGTCAAACAATACTTTTGTGAGAAGACTTTGTTGCATTCCTGACAGGCGAAAGGTTTTTCTTTTGTATGTATTCGGATATGTTTCCTCAGTACACCCGATTGAGCAAATCCTCGGTTGCACACACCACAAACATAAGGCTTGACTTCGGCATGGATGTTTAAATGAACTTTCAAATGAGGCTTTCGAGAAAATCCTTTCCCACAAGTTTCACAAATAAAAGGCTTTTCACTTTTAACAATAGAATTATCCATAGTGAATGAAGTTGATGCATATATCCATCTGCCCCTAAATCAGATATATTATTAAATAACACTAAATACAACTGTGGAATTACAACACAATATCCGAAGGAGATTACTGTTTGTAGAATTTCCTTTCAGAAAATATATAATTATAAATATTATTAAAAACCACTAAATAGAATGAGGAATAACAGCACAATTTCCATTGGATTATTCTGTTTATACAATTTCACTTTTCCAACACATACATATAGGTTATCTTATATAATTGACTTTAAACGACAATTTCTACTTAGGAAAATCTCTTAGTACAATCTGCTGGTAGAAAACTTCACTCAAAACAATATTTTATCTGTAAAAAAATTATACGTTGCTTTTGTTGATAAACTTTAAATTTTTTAAAGCTACAAAAGTTGCAGTATCTTAGAAAAAAGAAAAATTATTCACAACTGAAATTAAATTTCTAAGCTTTTAAAAACATCTCTATGAATCATCAGAAATGCATTTTTTTTTCTTTTTTATCGGAAACTGAATAATCTATAACTTAATACGTTTACATTCTTCGGTCTTTTAGAAAAAAATTTCACAAACTTTTCTTTATAAAGAGAACAATTTTTTCAAGTATCATTTTGAAATACCGAAGAAAATTTGTTTTCTCAAAATTCCAATCATCATAAAGATTTTCTTTTTAAATGATCGCAAACTGCGTTATGTAAATGCAAAATTCCTCAAATAGTTGCATTTTTTTCAAATTAAAAACTTTCTTTTATAGAGACACACACAAAAATAATAATAATGAACATCGCCAAAAAAGCTTTGCACATCAGTGTCAGAATATATGTAATTTTTCCCCAGTTTACATATTCTTTTTCACAAGTGAAATGAATACAGTAGTTTCCTAATGAATCCTGTGTAAAATGCCACTACCTTTTTAAAAAAAATATATATATATATATATATATATAATTGAATAATAAATATAATTTTAGAAATATAATTTTAGTCACAGTGTTTGAAATGTGGAGAACATTTAATAAGAGATGAATCGTGCTTAGTTTATGCATACATAAGAGAAATTTGTAATATCCTGTGAGAAAAATACAATACTTGTTAAACTACACCTTTACCAATCTTTATATTTTTCATTTAATACTTTTCACAAAAAAGATTTGTAGTTGAGCTGAGCAGATTTTTAGTATGACTTGTTACATGTAAGTACAACAAGAAGTTTCACTGTCAGCATGTTTACTGCAAGTCAGATACCTGAAAAAAAAAAAAATAAATAAACACATGAAAGCAATTTTTTACCCTTCTTTATAATAATTCAATTATTTCTGATTTAATTAATGTAACTATATCTAGTTTTTAAACAAAAAACTAATAATTTTAGAGAAAATTAATTATAAATTTTATTAACTTTAAACAACTCTATACTCAGGTAACTGTGAGTCAGATGTTTTGGGACTGCTGCATTGGATACAATGATATCAAGATCATTTCACTAAACACTATTTCTAACAAATTAAACTTACATTAGTTTCATGAGCTGATCGCAAAAGAAGGCCATATTATAAAATGGCATATATTTATTATAATTTTTATATTTTATGCATGTTCACCCGTTTTCTGATCTTTTGCTAATTGGTCAGGATCAGAAATAACGGCGTCTGGTGGCAATAAATTGTTTATGTTACTTATGCTATTTAAAAAAAATCTCACTGTGAAAATACATACAGTAAAAGTTCCCTAAAGCGACCACGTTCCGTTCCAATAAAAATTGGTCGCTCCGAGAGGTGGTCTCTTAATGGATGTCATGTTTAAATCTAGATTTTAATTGTTGAAAAAAGGTAACAATTAATGTTACTAAAATTTATTTTTCACATTAGGAAAAAAATTAAATATCAAAAGTTAATAACATAAGATAATTACTGCAGAGTTAAAAAAAAAAAATGAATACATTGACGTTTGCTTTGATTTTACTGTTTTATCTTTTATAACTTTTATTTCCAAGTCCTTTAGAAGTTCAGTAAATATTTTTTTTTTTTTTTTTTTTTTTTGGACGGGAACATATAATGACGATTTTATGAATTTATCTATCTCTTTGAGAGTTTCCTGACAGAATAGGGCAGGGGAATTTATTGGCCGTCAATCTTAGTTTGTTATCAGAGTTAAATTCATTGCCTAAAAAGGCACAAAGGGGTTTAAATACTTAATAATTAGCGGAATAATAAAAAAAAATCAAAACTTCGTTTAGAAGTTTGATAAACAATGCGCTCTCCGGAATTATTTTTCTAATAAAACCTTCTTCAAGCGAGCAGGAAAAAAATGAATTTGATTCATTTTCTTCCAAGAAATGGGTCGCACATGGAAGGAGTTCAACTAGGATGGTCTCTGAATGGAGGTAAAATTAGTATTGAGTCTATGGGAATAAATTTCGTTCCATGAAAAAATAATCGTTCATGGAGGTGGTCGCACAGGGAGATTTCACTGTATTTATAAATCCTTTACACGTATGTTCTTACCCTTTAGCACACAAGTTACGCAAAATTTTATAGACAATTTTGCGTTTAGAAAAAATAACCTAACACAAAATACAAGCAATAAAATAAGATAAGCTTTTTCTGTTAATTTATTGAATCATAAAGAATTTAAAATTTTAGTAAGTTATCATCAACCGGGGTGACTTTGTCCTACCTCGCGGATAAAGACCAAACGTGTCATAAATAAAATTTGTTACAATAAAACTAATTAGTAATGCCAAATCCTGATAGAGTGAAACAGTAGCTCAAACATAAATTATTTAATTCTGCATTTTACAAATTGAGTTTGGCATAACTTCGGTTGTTGTTTTGAGTACTATTTCGCACATGATTTTACTAGGGGAAACTTTTGATTGGAAAAGTTATTTATACTTGATGTTGTAAAGGGGCAAATACATTTTTTTGCTTCTTAATGTGTCTTTTCTTTACAAATCAATGAGATTTATATATATTAATTTGATATTTCAGATTTTACACTGACTTTACTTACAACCGACATTTCGGATGTCAATTTGGGGTGAGATTGTCTCAGGAAAAAGTCACCACAAATTTAGTTTATTCATTATATTTAACTTTTCTGAAAATGAAAACATAAAAACAAACATTTACTGCAAATACAAACGTTGTATACTTGTATATATATACATATATATATATATATATTATTATTATTATTGTGTACAGGTACTAGGGTACTAATGCCTCTTCGTATAAATCTTCAGTAGGTGGTCGTAATTATATAACATAAAATTTGTTATTGATGAAACGCTTCAGAAAGCGGTATATGTTGTTCTACAGCATTATACAGAGTCAAAGAAAAACCGCTGAAAAAATTCAGTTCCAATCACTACTTTAACGAATAAGCTAGAAAAATTCACCGCCCCACCCCCACCACACACACGCACGCACACACACACACATACCATCTATTTCTTCTAAAATAAATGTTTTTTCAATGTCAAAAATAAGTTAATATATCTACAATTCTGTTTTCTTGAAAAAAATTAATATTACCGTACTTTAATTCTTAAGTTTCTTCTATCTTTATAAGAAGAAAGCATTGGACTCGTGAAAAATTTCGTCTTCCGGTTTTGGATGGATTTATATGTTTTAGAAGGTCCTGAACACGATTTGATGGTTTTTAGAAAATGTCTGTTGGCGAGTCTGTCTGTCACTCTGTGAATCTATATGCGACAAAAATTTTGTGGGCACTTTATCTCGAGAACTAATGCACGGAATTTCACAAAACTTTTGATTCAGTTAAACCTTGATATAAACTGGTGCTGATTACTTTTGGGTGTAATTCGTCCAACAGATGGCGCTTCTATGCTGCATTTTTCACGATTTCCGCAGTAGCTATATCTCAGAAACTAATGGACGGATTTTCATAAAACTTCTGATTAAGTTAGTCCTTGATATAATTTGGCACTGATTACTTTTCAGTCAAAATTGCCCAACAGGTGGAACTGCTATGCTGCATTATTCATGATTATCACAAGAGCTCTATCTGAAGAACAAATTCGCGAATTTTCATCAAACATCTGATTAAGTTAGTCCCTGATATAAATTAGTGATGTTTAGTTTTTGATGTAAATCGCCCAAAAGATGGCGTTGATATGCTGCATTTTTCACAATTTCCGCAATAGCTGTATCTGAAAAGCTAATGCATGAAGTTTCATCAAGCTTTAGATTCAATTAGCCCCTGGTAATAATTGGTTCTAATTAGTTTTTGGTGCAAATTGTCCAACAGGTGGCGCTGCTATGCAGATTTTTTATGATTTCATCAATAGCTCTATCTCAAAAACTAACGCACGGATTTTCATCAAACTTCAGATTCAATTGGACGTTGGCAGAAGTTGTTGACTAGATTTTGGTGTAAATCACCTAGCCGGTGGCGCTGATATGCTGCATTTTTCAGGCAATATTAACATGTATGAGACAGAAGAAAGTTTTGGGATTGCCACATTCGACTAGTTTTTATATGTCTTAGATAATGCTCATTTTGAGTAAAATTTATTTTTCTTTTTATACAAAATTTCTATTTTTTAATCTCGAAATGATGTTTTTTAATTATGTTTTATTACTCTATCACAGGGTTGCCGGCTTTTAGCCAGGCCAAAAAAAAGCCGGCCGTCTTTTTTATACCTCATAAAGAACTAAAATCAGCAGGCCAGGAAAATGACATTCATTTTCAGTGATAATCATATTTTAATTATGGAAAATTATTTCTAAAATATAGAATTTGTTACCTTCCTCATATATGTGTTATATAAGGTATAATTAATAATTAGAAATTAAAAAAACTAGAAAAAGATGTTTGTACAGTATAGCAGAAAGCCTTTTACTTTGCACACATCACAGTGTGACATGTCAGGAAAATGACAATATGAAAGTCTAATTCTTTTAATTGCTGTATTTTTGTGTTTTTATGAACATAATATCCCCTGAAAATACTTCGAAGGATATTTTTTATTAGAATGTAAAAAAGAAAATTGCATTATCTAACATTTAATAGACATTTTATTGTGCGGACTGCAATTTTCGTATTTTGTGATATTGTCCAATAGTGATTTGTATGCCTAGTGGTAGTTCCTTCTGGTGTGATTAGTAATATTTGATTTAATTTGCTAATTATAAAAAAAAATAGATGGGGAATAATTTGAAGTTTAAATTCTTAAAAGTGATGCATTTTGAATATATAAAAAAGAAATGGTTCATAAAAAAACAAACTTAAAAAGTTGTTACAGTATAGGTTACAGGTTAAACCACTTTTTAAAAAAGTTTGACATCAGACAAACAATTTTCGATAAAAAAAAAAAAGACGACTTCAAAAGATTATTCGTGTTTTTAACTGCAATCCTGTATTGTTAACCACATTAAGAGTCCTCTACGAGACGCATTATATCGCCCCGAACCCGACGCATTTCAACCCCATATTTTAATGCATTAATCCATAATTTAATGCTGCAATTATGTAAAAAGAATTCTGTGATGCTATTTCTAACACCAATTGTATCCTTCATGTTGAAAATAAACACATTTTTACATTTATTATATATATATATATATTTAACCTTAAACAATAATGTGGATTCTTTAAAAAATCTGGTTACTCGCAAGAGCCAAAACCCAATCCAAAAACAATTAGAATCAACCCGATCCGCAGCAAAAAACTTTATTGCCAACCTGCTCTGACCCAAATGGTAGATTTGGTCAGTTCCTGGACTAACAGGTTATCAACCTGATATAAAACTGTAATCCACATTTATTCTATGTATCTAGACACGTAACAGGCGATGATACATAAAACTTTTCGCATAAACATTACTGTTTAAAAAAAATGTACTTGATACAGCGCCTGTTTCAAAATAGTAGCGCTGTGTACCTGATAGTCCAAAAGCCGACAGCACAAAAACGTATGTTATCAAGCACAGAAAAAAAACTCTTTATTTTATGGAAGAGTAGAAGTAGGGGAATCTAATGATCCATGTCTGTCGGAAGTGAAGTGGTGCATAAGCCAAAAATTAATACCACCAGTGGTTGACTCGCAGGTTCATCATTGTGTTTGTCCTACAACTATCCTCCATGTTTTCATACTTTCGTTTGTAGAACAAACACAATGATAAACCTACGAGCGAACCACTGGTGGTATTAATTTTTGGCTTATGCACCACATCACTTCCGGCAGACATGGATCATAAGGTTAATGCCAGACGAACGACTTTTTGCACCCTTTTTTCCCCACACAATACTATATATTGTGTAATACTATATATATACTATATACACAATACCAGTGACCCGGAGCCGAACAATTTTTGATGTTTCAGCTCCAGCTCCGCTCCTAGAGAAAATACCGTGGCTCCAGCTCCGGCTCCGGCTCCAACTCGGCTCCGACTTCGCGCTTTTAAGTTGCAGATTTTAATTTACACGTTTAATTTTTTGCTCACAAATACTTTCTATCTTCATTAAAGATCTGACAAAATGCATTTTTCTTCTCATAAAACTTGAAATGCTTGTTCAGAAATATGACATCTTTTAGCTTTTGCTTTTAAAATAGAAAGTTTGGTAGAATTTTAAACACAAAAATCTTAAATTTCTTCTACACTTTTCGAACAGCCAAAATTGTACGACTACACATGTAAACAACAGGTGGCCATATTTGTTTTCAAATAGTGTTGTCACTTAGTTCAAGTAGAAAGTAGAAGTAAAGTAGTGTTGCCATTTTTTGACAAGTTTTCCTTCCCTAATATTATTAATAATATTAAAAACCTAAAAAATGATATAATTAAAATACTGAATAATGATGTAATTAAAATATTTTAAGCCTAGAAATTTAAAAGACTGAAAAAAAAAAAAAAAAAAAAAAGATTTAAAAGAATATTATAAACTAAAGGAGCCCTGGAGCTGGGGAAAATTTAGAGCTCCAGCTCCAGGAAAAACACAGCTCCGGAGCGCTCCGGCTCCGGGCTCCAGCTCCAGCTCCGGGTCCCTGCACAGTACTATAATATAGTAGCGCATTGTGTAGGGATGATGTGTAGGGAAAAAAGCGTGCAAAAAGACGTTCGTCTGACATTAGCCTTAGATTCCCCTACTTCTACTCTCCCATAAAATAAAGTTTTTTTTTCTTGTGCTTGATAACATAGGTTTTTGTGCTGTCGGCTCTTGGACTATAAATATAATATAAAAATTTAGTGACGTTTGGTCAATTTTTGAGAAAGTTGAAGCGTATAAAGCCAAAAAAATGGAAACAAAGAAAGAGACAGACAGACAAATATATTCTTTTCAGATCATAATGATATTGAAACGGGATCATCTGCAGACCAAAACCTTTAAAAAAAGTATTTTTCGCTATCATATTCAAGGGTTATGCGAGGAAATCCACAGAGGTGTAGGAGATACAAATAGCACAAGATACTAAATTGAAAGTGGTTACAAAAGTGGTCTTTTATTAAAACAATTCTTTTCTTTTTCAGATACTTTGTTAAAACGAAAGTGATAGAATATATGAATCAGAAATTTTCCAATAGAACCAAGAACCTGTGGATTAAGCTGCTAATGCTAAAACCAAAGGTTCCTGGTTCGAATCCTTGCCTGGGCATTACAAAATTATAGTTCGTGTGATTTATTTACCAATTTAAAATAACTGTTTTTAATAAAGTGTATATGTCGTAGGCTAAATGAGAAATCCGGCTCTTTGCAAACAGCCTAGGCTCTTTGCAAAGAGCCGGGCTAATTGGAGAATCCATCTCCCTTTTTCCAATTAGCCTGATATTTTTCAGGCTTATTGCAAAGAGCCTAGAAAGCGTTAAGCTAATTGAAAAATGACCACTTATTATCCGATCAGGGTGATATTTTTAGCTCACAGGCTATCAAAGCCTGAGAGCTTATGTGCCCGCCGATTCTGTATGTACGTGTGTACGTACGTACGTATGTACATAATACGATAACTCTTGATAGAAATATCCGATTTGCTTCAATTTTTTTTTCTAGGTTCATTCTGATAAGGTGCTTCCCTGATTAGTTTTTGGGGTTCATTGGTTAAGGATAAAGGGAGGCTAGTCCCCCCCTTTAATTTATATAAATGAGTTTTTCATGCAGAAATATTCGATTTGCTACAAGTTTGGTATACCGGTTTATTGTGTTAAGGAGCTTCCCTGATTAGATTTGGAAGCTCATTATTTAAGTATAAGGGGGGGGAAAGGGGGGCTACCCCCCTTAATTTAGATAAATCGGTTTTTCATGATGAGTTATTCGATTTGCTCCAAATTTGCTGTACCAGTTTATTAAGTTAAGGAGCTGCCTTGATTAGATTTGGAGGTTCATTAGTTACATATAAAGGGAGGAAAGAGGGGGGGCTATCCCCCTCGTAATTTAGATAAATGGGTTTTTCATGCAGAAATATGCGATTTACAATAAATTTGGTATACCGGTTAATTATGTTAAGCATCTTCCCTGATTACCTTTGGAACATCATTATGTATAAAGGGGGGGAAAGGTGGCAATTGCCTCTCCCCTTAATTTAGATAAATGCGTTTTTCATGTAGAATCATTCGATTAGCTCAAATTTGGTATACTGGTTTATTATGTTAAGGAGATGGCTTGATTAGATTTGGAGGTTCATTAGTTAAATATAAAGGGAGGAAAGGGGGGCTAGACACCCCCCCTTAATTTAGATAAATGGGTTTTTCATGCAGAGTTATTCGATTTGCTCCAAATTTCGTATAATGGTATATGTAATGAAGGTATTAGTCCCCGTTGCCCCCCTTTCTACTTAACCAAAGAACCTCCAAATCTAATCAGGGAAGCTACTTAACATAATAAACTGGTATACCAAATTTGAAGCAAATCAGATAATTCTGCATGAAAAAAACCATTTCACTAAATTAAGGGGGCGGGGGATTAGCTCCCCCATTTCTCCCTTTATGCTGAACCAATGAACTTTCAAATCTAATCAGAAAAGCTCCTTATTAGAATGAACCTAGAAAAAAAAAATTAAACTAAATTAGATAATTCTGCATGGAAACACATTTATCTAAATTAAGGGGAGGGGCAATTGCCCCCCTTTCCCCCTTTTATACTTAACCAATGAACCTCCAAATCAAATGAAGGAAGCCATATCGTAATAAACTGGTATATCGAATTTGAAGCAAATCGAATAATTCTGTATGAAAAACCCATTTATCTAAATTAAGGAGACACTAGCCCCTGTCCCTCCTTTATACTTAACCAATAAATCTCCAAATCTAATCAAGGCAGTTCCTTAACATAATAAACCGGTATACGAAATTTGAAGCAAATCGAATAACTCTGCATTAAAACCCCATTTACCTAAATTAAGGAGGGCTAGCCCCCCCCCCTTTTCCTCCCTTTATACTTAACTAATGAACCTCCAAATCTAATCACGCCATCTCTTTAACATAATAAACCAGTATACCAAATATGAGCTAATCGAATAATTCTACATGAAAAACTCATTTATCTAAATTAAGGGGAGAGGCAATTGCCCCCTTTTCCCCCCTTTATACATAATAATGATCTTCCAAATGCAATCAGGGAAGCTGCTTAACATAATTAACCGGTATACCAAATTTATAGCAAATCGCATATTTCTGCATGAAAAACCCATTTATCTAAATTACGGGGGGGGGGATAGCCCCCCCCCCCTTTCCTCACTTTATATGTAACTAATGAACCTCCAAATCTGGCAGCTCCTTAACTTAATAAACCGGTATACGAAATTTGGAGCAAATCGAATAATTCATCATGAAAAACCGATTTATCTAAATTAAGGGGGGTAGACCCCCTTTCCCCCTTTATACTTAAATAATGAGCTTCCAAATCTAATCAGGGAAGCTCCTTAACACAATAAACCGCTATACCAAATTTGGAGCAAATCGAATATTTCTGCATGAAAAACCCATTTATATAAATTAAGGGGGTGGGACTAGCCCCCCTTTTCCCCCTTTATCCTTAACCAATGAACACCAAAAAATAATCAGGGAAGCACCTTATCAGAATGAACCTTGAAAAATTTTTTTAAGCAAATCGGATATTTCTATCAAGAGTTATCGCGTTACGTACATACGTACGTACACACAGAATCGGCGGGCACATAAGCTCTCAGGCTTTGATAGCCTGTGAGCTAAAAATATCACCCTGATCGGATAATAAGTGGTCATTTTTCAATTGGCCTAACGCTTTCTAGGCTCTTTGCAATAAGCCTGAAAAATATCAGGCTAATTGGAAAAAGGGAGATGGATTCTCCAATTAGCCCGGCTCTTTGCAAAGAGCCTAGGCTGTTTGCAAAGAGCCGGATTTTTCAATTAGCCTACGACATATACAACGTTTCTCGGAGTTTCATTATCTGCGATTTATTCTGTTAAGCTAGTTCAGATATCAGGCCAGAGGTTATAATCACCAAGGTTCCCTGGATGAATTGTGCCCGCCAGATTTGTCCAAGATTGCTCAATTGGCACAGCATTGGAAGCTTAAGCCAAACTCTTCTGGTTCGAATCGTGGCCTTACACTGTTTCACAGTTGTCAGTTGGAAAATTACAATTCGTGTAATTTATTTACCAATTAAAAATAATCGTGTTAAAGTTAATAAAGTATAACAACATCAGTTTATTAATAGCTTTTTAACTCTTACAATGCATTAGTTTTTCATAAAAGAAAAACATGCGATTCTAATAATTATATAGATAACAGGAAAAACATTAAAAAAATTCCCAAGTCAACTGTTGCCGTAAGTATGTGCCAAATGGCAACACCAAGCAAATACGCAGAATTATTATACTTCTTATCATAGAAAACATTTTGGGAGCTAGAAAGAACACACCACATAGATGCCAACTTCTCCGTTCTTTAAGACAGCTGTTTTCGAATAATTGTCTGTGTTTTATTTTATCGCAGAATTTTTGTCGATAAATAAAACGAATGTTTCCATTCGGAAATAGCTGTATTCAAAAAATGAGGGAGTCAATAGCTACGATATTAAATAATTTTATGTATGTTTCGCAGTTTAAAAATAAACGTATTGAGGATATTTCATTTTATTTTTCCTATACATAAATAGATGTTAACACAAATATATAAACATGATGGTATATATACAACATACACAAATACATAAACAAATGGTAAATGATGTTTCACAAAACAATTATTTTTGTTTAAACACAATATAACATCTTATTTTAATAGAATGTACAATCTGTACAAGATTGTACATTTCATCTTTCTTTTGTCTCATAATGTTCAGGAGCAATATGAGTGAACTCATCCGGACCCCGATAATCGCACTCATCCTCGTAAAAAAAAATATCTTGGCCATGTTAGGCTTAAGCATTCTGATCCCGTGAATAAGGCAATTAATTGTTCGACTTATAATAATCCACGTTGTATCACATCTATTCTTCTTAATTTTCTCAAACTATACAATTATAATGATTTAAGTTCTAATTTAAAAATACCCAGCTACCAACAACAGATTATCGATATAAACAAACGAATACCGTTGCCATTCATAAGCACAAATTCCAAATCTAGAAACAAATGAATGACTATTTGATCGTTTCATTAAAAAAATACCGTTTAACATCCGATTCAGCCCTTAAAATATTTGTAAAAGCATATTAAAGCCTTTAAATATTTTGAAATGCGTTTTCCACTTTTACATACCGACTTATGTTTTGTGAAAAAACGGAGTTGATTATTAAACAAGACAGCTATTCCATGTATGAACTACGCTTTATTTCAACGATGTTTTGGCGGCATCGCTCGGCAATGAATAAATTCATGGAACTTTTGACTGAAATTATAGTTTTTTATTTAAAGAAAAATACAGGACGTTACGATGTAATTCGAGATCATTTTTAAATGTTTTCGTTATATAATTTTAAAATTTCGTTTAATACAAATAAAATGAAATTTTCTTTTATGATACCTTTGATAGAATTTAAATTTTGTTTTGTTAATTTTTTAAGCGGTTAACCTTTATTCGCTTTTTTAAGAATTTTGTTTGCATTATAAATAAAAGGATCTTTTCCCCAGGTGTTATGAAATTAAGATGTTATGATGATTGCATTAGTATGAGAAAATTATTTTTTCACACTCTCTAATTAAATTACGATTTTGTTTTCACTCCAAGGTTGTGTTCAAATTTTACAATGTTAAAAATCAAACTTTTACCTGCAATGATGTAATTAATATATGTAATACATGGCATTGTATATTCCTTACATATTAATCACATTTGATGAGAAATATAAATTTTATTTTCAATGCAAGCAAATTTCAAATGGATATCAGCTAAACTTTTAAACATTGATAAAATTAAATTAAAATTTTACGAAATACATAATAATAATAATTTTGATTTTGTCATTTTCTACAATACAAACCCTTTAATAATAAAACCTTCGTTCTGTTTGTTTGTATGATATCTTATAAAAATGAAACGCAGATCAACATTCCGTCATTTTTGACGGGCTATATACTAGTAAGGAAATATTTTGTGTATATTAAAAAAGGGGGGCTTTTTTTTAAACTATAAATATAAAAAACCATATAAACGACGATTAAAAACATTTACGATACTCATCAGCGTACTACATATATAAAATCAATATTAAACACATATTAAAAATATACCCAATGTTTCAGACTTATTCTAACAAGCCATCATCAGGGGTTTCTTGACCTCCCGGGAGCTTGCGTTACACACAACACAGTCACAAACATTAATCTGAAAACATTCTGTCAGGATCACAAAACTTCAAAAACAATATTGTATCGGAGATGGCGCCATCTATTGGTAGACTATAACATTATTATCAAAGTTAAAGAAAACTGAATTTAACTGAAATGTTTTCAATTTAATGCTTGTGACAATGACTGTGATGTGTGTAACGTAAGCTCCGTAAAGGTCAAGAAACAGCTGATGATGACTTATTAGAATAAGTCTGAAACGTTGGGTATATTTTTAATGTGTGTTTAATATTGATTTTATACATGTAGTACGCTGATGAGTATCTCGAGTGTTTTTAATCATTAAATTTGACAGCGCAAGTCCAAGTTTGTATTACAACATGAAAAATCATTTCATACATATTTCTTCTTGTTTTAAAAGTAAAATGCTGCTTTGTAGAAATACTTTATACATATATACACACAAACGATTTATTTATGTTCATATATAGTACATGATATATACTAGGAATAGTTGCTAAAGTGCAATTCTTTATAGAAAGTTTCATTTTGTTTATTATTACACTATAATTATTAAAATTTAAAAATGTGAATACATCCGACCAAACTACCCTTATGAGCAAATCTTTTATACCATTTTGTACAAATATGTTTTTCCTACAAGTTTTCTTTTTGCATGGGAGTGAAGATGAATGTTCACGAACTTTTCTTCGAGGCGCACCTAACTAAGGTATTTTGTCTATGAGTACGAAGGTGAGCACTTAAAATCTGAAAAGGCTTTTTGTCAAACATAGCAAACGAAAGTTTGTTCTTTACTATGAACCAGATAATGCTTTTTTAAATGAATGTAAAAGAGACTAAGCTTTCTTTTAACGGAGAAGTGAATAAAATATATTCGTCAGGATAGCAGAGTTCCTTTTAAACAAGAATAAAACGGACTTAAATTCCGTCCGGGTTTCAAGAAAATTCTTTCTTTAATTGATCGTATACGTTCAGAGACCTCTTAGAGATCACCATTAATTACGTCACGCAAATTTCGTGGTTTTTATCCCTCCCTTCCCATATGACATGTTGTCACACTCGAGCGTGACACCTGTTACGATGTTATGTTTCTTGCAACTATTAATTTAGAGCTCGTTCTATGCAAAAAAAAAAAAAAATAATAATACATACAATCTATTATCTAGTGATTTTGTAAAACAGTTAAGATCTAGTATTTTATAGTACTTACTTTAAAATGCATTCAGCTCTTTCGAATCAAAGTAAATGCAAAGTATAACAACTACTACGTGAATAAAAGTACACATTTTTGCAATGAATATTTTTAATGCTGTTTGCAAATAATGTCTACCTAATATTTTAACCGCGACAACACAAATTGTTAACACAACTCCTTCTGTCACAGGTCTTCTGCCCCCTCTTGAAGGGTGACGTAATTAATGGATGATCCCTTACAGGTATGTAACTTTAAATAAAACCTTCGGGTAAATGATTTTTGACATAGATCACAAGTGAATGGCTTCTCTTTCGTATGTATGCGGATATGTTGAACCAAGCTACCCTTTGCTGGAAAGCCTTTGTAGCAGATTTCACAAATATGAAGCTTTCTTTTGGCATGCGAATGAAGATGGATATTCAGGAGCTTTTCCTCAGAAAATTTTTCGAGGCACACTTTGCAAACGAAGGGAAGCTCACCTTCTCTATGGGTGCGAAGATGGACATTTAAAGCATATCTCAGGGAAAATGCTTTTTGACAAACATCACAAACAAAAGGTTTTTCTTTAGTGTGACTAAGATGATGCAGGTCTAAGTGACTCTTGTGGGAAAAACGTTTCCCACACAACACACAAACAAAAGGTTTTACAACAGCATGAGTAGTAGAAAGATGAAGATTCAAGTAACGCGAGAGAGAGAATGTTTTATCACAAATATTACAAACAAAAGGTTTCTCTGTAGCATGAACAGATTTTATATGCACATCCAAAGAATTTTTCTTACCAAATCTTTTGCCACATGTTTTACACCCGAACGGCTTCTCACTTTCTTTGATGTGACTACGAGCATAATGATCCTTCAAATAACGCTTATCAGCAAATGCTTTATCACATATTTCGCAAATAAAAGGTTTTTCGTTAGTATGGCTTCGTATGTGGCAGTTCAGGAAATATTTATTGCGAAATGCTTTACCACAGAGATCACAAACATGAGGTTTTATATCTGTATGAGTGACAAAATGTTTTCTCAGATTGCTCGTGCTTGGAAACGCTTTATTGCATATGTCACAAAAAAAACTTCTTTTCATGGTTATTTAAATGAAGTTTCCACTGACGCTTTTGAGAAAATACTTTTCCGCAAGTATCACATACAAAAGGCTTCTCGCTTTGAAGACTGGAATTATCCATAGTGAATAGAGTTTATACAAATATCTATCTGATTAATGCAGATAAGGTTTTTTTTTTTTTTTCAACTTTTTAAATCAGATAAATTATTTGATACCACTGTAAGAAACTGTGGAAACGCAACACAAATATCGTTGCATAATTCTGCTTGTATAATCACCTTTCAGAAAACTCCATTGAAGAAAAATATTTTTTCACCAATTTCTGTCAAAAATGTTGCCTTTGACAGTATCTATAAATATTAGAGTATTTTGAAAAATAAGATTCACAGTAAATGTTCAGTTTCTAAGATTTTAAAAACATTTCTACCAATCACCAGAAATGTGCTTTTCTCATAAACTAAATAATTTTTATAATGTTTACATTTTTCAGAAAGATCTTCTACATTTAATATATATATATATACGTATATACACACACACACAGAACAACTTTTTCAAGTGTTACTTTGAAGATATAAAAAACCTTTTTTCCTACAAAATTTCACCCACCTTCAAGATTTGTCTTTTAAATTATACCAAACTGTCTTATGTAAGGAGAAAAAAACTCTTAAAAATAGTTGCATTCTTTTTTCATTTATTGAATTACTGAAAAATAACACACATCACTAAGAAAGCTTTACACTTCCGTTCCAGAGTATGGTTTTTTTTTTTTTTTTTTTTTTAGCTTACTTAATTTTGTGTACAATTCAACAATATACTCTAGTTTCCTAATGCATCACGTATAAAATGCCACTACCCTTTTTTTATGTGTATGTATTTGAATTAAAAATATAATTTTAGAAAAATGTCACAGTATGTGCAAAATGAAGCTTATTTTAGAAGAAAATCTAAATGGATGCTTAGTTTATGCCGCTAAGTTATATAGTAAATATATACATACATAGATAAATCTTTGATAGTCTGAGCAAAGCAATGCCATTTAAAATCACTTTTACTAATTTTTAGTTTTTTCATTTACTGTTTACCGCAAAAGATATTTGTAGTTTGTGAAACTGGACAAATTTTTAATAAGACTTATCACATTGTAAGTACAACAAGAACTTTCACGTTCAGCATGATTTCTGGAATTGAGATATCTGAAAGAAATAAAAATAAAATAAATAACGAAACATCTTGTTAAGTTTTTTTTTTTTTTTTTTTTTAATAATAAATCAATTGTTTCTGAACAAGAAGCTAACAATTTTATTTATTTTGAACAACTCGGTAATTCAGATAAAAGCAGGTCAGATGTTTCAGTGACTGTATCATTAGCTCATCAGAATTTTTTTTAAAAAAGGTCAAAGTTGTTATATGACATACATTTATTTTAACTTTTATATTTTATGCATGTTCACGCGTTTTCTGGTGCATTTTTTGTAGAATGATGTCTCCTGCTGATTTGATAGAATCAGACATAATGACTTCGGTGGCAAAGAATTGTTTATGTTATTTATACCAATTCCTTTAGTACACAAGCTAATTATATATAAACTAGCTGAAATACCTGGCGTTGCCCGGGGTTTTTAACATGTTTGATTAGAAAAATCAATTTTAAAATTAAACACTGTACGGACTATGAATCTCGCGCAAATATGCTCTCTTTTTTAATATATTGAAAGCCTTGAGAAATTGTGCTTTTATACCAGTATTATTTTTTTTTAATTTTTCCTAAGCCTAAATAAATATAGTCTTGATTCTTGAAAAGAAATTGAAAAAGAAATATAAATTCATGAAAAGCCCTTCATATCACTTTCTCTTGTAAAAGCCATGCATTAACCATATATTCGTTTTAAATATGGGGTCACACGTGAATTAACCTATATTATTCAAAACTAAAAAGAAATGGCGCATCTAGTATTTGTCGAGAATTAAATAAAAATCATGCACTCGTGACATCATAATTCACTTTTATACTTTAAGAGCTACTATAATTTGTGACTTGTGCTCTAGACAGTATACATTGTCAGGACACATTGCCGTTATCATTATCTTTTTATGCGTGAAGATTTCGCTATAGTACTCCATTGTGAAATTTGGTAATTTTTGAAATTCAATATTTGAAAAACGGCATAATCATTAGATTTCACATTTATATCAAGAAAAATACAATTTTTTACCTTTCTAACGCAGTTTGTCTAACAATTTTCTGACAAATACTTTTCGAGATATTAATTTTTTCAGTAACTTCAAATGTTTCATTTTCCGAGATTAATCTGTGGCAACGATTAGCGAAAAAGCCAGTCGGCAGCAACGCGTAACTTTTTATTAAAGAGGATAAATTATATTTTATATGTTAAAATACACTTTTTTTACAAATATTATTTTCATAATATATAAAGGATACGAAGATACCTTAATAGCTCCCAACTTTAGAAAAAGAGTTGTTGACTTTTCCTCAAAATTTTATAAAAGCCTTTAGAACCAATGAGCCATTATTACTGGGGTTTTTTTCCAACTGTTACAGAGTAACAGTATAGTACAGGGTGTCCCAAAAAGATCTACACAACTTCAAAAGTTATTAAAAAAAAAAAAAAAAGAAAAAAGAATGGGCCTAAAGCAAAACTAATTACAACAATAGATAGAATGACTCAAAAAGTTTTTTTTCTACAGTATGATTCTGGTCATAGATAGCGCTGCACAACACGTAAATGATAGAATGAATATTAAAGAATGAATGAACACATAAATGAATTGAATGAATATTAAAGAGTTCATTAATTCAAAATATCGGATCTCGTGAAGAAAGCTCATAGTGGTTTATCGAAATAAAATCCGATACTCATACGCAAAGAAATTATCGAACGATTGATGTCGATCGGTTGATTTCGTTCGAAATCGAACGGTTGATGTTAGCATACTAAAACGTTCGTAGATTGAATTGGAATAACATCTTGATATTCTTCGTGCTACGAAAGCATCTTATGCTCAAGTTTACTAAAAGTTTGTAGCATCAGTTGTTGAAGCTTTGAAGTATCAGTTCATGCCAAGGTCGAACAGTTTATAACGTTTTATGAAATTCCATGCACTAGTTCTTGAGATAGAGCAGCCAAACAATTGTTCACACACAGACAGACTGACATTTTCCTAAAATAATTAGTTACATCATGTTCAAGACATATTAAACTCCATAAACTCATCAAAAGATAGAAGTCGATAATTTTCATGATTCCAATACTTTCTTCTTACGAACATAGAATAAAGCAGTTTAAAAAAAGAAAAAATAAAGTTGGAAATTGCACATCAAATGTGGCAAATGAGGTGCGTTCGTACTATAACTAGTTTTATAAATATTTTTTGCACCGCATATTGTAGTGAATGTATATTTTAGTGCACTTCATAAGTGCACATCAATTTCATTCTGCTCGAAAGGCTGTAACATCCTTAAAATGCACTTGAAATAATTTTTTCCCATTGGTCGTAATGTAACGGAAAACTTTTGACTGCCCCCTGTAATCAAACTATACATCCAATTTTCATGAAATTTGAAATGACCCGACAAAATTTTGCAACAATTATATATTTAAAATTTCAGTCCATTCGGTTGGGTACTTTTTGCCCTGTTATATGCGGACGGACCGAACGACGATTGTAGGTGCTACGTATTTATATAATTACGAAACGCACCTAAAAACTGTATTATTTATGTCATACTTTCTAGCTTTTAACAATACGAGAGAATCTATAAAGAAATGCATATATGTATGCCTTTAGGATGCAATAAAGAGATAATAAAACCTGTTTTGTTGTAATAAGAATGAACTTACTTCTATTTTAAGCATTAGATAAAGAAGAAAAACATGTATATTAAAATAAATGCATGTATGTAAGTATTTCTGTACATATATTTTTTCTTTTTAATAGAAAAATAATCATTAGAAGATCAGGAGTAAAATATGAAAAGTTTAGAAAGGAGTGTAAGGGTTTACATCATAGTAAAAGCGTACTTAGAAGGAGGAGGGTCACTTCTTCCCGAAAAGTATTCATGGTCACAATTTAACCTATTTCCATAACTCTACGAAAAGTCATTCTCGCTCATCCCTCCTCCCCACTTCTCCTTTGAAATAAAATCCTAGAGATCACTTTACTGCATCAAATAAAGAAATGGCATAATTTTTAACTTTATTTATTTTCAGAAAACTGAAATTAATAGCGTATATATTTTATAGGTGCAGATTCACAGTCGACAGTCGCCACGTGGCGACTAAATTTTTCGCTTTGGTGACTGTTTTGCTTTTCGGCGCCTAAGTCGCCATGCTTCTTACAGGGATTTTCGCCGATATGATTTTCGGATTTTTTTTCTTTCTTATCAATCGCGGGATTGTGTCTCCTCCATAACCTCGCGACATTTACCGCTTTTCTTTTTTTTCTTATTGTTCATAATTAAAAAATATGATTAAACATGGACGCCACATTTCCGCGGAATCTTAAATTTACTGTTTTCTTCTAAAAAAACTGCGATGCCCGCGGAATTGGGGAAAGAAATGACGTTTGATGTGCGCCGAGAATTAATTCAACAGCAGTGGTATACGACAGTTAGCTGGGCCCCACTTATTAAATATGTCGATTATTCAGATATGTTCTTACAGGTAGACATTAGATATTGGCATGCGATTCTTTTACAAAGTAGCAGAATTCCTCGAATTATTATTTATTTATTTAGCAAATTTCCACAAAATCAATTCGTCAATCGGTCATGAAAAGAAATCGGGAATTTCCTCGATCGGTCATGGACTTTCTAAAAACCGTCTTGAAAAAATCCGGCAAATTTCGTCGATCGCTAGCGAAATAAAACCATGAATTTCATCAATCGTTCACGAAATAAAACTGCAAATTTCGTCAATCTGTCATGAAATAAACCGTGATTTCCGTCAACCGATCAATAGAAAAAAAACCCCGATTTTTGTCAATCGGTCGATAGGGAAAAAAAACACGATTTTTGTCAATCGATCAAAGGGGGGGGGGGGGGGCAGAGAGAGGCAAATTCCATCATTCCGTCTCGTTTACCACAAATGAATTACTTATAATAAATTATATATTATTAGTATTCGTCAAAATGAATGAGATTGAATAACCAATTTCAATTCAGAACTTTAAAATGTGACGTGAAACTTACAAAATAAACTTGAGCACTTTTTAGTATTGTATCCAATTTAAGATGCTGGATTGAACAGTATTTCTTACTGTTTTATTGAAGAAAAAAAATTCAATTTAGATGATATAAATACAAGAAGTCAGAGTTATGATAATGGAATCTAATGGAACAGCAATATATATATATGTATATAAAAAAGAAGAGCATTACGTTAAAACTCCCATGTATTTTATTTGCCAGGTTTAAATAGTATTCCAAATCTGATAGTCAATGTTGCAGTAAATATTAATCATGAAGTTATTGAATTATTTTTTTTTTTTTAACCATAGTCTTATTATCATTTTCCTTTTCTGTTTACCAGAGGAATATTTTAACAATTCATGTAGCTTTAAATCAGCTTAAAGTATGAAACATGTTAATTGATTAGAATTGATGCCATAGAACCTATTTATAAAACTAACACTTCATTTATAATGGCAGTTTCATAATAATGGAAGCCACCAGTCCATCAGAAGAAAAGTATCCATTTATAAGTATCCAAAGGTATAAGTTCGATTGAAAAAAGCTAATTAATACTTTGAGCAGAAAGAAGAGGCTAACACCTGCAATTTTCATCACACTAATAGAATCACATAGCTGCCAATTTGTACGGTTTTGTTACCTCTAAAATTTAATACAAAGTTTTGCCCTATTTAATCGTTGACAATTGATAGATTTCGGCGATTGACTTAGGCAATATTTAGTGGTAAGAAAAAAATCTTAGAAATTGGTAGCGATGCAATAGCGTAATACTGCAGCAAAAATAAAACAACAAAAAAAAAAAAAAAAAAATTGCAGCAAAATTGACATTCAACAAACAAAAAACTACCAAGGATCAAATAAACAATTTCATTTCCAGTTTTTCTTAAAAGTAACGGAAATGTACATCAAAGAAATGTTACTAGTACCATAAAATTTTCATTAATAAAGTGAAAATATATGTTTTATCTCCTTAGTAGGTGACGATTTGTGTAAATCTGGTTTATCCGAGTTTTTTGCTTATCCGAGATGAGCTCGACCATATTAACTCGGATAATCGGGACTCTACTGTATTCGAAATTTTCTACTGCTGAAAGTGAAAAAAGTTCATTTCACTAAAATTTTTTTTATTATATTGATTTACCTACTTCTTTGTTGAATAATATTTATTATTTATTACACGTTCCCATTTCATATGCTTTAATGTTTAGCTTCTTATTTATACCTATACAAAATATAAATGAGAAAAATGATTTCATTATCAAATAAAATACAGTTTATTTATCAATCAAAAATCTTAAATATTTTTGTTTTATTAAAATTATTAATTTACTTAAAACTATACGGGCGATTCCGTGCAGTGTGCCACACACGTAACGCAGGCTTTAATTTTCATTTATTCATTTATTTATTAAATTTTAAAAAGCAAAATTTGAGTAATGAAATTAAATGATATACTTCTGTGAGTTTTATTGCCACACATTTAAATTTAAAAATATGGTAATAACTTATTTACCATGCCACTTAAAATCAGAATTAAAATTAAAATTTAATAAATAAATGAATAAATGAAAATTAAAGCCTGCGTTACGTGTGTGACACTCTGCACGGAATCGCCCATATAAGATCTGACTTGCAAATAATTTTTTTGACACATGACGTAAATTATTATATTTTTTTAATTAATGTACTCTACTTTTATGTATCTTTTCTTTTACACATTATTTTTGTAATTTCTGTTTATTTAAAAGAAAAAACTTATAATTAATATATTCTGTATTTCATTTTTGCTTACTGATAAGTTTTATAAAACGTTTTCTGAGAAGGGGGTATGCCACACCGGCACGTCCGCACTACTGGCACGTCCACAGGCCCTTATCATCACATGGGCTTTACCCATTATCGGGACTTTGCTTAGGGGCCCCCAAATCCATACATTAACTTATAAACTATTTACCTTTTTTCCCCCAAATCTAACACTGAAAATTTTTAAATACAAAATACAAATTTCATCTTTAAAAGATTCTACCAAACTTTCTGAAAAACAAATTTCATTTTGAATTCACAGAGTTCAATGCTTTCGCAAATCTAACTACAACCACTATTAAATAAGAAATAATATTTTGATTTTAATAGATTGTGTTAGCAATGAACTTAAATCATATCTAAACTTTACTGGTTGAAAACAATCAGTTCTATTTTTATTTGTCATGAGAGAAATTTTCTTCCGTATTCAAAGTTTTTTCTTTTAACTTTGAGCTAAATATAAAAAACAAACCCAGAATTGCCATCTTTTTGAGATTTATTGAAAAAACACTTTCTACTTGTGAAATAATGTATTTGATTCGATATTATGTTGTATGTAGTACAACTTAAAAAGATGTAAAAGAAAGTATCTTGATTAACTCATATGTACATGTTAGAGTATTTGACACTCGTCCATAAGTTGAAGTTATTAAATTCATCGTAAAGTAATATAACAAGTTGTTAAAGTTTTTTTAAGAGTTTTGTTCAGTACTATGAAAAAAGGAGTATTTGTATTAAGGTACTTAATTTAGAATTGTCGAAGCTAAGAATTTTCTTCTATTTAAAATCCAAGGATAATATTGTTTATGCATCACACATATGACTGAACACCAGTTCTATTTGAATAATGTTGCAACGATTCGAATGGGGCCCCCAAATTTATCTTTACCCAGGGCCTCAGTTAGTCATGATCGGAGCCTGCACGTCCCTGCTGAAAAGTGTTAAAAAGATCATTAAACAGGAAAATATATAGATGAAAAAAGTAAAAATACAAAATAAAATAGAGCAATATACAGGGTATGTAAGATAAAGCAATAAAAACTTTGCTTATCCTGATTTCACTTGTTTTTTATTAATTTTGAAAAAAACATGTTTCTTAGGTTATTATGAATTAACATTATTTTTTCAGATAAATATGTTAAATGCAGATAACAATCGTCCTGTGCAGGGATATGAAATTTGAACAATCACAATTTCTAGACTCTATGCAGATCGCAGGATGAACTGCTAAGGAAGTTGCACCCCAATATAAACAGTTTACAACATTAAGAGGCTACTTCAGCCATGCAAAGCCAATCACAAGATAATGTTTAACCTATGGGAAAGTTCTTCTATCTTGTATGCATTTTGATATTTTTAAATAATTTCTTTTGCATTGGGCAGCCGAGGTCGATCTCTACAAAGGCCATTTTGCACTTTTTTGATTTTGGTTGTAGTTTCTTTTTATAAGGATTCTTTCATTTTTGGAACAAACAAGATATTTTAAAAGAATATTCTCATAGGTTTAACATTAGGGTCAGGTGGGGTAAAATGGGCAGTTAGAAAATATTGTTTAATTTTTTTCAATTTTCCTAACATATTTATATAGCCCAATAGCAGAAAATTCTCCAAGTGTCTGCGACAGATCTTTCAGGGACTGAAAATAATCTGCAGGTAAAATGTTACAAATGAACCTTTTATTAATTAATCATTTACTTTTAATGTTTTTAAGCATTTTACTCATTTTTTTAAATAATAATCTTAAGTTTTAGTAATAAATAATGAAGAACTAAACATAATATAAAGTTGGAAAAAGATCCAATGGAAAAAAAAATCTGCAAAAGGGAAAAGAAAATCTGCGACGCACGTCACCCGTCAGGAATTTTCTGCTACCGGGATTTATAGTTTTCAAAATTATATATGATTGCTTGATGTTTAAGCTTTTTTCTCCTACTTTATTTTTGTTTTTATAGTTTGTTCTATTTGAGTGGCAACAGTAAAACCGTTTGAAGACAATTTCATGCCATATGTGGTCCGATTAAACTTCTTCCTGCAGCTCATAATATCTTATATAAACTCATTTGTTTGATCGCATTTTGTTTATTAAGCACTTCTAATACTCTTCCAAATTACAAACAATAAATCGTTTTTTTGTTTTTGTTGTTTTATCTTAAATCTTATAAATAGGGTAAAATGGGTATAGTGTTAGGCTTAACGTTTGTAGTATTTTTAGTGTTATATAGTACTTTTCTGAATAAAATTCTTTATTTTACTTAAATTAGAATAGAATAAGTTTTAAAAATACTTTAAAATGTTTATATAATTCACAGTGTGTTATTCCCAAGATCGGAAAGACTGGAAATTCTCTGCACATAATTTAGTCAAATCATTGCCCATTTCTAGAAATATTCCCTTTCTAGATGGCATATCAGGTGCTGATTGGATTTGAAATTTTAAGAAGAGGTAATCGAAAGAGTTAGAAAATTAAAAACCAGAATTGTTAACAAAAGTAAGAGCAGTGTAGCTTTGACACATTCTTGCTTTCTTGACAAATATCAATCTGCCACATCTCCAAATAATCTTAGTAAAACCTTATGAAACAGTTAAAAAATGATTCTGATAACCGGAACACCAAAATAGTTAAAATGGACAAGAAGAGAAATTGTTAAATGAGGCTATAATTAGACTATAATGTGGGGAAGATATCCCGAAGTAAAAATAAATGTATTTGTAGGTGCATGACTGAAGGTCCAATATTTGGGAAAAAAGACAAACAAAGAATTCATTGGCAAAGTTAGTAATATTGAAGAAGATAAAACATGAATATGAAGTAAAATTTTTGGAAAAGTCCAAGATTGGTTGCATTTTATGTTTTCCCTGATGCTGGAGGTACAGGGGTATACGTCCATTCATTACTTTTGTGACCATTAGAGCAAATTTTCAGAACTACTTCCAATTATTTTAATATTAAGATAAAAATTGATATGACTAGTTAAATATTATTGTGTTTTACTCGCATAAAATATATCTAATTTCAAACAAAAGCATTTTACTTGCCTATATAATAAATCAAAATTTTGTTACAAATTAGATATATTTTATGTGAGTGGAACACGGTGGTATTGAACTGGTAATATCAATTTTATCCTAATTATATTTTATAATAAATAATTGGAAGTTTTTCCAGAACTTTGCTCTAACGTTCACAAGAGTAACAATGGACATTCTCGCAGATTATATTGAAAAAAAAAAGCAGATAATAGAAACATTAAATAAACCAACATTTAATAATCTGGGTCATTATGCTTTTGATAGATTTTTAACCCTTATAATGTAACAGGGTGAGAATAAGAGTTGAAAAAAATGTAGCCAGAAATTTTTTTCATTTTCCCCTAAGCTTGATTCATAGTAAAGTTTCTCATTTATCAATTAACTTAGATTTCATATTTTAAAAAAAATGTTGACATTGTTTTCCCTATTACTTCATTATATAATATCTGGCAAATCTACTTATATAGTATTTATTGTTAAACTTTAATGTACCCATTTTATCCCACACTATACCCATTTTCACCTGCATGGGGTAAAATGGGTATAGCAAACATATACCTATTAAATGTTTTGTTGTAGACATACTTTTGCAGCCTAATAGATAAAAATTGTGTATTTTCATTTCAAAAATGTGCAATGTAAAAAAAAAATACCAAAAAAAGTCTTAATTATTTAACATTTGCCAGAAAGTTTTAACTGAACATCTAAAAATAATGAATTTTATACCCATTTTACCCCACCTGACCCTAGCTTCCGAGTGTCTTTGGATGATGTAAGAAGATGCAAATATATATCATGCAGTGTTGCCAAATCTGCGGCTTTTTGCACACCACTATTATCTTAGAGAAAATGTTGTTCTTTTAAATCGCCCAAATGTTCAAATTAAATAAAAGAACCTTTTTTGTATTAAAATACTGGTATCCAAAAAGCCGGAGACTTGGCAGCTCTGATCATGATGCAGTCAGAACTTGCAACTTGAGGATTGTTATCAATATTTAACACATATATATCTAAAAGAAAATTAAGTTATAAGCTTAGACTAGTTTTTGAAACTGATTAGAAACATATGAAATAAAGAGCCACTTTATCGCACATACCCAGTAAAATATGAAAAAAAGACAACAGGGAAGGCAAAATTAAATAACTATAAAACCTTTGAAACCAGGCGTGAAAAAGAAGTAGCTAAAATTAAAAACAGGCTGGTGGCTTTTATTGGTTCAAACCTCTTTTTATTAAAAGGGAGAGGAGCTTAATTGCCTTTCTTTAAACATTGTAGGTTTTTAAATAATCAAACCCTTTAACTGAAAACACAGTGTTTTAAAAAAGTAAATTGTATAACTTAACTAATTTTAAAGACATAGAATTTAGTAAAATAACATTATTTCTGAGCAATGAAAATATCAGAATTGAATACACATACATGATGGTGATTTGTAGTCAGGTTATAATTTTAAAACTGTATACCAGTTGTTTTACTTTATTTTGATTAATCCTGAACACTTGTACTTGATATTAAATTTAAATTTTGAACAAAAATTGCTTAATGATATAAACTTTAATTTTAAAGTCTATTGATACCTAACTATAAAAATTAAGTTATATATAGAATAATTTAATATAAACTTCTACTTTTTGCTATTGAACACAGCAATAGAAGAAATACATGCACGAATAATTTGTAATATATTAGCATTTTAAATATCTATATGCCTTTTCTTTTTATTAAAAAACTCTTTTTTGTTGTTCCATTTCTTTAACTTGGTGCATTTATTGTTCTTAAATATAGAAATAATGCCCCTGAACCTGAGTAAATATTTCAAATAATTCCAATTTTCAATTCAGACCATTCTCATATGTATTAAGTATTTAGTCCTTATGTTCCAATCTAAATATTTTCAGTAAATTGCTTATAGTTATTTATTTTTATTTATTTATTTATTTATTTATTTTTTTTTTTTTGAAAAAGTGATTTTTGTCATCTTAAAAAATAAGTAGGATATTTATAGAGCTGAATTACATAACTTTCCAAATGTCAACTCATGGTCTAAATAAGTACATGATCCTCACTGATTAGGATTATACATTTTTCTTTTGGATTTTTTTTTTTTTTTAGCAGTAAAAAACTTATTACTAATTAACCATATATATATTTATATAAACTATTTAACAAAGAAAAAAAAAAACGTGTTTCAAAAGAAATTAAGGAAAAACTGATTACATAAAAACCCAACCTTTTATCTATTTCTTTAAACAGTCTTTTTAAATGGTTAAAACAAAAAAATACTATGCAGCCAGGGTTGCCGGCTTTTAGACAGGCCAAAAAAAGCTGGCCGGCTTTTTTTTGTTTTAACCGCTTAAAAAAGCCGGCTTTTATTTTTAAAAGTTGGTTTATAGCTAATTCGTTTTAAATTTGGATCAATTGATTTTTAATACAATTAAAAATATTTTCTACTAAAAAAATTATTAATTTTTGTCAAATAAATAAGTCTTTATAACTTCTGGAAGGCAACTGTGAAGGCAATTATGTGTGAAAAAAAATTATAAATATTGAAAAGAATATAAGTTAGACTCCAAATTGGTGTTTTGAAATTACATATTATACAGCTACACGTATACTACACATTTTAAAGATTATATTTAATTAAACAATGACTAAATGTAGCACACCATGGAAATTTTGGAAACATTCTTATGTGTCCATATGGAGAGATAAAGTTATAAATGTTAAAAGAGAAATTAGAAAGGATATAATATTTGAGGAGAGTTTGGTACATAAGTGCATAAAAAATGGAGCATTTAAACAAGAAAAAATAAATTCTCTAAATAAAATTTTGGAAAGCTTGTTGCTAAGCATATTCATGCATATGCTATTCATAATGTTTTTAGTAGTGAGAAATGGTACTAGAGGGGATGACTATGTACTTATAATTTTATATGTTTACTACAAATAAAATAAGACTTGTATATTAATAGGTCTTAAAATTAAGTAATAAAACATGTAACTAAATAACCATTGTCCTCTTTAATTTTATAAAGCAGTAAAAATTGGGGGGGAGGGGGGGGGGGGGGTAAAGGTCAGTGTAAACGAGATAAATCAGTTGGTATGGCCCTTTTAAAATTTAGCTGACATATTTGCTATTTGGACTACAAATCACCAGCAAAACCAGTTTTATTCCAGTATTAATGTCTTTATAATTGAGAAATTGGGTTACTTATTAAACTCTAAATCAATTAAATGTCTTTAAAACTAATTAAAAACACTTTTAAAAAATGAAGTTTATAATTACAATGCTTCGTTGTATAAAAGCCAGTTATGGCCAAAAAAGGCCAATTTTGGCCAAAAAAAGCCGGTTAAAACCAATAAAAGCCACCGGCATGGCTTTTTTTAATTTTAGCAGGCTTTTTTGCAACCCTGTATGCAGCTGAAGTTGATCTGTCAAAAATATCGGAAACGTTGCTTGAAACAGATTTTTAAAATGTAAAAAAACTAGCAAAATATATTAAAAAATTATTCTTTTATCATATAAAATATGTTAAAATTTTTATATATGCAGATCCATTAATTTACAAAAATAAATAAAAGATGGAGCCACATGCTTAGAAAAGATGAAGTCCAAAGGTAGCATGTAAACATAAAAACAGTTTAAGGGATAATATTGAATAAGCTTATGTAAACAAGAAAAAAAGTTTTATTCTGATATTTTAAAATGAAACTTTATAAAGATGTTTTTAGAAAACTAAAACGCTACTTTTTAAAGTAAATACTTTTTCAGCCTGCTGATTTTTAAACTGGCTGCAATGTCTATGGGACTGTGCACAGCACCGTGCGAAAAGGGGGGGGGGGGGGGGTGAAGAGGGCGGTCGCCCCGGGCGCAGAGATTCAAGGGCGCAAAATTTATACTATCGACTTGGTTTTTTATTTGTTAATTTTGACTGTTGATTGTTTTTCTGGATTTTTTTTCTTCAAGGTCATACTTTTTTCTCTTTTTATTTGTAAAAAAATAAAAATATTATATGTAGATCTGGAATTCCCCCCAATGTAATTACGTACATTTTTATTTTCAAAGTTATTGCATCGTCTCTTACCCTAACTCCAAAAAGAAATTTCTGACTAAGGAAAGGACTTTTTCCATTTTAAAACTTGTTTTACGTTTGCAAGTCTCTTTTTTAGTAGAACATTTTACTTCACTTGTAAGTAATTTTTTTTAATGGGATGTACATTTTTCCTTGGATTATATTAGTAAGTTCATATTTACTTGCCATTAATTTTTTTAAATTTGATCGTTTTATGATGTACTTTTGTAATATCCTATTACAGTGTTTCTCAAACTTTTGTACTCTGCGCCCCCCCCCCCTTTATATCATCTACGAAACTTGCGCGCTCTCCCACTTACCAATAATAATGAATTTTATCTAATTATGGGAGGCATTTTCTTTCTTTCTTTTTTTAATTTTCCTTTTTTGTTAAGAAATAAAATAAATTATTGAAAATATAATTTTTTCATTTTGGTAAATTTGCTATTTATTTATCTAAATTTACTCCAAATTGTAAAAAGTTGAAAAACAATTAGCATTTTCCACGTTTTGTATCTTATAACACATATTTTAAAAGAATACTTTTTGAGGGAATTTATTGATACATAAATGTAATTTTACTTTGAATTTTTGGAAGATGTATATATATATATATATATATATATATATATATATATATATATATATACTATATATAAATATATAGTTTTGTAAAATAATAATAATAATAATAAAATGTTAACACCCGTGTGGTCCCTTAACAGATTTGTTTTCTATTTCTGCTCATATACTAACGATTTTTGTAATGTGTCTAAATTTAGCCGATATCTCTTGCTGTTGGGGAATCCTTCTGGATAAATTGTAAAACTGCAGGTTATTTTAAATTTCAACACTGTCATATGTATAATATTAACAAACTTTAATCGAATTTATTATAACTTGAATGTTGGTCTCATAGTTTTATAACTCAGAGATTAACACTTTCCTTTCTATTTTCTTCTTCATAATAGCACGAAACAATTTTAGGGAATTTCGTTTTCAAAGAGATAATTCATGTCATAGATTTTTTTAAACAAAAATAAGTTTTGTTCTCTTCAAATATTGTATTGATTAACATCAAATCAATGATCAAGGAAAAAGAATAATGAATACATGTTTTCAAAATAACATATTTCAATTTTCATAAATAAATTAATGACTAATCTGGGTCTTCTTAATATTTTTTACGAACAACAAATAAAATTACAATAAAATACGACGATGGTTCTCAAACTGTGGGGTGTGACCACTAGGGGCGCATTATATGCTGAAGAGGATGCGAGATATTTCCGAAGAGTTAAAATGTAAAAACAGATTCCTTAACATTATTATTATAAATTTGTCAGCATATAGCTACCAAATTTAGCTATGTAGTTTAGCTGTATCAAGTTTAGCTATGAAGTATACTACGAAGTATTTATTATTATTATTATTTTGTTATTCGTTCTACTCAATTCAGTGTTATTACATTTCTCTACTCGGTAGGAGGACTCAAAATATTAATTTGTAACACACATATTCAATTGGTAAATAAATCATAACAATTGTAAATTTTCAAGTGGGTGAAAAAGTCCAATCTAGGATTCGAACCAGCGATTCAGAGCGCTGATTAAGTTATCAGACCAGATGCTGTGTTCGTTTAAGGTCAGTTGGGTGAATTAGTCCTCCAGATTTGTCCGAAATGGCTTAGTTGATAAAGCATTGGCGGCTTCAGCCAAGACTTCCCTGGTTCGAATCCTGGAGGGGGGGGGGGGGGGGGGCAAATTGAAACTTTGCCCCGGGCGCAGTTTTCTCTTTGCACAGCCCTGACTGTGCATAAATAATGTTACCACTTTAGGAGGAGGGAAGAAGTCTTTTGATGTTGCTATCATTTTTTATTTAAGTGTTACTTGATGTAAAGTTATTTCATAGTGATATTTTATTGACTTCTTCTTTTCATTTGAATCAGTAAAGTATGTGAATAGTATCTCTAATCGTAATCGATATCTGTATATCACTGTAAATGCATATATAAAGAAAAATCATTTTTAGACACTGATAATGATATCATTAGGGGTGGGAATTCAAGGAATGATAATGTATGATATTGTAAAAGTGTGGAGCAGTGGTATAGCCTTAAAAAATCCAGAGGGTATAAGCTAAAGTTATGAACGTTCATGGCCAGAGCATATACGCTACAGCTTTATTTGAGAAACAAAGGGTATAGGGAGCTTCTTAAAAATATCCAGAAGGTATACTATATGGCATATACCCTCCACTACACCCCTGGTGGGAAGAAGGTCTAAAATCAGCAAAAGGTTGATAACATTATATATATGTTCAATCCCTAGGCATTGCAAGGACAAGAATGGTTTAAACTAAATGTTTTTCCTTATAAAAACCATTTTTTTTCTTTTTAAAGAATAATTCTAATGTTATTTTTTATTTCCTTTATGTAATTTAAGTGTTCCAAACACTTTATATAAATAACTTCTACTTTTAAAATGAACATTTTATCTCAGTGGTCAACTTTCATGAATTGTGGCTTAAAGTCATATTTGTATGTGTCGAGAACAAGTTATTATGCATTACTGAATATCCAATGTTCTATATAGACATATTTATTCATAATAGCAAGGATTGAATGTTTGCCATGGAAGAAATAACACCAAAAATTTTTAACATTACCATTGTCAAACATTCACATTTGTGATAGATTTCTATCGGAAATGTTGCAGTAATCTACTAGAAAGATTTTAAATTTAAAATAGTGGTGTTAAAAAAAATGGCTGAATCCCAAAACAGCCGAGACACTTGGCATCGTTCAATTTGGCGAGGCGATAAATGAATTTTTGTTGTTACCAGTTTGATTCGTAAATTCTTTCCACGCCTACATCGGCTTAATGGGATTGGTTGATTTGGTGTGTATTGGATGATTACGCCTACCTGAAAACTTTTATGGACAATTAACTCAGCGGTGTTTTGACAACTCAACTCCGCATGTGTTAAACGTTTGTGAAGACCAACGCATGTTTGGGAAGACATTTTGTAATTGTAAACTTTAAATGACGGCAATGCAGAAGTTTGTTATTGTTAATATTTGTTAATTTTTTTGCTGTTTTTAGTTGTAAAATTTGAAAGTTAAAGTACCTATGTAATTTAGTTTGAAATTGCGAGTATTTGTTCATTTTTTTTTTCGGAAAGTTAAATGAAGTTTACCGGATGACTGGAAATTTATGAAATTATATGGCAATTCAACATTTTTTAGAGTTGGGTTTCAAGAAAGGAGATTTGTGTTAAGGTATGTTAATAATTTTATGGATTTTTTGTTATAGTTGTTTATATTAGCCGTTTATTGTATATTTCTCATGTATGCTGGCCTTACGAGTTTTGTATATTTTGATATTGCTAGACAGCGAGAAATGCTGAATTTTGAGATTGCTACGCAGGGAGAACTGCTGAATTTTGAGATTGCTACACAGGGAGAACTGCTGAATCCAGTTATGCTTTTTTTCGGTTAATGAACGCATACAATATTCACTGATTGCTGCTTTAACGAGTTTCCTGCGTTTTTGAGATTGCTGTAGAACTAGGTTGCTGTATTCAGTGATATATATTATTTTTTTTATAAACACGAAGCGGTCATACTTCCGTAAATTAGAAATGAATCGTTCAATGTTTACTCTGATGTATGCACGTACTTTAAAATATTAAATGACGCCATGATTGTTTGTGAAAGTTGTTGAGAAATGAAAATTTTAATCATTAAATCGTTACTCTGATTTGAAAAGGTACTTTAAAAATTTCACATTTTTCAATAAATTTATGTTGAAATCGTTTGTTTTATTTTGAATCTCATAAAAACCAGCTTTCCTGTGTTTTCTAATGCGTCGTTATTTATAAATGTTATATTTCCCATGATTCCAGGATGATGACGTAGTAAAAAACAGTCTGGAAGCATTCAGGAAAGTGGACCAATCACGTTAGTTTTCTGGTTGCTGCATTTTAGGTTGGCGTATGCGGTTTGTTTGGCGCTTGTCAGAAAAGTCGCCAAATGGGGTGTCTCGGCTGTTCTGGGAATCTGCCAAAAAAATTTTTGCAGTTTTTATTGCTACAACAAACATTAAACCCTAATTATGGTTATATGTAGGTATAGACCAGGGACGGCGAACCTATGGCATGCGTTCCAAAATAGTCATGTGGAAGATCAATTTTGGCACGGTGTTGCTTGTAGCTCTAAATCAATATACACAGGTATTGCACAAAATACACAAACTTTAGATGATCTGATCTTGTTTAAGTTCGATTAATGGACTTTACCCACAAGTGGCAACAGTCATGCCTCTGCGGGTATGTACCATCCGAAAAAGGCTGCTTATTGTATGAAGGGAAAGCAGTGTTAAAATGTTCTTCACACTTATTGGTGATTTTCTAAATACCCACAGCTGACGTGACATGGGTAAAGTCCAGACGCTTTTTAGACCTTAATTTATCACATTACTAAAAGTACCAGTGATACAATTATAAAAACTTAGAAATTAATTTCAGAGTTATTTAAAGAAACTTGTGTTTGCCATTTTAATAATTTTTCATCTATCTATGTCCGCAAGGTCAGTATTCCCTCACATGAATAATACAAAAAAATCAAATAAAAAGCAGTTGTTTGATAAACGCAGTTCAGTTTGCATTTTGTTGTTATTAACTGAGTATGAACTTGACATTAATTATTTTTCCTTCAAGGTGCAACAACACAATTAATAACACATTTTAAAAAATAATTACTAAAATTTATATGTTTTTCATGATTATTATAGTGTAAAACTTCAACTGTATGATGCCCTTTTTTAAAAAAATCTTAATTAGTGATTTTTAATTGATTTTTCAACCCATTAAATTTGTTGGCACGCCATTGTCATGTAAAATATTTTTGGAAAAAAATTGGCATGCAGGTATGAAAAGGTTTGCCAACCCTGGTATAGACTATGGCCCAGTAGCAGAAAGTTTGAGACTGGAGACGACCGTCGCAGATTTTCTTTTCTCTTTTGCAGATTTTTTTTTCATCAAACCTTCATTTTGCTTCACATTATGTTTAGCTTTTTACTACTTAATAGAAAAAGTTAAGATTATTAATAATAAAAATTTATAAAATGCCTAAATACGCTACAGGTCAGCGATCGATTAATTAACGCTTCAATTGCAAAAATGTTTTACCTGCAGATTATTTTTTGTCCCTGAAGTACCTGTCGCAGACACTTGGAGAATTTTCTGCTACTGGGGACTATGGGAAAAGTTCCATATTCTGTTCTGGTTTTTCTAGCGATAAATGTTTAGATCTAGTTTTTGTAATCTTCAGCCTTTGAGATTGCTTTCTTACTACTGACATGATAACGTATGATACTGTAAAAAGGGGAGTGATCTTTGTGATGTCACACCATAATGCTTATCCATTATTCTAGTTAACTGTACTACCAGAAATGCCAGTATGTGCAGATGTAAAATAACACCAGCAGACAAGCTTCAGCCTCAACCTAGGTTGAATGTATAAAGTTTTACAGAAATTTTTTAGATTTAGCGATATTCTATGATACAGAACAACATTTTGAATTTATATTATATTATATATTTACTGCTACAAAATTGAATTTGTTCTGTGTACTTTTAGCAAATAAATATCAATAACACATACTCCATAGAGCATTATGCTAATATTTTAAAGTAAACACCGCCAGCAGATGAAATTTAGTCTAGACTTCATATCATGTACATAAAGTCCAGTCTACAAATGGATAAGTAATAATTTTGCATATTTTTTTTTTTTTTTTTGAAAAAAAATTATAATTTACCTTTATTTTTTTTAAATGATATTTTTCTTTAGATGTAATGTTACTTAAAGTTGTCTTTAAAACCTGATTTCACTTTAAGCAGTGAAGTCATTTTGTCTGTTTTTGGAATCTATGATCTTGGAATTGCTAAATGTTTTTATCTGTGAAACACTGAACACAAATGAGATTTTTTCTTTTTATCTTTTCCTTTGAAAACATTAAAAAATATAAATGATAAATGTATATTGTTTGATATTTTTATATGAACCTTTTCATTCATGGATCGCTTCAAAATTCCTGTTTATATCAGATGTATCTTTCTTGTGATTTCACAAGTTTTTTTTGTTGTTGTTCATTTGTTTACAATTTGTGATCACAAAAAAGCCTCTGAGGTTTGTTAAATGTGTTTACATATTTCCATTACTCATTAAAATACTGAAAATGGTAATAAAATGTTTTAGCATCATATTTATTTTTTGAAGATGAAGCATTATTAAAAATATGTCTATAAGCATTAAAAAAAAAAAAAAAAAATGTTTTACAGCCATCTTAAAAATTTAGTATGATTCTAAATTTGCAATGGCTTTTGCATTTTTTTGTCAACTGCACCAATCCGATACGGAACCATGATTAGGGTCACATAAGTGAAAGCAAACTATTTCTTAGGTAACAATATTCTAAATTTTGTATCAAATATTATCATTAAAAAGAGAGAGGGCAAGAGAAAGTGAAGAAATGCAGACTATTTTGCACAAAACAATTTTTGACAAAGTACAAAGAAAAAATTGTCCAACTATGGAAAATGGTAACATGATTAATGTGATGTTCTAAGATCAAAAAGAAAAAGTAAAAATAAAAAGCATGTAAGTAAAACTAATATTTTTTGCACAGATTTAAATTCGTAATAAAAATAAAAATTAAATGGAACTATCAACAATTTGTAATTTTAGTAGATACTAAAATATTTCTAGGAAAAGAAATGACCTGCGCTAAACTATCCATTTAAAAATAAACAAATATTTAATGCAAAAATTATTTTTCATGAAAATATGTCAAATGTTTATAAATGAAAAACAGCTTTAATTGATTATATAAATGATATTTATTTAAATAAAGATTAACATTATGATGTAATTGTCCAGTATGTGGTATTTATTTATTTATTTTACAAAAATTTAAAGAATGCATAATCTCTTCTTTTCAGCAGCATTCGTCTAAGTCATGCACACAAAAAAATGAGGGAGAGGAGGGGGGGGGGGGGGGTGTCTAATAAAATCTAACACACTGACATATTTATTTTCATACAGTAATAGTAAAAAGAATAAGCATGTTACAATTTCAATAAATGAAATTATACAAAAATGTATATTTAGTTTACATTAACTTACCAAAATGCTATTTTAAAAAGGATCGAATTACATAAAGGTATATTTATTTAATTTGCTGTGATTGACTAATCCTGTTAGAGATTATTATTAATAATTCATATTCGTCTTTTAGAAACAATTATTTTCGAGTCATATCTCGTAAATAATACCTGCATAATCGGGTACAAAAAAAAATTCTTCCCTCTAAACATGAAAGAATCACAAACACATACGTCCGCAGAAAAAATAAACAAAAAACAACTGACAAAATCACGATGAATCGGTTGTAGTCGATTAAAAAAAAATTACTTAGACCAAAAGATCGATTGGTGATTCAAGCGCATGGAGCTCGTTCGTATCTCCATGTTCTCCATCTGGTGGAAGAAAGATGTAAATTCTCGCTTCAGGAAAATGCCATAATGATTATTCTTTTGTGCAATTTCAGATTTCTCATGAAAAGGTAAATATTATCAGAATTTAAATACCCGAAACATTCAAATGCGTTTATAATAAATAACAATTTCAATATCACTTAAAAAGGCCTATAGAGGGCACTAATCAGGGCTGTCGATACAGGAAAATTATTCATTTAATAACTAATGGTCTCGCAGTGAATGGTAAATACTTTTTTATTATAAAATCGTTTGACCTTAATAGATATTTAAAATTCAGATAGTTTTTACCTTGTTATATAACACAGAATGCTAATGTTACACGAAGACTGAATACAAATACAAGGAATAATCATTATGGACAAGTTGAACATGCAATGCAATGTGCTTGTGCGGAATTTTACTGAAGAGAGAATTTTTTTTTCTTTTGCCCCCGGTATGCCTATTTCTTTCTCCCATCTACTAAAGTGTCGTCTCCAAAAAATAATGTTGCAGCGTTAAAACAAAGCAGATGTATCATTGTACTGTCAAATACGCTACTGCAATTATTTAAACATCTACGCATCGCTTATTTGCAATTTTTATACCGTCGTATTGGGGGGAAAAAGTACTTTTAAATGCAATTTTTTTGAAAACTGCATCTCATTATTTTTGAGATATTACTTTTTTTGTAGTTTTAAGCACCTTTTGCTTAATGCTGGCAACTCAAGTACTCCATTTCTGTGGGAAGTAAAAGAAAAACTAGATAGTGCCCGTCAAGATTTGACGGTATACAACTTAAATATTTCATTAAAAAAATTCTTGAATTTTTAATTAGTTGCTTTTGAATTAATTATTGAATGACGAATTACGTGAAGAATTTCTATATTGCATAAGTGATTCCTATTTCTTTAAGGCGATAGATGGTGCTGTCAGTCTAACCTATTCGATGAAGGGAAAGAATTTTAAGTTTATAATTTAAAACCAATTATGCTTGTTTTTTTATCAGAAATGTATCTAAAAATACCGGGTAGAGAATTTATTTTTACTTACTACTGCCTCTTTTTTTTTTTTTTTTAAATAATATTTATTTTCATTTATTTATTTTTTAAAACTACACGACCATTAAAAGCTGCCATGAATTCTGTTTTTATCTGTCTCATTCTCAAAAAACCTAAATTTGAAACTTGAGGCATCTAAAGATTTATAATATATATTTTTTATTACTTGAATTTTATTTTACATTTTTATACATTTTTTAAATATTAAACCTGGATATCAAGGTAATTTCTTTTATAGCTTTTATACGAATATTTTTCTTTCTTTCCGTTTTATTTTTTCCAGAAATGAATGACAAACTTTTCTTTCTGACGCACACGCATATATATTCTTGATGATGGTCAGAAAATACGATGAAAACTGTAGATCAGCTCAATTTATTTAATTGATAATTACATGCAAAATATTTTAGCTTAAATATTTTAAATATAAAATCATTATTATTTTTTTAAATATTATTGAGTGTTATATTTTAATTAATTATAAAGCATTCAAATAATAATAATAAAATAAAAAACCTATAACTTCTCTTCCTAATAAAATGTGTCATTATTGAAATGAATTATCGACAAAAATACTACACATTTTGCCAGGATTGGGCTCGAACCTGCGTCCTCTACAAAAATTCAGAGCTTTAAACTGCTGCGCTGCTTCAACCCTCTACGCTAGCAGGAACTCGTTTTGCTACCTCCTAAATTGAAGAGGTTCGAAAAACAGTTGTCTCATAAGCAATTGTCTCGAATTTGAGTTCTGATCTTACAAAAATAATTTTGCGTTTTAATATTTATGATACCTTATTTTTTCAAAGAAGCAGCTACAACTTAGCATGCTAGTTTCCCAATCTTCGTGTGTAACTATTGGCAATTCATAAGATGGATCATCCGCCATAACTTTTAGCCTCAAATCACTGTGTTTATCGTCTGTGTGCAATATGATCAAAACAATATGATACCCCCGAAAGAAACCTTATCTAACCCTTAATATCGACACAATAAATTTTTGAATTGTTAATATTGCTGAAAGAGTCAAATAGTATTAACTTTGTGAAAAAAAGAAAAGCTTCTTTACAAAAAGATTGAATAGCAGATGAACTTAAAACAACTTCTAACTGTGATTGTGTTGTGATAGTTTAACTGTGCAAGCATCTTTGCGCATGTGCAGCGCGTCACTCCAAAGGCAGTCTTGTACTTATACACTGCGCAAGCGCAACTGTAAAATTTTAATTTAAAATTACGGCTAATTAATAAAATATTTGAACAAACGAATGTACGATAACAAATCTGTGGCCAAATATCTTTCATTTAAAATAAGATTGGTGTAATTTGATGCAATAGTTTCTTCTCACGGACTGTCGAAAGAAAACGCTTAGCGTTTTAAATATATAGATATTTGGAAAATAGTAATTATATCTTTTTGTTGCCATTTTCCCATAACACCTGAAAAAAATTTAATCAAAATAGGTGCCATTTTGGATTACACAAAACAAAAATATTTTTAAAAGGATTATTATTATTTTTTTTTTTTTTGCCTTTGCATCTTTTCAACTTTCTTGGTGTTGGGGTGGGGGTGGGGTGGGGGGGGTTTCAATTTGGAAATCTTTCTATATTTCTAGTGTAAGAACATTATATTTGTGCATTTCCTAATTCTACAAAATACTAAGAAAAATATTTAAAATAAAAGATTTGAGCGGGCTTATAAATATTGTACAAAATCCCTATAAATTCAAATTTAATTAATCCTTCTAAATCCTCCAATCCTTCTAAAATTTATTAAATGATTACGTAAATCTTCTAATGCAGTTTAAGCAATTCACGAAAAATGCATTAGAGGATAAAATTTTCATGAATTCATAATTCAGTGCATAAAGGGTTAATTTTTAAATTGGACTTACCAGAATGTAATAAGAACAAAATTTTTATAAATAGCTGCTTTTATGTAATTTCATGTGATTAATAAAATTTTTAATTTTGTAATCAAATTAACTATTTTAAAACTCTGCTTTGCATATTTTATAATCTGGCAAGTAGTGTTTGACCAAAGTAGGCTTTTAAGACCGAAACCGAATTTCCGTAATCTTCCTAGTTTCGACCGAAAACGAAAACTAAACTGTCCAAATGAAATTTAAAGTAATTAATACATAATTATAAATATATATAAATATTAATTAATTTAATTATGCTCATATAGAAGCAAATTTCTAACAAACAAACATTATACGTACGTGTGTGTGCAAGATTAATCTATATAAATAAAAATGTAAATGTTCGTTTGTTCAAAATCTCTAATCTCCGAAAGTACTTCACCGATTGCTTTGAAATTCACGGGTTGAGTTGCATTCGAATACGGAAGTGTTGTTATGTACTTATTATGAACTTCGCTCCCTCACCACCCCCACCAGGGGGTGCTTTTTAAATTTTTTCCAAAACCCATCATGTGATATATCATTATAAAGCCCTTGGACTACTGTTTCATATTATGCACATCGCATCTAGCTCCCCTCTCTTTCCCCACGGGGTGGGGGGGGGGGCACATTTCTATCTATATAAATAAAAATGTAAATGTTCGTTTGTTCAAAATCGCTAATCTCCGAAAGTTCTTCACCGATTGCTTTGAAATCCACGGGTTGAGTTTAATTCGAATACGGAAGTGTTCTTACTCGGGTACAACTAGTAAATAAAGACAATATTAAAGAAAAAGCAATTTAACAAATTACAACGACCATTTGGAAAATGATTTTTTCAAAGACTAAAATTTAAGAAATAAAAAATCGCACGGAGTTGATCCTACATTACGTACGCCATGAATTAAACATTAATATTGTTATTACACGTAAAAATTCCAAGCGACAAACATCGCCTGCGGCTCGTACGTATTATCCACCTGAAACTTACGTATTATCCAAGCATTTCATTGGCTGTTCGGGAAAAGGCTTTTCCATCGTCAGATTTTCAAGAAATCTGACGGCCCATTTTAAATGAAATTTCATTCTTAAACTTCTAAACATCCCACAATATTACTTTTTACACCGTCGTATAGAGGAAAAAAAATGTTCTTTTAAATGCAATTTGTTTGAAAGCTGTATCTCAATTTGTTTCTGAGTTATTAATTTTTTTTTTGTAGTTTTTATTACTTTTTTGTCATAGTGGCAACAGAAGGTATCCATCTCTGTTGAAAGTAAAGAGAAATACATATTACTGAATAGACCAATCAGAAAACGAATAAAATGATGATTAAACCAATAAAAACCTTCAGATATGCTTTTGATTTCCTACCCTGACCATTTTCCCAATTGGTTAATGAATAAATAATAATACAACTTTTATATTTTTACATTAAAAAAACTAAGGAGAAAAATTGATATGATTGTGTCAATATGACGTAATTTTCACTGATTTTTCATTTCTTAAATCTAAAGATTAGAATCGGAGCCTGTATGGATCGTTGAACTATTTCAGGAATTGAATATTGAGTAAAAAAATATCCTCTTCTTTTCTATTTGTAGAAATCATCTGTCATTTTTAAAATGAACTTTTCTACAATAGAAACTTTTCAATAATAAATTCTTCATGCTGTTTGTTTGTATGAAGTCTTACGAAAATGAAACGCAGATCAACGTTCCGTCATTTTGACGGGGTTATATAGTAAATTATCAACAATTAATTAACAGCATAATTAAAAATTAAGAACAAATTCAATAATGGATATTTAATTAAGTTGTTATAAACATATGAAATGATAAAAAAAATAATGTATTTTAAAACTAATGAATTTAATCAACATTATTAACTAGCCGCCGTTGGCGACTAGGTTGGTTTTCCATAAATGTATGTTAACCATTGTATCATGTTACTTTTATTCATAATTTTATTTACGTGCTCAATCCTTCGTGAAATCAGAAGATTCTGATAGAGAAATCTTGAACTCTGTTTTTTTTCTATGTAAGTCAGGCGCAGGTGATAAATCGCCAAACATTGTTCTTGTTGCAATTTTTCGTATTTCATTAATTTAATTTAAAATATAATCCTTTCACCCATTTTATTGAAAATACATAACTTTAATTTGAAACCGAAACATTTAAAATCCATGACTCACTATTTCTTTGAAAAAAAAAAAAACAAAAAAAACAAAAACATAAACCATGGCATTTAATTTCAATATCAAAGCTTTATTTTAATTTACCACGCGAAAAATAAAAATGCTAACTAGCGAGTTAAAAAGTGCTACTGGCGAGATTTGCTCCCGGGTAACACAGATGTATCAAGAATTCTTTGTGATCATGGCAACTTTTATGTAGTTTTGTTCACAAAAATATTTTTGATTAAAAATGGTCGCCTTGGATATGAAAAGCGAAAGGGTCATACTGTAATTGTTTATGACAGTCACATGACTTGGACTGTTATAATATAGATTATAAATGGTCGCCTTGCATATAAAAAGCGAAAGGGTCAGACTGTAATTGTTTATGACAGTCACAGGACTTGGACTGTTGTAATATAGATGAAATGATGGTTATGGAACAATATTTGGCGATTTATCACCTGCGCAGGGCTAAGATTGAAGTATCAAAAAGGCCGCCTGGAATATAAAAAACGAAGCGATCAGTCCAGAATTGTTGATGACTTAGGCTATTATTATAGAGATTTTAATGCCTTCTAGATTTATTCCCTTTATGCGAATACATATATGTGCGGTTCTTTGAATCGTTTTTGTAATCTGCAAACATGAATGCTATTTGGTTGGTTGGTTGTATGAAGTTTAATGGCGCAAAATCCCAATAGGGACATGCTGCGCCAAAAATGCCATTTGGAAAGGGAGGGGGGAATAAACCGAATGGGGTACGTTCAATACCGAACATACTTCGGTAAACTTCAATTACGTATACCTAGTGCATAGTAATCCGAGTATAGTTATTCAAGTTAGAGCAGTTAAGTTAGACAGACAAACCCAATTCATAAGCACTTTTCAACTATGTTGGAAAGTGTTAAAAACAAGTGGGTAAGTGGGATCGTAGATCGCACAGAGGTTTTCGTTTGATATCTCTTTCAAAACATTACAAAATTCTTATCATGTGTTATAAACCATGGCAAAGTTTAAAAGCGATCGGTTCTTTAGTTTTCCCAATTTTAACAAATTCCCGTCAATTGTCTGTGCGAAAAAGTATGTATTTTATAAGTTTAAAAATCGATTTCGTCATAAATCGAAAAGTTGTGGTCCGATTTTTTTTATGTAGATTTTATGAATCAGCGTACGAAATAACATCCAGATGCGAAAGAACCAACTTTGTAAAATCAATAATTAAAAGATTTTGTACTGCGATTATCAAATCCTAGTATAAAAATTTATCTTTTTTTCTTTCCGTGTCACGTGGCTTGCCGTGCAAAAAATGCAATTCTGGAATTAATTACCAAAAAATTAATTATCTTCGCTTCCGATTGTCGAAATTAAAAAATAAAGACATATTCTGAAAGAGAATGGAAATTTATGTCGGTTGGCGTAAAAATCGTAGCTCAAAAATCGGTATTAAAAAAAATAATTGGTCCTGTGTAAAAATTGTGAGTACGTTTCTGACCGCAAAATGCACCTGTTTTATATTCTTTCGTTATCGCCGAAAATTCAATGTCATCCGACATCTGTCGCCTTCACAAATGAAGGAAAATAAAATATTTTTTTCTCGATTTTTAACGAATTTTCGAGTTTTTACGGTACGATCGAGATAATTTATAGAATTTCTGAAAGCTGATTTTTTTCCGTCTTGTGGTACTAATTTCGAATTTCTGGGATGCGTGGAAAAAAGTAACCGCGCCTTAAGAAATCGCCAGTCCTTATCTGCCTATTTTGCTGAAAAACCTGGCCAAAATTATTTAAAATCTTTTGTGCGTTCTATAGCAGATAAAATGTCTTAAGAAACCGAAAAATATTTTAATATGCTAGAAACAACTCACTTTTCGTACAGTTTATGCAAATATGTGTAATAAATTAATGTCCTACTGACCATCATTCTTTTGATCATAGTCGTCCACATCATCCACTTCAGAATCACTCGAAAACTAGATTCTGCCAATAAAAACTGTAATGCCTCTGCAGAGAAATTTTTGTTTTGCGGAGTTTTTTCGCATACTAAAACTTAAACAAGAATCAGAACATAAAAGTAAGCGATTAAGCACTCATGATTCCAGTCTATGAGCGAGGCTTTTCTTGAAAAGTTTTGCCTATATAAACGAAAATGCGTGTTGCGAGTTTCAGCCGCTTCCTCTGATAGCTGCCCGATTTTATGCAATGCATGTTGTATAATAGTAGCTCCATGATTCAAGATTTTGTGTAATGTGGTTGACATTGGTCGCTAACCATAAAAATTTAGATAATGGTTAGAGGTATCATTCGCGAATTCTTAAAATTTTTTAGTATTTATTTTAGAACCATCAGATAACACTTCTAGAATAGTTTTTGGGTAGTGCATTAATTTTATGTCAATTCCTGTAATTTAAGCTGATGTTTCTGGGTCTGAGAAAAACTTTCTTGGGATGTTTCCGTTATTGATGTTTCCGAAACGGGCTTTTGCAATGCCTACCGGTAATCGCATCTCAATTTAAAACTTGTCTTGCATTGATTTTTCTTTTATTGAAAATCTGTCATTATCACTTCGCACTTGCCATTTTTTGTATTGGAAACTTCTAAGCAAGATGTAGAATTGACTCGAAAAATCTGATCCTAGACTGGAGTATTGAGAGACAGAATTTTAAAGAATCATGGTCAATATCTTTAATTATTTTTAACTTATTAAAATCTTTGGATGATTGTTTGCAAGTATTACATCGCATCGTGGAATTGGTGCTGTAAATAGCATTGTAAACTTTAGCATCGACAATAGTCAGCATTAATCTGTACTGAACGTGCAGTAAGCCATAAGGTGTGAGTATCTTTGTGTTTATTAAAGTTCGTGCCTGCTCTTCAATGTATTTTACTTCCTCTTGGATTATGTCATTATCTGTATGAATGAATCTTGTTCGTATAAAACGGCAAAAACGTGGAGATGAAAGTATAAGGTTCTGCCACCATACTTTTTCAAATCCATTTATGTTACTTATTAATCTCAAATGAACTAAAGACCTTTGGAAGATTTTTGAGGAGTTTTCAAACTCTTCTTTGAACATTTGTTGCTGGGAGCCGTCACAACCCCATTTGCAGCAGTATTCTAAATTTTTCAATTCTGCTTCACTTGCTGTTGTGAAAACATCTTCTATGTATTTACACAGTCTCTAAGTAGTGTGATCTAAAAGATTTTGAAGTTTTACTTCCGCCATGTTGTCAGTAATGTAGTATCTTTTGATTATAACAAGTAGTTCTCTTTAGCTCGCTATAGAAGTGAATAGCAAGGGCATATATATTTATTAGAAGTTCGGATTATATTATATTGATTGTAAGTGAAATCTGCTGCAACAAACATGGTCAAAGCCTCAGTCGGTGATAACGTCAATGTACTTAGTTTTGTTGTCTAAACCGAAGAATTCAAAATTGTTCAATATTTTTTTCCCTAGTTGGGCTGGCTGTAACGTCTTTAATAATTTTTGAGACACCTGCAACTGCATGTCCTGCAGCTCTTTCGCTCCTTTGAGTGTCAATTGTCTGTTGCTTATTTCAGATCTTAATTGTTCTGTTTTACGCCTCTTACTTCTGCCACTACAATCTTTAAATTCTTTAGCTGGGCGACTGAGTTTCTCTATTGTCTTTGTAGGAAAATAAAGCATTTGTTTCATTCATTCCTCGTTGTTTTCTTGAAAACATTGTTCAGTGAATTGCGAAGAAGCTCATTTCTGTTTATAAGTATGTTTGAAAGATTTTACTTTGTAGCGGATCAAATGTATTTAATTTTCTGGACATTTCGTAATTTCGATAAGTTTCTTTTCTAGAAACTTCATCTTCTTGTTTATTCTTCTGTGTCACACTACTTTGATTACATCACACATATATTTTCTTGATATTTGTATTGATTTTCGTATATTGAATTCAAAAAATACATGTATTAGTACATCTCTTCTTAATAATATAAAACTCTCTTACCTCGTTTGTGAGTAAAGAACGCCCTTCTTTATGGCTAATCTAAAATATATTATCCAAAATGATAACAGATAATTCACATATTACAAACACTTGGTACAAAACCAAAATGTGACATTATTTACAAAGAATCATTTAGTGCCCGTTATCACTGTAGGATGAAAAAACATCTTGCTGAAAATAAAAAGAAGGCACGTCTAACCACTTTAACTCTTTGAGCTCTGGTGTGTGAATTTCTTCAAAATTCCCAAATGTCACATTGGCACCAGTATTTTGATATCAAAAAATTCGATTTAAAATATAGACGAAAAAATGCATTAAACTCTTTTTAAATAAATTTTGTCGAATATTCCGGTGTTATTGTGACATTTGGGGATTAAAATTAAGTGGGAAAAAATTCAACCACCAGAGCTCAAAGGGTTAAAGAAAGGGATTTTTTCTCTTCAATTTTCAGATTTGTCCTCTGCACACCAAATGGTCACCAGTATGGAGTAAAACACTACAGCATATATTAAATGTAAACAATTAATAAATTTAAAATTTTAATTAAGTAAAAAAATTGTTTTTCAAAAACTTTTTTTGAAATTTTGTTTTACTTATTAAAAAAATGGGGGTCAAATGGGGGTAGATTTTATTTCATATCTTTTAATTAGCCGACATATACTATATGAAAACACAAGAGTTCTTACTGAACTCAGTTTAACTCCCTATTAAAATTATAATTTTATCTAAAATATTTAATTAAAAAAAATTGTGGTTTCAAACGTGAACATCATAATGAAGATGCATTACAATTACAAAAATATTTATGTAAAAGGAAGTATACACCTTCGTCTTTAGAAACCGTAAAAAGTTTCTGAAATTCTACTAAGAATAGTTTTTTAGACGTTCGATAAAAAGATGCATAGATCAGAAGCATAAAAAGAGAAATGCACAAACCATGAATTCCAAGTAAAATACCAGACACCTGAAGAGTCTACAGATCGAAATGAACCCTTTATCATATGGACAGGATAGTGCTCTTATACCAACCAGAAAATGATAAGCTATATACGAAATTTGAAATTTTGACTTTTGGCCAGCTTTTTCAGCGAAATACCACACTGTGCGACGCCTGATTTTAATCCGTGGAAGAGATCGTTTTTGTAATTTGATAAAAAAATCCATTCGTTTGTTGAATTATGAATGCCTTTCCGATCTTGTAATTGTTTTTTTTAAATTAATAACGTCCGTTAATTATGTCTATTTCAAAATTTTATTATTTGTCGTTTGATGTGAGGTGTTCAGCAATAAGTATGCAAAATTTCAAGTCTCCAACATATATAGTTTCTGAGAACGGTCTCTGTGACAGAAGGATAGACAGAGCGGTCAGACGAATAGGTTTTTGTCAGATGAGCGAAACCCTAAAAACACTGGATGTGTCCTCTGTTTATAAAGATTTCTAAAGCACACGAAATTCCATAAAGTCGTGATCACTATAATGTTAACTGTCACTAATTTTAAACCGTGGCATTCGTAATTAGAGAATACTACTATAAGAGAGTTAAACTTCTAGTAATGAAAACAAGAACGAAAAATCATGCGTTCAGCATAGATTATGAAACTCTTTCCAACACATTCATAATATTGTATATAAATCAGAATTTTTTTGTTCATCCCTGTATATGATCTATATATTCGTATTTATACTATATCGTATGCTTAAAGTTAGTTCAATTAAACGAATCCACCAGTTCCATTCAGCAATTTCAGTCAATAAACGGAAATGTGCTCTGTATCCTTTGTGTATTCCTGTATATGATCTATAAAATTTATACACACCAAAAAAGCACCGCCTACAATTATTCTTCATAGGCAGTACTGTATAAAAATACTTTTGTGCGTCCCTGTAAATGAACGATAAATTATATGCACAACAGATTCTACAGTTATCGCTTCTAGTTCACCTCAGTGATATATACTATTCAACATGTTTAAAATAATGTACTATCTTTAAAATACACCGAAAAGAATTGTCCCCCATAGGCCGTAATGGAATGGAATTCTTTTGAATGTCCCTGTAAATTAACCGTAAGTGCTACACATTTCATTTTCAGTACCGAACACCTAATAACGTATAACAATTTCATGGTAATTGCATTATATTTACGGAAGTTATGGTACGGACAGATGGGCAGACAAACTCAATTAATAAACACTTTTCAAATTTGTTGGAAAGTGTTAAAAATAGTTAAATTTTAAAACACACTTCCAGCAGTTATTGTTCGTAGGCTTCAATAATTCAATTATTCTTCATTTTCTTCTGTACCCAAATTCTTTTGTATGGTTCTGTAAATAAACTATAAATTATATGCACACCATGTTCTACAGTAAGAACCTTATAATACATTACAGTGATATATATCAATTTCAATATGTTTAAAATAGTGCAACATCATCGAAATATTCCGTAAACGATTTTTTTCCATAGACTGCAATGCAAAGGATTTTTTTTAGTGTCCCTGTAAATGAACCCTAAATGTTATACACTTCATTTTCAATTCTGAACATGCCATAGTAAACTCCATTAACATACATCAATTTCATAGCAATCGGATTATATTTACGTGAGTTAGAACATGGGCAGACCGACAGACAAACCGAACTCATAAACACTTTTCAACTAGATGGGAAAATGTTAAAAATCTCGTTTTCACATCCCATTCCGAGATACTGTTGATACTGGCATATAGGAAATCCAGCAAGGCAACTGTGCAATTTCTACTTACAAACTTCAAGTATCAACTGACCTATATTAAATGGTACTTCCCTTTTATGCAGGTCTTGGCGATATTTAAAAAAAAACATATCGCACAATTACGGTTTACGAAGAGATTTGTTGACAAATGTAATAAAAAGCCGTGAAATCAAAACGGATGAAATGTTACACTTTATGGTACTTCCGTATTATAAGGGCGCAAATCCCGCCAATATCTTTTTTTTTTTCGCTAGTAGCAGCTTTATTTTTCGAATGTGTAAATTAGAAACAAAGCATGGGTTTTAAAATAAAATATCTTGGCGTGTGGTATTATTTCTTAATGTTTTCTTCCTTTGTTTGGTACAGATGCTACAGACACACCGGAATTTCTTTTTTGGCGCCAAAATGACGACTTTTGCCTGGCGTTTCAACCCGGCGAGTTAATTGTCTGAGCGAAGTGAAGGCTACTCAGAGACACATACAGCTACGATGGATATTAACGCCATGTCCTACTAAATAAAAAGCCTAATAAAAACCTTTCGTCAAGCGTAACTCAAAAAATATTTGTCGGATTTCGTTTCTGATTGCACCAGAAGGTACCTATGAGGGTCGTCTACTGAATGCACCTACTATGAAAAAAAAGTTTAAAAATTATTTAGAAAAAACTGATAAAAAAGCACAATTTATCCGCATGCGTCACAGAAATTTGATGTGCGTCACTTTCACCGGTTGATGCTTTCGTAGACAACTGGTTTGAACACATGGAGCAAATAAAAAAAAAATACACACGTAGTAATATTGAAGTGCCATAAAACATATTTAAATTTAATCAAACAGGAAAATAAATCTGTTTGTTTTTCCATTTAAAAGAAAAAAAAAGGCTTAAAAACTTTGATTTGAGATTTTGCGATAATCTTTCAATAGCACTTTTTAATCGCCAAAAGCATATTTTATATTTCACGTGTGAAAATTAGAAACAATTATATGATGTGTAATAATATATTTTGCTTTATAGCATCATTTCTTCTTATTTTCTTTCTTTCTTTTTTTTTTTTTTTTTTTTTTTTTTTTTACATGCTTTCTTTTAACTTATTTGTCTATGACACTCAAATCTTGTGATTCATTTTTCAACCACTTCCTGTTGACATAGAGTTTTGAAATTTGGAATATCTATGTATTCCTGAGGACAATATATGAATTTCACATTGTTTTTTTAAAATTCGATCCCTAAGTGGGCAACGATGTGGGTGGGGGGTGAATTACTTAATGATTACGTTTGATTTTCTATAGGGAGATGAGAATTAGCTTCAACAATGAGTATTTTTTGAAAAGTACTTATGACAGGGTTACTACGATATCGCCAAACTTTGGCCAATGTGGCGAAATATCGCCAAATTTGGCAACAAAAAAGTTTGTATATATGAAGCCAACTTGGAGATAGCTGGCTAACTTGGCAAAATTCCCATTTATATCCATTTACCTTCCATAATTGAACTCACCGAATTAAATTTAAACTCCGTGAATTTATGTTTTTTTTTTCAAGACTTTTCTAATATTTAGTGCATTTAAAAAACATATATATTTTCAAAATTTTTGTGAATTTTAATGAAAGCATGATTTAAAAAAAAAACAATTTCCATTTATATTAATTTCTTTTTAGTCTTTAAAAATGAAATTGGTACTTTTCCTGTATAAGGGCCTTGGCGAGGTAGAGAAAATGGGTTTGGCGAGACAAGTAAGCTTTTTATGCGTATTTTCGTGCAACTTACTCGTTGTTTCATATACTCAAGCAATTTTTTAAAGATTTATGCAATTTATTTTGTGTTAACAAGCCACTTGCCTATTTTTATATACAAACAAAAGTAAATTGTATATAAAAAGCAATGGTATTATATACATAAATAAAATTTTTATATTTATGGCACAGATGCCATAAACGCACCGGTCTGGAGTGATTTTTTATGACAATTTGGCGAAAACGTCGTTTTCGAATACCAGTTACATATAGCGTGCTATAATAGTACGTTATTTTTTATTTCAATATGAAAACAAAATAAAGTGATAAACAAAACATTTTCTATTATTTTTAAAGGGAAATAACAATCAATAAATGATATAATCATAGAACAAAACAATTTATAATAGCGTTATATATGGTTACATCAGTGGTGGCTCGTGACTGGCATTTTTTTTTTTGGGGGGGGGGGGGGGGCATTAAATCCATAGCTCCCAAATTTATTCTTCTCTTATCACTATTGCTTTAAAAGAAATCGTTGCCATATTTGCTGGCAGAATATTTGATCATTTAACAAGGTAATCTTTTTCTTTCAAAAAATAATGGTAAGAAAGAATAATGTCCATGTCCACCATGCATTTAGTGCCCCAAAATATGACAGTCACGAGCCGCCACTGGTTACCATGTCAGGCAAAGTAACGCCACTTTGGCGCTAATAAGGTACCTCGGTGCGTATATGACATCTGTGATATATTTACTTGTAAAAATAAGCATAAACGTTCATAAGGTTTGTTTTCATAGCTATTTATATCTTTTTGCAACAAATCTCACTTTTTGAGGCGAAACTGTACAAAGATTGAAAAAAAACTAGAAAACGAGAACTCTGTTTTTTCAGAATATCGTGTCACCCTCGATGAAAATAAAATATATAAATATGGATAGTACAAAACATATTTCAGTTTTAAGACTTAAAACAAACGCTTTTATTTTGTACAGAATGACGTCATCCGCATCCGATGAAGAATTCTTCATTTACGATAAAGTCTTAAACAACTTCTACAGTAAAGTACGCATAGGACGTCACTATCACTGAATAATACACACACACACACAAAAAAAAAAGATGTCGTCATTCAAGAAACTCTACAAAAAAAAAAAAAAAAAAAAAAAAAAATCGGCTATCTCATGATTCATATGCCCTCATTTGTTTGTAATATTAATATAAATACTTAAAATTAAATTTTGAAAAAGAAATCATTCATTAATATATTTTCAAAATAGCACGTATTTTAATTACATTTTTTTTTAGTTGTTAAGGGAAAAAGGCAACAAAAAGGTATAATTACTATTTTCCAACTATTTTTCCCCTACTTTCTACCGAAATGGAGTACTTGAGTTGCCAAAATTAAACAAATGGCGCTAAAAACTACAAAAAAATTAATATTTCAAAAATAAATTGATGCAGTTTTCAAACAAATTGCACTTAAAAGTACTTTTTTCCCTCAATACGACGGTATAAAAATTGAAAATGTGCGATGTTTAGAAGTTAAAAATCTTTAAATAGTAGGATCAAGTTAAATCGAAGTTAAATTGCAGTACAGTATTTGGTACTACTTAGTTATCCCGTCGACCAAAAATCTATCGCCAAACTATAAGATTGAATGCCAATAATGGTTGATCGTAAATGTCGCATTCTAAGTACCTTATTACCATGCATTTAAATGCTTTTCATGGTACTTCGCTGTTATATGGACTTTGGCGCTTTTGTAAAAAGCACGCAATTCGGGATTAAGAAAGTGAGATTTTTTGCCAAATGACTATGAAAATAAAACAGAATAAGTATTATACGGATTTATATATATATATTTAAAAATGCATATGCTAACACGTATTAGATAAGTTATTTATGTTTGTATATAATCTAATATATAAAAATGAAAATTTGCCTATCAGTCTGTAAATCTATACAAATCGACAGTTTGGTAGGCAAAATTGTGAAAAGATACGTACATGTGTAATAAAACACGGCCAAGGCAACTAAAGTAATCCGGAATCGAAATAATTTATAGTTAATTTTTAATTAATAAAAACCCACCAATTTAACAGCAATTTCTTATGAAATTTAAACATTTTTCGTTATAGCAGTTGCCAACAATTAAAATACACAATAAAATTCTTACTTACAACGATTAATTTTCTACTACAAGATTTCCACGTGAAAAATGAAAATGAAATAAATAGTCTGCCGAATTTAAAAAAAAAGGTAAATATTACGTCATAACTTTTCTATTGCAAGATATTCAGATGAAAAATGAAAATGAAATAAATAGTTTGACGAATTTAAATGAAAGTGAACATAACTTCATAACTTTTCTGTTTCAAGGTTTCCACGTGAAAGAGGAAAATATTACGTCATATTGGAAATATAAAGGACGTGATGAATATAGTATAACGTCATATGAGTGTGAAAAAACGTACTGAAGCATGATAAAAACCCGATTATGGAAATATTGGCGTATTTTAACATTATTGCTCCAATTATAAATTGAAATAAGTTAATTTACAGCTGTATTCGTTTGCGTCTGTTATATACATTTATACATTTTTATATTGTGTTTTCATTTGATTCATGCGTACAACACTTCGACTGCTTTATTAATGTTTGTTTTATGTTGTATGTTAAATTTTGAAGTTAATTTTTCAGAACAAACATCCTTCAAATTCTGGGCAACGCCGGGCACTTTAGTTTGTAACAGATAAATGGCTTTTGTATCTGTATTTAATACTAATATTATAAAGCATTATAATATTATAAAGTGTACAATATTATTTATGTGTGTACGTTTGTGAGGTGTTATCTCTGAAACTACATAGGCAACTTAAAAAAAATGTTGGTGGCCATCTCTGCTCCGAAAAAAAGACTATTTTATGTCAGTGCAACAACCTACATCGCTGCAGGAGCAAAAAAGTTCTAAAATTGCGATTTCTGTGATATTGATTGGGTTAGAAACATTAAATTCGGTGTGGTGGTTACTTTTAACCCTAGATCTACCGGGAATTTTATTCAAGTTTTAATAAAACGTTCTACACCAGAATTTTTATTTAAAACTATTTAACTTATTTATTTACCTTATTTTTGTCTGGTTTATATACTTAGTTTATTTTAAAGAAATTTCTGGTTTGAATGAATATTTTGTATGTACCTGTCGGGTCCAATGGACCCGTCTGGTAGACGGAGGGTTAAGATGTAAATACTCGTTATGAACGTCTCTAAAAGGTTCGAAAATTCAATTTGACAGATAAACGTAAAAATTTCTAGAAAGGTTCTAAATTATGATTTATTTGGAATACTGAAATTTCTGGGATACTGTTGGGGTTAGAAACTAGAACTTCGGCATGGCAGTAATTTATAAGATGTAAATGCTCGTTGTAGAACGAATTGCAAAAAATCGAAAGATTAAACAAAGCGGAAAAAGATCTAAAGATGATCTAAGTAACGAAGTACGTGGAATTGTTAGGAATATAAACATGAAAATTGACATGGCTGTATTTATCATGACGCAAATTCTCGCAATAGAACAATTTCTAAAATTGTCGCTATATAAAACACTGCAGAAACAAAAAACTTTCGAAATTTTTCTATTTCTGTGTTACTGCTGAGCCCCAAAACATGAAATTTTGCTTCGGGTTAGTTTTAAAATATAAAATTGTCTCTATGTATGGTTTTTAAAAAAATTAAAATTTAAAAAGATTAAATGAACGGAAAGCGATCTCAATTACCATTAATTTGGAATTATTGGGTATAGCAATTTTAAATATTTCATGATGCTGCATTTTCTCCGCAAAACATGCAATTTAAATGCAACAAAACTGATAGATACCCACCTAGCATTAAATAAATTGTGTAAATATTGAATAAAGACCTGCATGAAACAGTGAGTAGGTTGCCCGAAAGTACATGTTAAAGTGTTCCTTCTCTAGGCTTTTCTCTCTCTTGCCAAGGCCACTAACAGTGGGAAGTGCCGTTTTAAATGTGATAGGAATTTCTTTTTTGATTCATTTTTCTAGACATTTTATCATAAGGTCATAATCTCAATTGTCATTAGTAGATTTTTTATATATTAATTTATTCTGGTAAAATTTCATAATCGGGTTCATATTGGCGTATTTTCGCTTGCATAATTTGCTGAAAAAATATGTATCGATTTGTAAATTACTTCAAAAGACACTTTGACAGCTCAACGGTTATATATTCAGACAGACGATATATTCAGATCTTGTGTCATACTTTATGTTGCAATCATTGCCGATTTCTTTTATTTAATACATGCTAAGTACAGCTCAACTTGTGCAGAGTATGTTTGAAAACAAAACAATACAGCGTATGTAGTGGCCAGCATACACTCATCATTTAAATCCGATCGAGCATATCTAAAACACACTCTAACCACGCATTGCATACCACTGTGGATGTATTCCGTACTTTGATACTATATCAGATTTTGAAGAGAAAATTCCTTTATCTCTTATCAACAACCTCATTGCATCCGTGGAAAACAGATATTGTACAATATTAACTATTCCGGGGGAGCACACACCATATAAAGTATAGTCCATTCTTTTTAAACATCATATATTTGTCATTTAAAGTTGTTCAAATTGGTGCGGAGCGTCTGATTATGCTCTTGACATCATTTTATACAGTTAAAATTTCGATATAAGATAATTTAGTGTTTCATTTTCTATTTTACTTTTAATATATTGCGTACTTTCAATTTTATATCCATGCATGGCTATCTTGCATGGTTTGCTTTCCCATTTTTTAAAAAGTATATACGAATTTATATGTAAGATTTTGTAATTCTACGATTCGTTTATTTTCATCATTTCAATTTATCGCAGTATATGGACAATTAAAGATAATATCTCATTTTCTTTTCTTCCACATGTTATTATTAAATCTTTGTTCTCAGCAGTATCGCTCAGACTAATCCCTCCGAGGGAAGTCCTAGTTGTAATAGCTGATTCCGTTGTATTCTTGATATTGTCTGTGCTGTATAATAAATTAAACATTGTGTTTGATTATAATAAAATTATTTGGCACAGATGTCATATACGCACCGGAATACCTAATTGGTGCCATAAATGTATTGATATTTATTGCGATATTTATATTTACAACTGTTTATTTATGGTTTCAACTGTTGTTTATTAATAAATTGTTCATACTTTTATTTTCTTTTTTAAAATTATATAAATTGTTTTGTTCTATAGTTATTAATTAAACTGTAGTTTCCTTTTTAAAATAAAAAATCGCGCCAAACCCGGTGCGTATATGACATCTGTCATAATTTGTTGTGTGTTTATGATAAAAATTGTGTGTGTTTATAATAAAAATTGTGTGTGTTTTATAATAAAATAATTGTGCGCGTTTTATAATAGAATAAATATGTATATTTTATAATTAAATTATGTATGCTTTATAATAAAATTAAAGTGTGTTTTATAATAAAAGTATACATTTTTTATAATAAATTAATTTACAGATGTCTCAAACTCACTGAGGTTTCTTTTTGGAGCTAAAATGGAGATTTGCCGGCGCAGTAACCCGGCGATTTTTCGCTTCGTATAACAACCTTTAGTTTTAAAATAAAATCAATGAGTGTGTAAATAACTAAAATAAAATAATATAAAATTAAGGTACTACTTGATTATCCCGTCGACCAAAAAACTATCGCCAAACTATAAGATTAAATGCCAATAATTGCTGATCATAAATGTCACATTCGCTTCACATTAAACACGTTACACGTGTTTGTTATTTCACCAAGACCTTTTTAATTCGACGTTTTATTTGTATTTTTATTAATGTTATACTAATTTATGGCACAGATGTCATATTGACGCGATTTTTTCTGGCGCCAATGCCAAATACGCAACGGGTACTTAACTGGCGTCAAAGTGTTGTTATTTTGCTTGTTATGGTAACCCGGATGTTGTTGTTATGCTATTGATGTTTTCGTTAAATTGGCGCCGAAAAAAATTGCGCCAATATTACGGCGTATATGACGTCTGTGCCTAATTTAATTGTTCTTTCTTTATTTAAAATAAAGATTATGTCAATTTGTATAATTTGGCGAGTAGTTTGGCGATTTATATAATTTGGCGAAATTGGTCGACGGGATAATCTAGTACCAAAATTAATTAATAAACTAGAGAACAGGAATTCTGCTTTATCAGAATTTAGTGTCGCCTCCGGCATTTCCATTACTTCATTTTCTTCTGGTGGACTGATGGCTTCTATTATTTTGAAACAGCCATTATAAATGAAGTGTTAGGTGAGGATGAAAGAGCAGCCTTAAAAAGTTTTCTGGTCAGAATGGGGGGAAGAAATGGCCATAATTGTTTTTTTAGGCTGCTCTTTCATCTTCACCTAACACTTCATTTATAATGTCTGTTTCATAATAATAGAAGCCACCAGTACATCAGAAGAAAATAACTTGGTTAAGCGTGACTCTACTGCAGTACAAAACATATTTAAATTTTAAGACTTAAAGCACACGTTTTATTTTATGTAAAATGACGTCATTCGCATCTGCTTAAGAATTTCGCAGACCGACAGTAAAGCATGCATAGTGCATCACTATCGCGAAATAATGCACAAATGCAGCAAAAAGATATCGTCATTCAAGAAAATCGAAAAAAAAAAACGGCTATCTAATGATTCATAGATACTTACAATTAAATACTATAATATATAATAGCTCCATTGCTTTAACAGAAATCATTCGTTTATATTTTTTTCAAAATAGCACGTATTTTAATTACATTTTCTTTCGGTTGTTATGAGAAAATGGCAACAAAAATATATAATTACTATTTTAAAAGTATTTTTCCTTTGCTTTCTACAGAAATGGATAAAATGCCGTTGCCAATATTAAGCAAATGGCTCCAAAAACTACAAAAAAATTAATATTTCAAAAACAAATGGAGATACAGTTTTCAAACAAAGTGCATTTAAAAGAACTTTTTTTTTCCAATACGACGGTATAAGAACTGAAAGTGTGCGATGCTTAGAAGTTAAAAAAATTGCTAAAGAGTATTTAATCGTAATGATTTGTTTTACAGCTAGCCTTGATTAGCTAACGTTATTTTTTGGACACAAAATAAGCTGGGAGAAAGAAATAGCATACCGGACCGGAGGCTTATAAAATTAAGTGTATGCGTAAATAAATAAAATGAAATAATATAAAATTAATTAACAAATAAAATTAAATGTGTTTGTTAAGTTTCGCATGCTAGGCCAAATAGGTAATCGGAAACAGGTGTTTCTCGTCAAAACAGCGAAAAAAAGGAGCGTGAACCCCGGTGCATCTGCGACAATTGTTCCAAAATTGTTTTTGCGTCTGAAACACTGAATAGAATGCCAAAAAGTATTTTCGAAAACTTTCCTTCTCTGGCTGAAGACATTTACTTTATCTCGCCAAGGCATCTATACAAAAAAATACAAATTTAACTTTCAAGTAATAAATTCATTCACATAAGTCTAATCTGTGGCCAAGTAACAAGAAACATGTTTCATTATAAATAAATGTGTTTTAATGTACCATGATTTCATAAAAGAACACGATCAAAATGATCATACACGAATTCACAAGGAATCTAACTTACAATAACACCAAGTAAAAATCCTCCGACGAAAGGGGCTGCGAAATACTGATAAGTCATGAGATAAGCTTTGACACTGGAAATGATCTGGTTTGAATCGCCGAGTTTCTTTTTAGACTGATCGTAATCTTCAGTCAGTTTGTCCCAGTTGATTTTCAAGTAGCCTTTCTGCTCCATGACACGAATGAGGAATATGCCTCCGGTAAAAGAAACAGCCATTAATTTACCAACACGACAGAACATCATGCCGACACAGAATCCAGACAAAGATCCAAGTGCCAAGTCTCTAAATTTTGTGTTGGACGAGAAATCCCACCAACTTCTTTTACTGCTTTCATCCATGATAGGGGAATTCCGTTAGTATGATTTCTTAGAAAATCACTATTTTCTTTTTTTCAGACAAGATGTAATTATATAAAATATTTGAAATGATTTCTTTTCGAATCCTCAAATGATTAAACTCTACAAATTTCAATTTTCTACTAAACTTAAAAAAGCTAATTTCAACGAAAACTGCTGCAAGCAACTTAAATTTATGTAAAATGATGAGAATATAATTCTTTTTTAAATTGAAAGTTACTGCGCGTACAGCTCAGTTATGGTTAAATCAACCGGGCCTTAAGGATATTTAGGCACGCGGAATTTTGGGTATAATTGTAAGTTGTAAAAACAGCCTTTGAATATTATATTATGAAATCACAGTTTTTTACACTCACAGTTGTTGAGTATTAACAGAGACATAAATGGTTAATACAAATGCAATTAAAGCTATATTTATTAGATTATAAACAAGAAAAATAGCTATCTTGCATGGACAACCAAGTAGATTTACATAAGTTTTCGAGTGGCCTGTTGCCATTCTGGTAGCATAAAAAGTGTATTACAGTTTAAAAAGACAGTTAGAAAGGTAATACATAACATTCCTGGCCTATATAACGTAGTCCTTTAGCCAGGTTGGTGGGTGTTTAGCTCTGACTAGTCTCGATGGAAGGACTGCTGGACTTGCAACATCAGGGGCCGGTCCAAACCCTACAGGCGCAGTCCCAATTAAACTATCCATCTTCCTAGGCTCTGAACCCATGTCCTTTCTTGAAAGAACTCGATCCTGGTTGCCTCCTGCTGGCTCAGAGTTCTCGCTGTTTTCTACTGATCCTGCAATCAGCGGTGAAGGTGTTGGGCCATTAGATGGATATACTGAGGAACTATCGGAGCCTGTCACATATTGAGGACTGCCTAGACGTCGTAAGTGTCGGTCAATGTGTCTTTTACACACAAGACCTTTATCCGTTAAAACCTCATACATTATAAGGCTAGTTGCTTATATTATTGTAGTTGGTACCCATTTGTCGTGAGGGTGGAATCTTCGAGCATACACCAAGTCTAGAGGGGCAAACATCCGGAACCTTGAAGTAGACAGATCCTTAGGATTAGGCTCCGAAAAATCTGGATGGATTCTGTCCAGGCAGGTATTCAAACGGCAATTCATAAGCAGCTCTGCTGGAGAAACATTGGTAGTAGAATTGGACGTAGCATGTTGTGCTAATAAGAATGATGCAAATCTAGAATTCCAATTCCCCGAAGTGTATTTTTTGTTGTCTGCACCATCCGTTCTGATTGTACGTTTGATGAAGGATATCTGGGAGCTGTGAATGCATGGTAGATCCCGTTTCTCATAAGGAACCGTTCAAATTCAGACGAAGCCAGGTCCGTTATCTGAGACTATGGTGTCAGGGATGCCATGTGATCCAAAGAGTTTCCTCAAAGCTTCAATAGCACAAGATGAATGTGTTGACGATACTTTAATAACCTCTAGCAATTATGAATATGCATCGACGACGATGAGGAAAAGGGATCCTTGAAAAGGCCCAGCATGGTCGATGTGGAGTCTTGACCATGGTTTTTTAATTCATTCCCATGTTTCCACTGCCTTAGGAGGTGCATGTCGTGTTTGTTGACAAATGTTGCAGCTATTTACCGTGTCTTTAACTTGAGTATCCATCTTTGGCCACCACATGTAACTTCTTGCAAGACAATTTATACGCACGATGCCTTGATGTGAACTGTGGACAGTGGCCAATAGATGTTCTTGTGCCTTCCTGGCTATTATGACCCTGCATTCCCAAAGGAGACATCCTTTGTGGGCTGAGATTTCCAGGCGTTTTTGGAAATGGGGGGTGAATTCTGCATCTGGATTTTCAGCTGGCCAGCCCTTTAAAAACCCAGTTGAACACTCGAACTAAGATAGGGTCTTGGATCGTCATACGTGCAATATCATTGGCCGAGATGGGAGGTTTGTCCAAAGCCTTTAGGAGTAATACTTCATTCGGAGATGTCTCATGATGAATAATCTGTGGGTGAGGTAGACGACTAAGTCCATCTGTATTAGAAATCAATTTACCAGGTTGGTATACAAGATGGTAATCATATGAGTTTAGAGCTAGGGACCACCGCTGCATTCTTGGAGACAATATTGTTGGTGTGGGTTTGTCGCCGGCTAGAAGGCCCAGTAAAGGCTTGTGGTCAGTTCTTATTTCGAATTTTTGCCCATAGAGGTAGTTGTGAAACTTCTTAACACCTTGAATGATGGCCAAGGCTTCTTTGTCAATCTGGGCATACCGACGCTCTGTTGGGTTCATTGTTCTTGAATAGAATCCCACTGGGGATTGGGAATTGGTGGCTGAGGACAGCTCCAACACCATACTGAGAAGTATCACATGTCAGGATGATTGGTTTCTTTTCAGCGAAATGTACAAGGAGGGAATCACTTGATAAGAGTTTTTAAACCTTATTAAAAGCTTCTTCGTGGCTTTTCTTCTATTTCCAAACTGCTCCCTTGTCTAGCAAGTGATGAAGAGGCTCTACCACTGTATCTTGTAGAAACACATGATAAAAGTTCAATTGACCCAAAAATCCGTGGAGTTCCTCTCTCTTTTTGTTGGCGTAGGGGCTTCTTGAATCAGTGGCGTAGCTACATATTCAACGCCCTGGAGCAAGCAAAGTTTGTGCGCCCTCTTCTCTCTCAAAAAAGTTCTGCGTAATTTTGTTTGGAAGTTACACACACACACATATATACATATATATATATGTGTGTGTGTGTGTGTAACTAGCTGACCCGCCCGGCGTTGCCCGGGCCCGTTATAATAACGTAAACAAAAATCAAGTTTGTATGATTTTATATATTCATAAGTAATTCAAATGAACATGGTTTTAGGGGTGGCTCACTGCCTTCGGCAGCGTCTAGTGTGTTCCCGACAAACCTCTTTCAGAACGAAACTGTGGCCTGGGTCCCCGCTACCAAAGGCAGTGTATGCCAGGAGTATTCTGTACGCGACGGAAACAATCGAAAATTGAATGAGTAAACCCTGTAGTAATCGAGCCTATAGAACCCGAGATAAGAATGCGAATCCTGGCGGTGGAACTATAATCTTTAAAACAATCGTAAGCTAAGTTGAATGGACCAATTTCCGTTGAAATAGAGCCCATAACAGCCGAGAAAAGAATGCGCCGTTAATGTTCGAAAATGGTGGTAACAGAAGTCTAAGATAAACTTTCACAATGCAGAAAGTAGCTGAATAGTAAGCTAAGCTTAATTATCCATTTACCGTTGAAATCGGACATATTGAAACAGAGAAAAGAATGCACCATTAATGCTCCAAAACGTTAGTAAATGAAGTCTAAGACAAATTTTCATAATACAGAGCTGAATCGTAATCTAGGTTGAATTAACCAATTCTCGTTGAAATCGGCCCCCTAGAATTCGAGGAAAGAATGCACCCCGAAGCAGTGGAAGGTGCTTGTTGCCCCCACCCCCTGTAAATTTAACGAATTACCTTTAGCATTAACGTGATATTTAATTTACGGAGGAAATCCCATCCCCCTAAAGTTAACCACTTACCTTTAACAGTAGCGCGAATTTTAATTCACGGCTGTAGTGAGTAAACGTAAGTTGATGCCGTAAAATAAGACTAATATTCGAAAAAAGTGGCAGCTGGAGTAAAAGAAATTTTTTAGTGGTTTCCAAAGTAGCCAGAGGACCCTAGAACTATGCTAAAGAAAATTGCAGTACTATCAGATAATTTTTAATGAAACTGCACCAAGGACCCTAAGAAGGCGATTAATATTCAAAATTGGTGGTAGCTGAAGTGTGAGTAATTTTTTTGTTATTCATGTAGTAGCTGGGGCACCTAAGAAATAGTTAGGGAAAAAATCCTAGTGAATCGGACCATTTTTATAGGGGACCAAAAGGAGCTTATTGATAACTGAGAGCGAGCCCTAAGATGAAAACACGATAAAAGGTCCTAGTACTTAGCGCTTTAGATTTTCAATTAGTCGAAATTAAGTATAGGGTATGCAGTGATGGGATTAAAATAATTTAACAACCGGTTCGCTGCTCGAATAATGATTTTTGATGTACAAAAATGAAAGAAAAATGAAGCATCACACATAGATTATGAAACACTTTCCAATAGTATAAGAACATTGTTAAAAAAACTTTGATCCTTTGGTATGGTGAAAAAAATCCTGCAACATGTTGCCCTATAAAAGGACGTTAATAAATATTCGGCAATCATGAAACCATGATCATAATTTCTATCAGAAAATGCATCAAAACAATAAACAATATAATATAAAAATAGCAGAAATGTAAGTTTAAGAATTAACCCATGTTCATGACCTAAAGTTGTATATAACATATTTAGAAAAATATTATCTATGCTATAGCTAGTGAGACAAATTTTTGCAAGACCAAAACTTCTCGAGTTATGACATTTAGAAATTTTAGGAATTTTTACCATTTCTTAGTAAAAAAAAAAAAAAAAAAAAAAAAAAAAAAAAAAAAAAAAAACGGCCAGACAACGTTGGAAATTCGTAAAATACAAAGTATCATGATTCGGCAAGTTTAGATCATACAATGTCTTTTCATTTGTTAGAGCTGGAAAAATATTTTTCTACATATAAATTATAAGACTAGAGGAACTTATCAAAATTTTGGATTTGTTGCATTTATGAAAATAACTACTTTCATTTAAAAAACTGCTAAGATATGAAGAACAATATAAAAAAATGTCCACTTGGGAGTATATATCTAAATCTGACGATTTAAGTATTAGCTATAGATCAGCGATAACAGGGAACATTCCGTGCCAAAGCAAAGTGCCGTTTATTCGAATAACAGCGTTGCCTGGGCTCGTGATGAAACCGAAAGCGAGCGAAGAAACACCCAGGTTTTCATTGATTTCGTCGAAATTTCACACATTTTATTTTGTAAAAAAACATTTCTATCCGTCTTAATGTTTTAAAATTTTTGTAGATGATGTAAATCTGATCTATTGAGAATCTCAATACCATCTGAATTTGAGATACTCTTAAAAGATTGTGTTCAAATGCGGGCGTTTAATTACTTTTAGCGTAGAAAAATATCGTCTCCTTGAGGCATAATATGACCTGCATTTGCCGGTGTATTTGTAAGGGTTAAAATTCCTATTTTTTAAAACCGATTATCCCATCGATAAGAAGATGGTTTCAGATTTACGAATATATTATTGGTTTGTCAGTACCTCTAAAATTTCGCCCTGAAGGAGCGAAACCCCAACGAAACACTCAGATTTTTGCTAATTTCGTCGAAAATTTCACACATTTTATTTGGTAAGAAATATTTCTACCCGTTCGAACGTTTCAAAAATTTTGTAGGTGATGTAAATCTGGTCTATTTATTACAGCGCTAAAAAAAGAATACGGTCGTTTAGTTATTTTTAGCGTAGAAAAAATATCGTGACGCGCGAAGTGACCTGCGTTTACCGGTGTATTTGAAAGGGTTAAAATTCATATTTGTTACCAATTGCACCACCGATTAGAAAAGGGTTTCACTTTACGAACATATTTTTGGTTTGTCGGTACCTCCAAAATTGCTCCCTGGAGGGGCATTGCAATAAGGGAGAAAAAGTTATTCGGAAAAACGACCTTTTTTGAAAATTGTTTTTCAAGCGGTTGACTGCGATATTTTTTTTTAATTGATTGCGGCATTTGAGACGTAGATCTTTCAGCATATGTCTTTTTTTAACTTTACTAAGCGGTTTGGCCGATGTAAGTTAATAAATAATGACAAAATACCCCCGAAATTTCTTCTTTTCGTTATTCATTTTCAACTGATGCATAAATAAGGCTTCTGTGCGTACGCCAGAGTTTTTTCTTTCTCGCTAGGACCGAGTTGAGTTTTTAATGAGAGTGAGTTGCGATTTTTAATTAATAACTCAACAAATTATTAGAATTTTAAAATTCTGTGTGTCAGGTGCATCAGGAGACATTTTGAGCTAGCCTCACAAAAATTTTCAGTCTCGTACGTGCCGTAGATTTTGCTAGCCATCGCACACAAACAGACAGAGCAAAACTTTCTTTTACTAGTATAGATAAGTAGTTAGTGTAATTTTCAATAACCTTACCATATAACTGGGATTAGCCTAGGACTGTCAATTTAGTTACCAAAATTCTTTAAAATTTCGTTTAAGCTGAATTTTCTCTTACAGGAGTGACGAAGAAAAAATATATTATTGTTCCAAATGAAATATTATTTTATTAAATGAAATTATTCAGGACTTATCACAAAGTTATGCCTACAAAACAATGTTGTGCAGATAAACATTTAAAGAAAGCAAATTAATGCAAATGCGATTTTCGCATTTAAAATATCATTTTAACAACCGGTTCGCCGAACTCAAGACAAATTAACAACCGGTTCTACCGAACCGGTGCGAACCGGCTGAATCCCACCACTAGGTATAAGTATTAATCATTAGGAAAAAATTTCAGAGAAATGCTTTGAAAATGAGCTCTAGAACCCCAATAAAAATATGAAGGTGTTGGCTCGGGGAGAGAAGACCAAGACTCAATTTTGAAGTTATGCAATAAGAATGTAACAGAATTAGTGGGTGAAAAATGCACGGCGCACAAAAAGTTACCCCAGGGGGCTAGTGTCTGAACTGAAATGTAGAAACGAAAAAAAAGACAAATGGAAAAAGATCCCCAAAGACGAAGGACGGATTAAAAGGGGCGATTTATTAACAATTTAGGGCACAAAAACTTAAAGTGGCTTTATACCAAGCCCCAGGGGTCCAGGGTCTCAACTGGAATGTAGCTGGGCAAGGGCCCAAGAAGGCGATTAATTTTAAAATTTGGTGGTAGCTGAAATCTGAAAATTTTTTATGTTGTTCGCGTAGTAGCTGGATTTCCTATCATATTGTTACAAAAAAAAAAGTTATTGAATCAGACCATTTTTAAGGGAGATATAATAGGAGGTCCAAAAGGGGCCAACTGATAGTTGAGAGCAGGCCCTAAGATGGAAACATGTTAAAAGGTTCTAGTAGTTAGCGCTTTAGATCTCAATAAGTCGAAATTAAGCATAGGGTATTTATTATTCATTCGAATAAAATCTTAAAGAAGCGCGAAAAAAAATGGGGGAAATTCTTAAAAAAGGGCACTAAGTGCCCAATAAAAATATGAGGGTGCTGGCCCAGGGAGAGGAGTCCAAGTCTCAATTTTAAATTTATGCCTTGATTGGTTGACAATATTAGGGTGTGGAAAATGCATGGCGCAAAAAAATTTCAAGGGGTCCAGTGTCTTAACTGGAATGTAGAAACGGAGAATAATTAAATGGGAAAAGGGCCCCCAAAACGAAGAAGATCGGATAAAAAGGGGCAAGTTCTGAGCAATTCAGGGCTTACAAACTGAAAGGTGCTAGGGGGGCGCCGGTCATAAAAAAATAAAAATCTGAGCTCCAGGTGTATCAGGACCTGTCTTTATGGACTATCCTCATCCAAATTTTCAGACTTCTACGTGTAATATATTTCACTAGCCACTACACACAGAGCGAAACTTCCTTTTATTAGTATAGACTAGCTGACCTACCCGGTGTTGCCCGGGCCCGTGATAATATTCTTAAATGAACCTGAAATTTTTATGATTTTATTTCTTAAGGCTGTTTTTAAATCCAAAGGGGCAATTTTATGACATGCATTTTAATTAATTTTTGCTCGAGAACTGGCATGTGTTGTTATTCAGAAACTTTGTAATCGAAAGACGTTTTCCGGAATTTTTGTAAACACAATAGATCTTACTGAAAACATTGTCAAAGATGGCGTTTTCAACGGAATTTCCCGACGAAAGTAGAAAAAACAGTCAGCGAAGAGAAAAATCTTGTCATATATCTTTAACACGATTTTGTCTGAAATACGAGCACGATGACTGCGTGAAAAATCGATTTAAAAATTTAAAAAAAAAACAGTCCTATTCTAACGTATATACAAAATAGCTGACCGCCGTTCTGATTATCACATTTATAGACAATATTGAAATAGTCCCGTTTTCATATTAAAATGTAATTTTTAACAAAAAAGAATGTTTGAATTACATTTTCTTCGCCAAAAATATTCTTTATAAATACTTTTGCACATCAAGCGCAAAAATCAATATAATACAGATATATATAGGGGGAATTACAATCACAGCATTGAAAGAATACACGAAGCCTACACATTTCAAACAAATACTTGATAAATGATTTTACAAAAAACTAAATAAAATAAAATACGTATATATATATTTAAAGAGAGGCCGCGCTGTTTGGTACCAGACAGGCTGAGAATTCTTGGGGCAGACCATGTCGCTATTGGTCACAAAGAAAATTACAGAACATACACATTAGGTTTTAAAAGATTTAAATGATCCTCTGAAGCAAAGAAACTTTCAAGAAAAAAAATCAATTATTTTGCCTTGCAGAGAGAAATAAAAATCATTAATAAAAAATGATTCAAAAAAGTGATTTTTTTTAAATTATTAAATGATTTAAGACTTTTCATATGTAATGCGTATAGCAAATTTTAAAACTATTAGCTTCACCTAAGGGAGGGAGCAGCTTTACCTGGTTTAGCGCGCACAGACCTGCAGGTCGGTTGCCCGGCGGGCCAGTCAGCCTTATTTAATCCTAAAATTATGCGATTAAATAAGGTTTAATGCGGAAAAATACCGTTTCCAAAAATTGGTGAAATTTTGCATAGGCTATAATCAGGCCCTAAGGAACACTGAATTGGGTACTTAACTTTTTCTCTCTTTTTGAAGCTTATCGATTCTGCAACATTTGCAATATTTTCAAAATCTCAAAAACGATACTCACAAAATTTAAGTTGCTGCTTCCCCTTACCCGCATCCCCCCTCCCGTCTAAATTTTGTCGCCATGAGCTGATGTAATCTGTATTAATGCATGTTTAGTTTCCACAAAACAAACAAACAACAACAAAAAAAAAAAACCTTTAAAATTTTCGTTTTCTTGGATTTCGTCTGTAAAATGGTCAATAATTTTCTTCATCTTGTCATGCTATTTTTTCCAAATCATAAAATAATTATCGTAAATTACTACTGTTACATCGTACATATAGGTTTCTCAGCGGTGAATTCTTTGGCTACCATTATTTCCGCACAGTAATCATCATGATAAATTTCTAAAACATTTTTAATAGAAATGTACCAGAAAGATTATTTTTTGGAAATAGTGGTAGCCAGTAAAGTGACCGATGAGAGCCCTGTTAAATAAGTTTTGATTACTTTAAGATCTGAAAATCTTCAACGGTCGTCTCCAGAAAAGTTACAGAAAATAATCAGGCATGCTGAAACGCTGTTGGAGAAGTTACTTGAGGCTGCAATATGGTGGTATGAATTAAAATTAAAACTTCCTGAATAGAAGTCATTTCTTTCAACTGTGTATGAAAACATATTTTAAATCGAAATAGTTGAGATTAAACACAAGGTAAAATATCACAGGAATACGCTGATTGTAACATGATTCATCTATTTCTATGATGTCTGATTAATAATGACAAAAAAAAATACAAATATTTTAAGACATCTTTATTTCGCTTTTTCTAATTTTGCGCCCTTAGGATTCGTGCGCCTGGAGCAGTCTGCTCCAACTGCTCCACGGTAGCTACGCCCCTGCTTGAATAGCTCTTACTTTGTCCTTTGTAGGTTTAATACCTTTCTCGTTGATTTCATGGCAGATTCATGGCAGAAGATTCATCCACGACTAATTGCAGATATGCTTGGGACAAATCAAGCTTTATAAAATGTCGTCCTGCTGTTAATTCTGCAAGTATTTGATTTACTACCGGTATTGGATATGGATGGGTGCCTAAAGCCTTATTGACTGTACATTTATAGTCACCACATAATCTAATCCTTTCATTAGATTTCAGGACAGGAACTACAGGAGTTGCCCAATCAGAGTAACTAACTGGTTCAAGAACTCCTTGGTCTTGTAATCGTTGCAATTCATTCTCAATCTTGGGTCTTAGAGCAAATGGTACATTTCTAGCTTTCAGCTGAATTGGACGAACTGTGGAATCCGAGTGAAATTTGATAAGAGTATCTGTAAACCTTCCTAATTCTTCCTTGAAAACTTCAGAGAATTCACTCAGGACACCAAGCAAGGTAGAATGCTGTATGCTATGTATGCCTGTTACCTTTATTCCTAACGGTTCGAATCAATTTAGGCCTAGAAGTCCTTGGCGTTTCTTCTTAGTAATCAGAAGTGGAAGTTCCTGGTCATGTGAAGCATATTTAACCCTAACTTTGCACCGATCCAAGATTTCTACTCCCTGTTTTGTACATAATGTAAATATTTGTCTTATTTCCTTTGGTTTGTTTTATTTAGTAATTTAGTATTTTCATTATATTTATCAGCATATGCATTTCACTTTAATTTTTTCACTTTAAGTTTTTCAGCTCTAATATTTAAAAAATATGCCTTGTAATTGTTTATGCATGTATACAACATAGTGCAATTGCTGTCAATGTATGTACTGATGACACTACTTGTGAGTTTCAGAGTCAAAAACAGCAAACTGAATTTATTTTTCTGTATGTTATTAACTGTTTTAAAAATATTGTAAAGACTACTCATTGTTAATGTATCTTACCATATGCAGTGGATTTGAGTCTCCCACCCGGGATTGCACTTATACTCTAAAGCGAAAGCTGGGTTCCCGGGGCTGTCATCCCTGGTTGTTTATTATAGTCTTTGACAACGAAAGGAGACTTTTACAACAGTAGAACATTGTGAGGATATAACTGGTCAAAAGTACCTTTGTCAATGATGGATATTTTAGCTTCTGAATCTACTTCCATAACACATGGTCTACCATTGATCAGGACGGTTGTTTTCATGTTTAGTGTTTCCACACTGTTGAGGCACACATTTTTCAAATGGATGGTGTCTAAACTCTCTGTGTCAGAGGAATCAGAGTCACTATTTTGTTAGTTCTCAAAATTTCAATCTCAAAATTTCGGTCTTAATATTGAACAAAAATATTGAGTGTAGGTACTCATTTTATTCAAAATTATAGGCTCTACAACTTTTGCATTGACAATGTTTTTGATAGAGTTAGATGTTTTGAGATACTGTTAAGTTAATTTCGTCTCTCCTGGCTTCAAGCTCTTGATTAGCGATTAAGGCAAAATTTTGAAATAGAATTGCGACCTTAATGTTGAATAAAAATATTAATGACGGTACTCATTTTATTCAGAATTTTAAGCTCTACAACATTTGTATTGACATTGTTTTTTATAGAGTAGCTGTTTTGAGATATTGTTAAGGTAATTAAAAAAACGTGTTTTCGAAAATAAATATGTACATATTTTCTAACATTCACCTAAGTACGAGGAAGAAAACATAGTACGTTCATTTTAGACCTAAACTGAAGGGATTAAAACAATTTTCAGTCTTGTCCAAATTAATTCTGAGTTCAACCTCCTGAGCACAGGTCCAAAACTTTAAATTATAATTGTGACCTTAATGTTCAACAAAAGTATTAAGTGTAGGTACTCATTTTACTCAGAATTTTAAGCTCTACAACACTTGTATTGACAATGTTTTTGACAGAGTTAGCTGTTTTGAGATATTGTTATGGTATGCAGAAAACGTGTTTTTTGACTATAAATCTATGCATATTTCCTAACGCTCACTTAGTACGAGAGAGAAAACATAGAATATTCATTCTAGACCTAAACATAAGGGATTAAAACAATTTCTAGCTTTCCCATAATTAATTCCGAATTCAACTCCCTAACCACTGTGCTAATACTCAACATTGCAGTTATGAGGTTTGCGAGAGCTTTTATAGTTTTTGAGGGCTGAACGATGCCCCTTTACACATTTGAAGGGATCCATTAGTTTGAATAATGTGCTTCATAGTGCATGATTTGCATTTAATACGATATATTACGATATATTACATTGTAAGCTTTACAAAAATTAATGTGGAAAGTATTATTAACAATTTACCACTGCTCTGCATGGGAGAAGGTCAGACAACGTGAAGAGGAGCATTTGCTAAATCGAAGATATGGTATGGGAGAAAAAAAATATGTAGTGGGATGACCATCCATGGCTAACTCTATAATTAACCATATACCGGGCATTACGCACAGCCTAAACTGCCAGTTGCTAATAACAGATAGGGAGTGAATTCTATAATTAGAAAACAAATAATATAGCAAGATAAGATCTGGATTATAAAGATGGGAGATAAAGATAACATTATAAGTTGAATATACGTGACACACACATATATACATTTACATATATATATATAGAGAGAGAGAGAAAGATCTATATATATATGTACACTTGTTTTCTCTAACATTTTAAATTTAAGAAAAATTTCATTTGAAAATTAAACAAGTTTACTTATTGTAACACATTTGTTCCGGCCGTTACTTTTAGGGATACTTTGCTTTTCAAACATACAACTTTTTTTCTTTGTTTTTTAAATCATCTCTGTGGACATTGGACATTGGACATTGGACATTTATTGTTGAATTATTGATTGCATTTTGCCTGTCAGGAAAAACTGCCAATAATTAAGAGGACAGTTAAATGAAGTATAAAATCATGGAGTACCATCAAATCTAGTATATTGCACACTTCATGCAGCAAAGAAAAATAGGTGTACATAGTCTATAGTTACAAATGAAGCGGCAAACTGAATTACTGTGCTTTTACATTCCATGTATTCTATTATAGGTACAAAAGGTAGGATTCGCACGACCGTATTAACTTTTCACTATCACTATTAGTAATTTTCGTCTTATTTAATGGAAAATAAGGTACCTGTACTAAATAAGGTCACATTAAATTTTCAGATCACAATAAACTGTGTTATATGAGGATTAACATTTTAAATATTATTGGGTGTAATATTTATACATATTTTTACAATATTGAACCGTGAATACTCCTGTCGCTGTTTAATTGTGGTGAAGTGAGTTCAAAATGAAAGCTTTAAAGTTACTTTATTAGGAGTATGTGTTTTAAATAAGGCCAAGATATTTTCTAAATACGTGGTTTAACTTTAATTAGCAGATATTTTGTAGGTACTATAACAAAGCAGAACAAAGTAGACTACGCAGAGTAATACAATATCTACTAAAAAACAACTTTTCAAAAGTAAAAAAAAAAAAAAAAGGGGGGGGGGAAGTTGTGGCTAAAAAATAGTATGATATCAAATTTCCAAGCTTATATTATGGTACTTATTTAACATTTTTTATTAAAAAATTACCATACGTAAGTCGAGTACCTAAGTATGCGTTGATAGAAAGCCTTTTCTCCTTTACTAAATACATCATAACGTGTTTCTGAAAAAATTTTTTTTTAAATTATGCATGATGGGCTTGGCGGCCATCTTTCCATATTTTATGCAAATTTCTAAGCACACAAGTACATTGTTAAGATCGGAAATTCGAAATTGTTGCTAAAGCAAACATTTTATGCTTTTAATTTATGGAAATGAGTTCCTAGAAATCTGTGTCTTAAAATAAAGTTGAAGTAACTTCAGGTTTCATCTTATGATTCTTTTTTTTTTCGGAGGGGCTCAATTAATTAGTTAAAGCAGTAAAAATCAATTTTTTTTTCAAAATAAAAGACTTTCTTAATTTATCTGTCTGTAACCAAAACTAGAAGTTCAAAATTCTTAATAAGGCAAACATATTACGAGCTTGTCTGCTTAGAAATTTGTGTAAAATATGGAAAGATGGCCGCCAAACCCATCATGCATAATTTGAAAAAAATTAATTTTCAGAAACACGTTATGATGTATTTAGTAAAGGAGAAAAGGCTTTCTATCAACGCATACTTAGGTACTCGACTTACGTATGGTAAATTTTTAATAAAAAATGTTAAATAAGTACCATAATATAAGCTTGAAAATTTGATATCACATTATTTTTTAGCCACAACTTTCACCTTTTTTCTTTTCTTTTCTCTTTTTTTTTTTTTTTTTTTTTTTTTTGCTTGGCTTTTTTTTTTTACTTTGAAAAGTTGTTTTTTAGTAGATATCAGTTCTTTTTTTTAAACAGATTATATATAATTGAAATAATTCTACTCGCTAAAATTAGTCCTTGTATAGCCTTTATAAGCAGGGAACAAACACAATAGTATACATTTTGTTTACCTATCATTCATTTTTTAGAGTAATTAATAATTTAAAAGTAATGAAAGTCAATTTCTTCTTTCAAAGTATTAGTCTTTCTCAATTTATATCTCCTTAAAATTTTCTATGAAGGATGAAAATTTAGTAAAATCAAATATAGTCAAAATCAAATATATATTTACAGTTAGTCTGTCAGTTAATTGTTTGTTCTAACTTTTTTTTGCTGACGATTTTGCAAAATAAATTTACCTTTACAAATACCTACGGATAATCCGAGAATGAAGCCCCGCAGGCATCTAAAGAATCGAAGATCTGCCTAAAGAAGTAAATCAACAATTCTAGACATGATGATGAAACATTTTTGATAAAAAAATCTAAAAATTTAAAGATATAAACTGTACATATAACTTCATCTTCATTTAGATCGCGTTATAGAGAAGAAAGAATAAATATGTAATTTTACTCAAGTCTGTTTATCCATACCTATTTGCATAAATGTGAGAATATAATTTAGTATAAAAATTCCCGTAAATTGATTATCTTTAATAGTCTATTATTAAAGCCGCATAAACATTAGAATTAAATTTTTTCCAGTTAAAAATTGCCTGAAATCTATAGTTTTATCGTTCGTCAAATCTGTTTTATGTCTTTTTTTTAATACCCAGACACCTTTTCTAAACTCTGACAAAAGATCTCAGAAATACTGAAGTTATCCAAATACTTATATCTTTCTATCGTATTTCTTTTTTGGAGGGGGGGATGAGGGGAGGAAGAGCGCTTACGAACTTCGTTTTGTTCTTAGAATTCTGAATTAATCATTGAAAAGATCTACCTACATAAGTCTTGTTGCAGAATTTTCATTAGCTAAGAGTTGCATCAACTTATACATCATGTGAATATATTAAATTACTTTTGTTAAATACTACATGGGAGCCATTGATATTTTCAGAGCATTTGCCTACATTTTAAACTTAAGTCATTTACAACTATTCATTAATTTTCTATACGAATTAAAGAAGTCGTTGTTTCCATGGCAACTGTACCTTTCACTATTGCTTGTTTGTTTGTTTTATTGAACACATATATATCAGATCACGTGGGGATCACGGCGGGATTCGAACCCGCCCCCACCTACGCTCTCAAGCGATTAGCGGCGTGGTGTCTTATCCACTCAGCCACGGTGGTCCACTATTGCTTTCTCTAATACCCAGATACTCAAATTTAACCAGCTTCGCTTAGAATCATGCTCATAACAGAGTACATTTATATGTAAGAGTGGTGACATATGCACAGGTCGTGTACTTATATTCAAGTTTTTATCCAAAGTACAGTAACTCAGTTTTCAGTAATAGACGTGGAAGATTTCGATTAAACTAACCAGAAAAGTTAAAAAAACATTGGCTTTCTGATTTGATTTTATTCAAAATCGTCTTAACCAACCAAAGTTAATGTCCGGGATCCAGATTAATTTTTCTCTGTTAGTAAAATTAGATTGACCAATTGCCTCCATCCTTGCAGGCTTTTCGGTGTTTACTGCAAACATAAAAAAGTTTTCAAAAATGCAGGCTTCTGATTGATCAATCTCATCTCGCTAATAGCGTAAAATCTATCTTGATCCGGCCTATTCAACGCCCTTTAAATATTCGAGAAAGTCTTGACACGCGTCATAGTCCAAGAGCTGTTAAACATTTTAGGGAAGGTATTTGAGGCACCCTGAAAATTTGCGCAACACTTCTTTTGTAATGGCTGAATACACAATCAAATGTCTGGCTGAAGGATCGTGGCCCAAAAACTGTGCCAGACACGTGTCAAGTGCCATTTTTTGACTACCCAAAAAAAGATATTTGAGGCACGCTGAGATTGAGACAGAATAATATTTATACTTAGAAAAAAATATTTTGAAAACGACAGACACTTTAGTCGGCCCAAAAACTGTGCCAGACACGTGTCAAGTGTCATTTTTTGACTACCCAAAAAAGGGATTTGAGGCACGCTGAGATTGAGGCAGAATAATATTTATGCTTAGAAAAAAATATTTTGAAAATGACCGACACTTTAGTCGGCACAAAAAAGGTCCAGACACGTGTCAAGTGCCAAATGGCACTTGACACGTGTCTGGCACAGTTTTTGGGCCACGATCCTTCAGCCAGACATTCGATTTTGTATTCAGGCATTACAAAAGAAGTGTTGCACAAATTTTCAGGGTGCCTCAAATACCTACTCAAAAATGTTCAACAGCTCTCCTACTATCAGGAAAATATCACACAAAGCAGGTAAAACAAAGAAGAAAAATCATTCATTGGCTCGTTCATATCCACGAGCCAATGAATGATTTTGTTCCTTTGCTTTGCCTGCTTTGTGTGATGTTTTCGTGACGCGTGTCAAGACTTTCTCAAATATCTAGGGGGCGTTGGTTTATTTCACCATCATGAAGCTATGAAAGGAGAGGAGCAGACATGTCATTCCTCCCGTGTGAAAAACTACATAAAAAAAAACGAGTTCTTTCCCCCTCTTCTGCCCTTTTCTCTCTTGGTTTTGACCGGTAGCAGCCCATTTAGCAGTCTCCAGTGCAATATCCCGCTATATATGGCGGACGCAAGGGGGAGGGTTTTCGCGTGACCAATGACATAATAGGCCAGTTCATGACGTTTAAAAGTCACACTGAGTTGGATCATCTTTACACGATGATTAGTACAAAGCGGTGCGCCGATTTTTTTTGTGTCCATTGCCGTGTACAGATAATCAACTCCGTGTGACGTGATGAGCTGGCCACACTTTAGGAATAGCCTCGAGGCTAACGAGAAAGACAGGCTACCGCGGTAGGTCCGATTCTTCTTTTTTTACAGACCGCTGGAGTCACGTGATGCTCTTTTCGCACACCTTCATTGCTGCATTCGAGCATCACGTGACTCCAGCGGTCTGTAAAAAAAGAAAAATTGGACCCACCGCGGTAGCCTGTCTTTTTTCGTTAGCCTCGAACAGCCTAAAATGACGTCATCTATATCTACTTCGAGGCAAACGAAAAAGACAGGTTACCGCGGTGCTACAGCGTCTAGAATATATAGTGTGGAAATCCCATCAGTCGATTACAGCGATATCTGCAGGATATTTCCCAAAACTCCAAGACAATTTTGTCTAGACGCTGTAACATTTTTTTTTTTTTTTTTTTTTTTTTTTTTTTTTTACGTTTTATTAACATACATCTGACCTGTGTGCTTGGCGTCAAACCCGCTGTAATAATACGATGTTTACTTTGAAATTTGAAAATATATCGCAGATGTCGCTGCGATCATCTCCCTGGATTTCAGCGTCAGTGCACATTTAAGGGATACACTTTTTAGCGATTCTTGGATAACAAATTTCCACATTATGTATTCTAGACGCTGTAGCGGTGCATTACACATGTCTCTTTCTTCTTTAAAAAATATCCTGCAGATGTCGATGCAAATGATTGTTTGGAATTCGACATCTTTGTACATTTAAGGGATTCAATACTTCAGCGCTTTTTTAAGTATTGCTGGGATAGTCGATTTCTACAACATATAATCTAGACGCTATAACGGAGCTATAGTTTCTAGAAGATATAGTTTAAAAATCGGCTTATTAAAAAGGTGCTAAAAAATTGTATCCCATAAATGTTGAACGAGGCTGAACGACGAATGTCGATTACAGCGACATATGGTAATTCCAACGTAACTGTTTCAAAAGAAAACGTTTCGCTCAGAGAAGATCTAGAAAATGTTGCTCCTATCGACATTTGTCATTCAGTATTTTTCAATATTTATGGGATTCAATTTTTAGCACTTTTTAAAGCATTACTGGAATAGCCAGTTTCCACACTATGACCGTGATCTAGGTAGATTTTTCTCTGTTATCCTAACGAGATTGACCAATCAGAAGCCAGAATTTTTGCTAATTTTTCACTGTTTGCAAAAATGTACCTGGATCCCGGCCTATATTTCTAGACGCTATAACTGAGCTCAGGAATAGTACAGAAAGCAAACTCCGTATTTTGATACATTAAGGCTGGGATCTAATGGAGGATATTCATCTACATTTTGATCACGTGATCAAGGTACAAACTTCTAGCGTAAAGAAGGGAAGGCTCCGTAGACGTGTAATATAAATCCCCGCTAGCTAATGAAACAGTTCATGAGGAAAAGCAGTAGTATCTTCTCTTTTTATCAGTTCAAAGTTTCTTGGGTAAATTACCGGTATCACGTGACTTTTTCAGCCTCGAACCCAGATTTGGAATATCCTCCATTAGGAACAAGTGTGTCTCTATAACGAAGTAGCGACATACGGCCAATAAATGTTTATTGGCAAAAGTGATAAAAACAAATCGTTAAAGTTCTTTGCGAGCATGCCGTTATCGTCAGGCTAATGCATGTTGAATTATTTCCATAGTCTAATAGAGATCGTCCATGCGCGTATCTCCTAATGGAGGATATTCCAAATATGGGTGCGAGGCTGAAAAAGTCACGTGGTACCGGTAATTTACCCAAAGAATTTTTAACTGATAAGAAGGGAAACAGGAAACTACACTGTAAAAAATATCGTGAAAAATTACCTCTGTTCTTAAAGGTTCTCTATTTTCTGACCAATGAGAACGCTACATAAACGCCTATGACGAGTTTTCATTGGTCAGAATACAGATAGCCTTTAAAAACAGAGGTAATTTTTCACGATATTTTTAACAGTGTACTACTGCTTTCTCCCATGAACTGTTTCATTGGCTAGCGGGGATTTATATTACGCAGACAGAACCTTCCCTTCTTTACGCTAGACGTTCTTGCCTTGACCATGTGATCATAACGTAGATTGAATATCTATTCAAGAAAGCGGATTGCCGTACTTTCGACAAAAACTTGAAATGAGCAAGCCTACTGTGCCTATATCACCACTCTTATGTATAAAGGCTCTCTGTTATGGTGTTGTTTCTGATACAGCGCCTAGAATACCTTGTGTGGAAATATGCTACCCAAACAGTTCTAAAAATTTGTATCCCTTAAATGTGCGACGATACTGCTAAAATTTCAAGTGTCGATCGCAGCGACATCTGCGGGATTTTCGTATTACTATTATTACATTGTATAGACTAGCAATTTCTTGCAGTTGTAGAAAATATCCTGCAGATGTCGCTGCGATCTGCATATTGCAGCAGTGTCATTGCACATTTAAGGGATACAATATTTTAGCGCTTTTTTAAGTATTACAGGATTAGCCGATTTCAACACTATATATTCTAGGCGCTATAGTTTCTGAGCGCTGTTGGTTAAATTTCGATATTTGTGTTTTAGAGTGAGCAATAGAAAAAAGTACTAAAACTATTGAAACAACAACTTCTTTAATATTGAAATGTATTATAGCAAAGGAGTTCAGAATCAATGCCTTAAATAGTTTCGAATATGCACTGTACTTATGACATCAATACCCTTCCTGGATGTGGAAATGCAAAATTGTGTTCAACATAATTGGCCGCAATCTAGATAGATTTTTCGCTGTTAGCGAAATGAGATGCATCAATCAGAAGCTTGCACTTTTGCGAACTTTTCGCTATTTGCAGCAATGCAGCCTATTGATTGGTGAATCTCGTTTCGCTAACAGCGAAAAATCTATCTGGATCCTGGCCTACACTGTTAAAAATATCGTGAAAAATTACCTCTGTTTTTAAATGCTCTCTATTTTCTGACCAATGAGAACGCTACATTAACACGTATGAAGCGTTCTCATTAGTCAGAAAATAGATAGCCTTGAAAAACAGAGGTAATTTTTCACGATATTTTTAACAGTGTAGATTTCTACAAACATTGCACTTCATCCATGGTTATTTAGTTATTTAAGCTATGAGGTATTCGCTACGGCTTTTGCCGGTATGACCTCAAATGATCTCAAAATGGCGTTATTTCCTTGGAACAACCTTCCTCCACGAGGAAAAAAGGCAGAACCTCTTCATCCATGGCACTAAAAAAATGACTCAAAACTTTCATGACATAAACCGGGATCCAGAAACAGTAAATGTTCTCAAACATGAAGGCTTCTGATTGGTCAAACTCATTTCGCTAACAGCGAAAAATCTATCTGAATCTCAGCCATAGTTTTCTTCGATGAAATCAATGCAAAAGGATAATATAAAAGAAAAGTATAAGATTTCTAAAATGTTTTGGCGGGTTTATCGCTATTTGGCATAATTTGTAAACTTTAGAATTATTTAACAGTTTTTCGATAATTAAGAATAGAAAATTTATGTTTTTAAAGCTGAATTTTATAAAAGCACGTAGATTGAGTAAATATCTGTCCAAAAATTCAATCCTTACTTTTTTCTGTCCATTATTTAAGTCTCTACCTCGATTGAAACATAAGGTGTGACGAAGAAAAGAAATCTGTCATTTTTAGTATCTCGACGTTATTTTAGAAAATCTATATCTCTGTTTATAATTAATTTATGAGGATGCATTTGATCTCAAATTGAAGATCTTCTTGATTAGGTCCTTCTGGTTTTGGTTTTATTTTTTTGCGATGTTTGGTTCTTTTGATATGGGAAATTTTACGCTGCCATGTTTGGTCGATTTAACATGGAGAAGTTGCCTTCAGTATAATAAGCAGTTACGGTGTCTTGCGTTTTATTCTTGGCGTTTGTTTGTTTGGCGAGGTTAGCATTTTTTTTTTCAGCTTGGCTTGGCAGAACGACCGTCCTGCTTGATTCCGTGGCAGCTCTATTTACGGGCATACCGTTTCAAACAGCCAAAAGTGCTGGTTCTATTTGTCCTTCACTCTATTGAGTTAGTTCTCTTTACCACTGTTTTGATAGATTTCACATCCATAGTTTTCTACAAATACAAGGAGTTCCAACCAGGGCTTCGCGGATTACAGAATATAGGGGAAAACCATATATATATCTTTTTTTTTGTTGAAAAATCTAATAGATATTTTACATTTAATATAGAGGGTGAGTCTAAACTCATGAGACAAACTTTAAGGGGAGTTAGGGGACATCACAAGGATTTAAATTGGCATAACAACCCATGGTTGGAAATGCTTTCCTGCCGCGACACAAAACACAAGAAATAAAGGACACGAACAGGGAGAGAAAACATGTTTATTATTTTTAGTGCTGCAAAAATGCCGGGACAATGCTGGAAAGTGCTGAGGAACTTGTTGCACGCATCGTGGCAACCGCTGGGGAAAGTCCGGGATACTCCCGGTATTACCCGGTCCCCTTAAGAGAATGGTCTTATTTGGTAGAAGTACCTTATTATTACTTTTAATAAGGCAGATATTACTTTTCGAAAATAGTAGTATGAATCCTGAAAATATATACTGGAAGGAAATCCTGCCAAGCGTATTCAGAGTGTTGGTCAGTGAGATCTCAAATTCTCCTTGCTAATGTTAAACGTATGGGCGTGGAATGCATTCGTATTTTTAAAATACATCATCAGGAAATTCATTTATTTAAATTCTTTTTAGGTGCGTTCGTAATTATATAAATACGTAGCACCTATAGTCGTCGAAATTTAATATATATAATCGTTGGAGAATTTTGTCGAGTCATATCAAATTTTATGAAAATCGAATCGAAACGTAAAAAGATATTAATAAAAGTTTTCTTCATTCTATTTAATCCTATCATACGTAATTAATTCAATGATAGGTAATGATTCTACTTCCTATTTAAGATCGAGTCCTATTATTTCCATATTACTGAATTTAATATATAGAATCGTAATAAATTTTGTATTCATGCATTTTTGTATAAGAGTGCAATAGCTATTGCACAAAGATCTGATTATTTATAAAACTAGCTATAGTACGAACGCACCTCATTTTCCATCTTTGATGCACAACTTCCGACTTGTTAAAATGTCTCATCAGGAAGTTCATATTTTAAACACTTTTTTTTGTGTATTTTTATCAAAGGGTTTCTCTTTCTTTTTACTTTCTTCTATCTTCAATAGAAGAAAGTATTGTAATCGAAATTTTTTTCGACTTCCGGTTTTCGACGGATTTACATGTTTTAGGGGTCAGAGATCCCAAAAAACATGTTTATAGAAAATGTCTGTCTGCCCGTGTGTCCGTGTGTCTGTGTGTCCGTCTGTCCGTGTGTCTGTCGCCATTGTACCATCAAAAAGTGTATGAAGTTATGCATAGAATTGAACCAAATTTTTATGTTAAGTTTTTGGCTATGGCAAGCAGATCCTCCCTGAATTTGGAAAAAATTCGCCGGTAGGGGGCGCTGTAACTGCGATTTTGAATATTGTACCATCAAAAAGTGTATGAAGTTATGCATAGAATTGAACCAAATTTTTATTTTAAGTTTTTGGCTATGGCAGGTAGGTCTTCCCTGAATTTGGAAATATTCGCCGGTAGGGGGCGCTGTCACAGCGATTTTTGTGCGGTTTTGAATATTGTACTATCCAAAAGTGTATGAAGTTATGCATAGAATTGAACCAAATTTTTATTTTAAGTTTTTGGCCTTTGCAGGCAGATCCTCCCTGAATTTGGAAAACATTCGCCGGTAGGGGGCGCTGTAACAGAGATTTTGAATATTGTACCATCCAAAAGTGTATGAAGTTATGCATAGAATTGAACCAAATTTTTATTTTAAGTTTTTGGATATGGCAGGTAGGTCCTCACTGAATTTGGAAAAAATTCGCCGGTAGAGGGCGCTTTAACAGCGATTTTTGTGCGATTTTGAATATTGTACCATCAAAAAGTGTATGAAGTTATGCATGGAATTGAACCAAATTTTTATTTTAAGTTTATGGCTATGACAAGCAGCACCTCCCTAAATTTGGAAAAAAATTGCCACTAGGGGGCGCTGTAATAGTGATTTTGTATATTGTACCATCAAAAAGTGTATGAAGTTATGCATAGAATTGAACCAAAGTTTTATTTTAAGTTTTTGGTCTTTGCAGGCAGATCCTACCTGAATTTGGAAAACATTCGCCGGTAGGGCGCGCTGTAACAGAGATTTTGAATATTGTACCATCCAAAAGTGTATGAAGTTATGCATAGAATTGAACCAAATTTTTATTTTAAGTTTATGGCTATGACAAGCAGCACCTCCCTAAATTTGGAAAAAAATTGCCACTAGGGGGCGCTGTAATAGTGATTTTGCATATTGTACCATCGAAAAGTGTATGAAGTTATGCATAGAATTGAACCAAATTTTTATTTTAAGTTCTTGGCTATGGCAAGCAGGTCCTTCCTTAATTTGGAAAAAAATTGCGGGTAGGGGGCGCTGTAATAGCAATTTTCGTGCCATTTTGAATATTATACCATCGAAAAGTGTATGAAGTTATGCAGTGAATTGAGCCAAATTTTTTGTGTTTCTTTTTGTTCATGGCATGAAGGTCCTCCCTGAATTTGGAAAAATTCCGCTGGAAGGGTGCGCTATAATTCTGATGTCTGTATCATTTTCTTTATTGTACAATCGAAAACTGTATAAAATATGCATACAATTGAACCAAATTTTTTGTGTATGTTTTTGGCTTTGGCCAACAGGTCCTCCTTGAATTTGGAAATATCGCGCGGTAATGGGGCTCTGTGATGGCGATTTTTGTATACTTTTCTTGATTTTTCGTAGTTCTATTGTCCATCGGCGGCTCGTGCAAAGGCGGGAACTCACTTCCTGCTAAGCCGGCTATTCACAAACATCTGATAGCAACAGAATAAGGAAAAACTATTAATTTTAACAAATATCATGATATAAATTAACTCGTTTTTAGTTCATTTAATTGACTGAAGCAGAAATTTAAGATGAAAATCAAAGTTGGTATAGTAATGAACTAATAATATTGAAGTATTAACATGTGTAACTAGTTTTTGAAATATTAAGATGTATAAGATAGAAGAAAGTTTTGGGATTGACACATCCAACTAGTTTAGTTATCAAAATATTTCTACACTGACCTCCAAAAGTTAAGGTACAGGGACTGAATGTTTTCGATTTCACACGTTTTGTCGAATATGTACAAAAATTATTGGCGAATTGTTCTTGAACTTCTGGGATGAAAAGAACATGTTTGATTTCATATTTCTTGGTGAAGATTTAGTCGGACCGACAATTAGGGGGCTAATAATAAATTTAATAATAAAATAATATTTGCGATCACCTATGTAACGGAAAATGCTGGAAATAGTTTGTCACTGCGTTAAATGACTATTTGGGTCCTGTTCAACGTTTGGGTGCATTTGTGTAAGCATAGCACTCATATTCGTGAAGATGTTACTGTGTCTGTGAAAAATGCAAAAGTTTTTTGCTGTTTCAACCACATTTAACACAACTTTCCGAAAACTTGCCAAAGAATAGTAGTAACAGTATACTGCAATTAAAACATGAATATATTGAATATTTGACGAGATATGGACACTTGTATGAAATAATTTTTAACTGCGCATGCGCGGAAGATTTCAAAATTTTTATTTCATAATTTGGTAGTCAGTATTTTGGGGCAACTTATATAAAAAGTACAGTCAAATATCGCGAAAATCACAAAGATAGGGTCGATATAGTGAGTTGCTTCCTAAAAATAGCTTTATTATAAGGGATTTTCCATAACTTTTCAATCAGCTCACTATATCTTTCTAAGTTTTCACAATATTTGGCTGGACTTTTTATAAAAGTTGCCCCAAAATACTGACTACTAAATTATAAAATAAAAAATTTGAAATCTTCCGCGCATGCGCAGTTAAAAATTATTTCATACAAGTGTCTATATCTCCTCAAATATTCAATATATTCATGTTTTAATTGCAGTATACTGTTGCTACTATTCTTTGGCAAGTTTTCGGAAAGTTGTGTTAAATTTGGTTGAAAACTCTGTATGCTATAAGCAAAAAACTTTTGAATTTTTCACTGACACAATAACATCTTCACGAATATGAGTGCTATGCTTACACAAATGCACACGAACGTTGAACAGGACTCAAATAGTCATTTAACGCAGTGGCAAACCATTTCCAGCATTTTCTGTTGCATAGCTGATCGCCAATATTATTTTATTATTAAATTTATTATTAGCCCCCTAATTGTCAGCCGGCTAAATCTTCACCAAGAAATATGAAATTAAACATGCTCTTTTCATCACAGAAGTTCAAGAATAATTCGCCAATATTTTTGTGTAGATATTCGACAAAACGCGTGCAATCGAAAGCATCCAGTCCCAGTACTTTAACTTTTGGAGGCCAGTGTAATATATATATCTAATTTCATGTGAAGTGTTAAAATCTTACTGACAAACTCAGTAGCTTTTAACACATAAAATATTAAGAAAGCATAAGTTTTAGAAATATTTTGTCAACTAAAAAAGAAAGAGGAACCCTTTAATAAAAATACACAGAAAAAAAGTGTTTAAAAATATTAATTTCTTGATCTGATATTTTGAAAATGCGAAAGCAACACACGCTCATAGGTTTAAAATTAGTGAGAGGAAGTTGAAATCTCACTGACCAACGACCTAAATTACGCTAACTATCATTTCCTTAAGGTTATAACATTTATTTATTTGAAAAAAAAAGTAGCATCATTAGAATAGCTCTTTCTTTCAGAGTTTTGGAATTTAGTTTAGTGTTTAAACAATTCTGAAATCCCATGATTAGAAATTAATCTTGGGTTTGTTTTCCTTAAAGCTGTTCTCAACTACTCTGCTCAACAAGCGCAAAACGTTTTGACACATTTACAAATTCATTTTTTAACGGAAAGATGTAAAATTGGAAAGCCTGCGGCCATGGAAGCGATTTGGAATCGAACTGTATTTTTCATTTTTTAGTCAATCAATTACCTATTGAGTAATGAGCAATTTGATCACGTGACAAACACGTTTTTCAACCTTTTTTGACTGATTTTTCTCCTTTCACGCGGAAATTTGGTTCAAAACGCGCACTTTGACACTATTTTCCGAAAGATCTATTGGGTTTGCAAAAAAACGAAAAAAACAGCTCGATGACATAGTTTCTGAACAACAACATCTGCTAGTTTCATGCATTTCCGAACAAAAATGAATTATGACGTGATATTTAAAATGATTAACACTAGAAAACAGGAATTCTGTGCTCCATGGTTTAACAGAAATTATTCGTTTACATTTTTTCAAAATAGCACGTATTTTAATTACATTTTCTTTCCGCTGTTATAAAAAATGGCAACAAAAATATATAATTACTATTTTACAACTATTTTTCCTTTAGTTTCTACAGAAATGGAGTACTTCCGCTGCCAATATTAAGAAAATGGCTTCTAAAACTAAAATAATAATAATAATATTTCAAAAATGAATGGAGATGCAGTCTTCAAACAAATTGCATTTAAAAATACTTTTTTTCCCCTATACGACGGTATAAAAATTGAAAATGTGTGAGGCTCAGAAGTTTAAAAAATTGATATTGAGTATTAAATCGTACTGTTTTGTTTTACGGCTGGCTTTTGTAAGGTAACCTTATTTTTTGGAGATGACACAAAATAAGCTGGGAGAAAGAAATAGCACAGCGTACCGGGGCTAAAAACTTATGACATAAAATTGCCCTTTTGGATTTGAGAAAAGCCTTAATCCGAAGCCGGTGCCCATTCACTACTGGCCCACTCGCAATAGGTCTTCTGACTTCCAAAACGATTCACGTGAACCAAATCACGTAATCTTGTAAGAACTAATGTTTTTCAGATACCGTGGCGCCTTCTGAGCTGTAAAAATATTTTTTTCTCCTCAGAAGAGTCAGTCATTCATCAGCGGGCCCTCACCCACATGAGGTGACGTCAGGCGAGGATTTTCTCATCTTTTTGATCCATCATCTGGAGACTCCCAGCAGTTGACAAATATTTTATTTTTATTTTCTCTCTCCTTTTCCACTCAAGCTTGCAAGAACTAAACGAATATCGCTCTTTGGCGACTGTATCAGTGGCATTTACTTCTATAATAAAATTTTTCTAAATTTCTGCGTGATGCGTAAAATTTTCAATACAAATGTAAAGCATGATATACAAGTTGGAAATTGCTCGTCAAACGTGGCAAATGAGGGGCGTTCGTACTATAACTAGTTTTATAAATATTGTTTGCACCGCATATTATACTGAATGTATATTTTAGAGCACTTCATAAGTGCATATCAATTTCATTTTGTTCGAAAGTCTGTAACATCATTAAAATGCACTTGAAATATTTTTTTCCCATTGGCCTTAATGTAACGTAAAACTTTTGACTGTCCCTGTAATTAAACTATACATCCGATATTCATAAAATTTGAAATGACTCCACAAAATTTTGCAACAATTATACATGTAAAATTTCAGACCATTCGGAAGGCTGTAACATCATTAAAATGCACTTGAATTAATTTTTCCCCATTGGCCCTAATGTAGCGGAAAACTTTTGACTGTCCCTGTAATTAAACTATACATCCGATATTCATAAAATTTGAAATGACTCCACAAAATTTTGCAACAATTATACATGTAAAATTTCAGACCATTCGGAAGGCTGTAACATCATTAAAATGCACTTGAAATAATTTTTTCCCATTGGCCGTAATGTAATGGAAAACTTTTGACTCTCCCTGTAATTAAACTATAATCCGATTTTCATAAAATTGGAAATGACAACAAAATTTTGAAACAATTATATATTTAAAACTTCAGACCATTCGGAAGGCTGTAACATCATTAAAATGCACTTGAAGTAATTTTTTCCCATTGGCCTTAATGTAACGGAAAACTTTTGACTGCCCCTGTAATTAAACTATACATCCGATATTCATAAAATTTGAAATGACTCCACAAAATTTTGCAACAATTATACATGTAAACTTTCAGACCATTCGGAAGGCTGTAACATCATTAAAATGCACTTGAAGTAATTTTTTCCCATTGGCCTTAATGTAACGGAAAACTTTTGACTGTCCCTGTCATTAAACTATACATCCGATTTTCATAAAATTTGAAATGACTCCACAAAATTTTGCAACAATTATACATGTAAACTTTCAGACCATTCGGAAGGCTGTAACATCATTAAAATGCACTTGAAGTAATTTTTTCCCATTGGCCTTAATGTAACGGAAAACTTTTGACTGTCCCTGTCATTAAACTATACATCCGATTTTCATAAAATTTGAAATAACTCGACAAAATTATGCAACAATTATATATTTTAAATTTCAAACGATTCGGTCGAGTGCTTTTTGCGCTGTTATATGCGGACGGACAGACGGACAGACAGACGGACTGAACGACGACTATAGGTGCTACGTATTTATATATTTACGAACGAACCTAAAAATGGGTTCACATTTGGATAACATAATAACACTAGATTAATTTCAACACATTTAGAATAACTGCTAAATAAATCTTATGAGATTTAAAGTTCCAAGTGGGCGAAAAATGTCCGGACTAGGGTTCGAATATGGGGTACAGACCGGGAGCCGGCAGCCCAGACAATCACCTCATCGTGTTGACGGCTGAAATGCCAGAATTAGTTAAAACTACTTTCGCATATTAAAGCGCAATCGGTCTGCCAAATCATATCTTGATGGAAAACACCTAAAAACCCGATTTTAGTGGTGGAGTCGTCGGTTTATCATTGTGTTTTCCTGCTCCTAGCCCTCCATGCTTCCATACTTTTGGGTGCAGAAAAGCACAACAGTAAACCCTACGAGTCAACCGCTAAAATCGGGTTTTCAGGTGTTTTCCACCAAGGTATATCTTGGCAGGCCGATTGCGTTTTAATATGCGAATAGAGTTTAAACTAGTTCTGGAATTTCAGCCGTGAACTCGATGTGGTGATTGTCTGTGCTGCCGGCTCCCGGTCTAATATCTTGGCTGAAGCCGCCAATCCCGGACGAATCTGGTGGATCTAATTCACCCAGCTAACCTTATTGATTATTGTATCTGGTCTGATATGTGAATTAGCTCAACAGAACTCAATTTTCTGGAGTTTCATTACTTGCGATTTATTCTGTTGAGCTGATTCAAACATCAGACCAGATGCAATAATCAATAAAGTTAGTTGGGTGAATTAGATCCACCAGATTCGTCCGGGATAGCTCAGATGGTAGAGCATTGGCGGCTTCAGCCAAGAGATCTCTGGCTCGAATCCTGGTCCGAACATTTTTCGCCTAGTTGGAAATTTATATCTCATAAAATAATAACAATTTATTTTTCTGTAAATTATACTTTTCGAATTTTAAAAACTTTAAAATTTTCAGCGCTTTAGATGCAATATAAAATAAGTGAATAAAAGAAGCGATAAGGATAAAGAAATGAATAAATGGACCGAACGCAAGCGATAACTTCAGCTCATTATAGCATTCCATTATATTTAAATGGCCATTTTAAAACAAGATGGTGTGTGGAGCTGGCTAATGGACCCGTTTGAGACCTTGTTATGTTCTGTACACATGCTTAGTCACATCCAAATATGTTAATAAATACGCGTACTATCGCATGACAAAAATCAGATTGTTTCAAAATGTCAGACACCCTATAAATTCAAACTGCTATATTTCAGTCATTTTTTAAGATAAAGACGAAACAAAAAATGCTCCAAAATCCTTGTATCACGGTCAAACGCTTGAGAATTTTATTTTTTTTCAATTTCTAATTTTTTGAATACCGTAAACCGTGACAACTTTGCAACTTTTTTTGTTTTCCTACTCATCTTTTGCTTATCCATAATATTCAATAATGGTTCAAAATCGTCTTAAACCATTAGTCTTGAACTCTAGCTTGAATATGTGGTAATTTGGTAACTTGAGTAAGCCTTTCTATCTTTTTTGCGCGTATAACCGTGTTGGCAAAGTTAAATCGGAAACGGGGACAACTTTGCCAACTGTCTAAAAACCAGTGAAAAACAACAAAAAACACAGGAAAATTCAGTTTTAAATTTCAAATAATGTATTTAAATCGTGCCATATACATTTCAATAAAAAGAAATGAAATAAAAAAGCAGTTAGAAAAAAAATCGAACACTCTTGTCAGAAAACGGTAATTTTCCTCTAGTTTCTATATAAGGAGGTTCAACAGTGTATACAACACGATTGATACTACGTTGATGGGACTCCACCCATTGTCTTTCGTTCTAAGGTATGACACCTCAAACACTCCATGTCCATAATGGGTCGTTCCACGTAAAATGAGCAAAAATTTAAAAAAAGTCGTGGCCACATAGTAACCGATTTTAATAAAATTTGATACACAGGTTCAATTCATATTAAAATAGAGCACTGCAAAATATCGTCACAAAAAAAATAAATTATTTTAGCAGTTTTGAACATTTAAAAAACTTGTGATAAAGAATGGCATGTGTGCAAACGTCCAAAGTAGCAAGTTTGAAGTTCTGTAACTTGAAAACTATATAACAGAAATGAATTTTTTTTATATAATATTGTAATCTCTGAAAAATTACCTTCCTATTTATCGAATAACTAGCAGATCTACCCGGCTTCGCTCGTGTCAATAATAATGATCCACCCGGGTAAAATACATTAAAATGAAATAATACGGCAGTGACAATAACTGAGATTGGTGCATTACCGTCCACGAATCGTTAAAAGACCGATAAGAAATATATAAGTAAAATAGTTTTAATTGCGTCTACTATTAACTATACCATAATAATGTATATTCCAAACAAATGTCATAACATATATTAAAGTACAATTATTTGCTTAAAAAGCGTCATTTAAATAATAAAAAACATTAAAAATATTAAAAGTTTACATGTTTCATTGAGTCATCTTCAGAATATATATATATATATATAAAACTACAAACACAATGCCAATTGTGACATTATACTTGATGATGGCAGTGACCTAACCCATAAATTTTGCCTTTACTAAAACTTTTTTAACTTATGATCATCATACAATTTCGTTTTTCACACTATCGAATAGAAAAAGCTTCTGTCAAATGAAATTTATTTGAAAATTGTATCTCAATTTTTTCATGTGAATGGATTTTAAAGTAATTTTCAATCATGGATATTTTTGATTTGCATGCAGCCAGGGATAAGATTTCCGCATTTTTTCACACCAGTATTTTGTTAGAGTAAATGATATTTCATTTAATCCGGACACTCTCTTTATTTAACAGAACAACATTTTCTTTAAGAATATACCGGTGTGCAAAAACGTGGAAATCTCATCTTTACATGCAGCCCAATTACGAAAGATATACCTGTTTGCTCTTAATTCAATATTATAAAGTAAAGACATTGATGAACTATGAGTAACTCTAGCATCATATTATTGGTGGCAATAACATAACCCAACCATAAATTTAACTTTTACTGCAATTTGACCTTTAAACATCACACATTTAATTATTCCAAAATCTAATAGAATAAGAGTACTTTCAGTAATTTTTTTTGAAAAGCTTATCTCAATTTACGGATTGTTTATCCATTTTAAATTAATTTTCAATCACGGATATATTTTTAAATATACCTGTAACCCAATTCAGAAAGATATATCCGTTTGCTATTAATGCAATATTATGAAGAAAAGACATATCTATGAGTAACGCCTAGCACCATATTGTTGGTGGCAACAACCTAACCGTGCCATAAATTACGCTTTTACTGCAATTTGATCTCTAAACATCATGCATCCCATTATTTCAACGTCTAACAAAAAAGTCTGTCAGTCATGAAATTTTGTTTAAAAAAGAAAAAAAGCTTACCCTAAAAAATAGTAGCTATAATTTCTATTTAATATAAATCGCACAAAAATCGTATTTTATGTAACCGTATTCGATACAAATCGTAGAATGTTATCACTGCATTTCAGGTATTAAAACATTTATCTAAATGATATAATTAAAGATTACAAAGAAATAGGGAATAAATTGTAGCATCCAGTTTTTAGAGACAGTTTGAAATTATATTGATGACATTGATGTCATATCTAGCAAACGATTTTTTTTTACTATTATCATTTTCCTTATTTGATTCTTGATATTGAAACGACTTCATTAAAATAGATTTTTTAACATTCAACTAAAGTACTTCTAAGGTCATTTTAAAACATGCTTAGTTAAAGTTTTTACATAAATATATGAAAAATGTGCATTTTCTGATTAGAATGACGTCGATTTCAAAAATGTGAAAATATAGCAGTCGAGTCTGAATTTTTATTGGCTAATAAAACAAAGTACTCGAGCTATCAATTTTTTTTTAAATTATTGAGCAGTTTTTTAGATGTGTGGCAACAGGAAAGAAGCTATTGAATTTGAAAATTTAAAATGAGATATTTCTATAATGTTAAATTATGAAAGATGATAGAAAAAAGGGATAAATATTGGTCTGATGATTTTTTAAAGGTGATAGGGATCTATTCCACGTTCTAAAGCCTATGTACAGCAAGTTTCGTGCAAATCGGTCAAAAATTAAAGATTTGTATAAAGGACATACACACAGAGAACGGCTTTTATATATATAGATAATAATCTGGTAACACAATGATTAATCTTTAATTGGTTGTAAAAATTGAAAATTTGTGAATTTTGAGAAAATTAGAAACGTTATAAAAATCAAAGGAATTCACAAACATCTGTGAAATTGATGCCTGATGTAGTATTACATATGAAGATCAAATTACCCAAGTTTGAAAGTTGCCATTTATTTCCTTCATCTTAAAAAAAAAAAAAATACAAAATCATAAATTTTCCTCTTACGTATGAGCAAAAATATAAGGAAAAAGGAAAGGTCCGACATTAACAATTGTCCGACATTGCACAGGCATAAAGATCAATAAGTCCATGATATGCTCAAATAAAAAATTCAAGATTGTCTTTTGATTCCTAACATAGCAAAAATGGGTTCAAAAGGTAATATCTGTTACATTCCATGAACTATTCCTCCCTTGAAACCGAGCTCATTTCTTAAAATATTGCACGATTTCAAGGTGAAAAAAAAAGAGTGCTGCCATCTGTTTTTTGTATCTGGATTTAGGATTAATGTGTAATTTTTTGTTGAACTGAATCATTTTTTCTACTTTAATTAAAAATATTCTTGTGGCAAAAATAAATTGAAAGCAAGAATAAAAGTTTCTATATTTAAAATATACACTTTCATCTATAATGTCAAATAATTTAAAAGTTTTAAAAAGCTTTTCTTCACTTTCAAAGAAGTGATAGAAATGTTGCATTTTATCCTCAACATTGTTTACTATTTATTTTTGTTCTCCTTAAGGAATAAAAAGGCAAGAATGAAATTTTCGATATTTAAAATATATACTTTTAGCTATAACGTCAAGTAATTTTAAACTTGTAAGAGCGGACCTTCATGTTTAAATGAGCAATAGGAATATTGCATTTTTGCCTCAAACATTTTCAAAAATAATTTTTTTTTCTCATTACGGAATAAAAATCCAATTACTAACTTACGCCAATCTGTTACTTATTTTTACTTCGTAATTATAAATAATTTTTAATATAGTCTTTCCTTTTTTAAGTTTAATAAGGCTAATTAAAATGTAATGTGAATGCTTGTTGACAAAATCTCGATTTTTCATCCGCTTTTAATGTAAATTTTAATACTTAAATAAACAATCCTGAAATCTATTATTTTACATTTATTCATAAATAGATATGATCTACTTATATACTGATTTTCATTAAAATCTGCGACATGTCTGCCACAGCTGAATTGCACATTTTGTATGGAATGACCCTAATAATAAGTGATTTTTGCAGCATAATGTTTCACATTTTTTTCCTCCAAGAATTTAATGATCACAAACATGCTAAACATCAATTTTGTAAAGTTCTTATCACCTTCAGCTAACTTGATATCATCAGTCATTAATGCAGAAATGTCCTCCACTAACACTTCACTGAGTTTTTCAAGTTGCTAGTGTTCTGCATCTTGTTCCGGTTATGCTATGTCCTGGTTATGCTCCGATTTTGATTCAAATGTGTTATGCAAAGAAAACGCGCAAAAAAATTAAATAATAATAATTGAAAATCTCCTATTTGAAGGAAAAGTACTAAAAAATCTAGCGAAATGACAAAATTTTGGGTTGGCAAAATTGTCCCACTTTTCACAAAATTCCTGTTGCAACTTTGCCAACTAATATTAAGAGTCATAAAAATAACATTAGATCAAGTTCCAAAAGTGATTCCGAAAGGTTATTATATACTCTATCAGCAAAATTGGCAGATTTTACTTACATTTGGATCAAAAAGGCAAAACGGAACACCTTTTTAGACGTCCAAAATTGCCTGTTTTGCAGTTACAAAATATTTTCACTGATAACGGCCGTAAAAAAAAGCTGATATGGCAAAAGACGAGCTTAAATAATGTCATACAATGTCTTCTTAGTGAAATAAAAAGACTAGCACCTGTTTTAATTGTAACTGGAGCTTCCCAGAGAGCCAAAAAACATTTTTTTCAAAATGTGGCAAAGTTGTCCCGTGTGGCAAAGTTGTTCCTAGACGGTGCCGCTCTTAAAATTTTAAAACTAAAAATTTTTAAACTTCTTTTAATTGCTGAAAAATGCAAGATTAAAACTTTAAAAAGAGTAAAAGCAGTTTTATGTGACTGTTTACACGTATCAACTCTACCCGCGTCATTTTCAAAACAAATTAATAAAAATATTCCAAAATTGCACGATCTATGATGTCATGAGTTAAAAAGCCATGCTTAATTGAATTTTTCACGTACTCGTTCGGATTTACGCACGTTATTACTATTTTTTTTTTTACCTGTATGTTGTAAGGCGCTAATTCATTATAAGGTAAGCTGGGGGTAACTGGATCCACAAGGTAACTGGGCCATAGGATATTTTATAAAAAACCATTGATGTTTTTTAAGTTTTAGCTTTTGTCAACGTAGCATTTGTCCCCCATCTCTACTCCTTAAAACAACGTGTGACAACTCAATCATAACTCTGATTTTGCTGTGATAGGTTGCCGAAAATTTAGGTTTCTTTTTTTAAAAACAGCCTCCATTTGGTCGAACTTCCTCGGCTTTTTATTAAAATACGGTAAGTACTTTTATTAAACAATCTTTTTATTTAAAGATTGGACACATAAATACATTAATATTATTAGGTATCTATACATATTTACTTCATATTTCAAATTTAAGGCGGGTGTTCCAGTTACCCCATAAATTTTTCAAGAATGGGATAACTAGGACATGTATCAGGGGTAACTGGACCATATGGGATCCAACTACCCCAACAGCTATAAATACCTTTTTGAGTTTCTCTTACTACGGGAAATTAATTTCTCCATTTTTTTTTTTTTTTTGCTTGCAATAAAGAAAATTGCATAATACCTTATTAAGATTACATAATAAAATTTTAAAAAAGCATGTTGGGGGTATCAAACCAAATTTCTTAAGTGTGATAGCTATAGCTCGAAATTTTGCGATACAGATGAAGAGGCGTACATGAGGCAAAGTGAGATTATTAGAAAATTATCGAAACGAATAAAAAATAGTTCTGTTCGATATAAAAATATGGTTACATTCTCCACAGGTTTATTGGACATATATCGAACTTCCATTGTGATAAATAAAAAAGAGAATGAGATACTTAAGTACTTAGTAGCCGTTTGTTCATATATTTATCTTGTTATTTTTCCCTTAAAATATCCATGTAACTTTTATACTTATTACCTAAGCACTTACTTAATTTTTATGTTTTTTGTATAACTAAATCTAATATTTTCACTTTTAGTGCTTTTTTTTAGACACACTGACAGGAAAGATTTCCCTTATAACGCCCTTTAGTTGGTGTATCATGTACATGATCTGCCTGGTTTAAATTGTTTTTAGTTGTTTACACTTTTTCAAACAGGACCTGATACCCAATATTTAAAAAAAAAAAAAAAAAAAAAAAAAAAACGCGTGTGGAACATAGACCGTCCTATTTTTATCCAGGTTTATTACAGTAAGTCCCAATGTAGTGAATGTTTATGACTTTTAGAATTAAAATATTGGAGGGGATTTTAAAATTATTATAAAAATGCATAAGGAACAGCCATTGACAGATTCAAATAACTTTGTTTCCTACCAGAAATTTTAATTAATAAAATGTAACTTATTTTCAATAAGTACTTATTTGACATTATTTATTAAGTAAAGTTTTTGGTTTAGAACAGATTTATTTTAGCAGAGGCTTATACGCAAGTAATTAAGGTACTTTATTTTTATTTTAAGGGTACATTTTACGCAAACACCTCATGCAGACAATCAACAAATTTTGCTGATAGAGGACATTTTTAATGTTTTCTCAGCAATATATAGAGCAGATGGGATGCAGAATGATAATATATAAAACTTGTGTAAGAAAAATTGATGTATCAATGGAATATACAGATGATGCAGATTTTTTAGTGTTCTTACAACTTTAAGTAGAGAAAACGGTTGATTATGAAAATAATTATAAAAAGCACATAAAAAATTTTCTGCAATAAAGAAATTTGCACATGAATAAGATTTTTAATGTTTCCGCAGCATCACATAAAGAAGATGAATCGTCAAATCAAACCTATTATAAAAAAAAAAAAAAAAAAAAAAAAAAAAAAAATGCAGACGAGGAAGATTTTTAATTTCTCGCAGCATTTAGAGATTATGGGTTGCCAATGAAAATAATTATAAAGTCAGAATTTATAAATATAATGCCTTGTAATTCAATAACTATTAATACAATTCCGCATATTATCATATAAGGAAATTTATGCAATGATGAAATCTGCAGATGTGACAGATTTTTAATGTTCCCCAGCATTACGTAATTTGTAGATTTCATCCATACAGCAATTTTTCTTATTTAAATTTTATATTTATTTTCATTCAGCAACCAATCTTCTCTACGTAATGCAAAGAAAACATTAAAATTCAGGCTCATCTGAAGATTTCATTATTGCAGAAATTACTTTTTATAATTATTTTCATTAGCAACCCATATTGTCTACGTAATCATGGAAGAAAACATTAAAAATCTGCCTTATCTGCAGATTTTGTTAATACAAAAATTTTCTTATATTAGTTTTATAATTATTTTCATCCATGAGCCCGTCTTCTTTGTAACGCTTGGGGGGGGGGGGCATAAATATTTTATAATTATTTTCCTTAGCAACCCATATCTTCTCTACGTAGTGTTGATAAAAAAAAAGTAATGATAAGTATCATCGGCAGGTTTTACTGATATAGCAATTTTTCGTATACATGTTTTATAATTACTTTCATTGAGCAATCCATGTTCGATACGTAATTCTAAGAAAACATTAAAAATCTGCCTTATCTGCAGATGGTATTGATATTTCTGCATTGTGTGTGCGGAAAAAACCGATTAAAATTAACCTTAGAAAACCACTCGGATTAATGACATCTGCCAATAAGACAGTATTCTTAGTATAAGACGGTATTTTTATAAGCATTTTAAGTTCTTCCTCCTATTTTTTATACGAAATGTATGCTTAAACCTTCACTACCTCGGAAATATTGGCATAAACTTTGATGAATCTAGGATATTTGGACAAACACGTGGTCATAGGTAGTCATTTTGGTTCATTTTCTAATAAGCCTAAATCTGTATATGCTCATTGCAATGAGTCTGAAAAAACATCATGCTGATTGAGAAATTAAATGGATAATTTCTAATTAGCCTAACTCTCTACGGGCTTTTTGCTATAAGCCTGAAAATACATCAGGCTGATTGTGAAACAAATGATCATTTTCCAACTAACCTAAAGCTGCTTAGGCTCTTTGTAATAAGCCTGAAAAATATCAGGCCGATTGAGAAAAGGAAGGTGATTCTCCAATTAACCGGCCTCTTTGCAAAGAGCCGGATTTCGCAATTAGCCTACGACGTATACATACCAAAATATAAAATTAAATAAATAAAAAAGTGAAATGATGATATGGATGATTCATTAATTAATGTTTCATATAAATAAATGTACAATATTATATACCAAAAATAAACAAAAAAAAAATTAAAAATACAAAGTATATAATTTTTTTTAAATAGGTTGGCTGGGTGGGTAGATTTTAAATTATGGAGGAGGGAGGAGTTGTCTGGATAATTTATACGCAAATGTTGATTTAATATATATATATTAAAAAAGGGAATGGTATAAGCATAAAAAAGGAATGGTTCGTAATTTTGTAGTTTCTGTGTTTATTGTGGTCCTCATGAGGTTTGTTGTCCTTAGCACAGTATTGAAATATTTATATTATATTGAAATAAATTTAAGTCACTTTTACTGATTTACTTCAATATATATCGATTTATAATGGTGGACGTTATTATAGTTTGATATTTGTAATTATCAGTGTGAAGAAATGTTGTAATTTGTTTATATATACCCCCCCCCCCCATTTTGTAAAGTACATTTAAAATTTAAAACATTAAATTTATTATGTGCATAATAAAAACATACTTTTATATCATAATTGTAACTTAATTGAAATTATTATAATTTACTTAATATTTAATAAAATAATTTAAAATAATTATAAACACTATAATATAGATGCTAAGTGATTAATATCGATATTTAGTTGTACTTTTTTAGTATGATATTGTTGTGTTTTAAGATGATTTGATCGTTTCTAATATTAGAAACAGTTTAAATATGCAATTGTTCTACAGTTATATCTGGTATTTACATTATTTACAATAGATGGCACCACTATAAATTATTTTATTTCAAGGTGATTGTGTTCTTTTAATTTTATGAAGTTCCGCTAGATGGCAGCATTAAATAATTATTTATTTAGTTCTAAATAATATTGCTGCCATATTATTCTATATTTTAATATTTCTCTGAGTTATTACCCGTATAATTTTAAATAATTTAATTCTTTATATACTTTTGTAATAATTTATTCCAGGATCCTTTAAATGCATATAATAATTTTTATTATGAAGACTATATATGTCAAATATAATTATAATATTTATTAGAAGTTGTATATTTTCTGCACACTGTGATGTTTTGCAACCGTAAGAATTCGATTTTAACTGTTCCATTAATAATAATTTGCTGTATTAATTTTGATACTAGTTCGAGTTGTTATAAGGTCATTGCAATTCTCTTGCTGGGTATATCTTTAAATTTAAATATTTCTATATATTCATATTGTTCATTATTACGGATATTGTATTAATTCATTTTTTTAAATTCAATTTATCTATCATGGTAAATTTATGTTTTTTGGTATGTGGTCGATTGGGTACATATGGAATCTAATTTTTAGCTTAATGCTGGATTCTATTACAGAAATCGACTATGCTTTTGCTTATATTGGTATTTCATGTACCCTTGAAAAAGTGAAATGCTATATAAGCTTCCGGCTACATCCTTCCATTTGATCTATTATTTGTTTACAATATGTCTTTTAATGGTTCAACATTATTTTGCTGGTTTTTGTTTCTTATGTCTTTAATAGATTATTTTTTCAAAATTTGGTGGTTTTTCGTAAGTTTATATGGATTACTCGTATGCAATGTGCTTGTCAATTAGTGGATTTTGCTTGATTTGTATTACTTGTATAGGGTTCCATCTGTATTTTGTATCATGTTACAGTTATGATTAGATGCTAAATTTATTAATTTATTGATTTAATTATCGTAATGGAATAGATGATGATTTATAATTATATTATGGTTATATATATATATATATCAACATTTGAACGGAGGGTAGTTTTGATCATGATTGAGCATACTATACCAAAATTTTCCTGAATTGCTTTCTTCCGGACGGCGTCAATTGCTAACTTTTTTATTTTCTGTAATGAAAGTTACCTAAAAGGAAGAAGTTGTCGACAAAATCTTGTCAATATAAAAGTTGTAGATAATATTAGAAGATTTATAATAAATTTAAGCGAATTTGATATCTTATGAATTGACGAAGTTATGATTTATTTTATTTTTACCCCCCCCCCCCCTTTTTGTTGTTGTAAGAGTTGGTCCTATCAAAAACTTGTCAATATAAAAGTTGTAGATAAAATTAAGAAGTTTTATAATAAATTTAAGTGGATTTGATATATTGTGAATTGACGAAGTTATGAATTTTTTTCTTCTTAAAACTCTATTTCTTTCGCCCCTTGAGCCCATTTTTAATGATATTAAAAATCTGTTATACATAAATTTTTGGCCCTTTTCCTAGAAGTAATAATAACTTTAAATTGATTTGATATGTATTATAATTAAGAAGTTATGGGTTTTTTTCTGTTTCCGCAAAACCCCTGCCTACTCCCACCCCCTTGGTCCGATTTTGTCCATTAACGAACTTGACCGACATTTTCTGCCCCTTTTCTGTATCAGTTTGGAAGAGATTTGTGCAGAATTTTGGAAGTTATCGTGTCCATAAAAAAATGACGTATACATTTATAAAGTTTTGAACTGCGGGTCGTTTTGGGTTCTAGGGGTCATGATAGATGTAGATCTGCAAAATTTTCTCAGAAATTCCAACATAAGGGAGAATGTAATAGGTAGTATTTCTTAGGAAATCTACCTAAAAAGAGAGATAGAGAGAGGAGAAAAGAAAAAAGATTTTGGCATGTGAATAAAACACAGAAAAAAAATGAGCTTCCATTATTCTTTTTTTTAAATGTTTTACAAATTCATGTAACAAAGAGGTATTAAACTAAAAGACTCCTTTGAAATGAGTTCCATTTTTTATTTTTTTTTTAAACTTCTCATATTACTTACTCTAATTGACGAGACAAATTTCTCTTCTTCCGTGTTTTAAAGATAGTAATGTTCCGCTTTTTAATACAAGTCTTTCTCGTTGGCGGTAATTTGGCGACGATGACATTTTCTTTAAGAAAACACAAGGCAACCACTTTTCATGGCTTTCGTTTTTGTATCGCTTTCGAAATTACATCACTCGAAGTGGGGTTGTTTTCAGGTTCAAAACTGCCGGTAAAAAAATCCTGCCTCATTCAAAGAATCCAGTAAAACAAAAGTGTTTTGGTAGCGAATCAGGAAGAAGAAAATGTATTTTTCGAAACTTCGCTCTATTGTGAAACAGAATCATTTTTCAAGGTGTTTCCGGCAGATCAACAAGTGTTAATAAGTGATGACAAATGAATCAAATTTCATAATAATACTGTAATGAAGATATTAGAAAAAGTGAAAAGTGAGCCGTGTTTGAGTTTTATTGCGTAATATTTATGAAATCTTCCTCACCAATGCTGAATTTCAGCTTTTATTTATTATGTATCCGTCAATATATTTACGTTACCACTGTGATATGATATTGTCATTATTGAAATCTAGCTGAATCTCCACATACAACGTAGATAGAATTAACGTTCCACTTTATTATTGATATTTTAAAACCGCATAAACAGCCTAAAATGTATATAGCTTGCTTTGTGTTCGCAATTTGTGTAGTTCTTCTGGTACCTAGTTCTCTAAGTGTTCCTCGGAACAGGACAGCAAGGACTGGTCGGAGGTCCACGCGGAATGTCAAGGATGGTACCGTGAGATTAGTTGGAGGTAAAACGCCCAGGGAAGGCAATGTAGAAATTTACCATTTGGGACAATGGGGATCCATTTGCGACGATGAATGGGATCTCAGAGAAGCCAACATTGTCTGCAGGATTTTAGGATTTCCAAACGCAACAAGGGCGACTCACAACTCTGAGTATGGAAGAGGAAGACGTAAGTATCGCATTTAAATCAACATAATTTCTCTCTATGATCCCCGTGGCCAGTAGCGCCAACATTTGAAAAATATTGGATGGGCTCAAAAATTTTTTAGTAGAGGAGTGTAGTACACAGTGAGACGAAAATTATTATTACTTAACAAATGACAACGATTTTTATTCTTTTGAAAAAAAATTTGATACAACTTTAAGCTACACAAATACGCTACACATTAATGTATAAATGGTTTTTAAAAAGTTATTTATAAAAGCACAGAAGCAGCATAAAGCAGTATCGAAAATTGTCTCACTGTGTACCACTTGTGGTACGCAGTGAGACAATGTATATATTTTCATAAATCATATATTTTTATGCTATATCAATAATTTTCTGCAGTTTATGACTTCTAATTAATATTTCTAGATTAAATTTTTTTTTTTAAATATGAGCCTCGGTTGTACAATGGCAGACATTGGGCTACCTTCATGCAAACTTTCAGCCTCTTACGTTTAGTAGATTTCACTAACCATCGCACGCCCCCACAAACACAGAGATAGAGAGAGAGAGAGAGAAAACCCCTTCTTTTAATAATAAATAACTTTTTTTACGTCAGAACCGCATAGTAGATACACAATGAGGCACGTCTCACTGTGTACCACAACTGTGTGTCTCACTGTGTACTTTCGTTACGTTGTATCATCAGTTTCATAGCTTTGAATGCTTATGTCGTTTTGTCGACATAGTCCATCATTAAATATAGCTAGGTTTGGTTAAGTAAATATATGCCATAATGAAATAAATAAAGTTTAAAATGGACGTTATGTAACTTTAACCCCTGTAAAATAATTACTTACTATTTTGTTGGACGAGTAACCGAAGTTTACGAAACTACATCCACGTGTTGCATAAGATGAAGTGGTTCAGTGTGTGTTCCAGCTAGGAGAAAAAGTTATAACTATATGTCAAAATGGCTGCTATCTCACTGTGTACCATGTTTCACTGTGTACTCCCCTACCCTATAATAATACAGGCATCCCCCGACTTACGTAAGTAATGCGTTCCGTAAAGTTTTACGTAACTTGAATTTTACGTAAGTCGAATTTGTAAGTTGCTTAGGTAACATTTTGTAAGAAACTGCAATATTTATTATTTATATAAATATATATATATATATAATTTATATATGTAATTTACACCGTGATATTTTATAAATAAAGCATCATGCGACAGTATTTACTCGTACATAAACTATAAAAGTATGAAAAAATATAAAAACAAACTGAAAGAACACTTTTCAAATATCTTGTGGAATACGGGATTTACGAATCTAACATTGATGAATGATTTATAACAATTTTCGATCTACATCAAACGACTATAAAAATAAGAAATAATTAAAGAGGGCTAATTTAACCTATTCTCCACGAATTTCTGATGGTAAGACATATGAATAGCACAAAATAAAATAATCCTTGATAAACGCAAAATGTATTTATTATGAGTTAGATGACTACCTTGAACTACCTGACTAACAATAAAGATAAAGTTGTTTTGTTATAGATTTAATTGTATATACCAATAAAAATATAACGCTATCTAATATATAAACTATATTACAATTGTGGTTTATATCTATATACAGTAAACTCTGTCTAAGGCGGAATCGATCGGGACCGAGAAATTTTTCCGTAGTAGACAATATTCCGCCTTAGACAAATGCTACTCTATGTCTATGAATTCGTTGGGACTTGAAAACCTTTCCGAGTTAGACAGATTTCCGTATTACACAGACTCCGCCTTACAGAGAGTTTACTGTATTTTACTTATGAAATAAATATAAAAAATATGCAACTGCGTATCAAACGCGCTACTATATTCAAAAATGTAATTTTCGATATTTATTACGTAACAGCGAATTTATGCAAGTCGCTTAATACGTAAGTCGGGGGATGCCTGTACATACATTTTCCCCCCTTAGTGCGCGTGTGCGAAAAGAAGGGCGAGGAAGGAGCGAATGTCTAATGAGTATAATTCAAAGTCAAATTATGTCTTTTCAAAGTAAAATATAAAATTATTATAATTTAATAAATAATTTAATTAAATTATATTCTTGTAAGTTCTTCTTTATAAATGCATTGCTATTTATTATAAATAGCATGAAAATTGCTAACTATTGAAATTGCAAAAAACTAAATGTCAAGGAAACCGTACATTTTAGTCACCTAATTGATTCAAGACTTTAAAACAGATGGCAAAATATGCATGAAATTTGTTTTTCAGATAAATTTAATTATTCATCCGTTGAAGGGACTGCCTTAAAGGATCAGTGCTCCTTTAAATCTAATTGATGTCCTTGCTATTTTTCAAACTAAGTTATTTTGAAAACGTCAATAAGACATGATTTTATTTCAGCGATTAAATAAATAAATTAATTAATAACGAATTAAATCAATGGAAATTAGGTGGGCTGAGAGATCAAAATATTGAGTGCGCGGATATATCAAATTATTGGGTGGGCTCGCGCCTCACGGGCCCATGTAGAAACGCGGCAATAAGGTGACATTGTTGCATAAAGGGAACGGCTTCTTTCAGAAAACTTACATTCTCAAACAGCTAAACGCAGCTGACAGAAATATTATTCTTTAGAATTGTTATTTTCATTTAAAATAAAAAGTATTAAAGTTAGTAAACTTCCATTAGAAGTTTCTAGAAGACTACATTTTTTTTTCTGCAACTAAATAACTCCTTATTTAGTTATGTAATTATGTTCTGAAACATAATATATGTTTTCGAAAAACTGGCTTTAAGTTAACTTAGTGAAAAGAGATGTTTAGCATTTTTATTTATGCCAAATATATGAATGACCTTATCCTCAACATTTAGCACGAAGAAAAATTGATCTGTATGTATACATAATAATTTATATTTTAATTATTTGAAATAATTAAGAATTTGTTCCGTCCCCCTTCCCCCCCCCCCAAAAAAAAGATTTAATTATAGTTTTTAAATCTGTGGTGCATTGTTACAAACTGCAGCAAATTAACCTCGTACTCAATCAACAAACCTAAAAAAAAGTAATGGGATAATTTATTTATTATAATAATTTATTTATTATAAATTACTGTAAATATTCTAAATGATTCCTCTAATGCTACAGTAGCGCTCAAAAGTATTTTGACAACCTTATATTCTCTCTTATTTTATTTAATATAAAAATGTAAAAGAAAATATATTCCCTATAATTGAGAACACTATGACTGCAGTTATTCAAATGTATCAAGTTTCAACTTGATTGTTTACATTCGGCGCCACCGAAGAAATATGACTCCTCCTTAGCTCAAAAGTATTTTGACAATTAGTTTGCATTTAATTGTTGAAGGTGTCAGTGGCGCTATAGCTTCGATCAGTGTTTATATTGACTTATTGTGATTAATTTTAAGGATCAGGAATACCGAAATGTAAAAAATATTGAAGTAATTCTAGAAAAGCCGCTGTAAATGCACTTAAGAAAGGTAGACTGCAAGCAGAACTAGCTCGTTCTTTTAACGTGTCTCGGCATTTTTTTATTACATAGAATAAAGTTTTTAATAAACAGAAATGCATCGAAAATAAGCCTCAAAGTGTCCATCCGAAAAAAAACAACTTGCAATGTTGGCTGTATTATAAAAGTGATATCAAAAAGTGATTGTCGTAAGTCCGCTGTAAAAATAAAAAATGAATTGAAAGAAAATTACGGCATAGAAATACACGTTTCACCAGTCAAACGACGCCTAAACCTCTATGGTTTACATGGCAGAAGTCCAGTAAAAACACGTATCTAATTTAATAAGAATAAGAAGGCTAGAGTTGCATTTGTAAAACGGCATAACCCTTTCAGGGGGAAAGCAATTCCATTTCTGAAGTGATGAAATTAATGATTGGCACCAGAATTTTGGTGAAAAAGAATTAGGTTTATTACATGTGAGAAATATAGCTTTTTCTTATTTACAAATAAATTTGTTTTCAAATTCCGGTGTCAATCATTAATTTCCTCACTTTAGCAATGGAATTGCTTTGCCCCTGAAAGGGTTATGCCGTTTTACAAATGCAACTCTAGCCTTCCTAGTCTTAGTAGATAACAAACGTGTTTTTGCTGGTCTTCTGCCATGTAAACCATAGAGGTTTAGGCGTCGTTTGACTGATGAAACGTGTATATCTATGCCGTAATTTTCTTTCAATTCATTTTTTACTTTTACAGCGGACTTACGACAAATCACTTTTAGATATCATTTTTATAATACAGTCAACATTGCAAGTTGTTTTTTTCGGATGGCCACTTTGAGGCTTATTTTCGATGTATTTCTGTTTATTAAAAACTTTATTCTATGTAATAAAAAATGCCGAGACACGTTAAAAGAACGAGCTAGTTCTGCTTGCAGTCTACCTTTCTTAAGTGCATTTACAGCGGCTTTTCTAGAATCACTTCAACATTTTTTACATTTCGGCATTCCTGATCATTAAAAATAATCAGAATAAGTCAATATAAACACTAATCGAAGCTATAGCGCCACTGACACCTTCGACAATTAAATGCAAACTAATTGTGAAAATACTTTTGAGCTAAGGAGGAGTCATATTTCTTCGGTGGCGCCGAATGTAAACAATCAAGTTGAAACTTGATACATTTGAATAACTGCAGTCATAGTGTTCCCAATTATAGGGAATATATTTTCTTTTACATTTTTATATTAAATAAAATAAGAGAGAATATAAGGTTGTCAAAATACTTTTGGGCGCTACTCTAATTCATTAAAATTAGGTTTTTGGCTTTTTTTTAGATGCAGTTTAAAACCAGACAAAACCATTACATATAAAAAATAGATATAATGTCTCGTTTATGATATATTAGTTCTTCAGTATCTTTTTTCTGATTGTTTTATGTATCAATTTGTCATTCATTTGTACTGTTAAAAATGTAACACGTTACAGGAAATTTTTGTTGTTAATGAGGCGTCGCAGAAAACGTAAAATTCTGCCACTATGATTGCATGGTCTATGATTATTATTTAAACTTGTTAAAAATATTTCTGAAGTTAAAAACATCAGAATTTTTTTTTCTTCCTTTTTTTTTTTTTGGTTTAGTGAATGATTCACAAAATATTTTGGCGAATCCCCCCTGCTTTTTTATTTTGCTTTTCTTATTTTTTAATTTTTTTAATTTTATTTAAATAAATAATACAAGTAAAAAGAGGGAGTATTTATTCTAATAAAATGTATATTCTAAAAAAAAACCTACATGAACCTTCAGTAGTACAGAATTTCTGTATACTATATTGTCGTTCACCTATGAATATTTTAAACCATTTTAAATGGATATGTCACATATCTCTACAGATGCTTGTGAGAGGTTTTAAAATTGAAACGAAATTCTTTCTTTGAGAAAACAAGCAAAGTTACTTTATCACATAGCGACCTTCAAAAGGTGCATACAAATTTTGTTTTTGTACCAGTAATAAAGAAAAGTAATATTTGCCTTATTTAATTAGAAGATTTGATTAATTTAGGCGTTTTTGGCCCTCTTAGCTGACACCGACTTATTTAGGAGTATCTTGCTGCATTCCTAAAACTTAGGGAGCCACAAGAGAGTATAAGTCTAACTGTAGTTTAACCCTCCGTCTACCATACGAGTCCAATGGACACGACAGGTACATTCAAATGGATTTTTCTCATGGAAAAACAAAAGACTGTAAAGTAGCATATTTTGGAATCCAATATATTTCACATATTATACATATTTAATATATTTGTAGTCCGGCAGATCAATTAGTATTATAGAGTTATAAATGGGATGCACCGAATATTCGGTATCTATTCGGTATTCAGCCATCTTACCGAATATTCGGCCGAACCGATTACTTAAAAAAACTTTTAAAACATTTTTAAAAACCTTATACAACTTCTACATTTGACTGTCAGTTTATAAAGATATTCAGAATAATTAAATAAATAGAATCATATTTAAATAAAAAAGAATGTTATTTCCTGTTTGTAAAATTTCAGATAAGAAAAATAACCATTAATGAGGATTTTCATAGAAATTAATGACGTACAAATGCAGGTTTCTGAACGTTGTCTAGTAAATAATATTTAAAAAAAAAAGTTGTTGCAAGATTTTAGGAACAAACTGTATGTTTGCAATCTCTGAAAATGATCACAAACTCCAGACACTGATCTAGGATGCATTTAAAAACTTCCTTGCTAAATCAAAGGGAGAAGAAAAGTTATTCTTGCTGAGTTGCCATCATTTGAATAGATTGCATTATTTATTTATTTACTTTCACTGTAGTCTCTTCCAGACAAAAAAAAACAGTATATGACCCTGTGAAGTTTTTCTTCCAAATTTTTTCACAATTTCTCTTTGATTTTAAAATATTTGTTTTAGAATTAATGAAAATATTCATTTGTTTTAATCTCCAGAAGAAGCCATGAAATTTAAAATTTTATTAATTAAAAAAGTTTTATAACTATCCTCTTCTTTAATAACTCAAAGTAGATTTTTTTCAGTATAAAGCTTACCTGTAAAAAGCCCTTGTTTATCCAAATGCTATTTTCTGTATTAAATATTAGGTAAAATTGTTTAAAAAATTAACATTTTAATGACTTTAAACTGTGAAATAAAAAATTATTATTCGACCGAATAGTTACTATTCGGCTCGCCGAATATTCGGTATTTGGCCTAGCAGTTACTATTCGACTAGCCGAATATTCGGCATCCGGTTTGCCTGTAGTCCGAATATTCGGCATTCGGCCAAAATCACTATTCGGTGCATCCCTAGTAATTAATATTTATAGAGTCTTATTTCTAAAATATAGTAGAGCGCCGATTATCCGAACAAGTCGGGACCGACCCTAGTTCGGATAAGCAAAGGTTCGGATAATTGGACAGCCAATTTAGCAGATGTTCCTGAATATACTCTGATCTTCACAATTTATCCACGCTTCGGACTGAAGTTAATTAGTTACTAGTTAATGCTGCAATGTTTAAAAATTGACTTTTGTCTTTTCATTTTTTTTTGTTTACTTTTTTATATTTTTTGCTGAACTCCAGAGATTATAATTTAAGCAAAAAATCGTTCGATTGTTGCTTGCTTCAAAGAAGACATTCTTTTCAATGCTGCCATGTCTCAAATTCTTCTTAAATATGTTAGTTGAATAGGATCAGCATTCTTCTGCCGTTCGAGCCATTTCATATCTGTTTCCAAACATTCAAAGGCTTCGTTATGTGATAGACCTGGATCATTTTCAGAGCATTCCTTTTCATTTTCTTCAATTTAGGTTTCATCTTGAATCTCATCCACAATCTCATAATCATTTAAAATCTGATATCCAGGTCTAATCATGGATGCAAGAAGTCCATCTTCTAAGTCAAGCCTGAAAACTTTTCTGAGTGTTAGGAAAAACCAAATGAAAATAGACTAGACGATTTCTATGTCTTGTATTATGGCTAAAAATTGATTTCTTGTAATAAAAATAAAGGTCTTAATAGTAAAATTCCCATAATTTAAGTATATAAAGTAGAATTTACTATCAGTCAAAAATATGTCCAAGACTGAAATCAGTCCTGAGACTGAAGGTCTTGCACCCATGGGTCTAATAGGGTGTTTGAATAATTGGAAGTTCGTTAAAAAAAAAAAAAAAAAAAAAAAAAAAAAAAAAAAAAAAGAAAAGAAAAGAAAAAAAAAAGGCTGTTTGGATAATTGGAAGTTCGGTTAAAAAATTTTTTTGAGAGAAATTGGATGTTCGGATAATTGGAAGTTCAGTTACTTGGAGTTCGGATAATCGGCGCTCTACTGTAGTCTAATTTTAGTCTGTTAGGCAGAGGATTAAACCAGTGCTTAATTTGCCTCGGAGTTCAGTTTCGGTACTTCTTTGATTTAAATATTTAAAAATTGGTTGGAATTCACCAGAGTTCACAAATACTGCACTCCCGAGTCCACGGGGAACAGTGCTGTGTTTGTTAATTGATACAAAGAAATTCTAGGTGAGTAGGATTTTCTGAAAATGTCCCACCCCTGATTTTAATGCAGTATAACCTCGAAAATCCGGTATTGTCGGGACCGAGACTATGCCGGATTTTTGAAAATTCTGGATCTCTGAAAGAATATCAAAAGTACTTCTGATATACTTAATGGTATCTTTATTCAAGATATAATTCATAGCCAAAGTGATATTTATTTGAGAAAAAGAGAAAATTAAATATATATTTTTAAAAACTTACTTTAATTGGTATTTTCTATGTTACAAAAAAGTTCTAATAAACAATGAAGTCATTTCCCCTCGTATAATTTCCGAAACATCGATGTCAATTTTATTTGCTTCCATTTTTTCGGCCGTTCTTTAACAAATTTTTCTTGGATTTTATGAAAGAGAAGAATATCGATTTCGGAAATACAGTCTTGTTTCTCAAAAGCAGACATTAATTTTTTAAACTAAATTAATATTTACTTAAAGTGATAAAATACTTTTAACAAGGCAAAAAAAAAAAAAAAAAACATTTATTTATTCATGTTAGACATGCTTCATTGCTCCGACGGCAACGTTCTCAATAATAAACGTGATACAAATATTTTCACGAAAATTTTTTTTATTGAAAAGTGGTAAACAAAAATCAAGCGAACTCAAACATAATGCAATTCACTGTAATATTAACAAGTTGGAAATTACACGTCAAACGTGGCGTTCGTACTATAACTAGTTTTATAAATATTTTTTGCACCGCATATTGTACTGAATGTATATTTTACTGCATTTCATAAGTGCATATCCATTTCATTCTGTTCGAAAGGCTGTAACATCATTAAAATGCACTTGAAATATTTTTTCCCATTGGCCCTAATGTAACAGAAAACTTTTGACTGTCCCTGCAATTAAACTATACATCCGATTTTCATAAAATTTGAAATGACTCGACAAAATTATATATTTAAAATTTATACAATTATATATTTAAAAATATACAATTATATATTTAAAATTTCAGACCATTCGGTTAGGTAGTTTTTGCTCTGTTACATGCGGACGGACGGACAGACGGACTGAACGACCACTATAGGTGCCACGTATTTATATAATTACGAACGCACCTAAAAATGGATATTTGTGAACGTGAATTATTTAATACTATTAAGAATAATTAATTTATAAATAATAATTTATAAATTAATAATTTAATACTATTAAAAATACTAATTAATCTGTAAAGGCTCTTTATTATACAGTCTGTACAGACTGTATAATAAAGAGCCTTTGCACATTAATTTTAAAAATAGTAGAATAATATATCCATTAAGATTTTACTTGTCATCCATTATCCGAGAATCAATAGAAGTCTTCTTACGCAGTAAGAATATATGCAATGATTGAGCATCCATGCAGTTTCCTAAAATTTGGAAAGAGATGCTCTACAGAAAAATGAAACAATAGTATTCAATAATTCACGTTCACAAATATCCATTTTTACTTTCTTCTAACTTTACGAGAAGAAAGTATTGGTTTCATGAAAATTTTCGAATTCCAGTTTTCGACGGATTTACACGTTTTATGGGTCAGAGATTCCAAAATAACATGTTTTTGCAAAATGTCTCTCTGTGAGTCTGTCTGTCTGTCTGTATGTGACACAAATTTTGTGGGCGCTGTATCTCAAGAACTAATGCACGGAATTTAATAAAAATTTATATTCAGGTAGTCCCTGATATAGATTGGTGCTGATTAGTTTTTGGTGTAAATCGCCCTGCAGGTGGCGCTGCTATGTAGCATTTTGCAGGATTTCCGCAAAAGCTCTATCTCAGGAACTAATGCACGGATTTTTATAAAACTTCAGATTCCGTTAGTCCTTGACATGAATGGATGCTGTTTACGTTTTGGTGTAAATCGCCCAACAGGTGGCGCTGCTATGCTGCATTTTGCAGGATTTACACTATTTTCGCAGTAGCTCCATCTCAAGAACTAATGCACACATTTTCATCAAACTCCGGATTTAGTTAGTGCTTCATATGAAATGATGCTGACTACGTATTGGTGTAAATCGCCCAATAGGTGGCGCTGCTGTGCTGCATTTTGTACTATTTCCTCAATAGCTCTATCTCATGAACTAATGCACGAATTTTCATCAAACTTCAGATTTAAGTATAACTTGATTAATATTGCTGCTGATTATGTGTTGTTGCAAATCGCTCAACAGGTGGCGCTTCTATGCTGCATTTGTCATGATTTGCGCAATACGTCTATCTTAAGAACTAATGCACGAATTTTCCTCAAACTTCATATTCAGTTAGATGTTGACATAAGTTGGTGATAATTAGGTTCTGGTGTAAATAACCCAATAGGTGGCGCTGCTATGTTGCATTTTGCTGGATTTACACGATTTCAGTGACAGTCATACCTCGAAAACTAATGCACGGAATTTCATATTTTTAGAATTCTCGTGATGAACACATATTGCCATTTAACTTGGCACTGAGATAGTGAATTTTGAAGTATTGACATGTACGAGATAGAAGAAAGTTTTGTGATGGCCACAACATACTAGTTAATAATGCAGTTAATTTCATTATGCTTGAGTTCGCGTGATTTTTGTTTACCATGCTTTCAATTAATTTTTTGCGAAAATATTTGTATCATATTTATTGCTGAAAATGTTGCCGTCGGAGTAATGAAACATGTCTAATATGAATAAATAAAGGTTTTTTTTTTTTTTTTTTTTTTTTTTGTTAAAAGTATTTTATCACTTTAAGTAAATATTAATTTAGTTTGATGTATTCAAGTGATTTTTCATATAGTTTTGTTAATTTTTTTGTCAAATTTCTGCATTTTTCCAGTGACACGTTTTCGTTTGTCTTCTCCTCGTCCTCGTTCCTCTGAGCTGCTACCAGTATTATCGACAGTTTTATTTAGCGCAGCGTCAACAATCTCGCTGTACGCTAATCCATGGCCGTAGAAATGCATAAATTGTTAAGTTGAAAAAGTTTTTATTCCGTAAACAATTGCTATTTTAATTCCTACCGTAAGTTGGAAGTGTAAAATAAATAGGGGGTGGAGGAATGACTTTGATGCCGGATTATTTTTGAGGTCACACTGTATTTTTGCTCTGTTTATTTATCCGATTTATTACATATAAATGCATATATATGTATTATCCAAAATATATTAAAACTTTTCTTTTGCTTAAGATAAAATTTCTTTGAATTTTGCAAATAATCTATGAAATATAAATATTCGGGTGGAGAAACGGGGGATACACAATTGTTATTAGTACTGCAGAATAGTTGAGCTACTTTTTTTTTTTAATTAAGCCCTAATTTAATCTAAATAAAAGGGAGTATAATAATAATTAAAGACATAAAAGCGTTTAAAATAGAATTAAAAATGAAAAATATATTTGAGTTTTAAAAATAAGTGTAGCAATTATAAATAATTTTTTTTTTTTTTTAATGAAATGTTCAGTTGTTGAAAACAATGTATTTTCGTGATTATATAAGTAAAGGTAACTGTTTGATAAAAAGTGATGTCAACTAAATAAAATTCGTGTATAGGACGTCGGTCCCGAAGGTGTTGAAGTGATTGAACAAATATGTATATCTTCAAACAAAATATATTGGAGATTTTTGTTTAGGTTATAAAGTATGGTAAGTCTGCGGAAGTATATAATTTCCCTATCAGAGTATAAAGAACGTATGTAATGTAGAAAGCAAAGTGGGTTTAAACATAAAATCAAATACAGAGTGGCGCGCAAAATTCCGGGTCACGTTTATTTTAACGCTTTGTGAAGAAAACACAGAACAAACTCATTTCAGTAAATAGTATTTCTTTTCGGGCACCACGGCCTTTAAACTTTCAAAATATCAATTTTTTGTTTTTTGCTTTAATTCAAATCTTTAAAAATTTCTGAACAATATGTAAAAACCGCATTCAAAAGTTTAGATCATTTCTTGAGTTATAATCATTTATAGAAGATATTTATTTATTGAAGAAGAGAAATGGATATTGGAAATTTAAGATGGCGTTTTCTCAGATTAGTAAATTTTCAGTTTGCGTTCACTGTTACATTCAAACTAGGAAGCTATAGGTATATATATAAATATTATACAGACATACATACAATAAATACAATAAACCCAACTGGAGTGAAAAATTAGCCAGAGCCAGGAATCGAACCCGGGACACAGTATACAAGACTGCTGCTCTGATCACTATGTTGTATACTGTGGTCCCGGGTTCGATTCCTGGCTCTGGCTAATTTTTCGCTCCAGTTGGGTTTATTGTATTTATTGTATGTATGTCTGTATAATATTTATATATACCTTTAACTGTTGAATGAAGGCGTTATTTATGTGTGTATGTGTGTTTTAATATGTATTGTAATATGAGTGTTTTATTATAGTTAAGCTATAGTTTTTTAAAATTTAACCACATATGCGTTTCTTTATATTCTACATACTAAAATCAAGAAAACTGACTTTTTTTTTTTCTTTTCTTTCTTTTCTTTTTCTTTTTTTTTCTTTTTTTTTTAACTTGAAAAATGTGATATTTTTTTTTCTTTTTTAAAATTAAATTTAAAACAACACTTTTTGAGTTGGTTTTAAGTTAGAGGTAAGTGTGCTATGGGTCTATTTTGGTCAAAAATAATTTTTAAAATTATTTAAATAGAATAATTAATGTAATTTAAATATAATTAATATAATTTAAATAAATATATTAAATTAAATAAATTAATAAATTAAATAAATTAATAAATTAAATTAATTAATTAAATAAAATAAATTAATATAATTTAATATATAATTTAAATAAAATTTGGTCAAAATTTGGTCATGGTTTTTATATGCATAATTTCTAATGTTATCATGCGCGCAGCACTTTAGAGATTTTCATTCACGTATTTGAGATATGAATTTTTTAAATTCAAATTTAAGTATTATTTTTGCATATACAATATTTATTTTTCCGTTTAACATATTTAAGAATATGTACTTTAGGCAGAGAATCTTATTTGCATATTATTAAAGATTTGAGACATTGAAAATGGTGATGTTTTTGATCGTTTCGACGAACTTAAAAGTCTTAATCGATTTTTTTTTCGCCAATGTATAAGCAATGTTCATATAAATTATCTATCTGTATATGATCACTTGTGGCGGAGAGGTAGGCTAGTTCTTCGTGCGCAACCTGATTGTATATGTATATAAAGTTAACTAATAAAAATTCAGTGATTATAACTTATGATAATAACTTATAGGAAAGAAAAATGAAGAACCTTTTTTAAACAGGTTAAAAACTTATTTAATTCTTGATTAAACATTTCTTTAATTTAAATAAGTACCTCTTTCCTGAGTTTATATATATATTTTTTTGTCTGTAACGGAAAAAAGCACAACATTCAGTTTACGTAATATTGTAAATCATCAAGTATTTGTGAACGCTTAAATAATATATAAGGCTTATTTATTTAAGGCATACAAGGCTTATTTATTTTATTTTATTTTTTGCTTTATAGTTAAATTAACCAGATATTTTACGCCTAGTCACACACGCTGATTTGAATCGAACATATCTTTCTCAGGAGTCACTTTTTCTGCTACCACTATTTCTCAATAATAATCGTCATGTTATATTTGCAAATATTGTAGAAATCTGCTGCGAATATTATTGTTTGAAAATAGTTCGAGCCATAAAAGAGGCCGCGCCGACCTCTGTATTTCGATCGAATCAGTTTTCGATCCAGACAGTTGTCAAGTCTCTATCCAAATCAGTTGTAGCCAAATGTAAGAGAAAAAAAAAGTTGATTTCCAGTACAATTTCCGTATTTTTAAGGGGCCCCACCAGTGCCCGAGAGGTTCTGCTCTCAAAACTGGTAGACGGGAGATGCTGGGTTCGAACCCAATCGCACCCGTCGCGTCGGCCTAACCGTTCGGAGTTTTCGGTGTTTTTTTCGAACCTTGAATATCCTTGCGTAAATACGGGTTAGGTTCCCTTAGGAAGACTTCTACAGTGAGCATCCCCCTCTTCGGGTATATATCATTCGTTTAGATAATCGGCCGTCATAAACAACACCAACACGTATAACACGTATTTTTACGGAATTTTTTTCTCCGATGGAATGATTTCGTGATTGAATGTGTCAGAAATGAACAAATATGGATTTAAAACTATTCTTCACAGACAGCGCTTTACTGTTTTCGCTAAGGATTTGGGATTTTGTTATATTTTTACACAGTAAAAAGAATTTTCGTATTTAACCAGTGCAATTTCCGCATTTCTACGGATTTGTTTCGTATGCGGCGTAATAAATAAAAAATAAATCTCACAGGTTTAGGGAAAATGAAAATTTATCATTATAAGTCTCAAATCCATACTTTTTGACACCATCACGAGATCACTTTTATTGAGAAAAAGATTTTCCGTAAAAATACGGAAATTGAGCTGGTAATGAACGGGTTTTGTTTTATTTTTCAGTGTGACGGACGCTGTTAGTAATCCAAAGAAAGAGAATCTTCCCCTTTTTTTTCGCATCGAAAGGTTTATGGTAGTAAGGATATCCCGGCAATTATTATCTCTTCTTCAGCTGGCTATTCCACTCATTCTGATTCAAGATATCAAAAATGCGGAAACGAGCTAGGGCCAATGTGTTTTCCATCCAAGGCCCTCTCCGCAGCCGCGACCTTGCTCCAGAAGCTGCATTCTTCGGCATCATCGTTGTCTGAGAGATGAGTGGGACACATGCAGGTTGAGGGAATTCCCAATAACATGAGCGGGTATAAATTCCTTTGGCAATGACCTTTAAGATTCGAAGATGCAAATTATCTATTATTATAAAGATAAAAATAGAAAAAGTTTTTTTTTTCTTTTTCAACTACACTCTTTTACAGGGTTTGATAATATACAGGGTGATCGGAAAATAACTGGCCAAATAAATTTTAACCCTTACAGGGGCAAGGTACTTGTATTAGTAAAATGTTGAAATAATTGAATGACGCCAGTATTTACAAGAAAATTTATTTGTAAACAAGTAAAAGTATATTTTCGCGTGAAATTTTCATAAAAAAAGTCGGGTGCCAATGTGGCAAGTTGGGATTAAAATTACGTGATGCCATAGCGGCATCACCGCCCTTCAAGGGGTTAAAGGGTGGTAGAGGCGACCAAAATAAGCATTTTTTTTCATAGAATGTGTGTCCTGAAAGGAAGCACATAATATATATCTATTGGTACTTATATGCTATCTTTCATTGCATCTTTCACATTTTCTTCGTCACTAGCGCTTGAGAGCGCCATTTCCGAACATACTTTCAATGATAAAAAATCCTTATTTTGGTCCCCTCTACTCCCCTTTAAAATTTAGCCAGTTACTTCCCGATCACCCTATATAAATATTGGGTAAAATGCCTATATTTCGTCCCCCCAGTCTCTTTTAGACCCTAAATGTTGTAATTTTCAGTGAAAACCCACAAAATTTGGATTTTACATAGACTAACTATCCACGCACATAAAAACATAGGCAAATATCGCACAAAAATTTTTTTAACAATGCGAAAAATTGTTTTTTCAAAAGTATCTAAAAAACTGCAAAAGAAAAAAAAATGGTCCCGATTTCGTCCCCCCCCCCCCCCCAACAAAAAAAAATCCAATACGCCGAGGCTTAACTTATAACTACATCAAAATTTACTTCTAAATGAATAAGTAGTTTAATTTACATTAAATTAAGGCACAAAGAAATTTACTAATTATCAGTGGAAGAATAACATAACGAAACATTAGCCATTCAAACATGAGGAAATTTTTTTTTTAATTGTCATGAAAAAGCATTCCTAATTTTGTCCCCGGGACGAAAATAAGAACTGGAAGGGGGACGAAATTAGGACCACGCTACTTCCCAGTATGGCAGAGCTTCAATTCCAGTAAGATGAACTGAGCGTCCTAAAACTCACTGTATGCTACTATCAGCATCTTACCTACGTAAAATACATGCAATGAATAAGAAATAAATACTTACAGTACAGTAAATAACGTTCTATAAACGACGTAATAAAAACTCATGTTACCTAAAAATAGGAAATTCGGCGTCTTTAATTTATGTATGCGTCTTGGTGAACGAAACTTTCAATACTGACACCTTTTACCTTCTGTCCCCTGTGCCTTGCGTCATAATTTGCGCCACTTTTGCCGAAGCAGAAAAATTAAGGGGGGCGAAATATGGACACTTTACCCTATCAGTAGACATATATTTATTTTCAAAATATCAAGACGTTTGATATTTTCATATATTTGATATTTATTTTCAGAATATCAAGATGCTTGATATTTTCGATATTTTCAAATTATCAAGCTGTATGATATTTTCTATTTTGATATTTATTTTCAAACTTTCATTGTGGAAGATATTTTTGATATTTTCAGTCAAAACAAGCGTAAATCAATGTTTCAACTCTTATTGACTGTGTCTTTTTATAGATATAGAACTTTTGTCTCTGTCAGTGCCGTTTTTAATCAAAGAAGAAAACAAATATCTTTTCCAAGCTTTATGTTCGAAACTTTAATTTTTAAATGTAGAACTAATAATTATGTGAGACATTATTAATTCAGAACAGCCATTGAAAGATAAACTGTCTAATTTAAATAATAAGTTATTTACAGCTTCAAAGGAAAAGAATCTTTTCTGGTTTTGGTTTAGTTGAGTTTAAACTAAATGTTAGGAAACAACAACAACAACAACAACAAAAAAAAAAAGTAGACAAGCTTACATTATGTTAAAATTTTTCAACTAAGAAAAACTATTTTGTATTTGATTTTAGGTAGCATTCATTACAAAAAGCTACCTATTGCAGCCGTTCGGAGGAAAGCGATTTCAAAAAGTTTTGGTATATTTTCATCGATCATGACCCCTAGACCCCGAAACCACCCTCTGTTCAAACTTGACATATATATATATATATATATATATATATATATATATACTATATGTAGAATAGGTGGGATTGACTGTGGTCGAACTTTGGTAGTAAAGGCTTCTGATTGAACACTCGTAGTATAGAAATAATCACGTTTTAATGACTTGATTAAGCATAGATTATATTTACAGAGCACATTAACTATATACAGGGCTTAGGGGAATGAGGGGGAATTTCTTACGGCAGTTTACCGGCATTCAATATATTTCGGAAGCTTGACCGGGTACGTCTTACCAGGTCGATCCGCAGCACAACTCCGACGCCACATCGAACCCTAGCCCTCCGGCTGCTGTTCAGAATTACCCACTCATCAGGTTTATTGTCCCATAGAATTTGTCCACTCTGTCAGTTCTCATGGGATTTTAGATGCACCTCTTACTGCGGTCAGGATGTGGTTAATGTTTTGGGAACCTCAAGCTCGGGAACACTCGGGCATCTTGACAGGTGTGCGCCCCTGCACAAGTGAGAGCAACCGCAGCAAGAAAAGGGCAAACCAAAATCCATCTAAAAAAACACCAACAAAAATTTTCGAAATTTCTAAAGTTAAAAGAAAGAAAGAAAGAAAAACTTATCTTTAAAAAAAATTTAGAGGCCGAATCCGAAAGGGAGAGAACTGACGAAACGCGAACAAACAAAAATTAATTTAAATTTTGGCTTTTCCATTACAATGCATAAGCTGAACTGCACTACACTACGTGGAGAAGAAAAAAAAAGTCTTCGAAGAAAAAAAAATTGAAAGTTAAAAAAAACGTCGTTGTGAACATGACGTTTCGTCTTTAAGATCTTTCGTCTTTAATAAGATCCGCCTATGGAACTTCACGTCTTTCGTCATTAAAATATTTTTTCGTCATCCGTCTTAAAAATCTAACATAAGGAAAGAAAAAAAAATTCGTCCTAAGTAGTGCGAGCAGTCAGTTGCTATACAGAGAGAAAGAAAAAAAATAACTAAGCTAAAAAAATAAATTCTGGTATTGGGGAAAAGGGGGGGGGGTACATACTAATAATTTAAACAATTATTTGAATTAAACATTTCAAAATATATCAAAAATAATCAAATATATAAAGACATACATAATAATACGAAAAACAATAATATTGATGACAACTTGTAAAATAATAGGAATACGAATAAAAATAATGCAATAATGCTAATTGAGATACTACCTTTACACTATATTAATAGTGCAGGAAACGTCTTTGATCACTTCTAAAAAACACACTGAAAAAATCACTTCTTTACACAATAAAAGAAAAATGCTAATAAAAAAAAAACACATATTTTGTATAAAGGGAGAAAAAGACATCATCACTTGACTTCAAAAAAGAAGGGGGAAATTATCGTTATACGTCTTTCAAAATAATCACCATCATGGAATTTTCACTCATACGTCTTAAGAGGGAAACATCGTTAAACACAAAACAATCATCTTGAAAGGAAAAAAAAATAAATAAAATTTTCGTCGCGGCTTCCAACATCCTGAAAAAATATACATATACACAAAAACAATATTAAAAAAAAAAATAGAATGCTGCAAAGTTTTAAAAATGTTTCGAAAGTTAATTAAAGAAAATATTACTGCTCTATACCGTTTATAGTGTCTGTAGTGTCTGTAGTGTGCACACTATTGGAGGTTAAAAAAAATATTTCTCCGAAGCAGAAAAATAACAATTTCTTGAATCAAAATAACACGTATAAATTGAAGATAAATAGAAGAAACCATGCACGTTTCCTTTAAAAAAAATTTGTCACACTATCTTGCGCGTTCTTGAAAACACAGGAATACATCCTGACACTTAAAAATAAATATTCACTCACTTGTATTGGGTACACATAAAAAGGAAATATCTTCGCAGCACTATTTTCACTCAGATAAACACAACATCGCACGATTTTATAAATCACAGTAGATGAGACACACAAATAAAAATAAAAAAAAATAAAAGCACGGCACTAATTAACTCGGTGAACATTGAAGAGGTTGTTGTATCATACGATTACAGGCGGTACTCACTTTCATTTTCTTTCGTATTGGTTTATCTGCACATCTTTCTCTGGTTTTCTTTCGCGGTAGAAGTGGTGATTGACATTTTAATACACGCAACACACACACACACTGATGATATCGCACAGACGCATTTATAGACATATTACCGTAGAATCTGGTGAACTTGGATTGACTCATTTTCACGCTGCTACATTTGCATGAAAAACTTAACTGATAAGATTTTATGATTCTCCTGGAAATAAACATCATAAAGCAACTAACACGTCCATGCTATTATATTCCCAGAGAGGATGTATACACCAGTGAAACAGAAGTTTGCTGATCTTCATCCTTTCCTGGACTCAAGACGAAGAAAATAGAAAAATCCGTTGATTCCGTATATCTTGCAATAACATGTCGTTTTCTTCTTTCGCATTCACAGATGGCCCGGTAGCAGATAAGTAGGTCAGTAGGTGTTCGTCTCTCTCTTTTTCCTTATCGGATAGCACTTCGAACAGAATCTTCGCAGATCTTAAATATTTCAGAAGTTGGATTTCACAACAGTTTCATGGATGTCTAGGGGCAAATAGTTGAATTCGACGCGGCCGGGCCCTCATGTAGAATAGGTGGGATTGACTGTGGTCGAACTTTGGTAGTAAAGCCTTCTGATTGAACACTCGTAGTATAGAAATAATCACGTTTTAATATCTTGATTAAGCATAGATTATATTTACAGAGCACATTAACTATATACAGGGCTTAGGGGAATGAGGGGGAATTTCTTACGGCAGTTTACCGGCATTCAATATATTTCGGAAGCTTGACCGGGTACGTCTTACCAAGTCGGTCCGTAGCACAACTCCGACGCCACATCGAACCCTAGCCCTCCGGCTGCGGTTCAGAATTACCCACTCATCAGGTTTATTGTCCCATAGAATTTGTCCACTCTGTCAGTTCTCATGGGATTTTAGCTGCACCTCTTACTGCGGTCAGGATGTGGTTAATGTTTTGGGAACCGCAAGCCACATCCACATATATATATAAAACCATAATATATAACAAAACGTCATCGATTTCCAATATATATATATATATATATATATATATATCTGACATTTGTCACACTGTAACTCTCGTATTTATGAACCGATTTGGATGTAATTCGGTGTGTACATAGTACATACAAATGTCTCAACCGAGTTCGTTGGCCAGCTTCATCCGCCATTTTGAAATAAAATGGCGGCCATTTAAAAATTTTAAAAATTTAAAAATTTGTAATGTGGTACCAAAAAAAATAAAAATGGAAAAATATTTTTTTCTTATGTATTTTACCTTTATACAAAGATTCCGGAGCAGTTTTTGTTTCGTCTATATCTTTAAAAATGGCTGAGTTATAGCATTTTGAATTTCTAGCGTGGCTGACATTTTGAAACGTCTGATTTTTTTCACGTGCTAACGGGAGTATTTATGAACCGATTTGGATGTACTTTTATGTGTACATAGCACATACAAATATCTCGACCGAGTTCGTTGTCCAGCTTCATCCGCCATCTTGTTTCAAAATGACATCCATTTAAAACATTAAAAAAAATTTTTAATTTAAAATGAGATACCAAAAAATTGGAAAATGAAAAAGATTTTTTTCGTATGTGTTTGACCTTAATACAAAGATTCCGGAACAGTTTTTGTTTCGTCTATATCTGAAAAAATGGCTGAGTTATAACATTTTGAATTTCTATTGTGGCTGACATTTTAAAACGACCTGATTTTTGTCATGCGATAACAGGCGTATTTATGAACCGATTTGGATGTAACTTGGTCTGTACATTGTACATACCAATGTCTCGACCGAGTTCGTTGGCCAGCTTCATTCGCCATCTTGTTTCAAAAGGGTTGCCATTAAAAAAAAAAAATTAAATTTAAAATGAGGTATTAAAAAATTGGAAAATGAAAAAGATTTTTTTATGTGTTTGACCTTGATAGAAAGATTCCGGAGCAGTGTTTGTTTCTGAAAATTTGTTCTTTTGTTTATGTCTTAAAAAATGGTTGAATTATAGCACTTTGAATTTCTAGCATAGCTAACATTTTGAAACGATCTTGTATTTGTCACGCGATAACACACGTATTCGCCTATTTCGATGTAAGAAGGCATGTGGATAGTATGCATCAATATCTCGACCAAGTTCGCTGGCCAGCTTCATCAGCCATCTTGTTTCAAAATGGCGGCCATTAAATTAGAAAATATATATATTTAAAGTGAGGTGCAAAAAAATTAGAAATTGAAAAAGGTTTCTTTCTTAAGTATTTGACCTTGATATAAGGATTCGGGAGCCTTTTTTGTTTGTCTTTATCTTAAAAAATGGCTCCGATATAGCAATTTCAATATCTAATGTGGGTGACATTTTGAAAAATCTGATTTTTGCCTGCAACAGCACTCGTATATATCGACCGATTCCGATGTGAGTGAGCATGTGCACAGCAATTACTAAGGTCTCGACCAAGTTCACTGGTTAGCCTCATCCACCATGTTGTCTTAAAATAGCAGGCACTTTAAGAAATCGCCGAATTTGGCAGCCAAATATAAGTTACTTTAAATAAAAGCAGCTTGGATAAAGCTGACTAATTTCGCGAAATTCTCATTCATAATGATTCAGTATTGATAAAAATTAGTATTGAATCTCCTATATTCGGTTTCCACTAAATTGAGCTTCGTGTGTTTGAATAATATAAGTTGACTTTTTAAAAATAAGGAATATGAAAGCTACCTCTTCCTCCCGGCACTGACCGGAAGGACTTTTTTTCTTATAAAATATAAAGTTTTCTTGATACGGAATCCTGCATATAGTTTTTTTTTATGTGTATAAAGGAAATTGTTTCTGTTTTCAGTTACCGTATATACTCGCGTATAAGTCGACCCCCTAACTTTCGAATACAAATTCTGGAAAAAATCAAAAACCTGCGTATAAGTCGACCCCCTAACTTTTTACTTCAATTTTGCACAAAATCAAACCAAAGATTTCACTTGTCAATGCGAAAAGTTAGTAAGTAAACAAAAACAAATTATTGAAATTTTTTTTAATGATAAATTATTATTATTTGTATATTTTATGTATTATTTTTTTATTCATACACATAAAAAGCCATAATATTGCAGTATTCGAAATTTTTGGTTTTTCTTTTTTAACTGACTCGCGTATAAGTCGACCCCCCAAATTTGCTTATCGAAAATTGTCAGAAATTCCTCGACTTATACGCGAGTATATACGGTACTTGATCTTCAATTTTGTTCTAAGTGAGTAAAGAAGAAAGGAAAAGAAAAATTTACTTTTAGAATATTGTTTTATTAAGTTTTTATCTTACAAGGAAGGTCTCCTTACAGGGCATACTCTGAATATGTTGGAAAAAATGCTAGAGAAACTACTCATGTATGTAATAAGGGATCAGTTTAATTTAACGGCGGAATTTCAGTAAAAAGGTCTGTAAAAAAATAAAATACTTTCGAATATTTGGCGCGAAAATACGAAAGTGACACGGGATTTGGCGAGCAAGATTTTTCCTTGCCAAAAGCAAACGATTTTAATGCATCTGAAAATTGTTTATTAATTGTTTTTTAGAATACACGATTTTGAATGAATTTAAACTTAATCAATGAAAGAGGTTATTATATATTTTTTATATTAGATATATACCGGGTGTCCCAAAAAGGACTGACTGATTTTAAAATTCAGTAACTTGCAAACGGTGACAGATATTAAAAAAATTCTTGCAGGAGGGTTATGCATAAGGTCAAAAGTTTTATTACAGTGATTTTCAATTTTAGTTCGATTTACAAATAATAGATGGCGCTGTAAGCAATAGTCGCTAAATACAGGCTCGATTTTTGGTCCTTCATCTTGTTCCATGAATAAAAAGGAGATGGAAATGTATTATCCGGGCCACGAAGTACCAAAAATCGAGCCTGAATTTAGCGACTATTGCTTGCAGCGCCATCTATTGTTTGTAAATCGAACTAAAATTGAAAATCACTGTAATAAAACTTTTGACCTTATGCATAACCCTCCTGCAAGAATTTTTTTAATATCTGTCACCGTTTGCAAGTTATTGAATTTTAAAATCAGTCAGTCCTTTTTGGGACACCCGGTATGTTGCTTGTTGCTGTAGTTATTTAATTTTATCACTGTAAACATATTTTCTATACTTTGCAAGTTGCAAATATCTATTTTAAGTTATAGTCAGCTGACATTTGATTGTCATAACACATTTCCATATCGAAGACGAAGTCGTTTCCATAGTAACAAAATCAAATCGACAGTGTTTTATTTGCCATTTTTGAGCTTGAAACAATTTAAATTTTGTTTTAAATCGTAAAATATGATATTTCAATTTTATTATAAACTAGCAGAACTACCCGGCTTCGCCCGTGTCAATTTTAAGCAGCCCTCCAGGTAAAATAAATTAAAACGAAATAATACGGCATTCACAATAACTGGAATTTGAACATTCCCATTCACAAATCATTAAAAAGACAATCAGAAATCATGACGTTTTTGTTCGCAACCATAGTAAAATCCCTGAGCTTTAATAACAGTATACGCGTTTTCTTTGGTGGATGCAAGAGAAAAATATGATTAAAATAAAAAATCCACCAAATCGCGCAGCATATAGTGAAATTCTCGTTTGTATAGTATATATACACATTATAAAGAAAAACACTATGTCAGTGTCCATAAATTGTGCCCCATAAATTGTAACCCATAAATTGTGCCTTTACTGACTTCTAAACACAACATAATTTCATCTTTTACAGTGTCGAATTGAAAAAAGTTCTTTCAAATAAAATTTGTTTGAAAATCGTATCTCAATTTTCTGATTTTAATGGATTTTAAAGTAATTTTCAAGCATGGATATTTTTAAAGGTGCGTGCAACCCGATTACGACAGATGAACCCATTTACTCTTAATACAATAGTATAAAGAAAAGACATGTCTATGAGTAACGCTGGTATCATATTTTCGGTGGCAACAACCTAACACAACAATAAATTTCTTTTTTACTGCAATTTAACCTCTAAACATCGCACATTCGATTGTTCCACCCGTCTTATAGAAAATAAAAGTACTTTCAGTAATATTTATCTAAATTTTTTATGGATTTTAAAGTAATTTTCAAACATGAATATTTTTTAAACTAGAAGGTAGCCCGTCAGAATGACGTGTTTGCATTTTCAAAAGAATGATATAGCATTGCATTATAAAAAGAATTATGAAGTAATAAATTTTATCTTATCTGACTAATAAAATAAGGTAGGAATAAAAAAGTTACAAAAACAGCCCATTTATAATTGAAACTTAATTTGCAAGAAAGAACTTCACTCACAAAATTTAAAGAACTACTTCACAAAAAACATGCAAATTAGAATTAATAATGCTATTTTAAAATATATTGTCAATTAACTTTCGTCTTCGTTCATTGCTTTAAAAAAATCAATAACCTTCAATTTCTTATAAATCATAATAATAATAATACCAAAAATTAAATAAGATTCCTTCACGGATTAATTGCCGATAGCTGACGCCAAAATAATAATTATATAACTTACATTTTAAAAAGTTTAACTCAGATTAAATCCTCATTTTTTAAAAAAACATGCATAAAGAAGCCTATAATAAATTTTGATAATTAAAAATGATCCTTTATCACTTAAGTAAAGTGTAACTATTAATTGCATTAACAGATTTTTTTTTCTCAAATTCTTTTATTAAATTACAAATTTATTTTCCCTACAAAATACAAAAATGCAAAATTTTATTTCCATTGTTATATATATTTCTGTATCTTGGAACGAAAAGGGCTAATGTCCAAAATTGAGAAATTTGAGTTAAATGCACGAATGAATTCAGGATGCGATATAAAGTAATTGTTAAAAGGGCCAAAGTCCTCCCAATATTAGATCATTGAAAACAAAATATTTTGTCGAGGCCAATGTTACTTACTGTTAATGTAAAAATCGCCAATTTAAAATGTAAAAAAAAAAAAAAAAAAAAAAAAACTAAATTAATGTAAAATTAGATTGTAGTGAGAAAAACATTACTGAATTGAAAGGTACAACTTTGAAAAATAATGGTACAGAAATCGTAGCAAGATTCTTAAACTTCCTCAAACTTAAATTGGGTTTCCTGCCATTTGAGGAAAATGGACATTGGCCCTTTTTGTTCCAAAGTACAGATATATATATATATATATATTCTACACGGCATTAAGTATCCCTGATAGTCTAATTATATTTTATAAGAAATACTACTCATTTTTCCCCCTTTGTCTTCAGAGTTCAAAGAATTTCAAAAGAAACTTCTTTTTTATTTTAACTAATATAGATGGCGCCAACAAAGCTCAAGTTTCACAATGAATGCGATACAAATGAATGTTTACTTGTGGAGGGAGAGGGCCAAACTAATTTCAACTGAAGTTATCTCAGAATATGTACATAATTAAATGTAAGTCATCTCTCAAATGTTAATTTATTTTGAATAATCTTTCTAAAAATGTAACTTTTATGAAGTTTAATTCGAAAAAATAATTTTCAATAAAAATGGACGAATGGAATACGATAAAGCGAAGTGGAATCCGGATGAGTTCAACTACGGAAGCGTTATACACTTTGTGTCATTATATATATAATGATATGCTTGAAACACAATTACAAATTATTTACTCAATTATTCAAAAACATTGTAAATTAATTCAGAATTTGTTTGTTTTCGTGTAATATTCAATAACCGAATTGGCAAACGAAAATAAAACACCAAATATAAAATAAAATAAAACCCGAATTGAACAGATATCAAATCAAACTACACAAAATAATCTAATGAGTATATATTTTTTACTTTAAAATTAAAATACATGTTTTCTTTGTCAAGCGTAACAGAAATATACGATTTCTCACAATACGGGGAAAAATACAATACATGCATAAATTATAAGCTTTGATTAAAGTATTAGATCAAGAGGGTTTCCACTCTAAATAAAACATCACTCTTAAACGTAAACTTAAATTTTTCATTAATATAAATTAAATCTGCAATGATTAGATGAAATGATGTCATTTTCCATAAATTTTAAATCGTGACATCAACCAAGAATTTTTTTTAAAAGGGAACTAACTTTTATCTTTTTGCTATAAATCATAGAAAAGGTAACTACTGAATCTAAATCAATACAACACTTAGCTATAACGTATAGCTATAAGATATGGCTGTAGGATACAATCGAAGTAGTAAACAAAATGTAGGAGCCATTTATTTTTACATTGATTTTGACTACATGTTGAAAAGATTTGATAGAATGTGACGTCATATCTAGCCTTTATTTTCTTTCTCCTTAATTGTTTTCATGAAATTTTACTGTCTGTATTAAAAATAGATGTTTTAATCTAAAAAAGCATCCAAATTAAGGTGCTACGTTATTTTACCGCTCTTAAAGTTTTTATTTTATACATAAAAAGAAATTGCATTTCCTGTTAAGAACGACGTCAATTTCAAAAATGCAAAAATATAGCAAGAAAATCTGAATTTTTATTGGCAAAAAAAAAAAAAAAATTTCACGCATTATGGTTAATTTTTTCACATTTTTGTGTCATGGGTGTGGCAACAGGAAAGAAACAATTTAATTAGAAATTTTAAAAAGAGATATTTCTATAATGTTAAATTATGTAAGTTGGTAGAAAAAAGGGATAAATAGTGGTCTGATGATTTTTTAAAGTTGACAGTGATCTTTTCCCCATTCTAAAACGTGTGTACATGAAATTTCGTGCAAATTGGTCAAAAATTGAAGATTTGTATACCGGACATACACACAGAGAACGGCTTTTATATATATAGATACATATAAATATATATGACAAACTATAGTTAAAACAAACTAAAAATGACAAAACTATAGTTAAAACAAATTAAAAATGACAAAACTAAAGTTATTTAAATTAAACTTATATAAACAAATTCAACATAAAAAGTTTTTTCCTACATAAAAGCGTATATTTTTTTTTTCATCCCCAACCGGTGATAAATCGCCAAATAAACGAAAATTTCATTATTTTTTTACGGACGCTGCATCGGGGTTCCGCCAAAAAAAAATTTATAAACACATATATCCATATGAGAAGAACATTCTGTAATTTTTTCAGATTTTTCTGAGTATGCCCGTATAAAACTCTCAATTTTGACGATTCAGCAATCCTCGAGCTATATTTCGTTGTTTTTGACAATCATTTCGTATCAAAATCACGTGACTTTTAACGACACGTAAACTCTCAAATATTTGACGAAGGTGTTTCTTCACTCACGGCCAGACTCAATGCATTTTAAGGAAACCGTACCTTCTCAAATCCTGCGACTTTAGCAAGCAGATATAATATCTGCTTGCTAAAGTCGCAGGATACAAGCAAACATAAACAAGCAAATATCTGAGATATTTGCTTGTTTATGTTATTCCTGTCATAATTTATTGAAAAAATTGCACTTTTTAGCGCTTTTCAGAAAATGCTGAAATACAGGTAGTTATTCTTTCTGCATTAGTTATTTTTTTAGCTCTTAAAGTTTTTAAGAATGTTTATTATTATTATGATTATTTTACTTTGCTCGCTATGGTTTAATTCGAAAAGAATAAATTTCCTGTGTTTTACAAAATCGTTTAAAAAGAAAATTTGGTCAATAAAGTTTTAAAATTCCAAGATCTCTTTTTCATTTAAGAAATATATTCATATAACTATCAAATTAAATATGCATAATTGATCCCTCTCCCTTCTCTTCTGTAAACAGTAAAGTGTTAAAATCTCAACCACGTACTCAAATTGATAAAATCTCCCCCACATGCACTTTAAAATTCGTTATTTCTGAGCAACAAATTAACCAGACCATATTTTAATCATTCATCGAGCAAAGAAAATTTCCCTAATAAATTATATTAATCAAGCCATATTGTAATTATTCATATTAACCATAGGAAATAATAATAATAAATTAACCTTACTAATTAAAACTTGCAAGAATTATAAGAATAACAACATCGATAAAATTACAATCAACCTTATAAAAATATAAATATACAGTAGAATCCATTACATGCATCTAAAATCATATCCCTTCGAGGACTCAATAGCGTAATAGCTGGAGCGTCCGTCTCCCACACCGGAGGTCGTGAGTTCGAATCACCCCGAAGCTATTATTTTTTCTCCTGTCGATACAAGAGCTTCTAAACTGTTCAATAGGTGGCACCACCAGCCCACTGATTGCGCTTTTCAAACAAGCACTTTTGACGAAATTGTTATCCTCAAACAAGTGAAGAAAGTAATTTTCTCAATTTGACGAAATATTCGCTCGGAGCATATCCCAGGAAATGGTTTCGTCAAAAATGAAGAAAATTTCGTGAAATCTGAGAATCCATTTCTGAGAGTGATATGGAGACCTTCCTTGAAAGAGCAATATATATTAGTTTCTAATTTATATTATACTAGAAAATATTTATTATCAACAGTAAGTTGACTAAAATATCAGATATATATCGAAAAATCGCATATTACTTTCTTCTATCTTCAATAAAAGAAAGTATTATAATCGAAATTTTTTTCGACATCCGATTTTCGACGGATTTACACGTTTTAGGGGTCAGAGATACCAAAAAACATATTTATAGAAATGTCTGTCTGTCCGTCTGTCTGTCGCCATTGTACCATCAAAAAGTGTATGAAGCTATGCATAGAATTGAACCAATTTTTTTTTTTTTTTTTAAGTTCTAGGCTATGACAAGCAGGTCCTTACTTAATTTGGAAAAAATCTGCCGGTAGGGGGCGCTGTAATAGCGATTTTTGTGCGGTTTTGAATATTTTACTATCGAAAAGTGTATGAAGTTATGCATAGAGTTCAGGGTTGTAAAAAACCCGGGTTTTTTAGAAAAAACCCAGCCCGGGTGGGTTTTATTAAAAAACCCGGGTTAAATGGGCAATTTTCCCCGGGTAAATTAAATTGCCAAAATGTGGACGATGATTCCACCTTCCTCACAAATAATAATCTTCAGAGTTGCCACTGTATAGGGAAAACTAGAAAATCTGAGGGAATTTAAAAATGAGTATTAAAAACAAGGAATTTTACTAAACTTTGGTACTTTGCAAAATTTATCCGTTGAAATTTTGAAAATTCTCAGAGGAATTACTCTGGGAAAATTTAATATTTTGCTCAGTAAAGCACAAGAAATTTGATTGCCGAAATAAGTGGCAATCCTGATCTCAAATACAATCTTTGTGAACACTTCATAGTCTAATAGATGGGAAAGACTTCATAGTCTTAATAATGATCTCACCATTTTTCTCTGTTCTTAAAATACATATATAGATATGATCACTTTAATTTAAATAACAAACAAAGGTACTTCTTAGTTAACCCGTCGACCACTTTCGCCAAATTTAACTCATTGACATAATTTTTATTTTAAATAACAAAAGATCAAATAAATTAGTAAAACATTAATAAAAATACAAATAAAACGTCAAATTAATGGTTTTATTGGCATTTAATCTTACAATTAATTAATTAATGGCAACCATTAATGGCATTTAATCTTACAATTTGGGGACAGTAATTTGGTCAACGGGATAACTAAGAAGTACCCAAACAAATTTTAAATTGCAAAGCTATCAATTGTGTGTTTTCCAATTGTTTCCAATCTAAAAGTGCAAGTAAATTAATACAAATATATTTTCCAAGATTCAAAGAAGTTAATAAATAAAACAAAATAACCATAAACTGTTAACAATTACATCATCTGTTCTTTTCCAGAAATATATTTTAAAAAACCCGGGTTTTTTACCTGGGCTTTTTATAAAAAACCCAGCCCGGGCGGGCAGCTGGGCGGGTACCCGGGCAGCTACCCACTACAACCCTGATAGAGTTGAACCAAATTTTTTGTGTATATTTTTGGTCATGGCAAGAAAGTCCTCCCTGAATCTGGAAAAATTCCGCCGGAAGGGGGCTCTGTAATAGCGATTTTTGGGCAATTTTCAATATTGTACCCTCGAAAAGTGTATGAAGTTATGCATAGAATTGAACCAAATTTTTTGTGTATATTTTTGGTCACGGCAAGAAGGTCCTCCATGAATATGGAAAAATCTCGCCAGTAGAGGGCGCTGTAATAGTGATTTTTGTGCGATTTTGAATATTGTACCATCAAAAAGTGTATGAAGTTATGTATAGATTTGAACAAGTTTTTTTTAAGTTCTTGGCTATGGCAAGCAGGTCCTTTCTTAATTTGGAAAAACATCGCCGGTAAGGGGCGCTGTAATAGCGATTTTTTTGCGATCTTGAATATTTTACCATCGAAAAGTGTATGAAGTTATGCATAAAATAGAAACAAAAAAATTTTTTAAGTTCTTGGCTATGGCAAGCAGGTCTTTTCTTAATTTGGAATAAAACCGCCGGTAGGGGGCGCTGTAATAGCGATTTTTATGCCATTTTGAATATTGTACCATCGAAAAGTGTATGAAGTTATGCATAGAATTGAACCAAACTTTTTGTGAATGTTTTTGACCATGGCAAGAAGGTCCTCCATGAATGTGGAAAAATTACGCCGGCAGGGTGCGCTGTAATAGCAACTTTTGTGCGATTTTTGTACCATCGAAAAGTGTATGAAGTTATGCATAGAATTGAACCAAATTTTTTGTGTATGTTTTTGGCTATGGCTAGTTGATCCTCCCTGAATATGAAAAAATGTCTATGCCATTTTCATTATTGTACCATCAATAAGTGTATGAAGTCATACATAGAATTTAACTAAATTTTTACTTTCTTCTATCTTCAATAGAAGAAAGTATTGTAATCGAAATTTTTTTCGACTTCCGGCTTTAGACGGATTTACACGTTTTAGGGGTCAGAGATCACAAAAAACATGTTTATAGAAAATGTCTGTCTGTCCATGTGTCCGTCTGTCCGTGTGTCCGTCTGTCTGTCGCCATTGTACCATCAAAAAGTGTATGAAGTTATACATAGAATTCAACCAAATTTTTATTTTAAGTTTTTGACTATGGCAAGCAGATCCTCCCTGAATTTGGAAAAAATTCGCCCGTAGGGACCGCTGTAATAGCGATTTTTGTGCGATTTTGAATATTGTACCATCCAAAAGTGTATGAAGTTATGCATACAATTGAACCAAATTTTTATTTTAAGTTTTTGGATATGGCAAGTAGGTCCTCTCTGAATTTGGAAAAAATTCGCTGGTAGGGGGCGCTGTAACAGCGATTTTTGTGCGATTTTGAATGTTGTACCATCGAAAAGAGTATGAAGTTATGCATAGAATTGAACCAAAAAATTTTTTTAAGTTCTTGGCTATGACAAGCAGGTCCTTCCTTAATTTGGAAAAAAATTCGCCGGTAGGTGGCGCTGTAATAGCGATTTTTGTGTTATTTTGATTATTGTACCATCGAAAAGTGTATGAAGTTATGCAGAGAACAGAACCAAATTTTTTGTGTTTGTTTTTGGTCCTGGCACGAAGGTCCTCCTTGAATTTGGAAAAATTCCGCCGGAAGGGGGCGCTTTAATTGCGATGTCTGTACGATTTTCATTATTGTACCATCGAAAAGTGTATGAAGTTATGCATAGAATTGAACGAAATTTTTTGTGCATGTTTCTTGTGTTGGCAAGCAAGTTCTCCCAGAATTTGAAAAAAATCTGCCGGAAGGGGGCGCTGTAATAGCAATGTCTGTGCCATTTTCATTATTGTACCATCGAAAACTGTATAAAATTATGCATAGAATTGAACCAAATTTTTTGCGTATGTGTAAGGCTATGGTCGGTAGGTCCTCCCTGAACTTGAAAAAATTCCGCCAGAAGGGGGTGCTATAATAGCGATGTCTGCGCCATTTTTATTATTGTACCATCAATAAGTGTATGAAGTAATGCATAGAATTGAACCAAATATTTTGTGTATGTTTCTTGCTATGGCAAGCAAGTCCTCCCTGAATTTGAAAAAAATCTGGCGGAAGGGGGGCGCTATAATAGCGATGTTTGTGCCATTTTCTTTATCGTACCATTGAAAAGTGTATAAAGTTATGCATAGAATTGAACCAAATTTTTTGTGCATAATTTTGGATATGGCCAACAGGTCCTCCTTGAATTTGGAAATATTGCGCGGTAAAGGGGCTCTGTGATAGCGATTTTTGTATACTTTTCTTGATTTTTCGTAGTTGTATTGTCCATTACTGGCTCGCGCAGCGGCGGGAGCTCGCTTCCTGCTAAGCCGGCTATTCGCAAACAGCTGATAACAACAGAATAAGGAAAAACTATTAATTTTAACAAATATCATGATATAGATTAACTCGTTTTTAGTCCGTTTAATTGACTGAAGCAGAAATTTAAGAAGAAAATGAAAGATGGTATAGCATTGAACTAATAATATTGAAGTATTAACATGTGTAACTACTTTTTAAAATATTAATACGTATAAGTTAAAAGAAAGTTTTGGGATTGGCACATCCAACTAGTTTGTGTATGTATTTGGCTGTAGTCACCAGTTTTTCTTTGAATTTGAAAATGTTCTGCCGGAAGGGGTAGCTGTAATAGCGATTTTTGTGCCACTTTCTCTATTTTACCATCGAAAAGTATATGAAGTTATGAATAGAATTTAACCAAATTTTTTGTTTGTTTTTGGCTATGGGCAGCAGGTCTTCCTTAAATTCGGAAATATTCCGCCCGAAAGGGGCGCAGTGATAGCGATTTTGTATCATTTTCTCGATTTTTTGTAGTTCTGTTGGGCATCGGCGGCTCGTGCAGCGAAGAGAACTCGCGTCCTACTAAGCCGGCTTTTCGCAAACAGCTGATGGACAACAGAATCTCTATATACATTGCACTATCGTATGTGGTACAGAAATCGCTATTATTTGTTAATTGTTTAATGGCAACGGTCGAATGAAACGCATCTGATTGGTTATCGAACAGCATTTAATGCATCTCCATACTTATAAGGGGGTTACCTTAGGGGTGACCCTGATCTGTCACCAAATGCCGCCAAATTTGTCGCCAACTTGGCAATATATCGCCAAACTTGACGAATAAAATTAGTCGCAAAATTCCCGTAGACTTCCATTGTAAACCAATAAGGTTTACTTGCTTACGAAAAATCGACAAATTGAGATATTTTAATGCAACAAAAACTAATATTAACTTAAGGATTTAAGGAAGTCAAAGTAAATTAAATTATTAATAAAAGTAACATGATACAACGCCTAGTATGCTTTCCCAAACATAAATTTTAAGGGAGACCAAACTGGTCGCCAAGGACGGCTAGTATTCTTTAGAATACTAATGGATTTGAATAGAATGATGCAAATAAATCGGAATTGCTGCTCAATTTGCGCACCAGCGGAAGTGTTGCCGTATCAACGTTGCACACCACGATTCAATGTTGAATGAATGGCAACTCGATTATCCATATTACTCGCACTCGAAGACATCAGTAATCGGATTTCCATTCATTTCGCATTGCTGCGAGACGTATATACCTCCTGTTGGTGCATTTGCTAACTGGTGGTTTTATTAGCTGTAACAGCTAATCTCTCACATACTAGCCGCCCTTGTCGACCAGTTTGGTCTCCCTTCAGTAACTAAAAACTACTGATTTTAATAAATATTATGATCGAGATTAACTCGTTTTTACTCCGATTAACTGATTGAAGCAGGAATTTAAGATGAAAATCAAAGTTGGTATAGTATTGAGCTAATAATATTGCAGCATTAACACCTGTAACTATTTAAGATGTATGAGATAGAAGAAAGTTTTGGGATTGGCATATCCAACTAGTTTTTAATATTTTCGAAAATATCATGATATGAACGAATCCTGCTTCTTTTATAAGAATTTATTGTTTATCTTGAAAATCACGCATCATCACGGACTGCAATTTATGATTTTTCAGAAAAAAAAAATCCGTTACAATGCATTAAATTTTTGCGGCCACCGAACCTGGAGGCCTACCACGAACAGATCGAATTCTCCCCTTTCTCGTAAAATCTTCTGCATTTCCCGATGTGACGTTGCATTCCGATGACCCTGAAATAAATGCTACCACGACACAATCGAGAACGTCTTTTATCGGATTACTGTCATAGAGATCTCCACGAAAACTTCCGACCCCATTGAAGGGAGTGGGAAAAGCATATATTGTCGGAAGTGCGTTTTTGGGGAGAGATTTTAAAGCGGTTGATATTGTTTTCTTTGTTTAGTAAAAATACCATCGACACACGCCTAATTAAGATATTTTCATAATCTTTTTTTTAAACGAGAGTGAAATGTTCAGATTTTCAGTTGTCAAAATCTCAAAGTGATATGACGGATAGTTATTTATAAAATGGAAAATAAAAATGAAATTTGTTTTTTTTAACCAAGCAAGGGTTTTTCTTTGAAAATTAATAAAAAATTAACATGTTAACCTACAAATATTTAATTAGTATCATAAGAAAGATCTTATTCTAGATTTTTAAATCGTATAAAAAGAAAAGTTTTATAAGTTCTTCTTAAGCAAATATGGGTATAAATACGCCAAAATTTCAAGAAATTCTACTTAAATGTAAAATAACTGGGAAAATATTATAAGTTTTGAAACTAATTTTTAGCACTAATAATAAGCGTTTTTATTTTATTTATTTATTTATTTTTTTTTTTTTTTGCAAATACTGCAAACAATTTTTTGTAGATTTAGATTGATTTTTCTTTGTGATACGCTATCTTTTTAAAATGAAATGTTAACTTAAAATAAAAAAAACTAATAATAATTTGAAAAAAAAGTAATTGAAATGCTTATTAAAACATAGTTTAACAAATCATCACGCACAATCTTATTAATCTGCTTTAAATAAACAACGCGCAATACCCAGAAAGCTAATTATATCATAGTTCTTGCACAAATAATTAGCAGTGTGACCAAGCGCTGCATATGCCCCAAAAATAATTGACCATATACTTTTACTAAAACTTCTGTATACTAAATATAACATTTATGCTAATATTTAAGCCCACGTGCGCTCTATCGTTGTTTACTCAAACAAAATAATTATCCAAAATTTCCAAAAGATTTTCCTTTTCTTTTTTTAAAATTATTATTAAATGCTTGCTGTATTAATTTTAATGACTTGTTGTATAATATATATATCTATATATAAATATATAAAATCTTTTAATAACATCCAATGAGAATTTCCGATTAGTACAAAATCAAAATATTTAATCAAAAAGTTTTCAAAATTTCAAAATTTTCAGTAATCAAAAAGAAAAATCTTAGGAAAGTTTTGCATGTTTTTGAACGGCATATTTTATTATGGAATTTAAATAAATTGTAGCGTTTCTAAGGTCATCAAAAAACAACGTATTTCCTCGTAACTTTTTTGCAATAAATTTCGAAAACTTTCAAACAAAATAAAATATATTGTTTGAAGATGATGTGAATCAGTCTTCTTCACTTTTCATTTTTTTCTGCCTTTGATTATAAAACTATTTTTTCGGAATATAAAATAATTATTGTTCAAATTAACAAAAAAAAAAAAAAAAAAAAAAAAAAAAGGAAGTAAATAAAGTTTAATATTAGGATCGCCAAAGAGTCCTCTTTTTTTTTTTTTTTTTTTTTTTTTTTTTGTGTGTGTGTGTGTGTGTGTGTGTGTAGATTGAGTAATATTTAACTTATATTTTGAAAGATTAGTTTTATATAGAAATTAAAGACGGAGACAAAAAAATAAAAATCTAAGAAGACTGATTCACATCATCTTCAAATAATATATTTTTTATCTTTTCTAAATTTACTGTAAAGTTACTATGAAATAAGTTGCTTTTTTATGTTATTAGAAACTTTACAATTTATTTTATATCCAATGAAATATGAAGTATAAAAAATGTAGTATCTTAAAGTATTCAAAATCCTGCAATACTTTCCAAAGATATTTACTTCTTTTTTTTTCTTTTTTTGCGCAAAAATTTTTTAATTTAATATTTTTATCTTGTTCTAAAAAGAAATTCTCTATCTATTTACTAAAGTATTTTGTTATTTAAGCAACAAATAACAAATCTTAAAACTGATACAACATTTAATAATCTATATAAATAAATATTTGGAAATTTTGAATATTTGATTTATTTGGGTAAACAAGGATAGTGGGCTTCGATATTTTCAGAAATGTTATATTTGCTATAAAGAAGTTTTAGTAAAAATATCTAGTCAATTATTTTCTAGTAAGCACAGCATGTTTTCTCTGCTAATTTTTTTATGCGACAACTATTGTATAATTAGAGTTTTCTTAGCATAACACGCTGTTTATTTAAAGGAAATTAATAAACTTACACACGATATTTTGTTAAACTATATTTTAATATGTACTGCAATTATTATTTTTTTTAATTCACATTAGAATTTATTTTTTTTAATTTTGCGTTGAATTTTCATTACAAACACGGACTCCATACTGCATCAATCTAAATCTACCAAAAACTGCATGCAATATTTTCAAAGTACATTTATTATTAGTGTTTAAAATGAGTTTCAAAGCTTAAATATTTTCCCGTTTATTTCGTATTTAAGCAGAATTTCTTGAAATTTTTGGGTATTTATGCTAATATTTACTTAACAAAAACTCACAAAAAATTTATTTTCATATCATTTTAAAGTTTAGAATAAGGCCTTTCTTATGATAGTTATTAAATATCTCTAGAGTAATTTGTTAATTTTTTATTAATTTTTAAAGAAAAGCTCCCGCTTAGTCAAAAAAAGCTAATTTCATTTTTATTTATCATTTTCTAATGATCTACCGGTCGTATGATTTTGAGTTTTTAACAGCTAAAAATCTGTATATTTCACATTCGTTAAAAAGAAAGATTATGAAAATATCTTAATTAGGTGTGTCTAGATGGCATTTTTAATAAACACAGAAAGCAAAATTAAACATTTGTTTTCTTTTCAAACGGGAGAAAAAGAGGGAAGGTCAGTGAGAATTGTCTCGTAACTGAAGTGGTCAATCTAGTTTTTTCCGATGCCTACTTGAAAAGGAATCTAGAATCCGTGAGCTTTTGCCGACCTCTTCGTGGTAGCACTTAATCTGTGTATCGGAAAAAAATTTCGGGAAACATGTAAATTCGACCTCGGGTTCTTCTCGCTTCGGAAGGAACTCGATCTGTTCGTGGTAGGCCTCCTGGTTGTGAAAAAATTCCCACCTTTTTTATGCGTGATAGAAATCGCGAGATAGTGAACGTATTAAAAATTTCATAATTTTTGTTCTTTTTACTTTCTTCTATCTTTATAAGAATAAAGTATTAGATTAGTGAAAATTTCTGACTTCCGGTTTTCGGCGGATTTGCACGTTTTAGGGTTCAGAGACCCGCAAAAAATGTTTTTTCAATATGTCTGTCTGTCACCCTGTCTGTCTGTACGCGACACAAATTTTGTAGGCGCTCTATCTCAAGAACTAGTGCACGGAATTTAATAAAAAATTATATTCAGTTAGTCCCGGGTATAAATTGTTGCTGATTAGTTTTTGACGTAAATCGCCCAATCGCTTGCGCTGCTATGCTGCATTTTTCACGAAATATCTCAAGATCTAATCCTCGAATTTTCATCAAACTTCAGATTCAGTTAGACGTTGACACAGGTTATTGCTGATTTGGTTTTGGTGTTAATCGACCAATAGGTGGTTCTGCTATCGACAAAAAGTGAGTCAAGAAAAAATAATGAAATGAGATAAAATGAAATAAAAAAGCCATCTGGATGGGGTACTCATCCAGCTGTAGTCGTCAAACAAGGGTAAAAACCAATGTAAAATAGAAATCCAGTAAAGCAAAGTAAAGGGAAGTTAAGCAAAGATGAAGCAAAGTTATATGGATGGGGTTTCCATCCAGATGTCTATAAGAAAGTCAAACTTATGAAGCATATAGAAACTAAATCTCAAAACAAAAACCAGCGTGTTTTAAAAAAGTAAAGAGTGCCCCATGAGTTGTTTTCCCAATGAGGTTTGCCAAGATTAGTGATGATGTGTTAAAATAAATTCCATATAAGTGCCGGAGTCTCGGACAATCAGTTAAAACATAATGAATAGTCAGGTAATCAAAATGACAATGTGGACACATGGGTACATCCTCCCGAAGTAAAAGATGTTTATGAGTGATTCTTGAATGTCCAATTCTCAGACGGGTCAGAATAACACCAGTTTTTCTTGGATAAATCGGAAGCCAGGTCATTATTGTTGTTTCGGTATGGTGCAGTTTATTATTGTAGTCCAAATCCCAACTTTCTTGCCATTTATTACGAATAAAGTGTTTTATAGTTAAGTAGTTTAGCGTCTGAGAATGGAATTCTATGGTATAAGGGATTAAGAGCCAGTTTTGCCGCCTCATCTGCCTTTTCGTTTCCAGGGATATATCCATGTGTCCAGGTACCCAGCAAAATAAAATTTGATAACCACGTCTTGTCAATTTATTGTTAAAATCTAGGATGGCTGAAACATAAAGATGCTTTTAAAAAGATCTAATTGCGTCAATAGAACTATTTGAGTCAGTATATATGATGAAGGATGCGCCTGTGGCGGGATTACAGAAAAAAAATATGTAAGAAGTTGAGAGTATCATGGAATACCATGTACATTTCGATTTGTAAGTCAACATAAAAAAAATTAAGATACATTAAAAGTTTGTAAAGAACGAACTTTGACCATTTCTTAGCATATTTTTAATAAGTTTAAAGTTGAAGGGAAAAACTACATATCAATATTTATATTTAAAAGAAGAATTACATTTTTTCAGATAATATGAATCAGTCGGGTAATGTGGAATAGGGCTATAAGGAATTGCAAGAAAAACCATGTCCTCGATAGAAATTGTAGGCAAGTAACACATTGATTGTAAAAAAATAAACTTATTTATATACGCCTGCTCGAATAGTAAAAATCTTTATGTGCATTCAGTGCAGTTTTTTAGAAATTCTTAAGTGCATATGTTTTATTTTCAGTGCAGTCACATGCTAACGAGCTATAACACAAAATGACATGACGAGGAAATTGACCCCCCCCCCCCTCCTTTCCACAAGATAATTACTTAGTTCCTGATTAAATTCCTAATGCCCTAAAAGTTGATATTTAACTATGTTTCATAGTAACTGACACAAAATCTAATATTTTTTTTAATAGGGAAAATATGGATGGATAATGTATACTGCAAAGGAAGTGAGAGTAATCTTGACAGTTGCATGTTTGATGGCTGGGGCAATCACGACTGTGCTGCTACCGAATCTGCTGGAGTCGTTTGCGAGTCGAAAATGGAGAATAAATTCCAAAATCTCGAAGCCAAACCTACTCTCACAAAACCAAAATTAAAAGTAAGTCTTTTAAAATATTTCAAACAACGAAATTCACAAAACTTTTGCATTGAAACTTCTTGGAATTTTTTGAGAAAAACGTTTCTATTAAAAAGATGTTAAGAACCATTTTGTAGTGGAAGCATTTTTTTAAGGAATTAAAATATGTATTACTGACTAATACATAATTTATTTATTTGATTATTATCAGTACATTTAATTGAAGTCTTATTTCAGCATTAAAACTTCTTAGGATATTTTGAGAAAAACGTTTCTACTAAAAAGATGTTAAGAACCATTTTTTAGTGAAAGCATTTTTTTAAGGAATTAAAATATGTGTTACAGACTGGTATATGATTTATTTATTTTATTATTATCAATGCATTTAATTGAAGTCTTTTTTAAAAATCTTTTTTAATTTTTTAAACAGGGGGTGGGGGATTATTTAATATAAATAGTATAACTAATTATGTATTCATTAATATAATTTATTAAATTTGATTAGATGAGCTAACTAAAAAAAAGATGTCTTTTTAATATCTGAAATTTTAGCCCAATTTACTGACGTTTTTTCTACATTTCTTTTACTTTTACCTTGTTCATATGATCACTCCCGGCTCCACTGGGTTTAAATTGCTATAATAAAGCTACTGTTATCTAAATTTCGACAAAACATTTTTATGAAGTAACTTGACAAAAGAGTCCCAAATCATTTACATCTGCATAATAAGGGTTCACATTATGATTATGTTCATAGGTAGCAAACATTACGGAATTTGAATATCGCTATTTCCCAACAGTAATATTCACCGTATTATTTCGCAGAATATTGCAATTAAATAAAGCAAAAATTACTATTCGGAAAAAGTGGTATTCAAAATCTGTAATTCTTAGCACCTATTCGCTAAACTACAAGGGCATATTCACCATCGTATTCGATCACATTTTCCCCCCTTCGTTCAGTTGTTGGTCATTGGAATATAGTATCTTGATATTGTCGTTGACTAATGTTGTTTTTGCAATAAACGACAATTTTTCAGCGTCTATTGTGTGACAGCGAATAAATAAAGCTATGCAATTTTTGTCCGTACATGAGCCTAATTTCAAGGACACGTTTGTAATAAAAAACGGTTCGACTCTCGGTGACTCCGTTGCACTCTCTTTGTGCAGTTCCCGGCTGTAATCTTCAAGTGTTGTCTGTTTTCTTGTGTCTATCCCGTCCTTATATCGACGACGACTTATGAACAGGCATTTAGTGTCAAGCACACAAGTCGGATGTATCGCGACCAACGACATACAAGGCCAGTTCATGACTTGTAAAACGTCACACGGAGTGGATCATCTTTACACGGCAATTGACACAAAACGATGGGCGCACCGCCCAGTACCAATCACCGTATAAAGATGATCCACTCCGTGTGATGTTTTAAACGTCATGAACTGGCCTTGTATCGTGGCAACGAAATAAAAGTCAGTTTTTCGCTGACAGTATTTCGTGTAATGTCGCTATTCACGGTATCGCCAGGTTCTATAGTGTGGGTTGCTATGGTTAGGACAAAAACTTTGAATCTGAGCCCTGTACGTATGCCCAGACTCCGCGCTCAATCACAGTCCAATCCTTTACATTTAAAAACCAATTCTAAATATATTTTTTCCTGCGGATCAATAATTTGATTTTTTTTAAATAATAATTTCAGCAAATGTAGAAGTAATTCATGGGAATATTATTTACATTCCATTTTTTAGAATGTAAACTAAAAATCAATAAATCGATTTATTCAAGCAAAACGAAAATAAAGATTTTATTCATCATTTCGGATAGCAGACGACATATCATTATTTATTATTTTCTTTAATTTTTTCCATAACAATGGAGTAATTTAATTGCCATCTTTAGAGAAATTTTGTTAAAAATTACAAACAAAAAATAAAATAAAATAAATAAATAAATAAAAATTAATATCTCGGAAACTAATTCAAATTTTGAAATTCAGAGAGCTTATATAACATCCTTGGATCCATGCGGATAGCTGGAATTAATTTCACCGCGCTTCATTCCATGTTCTAGGAGGGGCAGTTGTGTGTCAGATTTTAATACTATAATAGATTCGAATATCTTGCTATAAAAATTAAAAGGTAATGTCTTAAACAATATCGTCATTATTTTCATTTTATTTCAGACGTGCGTTTCAAAACTCGCCTCATCCAAAATTTATAAAATCGAGTTTTCTCTACCAATCTATTCTATTGGCAAACCTGCACCGAAAAAACGCTATAATCTGTAAAAAAAAAAAAAAAAAAAAAAAAAAAAAAAAAAAAAAAAAACATTTTTATCCTTTATTTCTGGGTTTTTAAAATATTGATTTGCTTTCAAAACTCGCCTTATCAACCAGGGAGTTGGCAACAAAACTAACTTTATCCCTGCGCATGCGTAGACCAGCGCACGGCGAGCTTATCAGCTACTATCACAGTAATTTTCCCTCATTTCTCTGCGACCTGTTGCTATTTTCGTTTAAAATTTTTACCAGTTCTATTCATACAAATTAATTAAACAAGCTTTACCGTGTGTATAATGGGCAGTTAATAAACTCTTACGTTTTGTGAGGAAAGAAGAAATAAGAGAGAAAGAAAGTCGAACACGTGGGTTAGTACGCAAAGGAAGATTAAAATGTAAGTTCAAAATGGAGTATCATTCTACTTTCTACATTTCTTACTGTCAGAAGGTGTTAAAATATTTAATTTTTATTCTCATGCATAAACTTAATGTGTTTCCTGTCCTATCAATGTGCACTTACAAAAAAAAAAAAAAAAAAAAAAAAAAAAAAAGAAGAAGAAGAACCTGGAGTGTTCAACACTCTTAATGCAGGATGTATGACGCTTCCACCAAGCTTTTTATTCAAGCAAAGACAAAACTGCATAAGATAGTCTGTCTTCAAATTTCTGGAAGTGTATTTCGATAGAATATCAAAACTCAGAGTGCAAAAGTTGTACTAGAGACATCTAAAAACTGGACTTTCTCCTTAAAAAGAAGGAGGAGGGTGTCCCCATGAAGCTAGAGAATCTTAAGGATGTCCAACCATTCTTAAAAATTAATTTTGGTAAAAACTGGTCAGAAATGGAGGTGCTTGCTTTCTATAAAAATATCGTTTCTAAGGAACTAGAACAGGAGGAGATGGTTAAGGAGGATCACGATGATATTCCAGAAGAAAAACTCAATGAGTTACAGTCATTCAGGGTAACTTTGAACCATGGGGTGTCACTTTGCACCAGCTCCTAATTTTCAATATTTTTGACTCCAAAAGACTAAATAAACTCCAGAACTGAGCTCTGTTGGTAAGGTTCTAAACTGGGATTTCTACTCTTTATTTTAGAAAATAAATTAGCAACATTATGCGCTATTAATTGCGTCATCTAACTATTTTTGTGAAGTACTGTTTTCAAGCTAATTTTGAATGCTGTTTTGAAGTTGTTGTAATCCAATTAAATTTTCATAGTAAGTAACAGTATATTCATTTATGAGACATATTATTCCCTAAATGTTGTAAATCTGATAATATTTTGTGATTATTTATTTATTATTAGTTAATAAAATGTAAAATAAGAAGGCACTAACATTTTATCACATTTTCAGGGTAACTTTGATCCGGCTCAAAGTTATACTGATGTTTATAATTTACTGATTATAGGCGCTACTGTCAAAAATTTCCCATATTTGCATGTATATTTTATATAAATGCCGAAATTGAACATTAGATATAACAAATAAATATTTTCACAAACGTGTGTAAAATACATAAAATTCATTTAGAGGCGTGATTAGGGGCAGAGCTACGCAAATTTGACATTTCATACGTTCGACGTTTTTTATTCTTGTTTGAATAAAACTAGTACTAGTATGTATTACTGTAACTATGGATATATTATTGAGATAAAACATTGAAAATTGTTTTCCACTGCATTTTTATGTTTTATATGAAGCATAAAGAGGTTTTTTTTTTTTTCATTTCTAAATGTTCATGGTTCTTTTCTTCCACTTTTCTTATGCTTGATATTTGTTGTAATATCATAAATTATACAAATCTTGTGATATTGAGAAATGTAAATTCGGAGTCTTTACATATCTGAAAACATTTTTTGGGGTTTAAAGTTGTCCTAACTATAATACTTTTTTTTTACAATGAATTATTTTAGATAATATTTATCATATGGTGCAAAGTTACCCTAAATGGCTGGGTAACTTTGAACCAGGCTAGAAATTCATTTTTTATTGCTTTTATCCTTATTATTCCTTAATTTTTGATAGTCAAACAATAATTTAGGATCATTTCTTCTCTTTTAAGCCCCTAGTTGCAACAATATTCTTAAAATAAGAATGTGGCATATGAAAATAGAGAAAATGCGGATCAAAGTTACCCTGAATGACTGTAATTGTTTAATATTTTTTTGCATATTTTGTAAGTAAATTAAATTAAATTGTATGGAGTATACATATATAATATTATATGTTATATAAATTATATTATATTACATTCTTTTAAAAAAAGTTATCCGAATCATAAGCTATTTATGATAAATTTTATTTGGTTGTTGATAAATTTGCTTTTTCAGATTAAAACGTAATACTAAATTTTAATCATACGTATTGCTGTCGTAAGGATTATTTTTGAATCCAAAATATAATCATCCGAGGATTAAAAATAGAAACTATTAATTTCTTTCAGAAATTACGATGAACGATGTATTTTTTAAAGAACTTTATGTCAAACTTTTTCTTATTCATATGTTGGCAACAAAACTCTTCTTATCCAAAACTTTTTCCAATTTATTAATTAAAGTAGATTTTCCAACTCAACACAATGGTATCATAGAGCAACTAGTTAAATATATATATATATAATTGAGGTATTCGAAGCACGGTTTCGCAGTTAGAGGTTTTTCGCAATTTCCCGAAATTTTATTTTTTGGATAAGGCGAGTTTTGAAACTCACGTCCTCAATTATACTTTTTACATTTGTAGAAACCCCTGTAGCAACTGACTCCGATTATACCGCACTTAATCACTGGCGGGATAATGTAAGGTTAAAATCTGTTCACGCAGTTGGGGAAAAGGATATTTATTATATTTGGGAATACATTTCTTTAGTTTCATACTCCAGTGAAATGCAGTGAATCCAGTGAAAAGTTTCAACATTAGAAATAACGTTCTCTGGAACTTCACTTAGGACACTTTATTAAAAATAATCTTTTATTAATCTAAGTTAGATCTCTTAACACATAGCCTTTTCTTGCATACATGCTTTCGATATCTGCGAACCTTCTTTTATCGAAACACAAGCGTCTGAATTTACAAAACAAGAACGAAAAATCATGCGTTTAGCATATATTATGAAACACTTTCCAACACTTCCAGAATATTGTATATCGATAATTCGAAAAACGTCAGAATTTTTTTCACCCCTGCATATGATCTATAGAGTCTTATTTATACTATATCGTATGTTAAAAAGTTAGTTCAATTAAACGTATAGCACAGTTTAAAATTCCCATTCAGCAATTTTCGTCAATAAACGGAGATGTATTCTATTTCCTTTATGTATCCCTGTATAAGGATCTATAACATTTGTACACTCCAAGTAATATTAAAACAAGTTGAAAATTGCACGTCAAACGTGGCAAATGAGGTGCGTTCGTACTATAACTAGTTTTATAAATATTTTTTGAACCGCATATTGCACTGAATGTATACTTTAGTGCATTTCATAAGTGCCTATCAATTTCATTCTGTTCGAAAGGCTGTGGCATCATTAGAAATGCACTTGAAATATTTTCCCCATTGGCGTCATGTAACGGAAAACTTTTGACTGTTCCTGTCATTAGACATCCGATTTTCATAAAATTTGAAATGACTCGACAAAATTTTGCAACAATTATATATTTAAAATTTCAGACCATTCGGCTGGGTAGTTTTTGCTCTGTTATATGCGGACGGACAGACAGACAGACGGGCAGACAGACGGACTGAACGACGACTATAGGTGCTACGTATTTATATAATTACGAACGCACCTAGAAACGGTTAAATTTTAAAACGTGTACCACAAGTTTAAAAGCACTGCCACCAATTATTCTTCATAGGCAGTACTGTAGAAAAATACTTTGTGTGTCCTTGCCAATGAACGATAAATTCTATGTATACCAGATCCTACACTAAACGCTTGTACATTTACAGGGACGCACAAAAGAATTCGGTGACAGTACTGTCTATGAGCAATAATTGCTCGAAGTGGGTTTTTATTTGTGGTATACGTTTTAAAATTTAAGTAATTTATTACACATTACATGGTGTATATAAATTCTCTAGATCATATGCAGGGTTTCACAAAAGAATTCGAGTAAATTTCGGCTAATTGACGAAAATTATCAAAGGGAAATTTTCAACTGTGCCATGCGTTTTCTAACTGAGCTCAATTTTGTCATATTATGTATAGACTGGGAGGTGGCAGCACAGACAACCACCTCATCCAATTCACGGCTGAAATTCCAGAATCAGTTAAAACTCAATTCGCATATTAAAACGCAATCGGTCTGCCAAATAATATCTTGGTGGAAAACACATGAAAAACCGATTTTAGCAGTTGATTCGTAGGTTTACCATTGTGATTTCCTGCTCCCAATCCTCTATGTTTTTATACCTTTGGGTGCAGGAAAACACAATGGTAAGCCTACGAGTCAACCGCTAAAATCGGGTTTTCAGGTGTTTCCCACCACGATATGATTTGGAAGACAGATTGCGTTTTAATATGCGAATCGAGTTTTAACTAATTCTGGAATTTCAGCCGTGAACATGATGAGGTGATTGTCTGTGCTTTCGCCTCCTGGTCTAGTAGTATGTATACAAATCTATAGATCAAATACAGGGATGCAGAAAAGAATTCGAATATTTTTCCGACTATAGATGGTAATTGCTGAAACTGCTTTTTGAAATGTGTTATCCGATTTTTATATTGTTTATACTTAGACATCATATTTCCTCTTATGAAATGGTGAAATCTTTTTACAATATTCTGAATGTATTGGAAAGTGTCTCACAATCTATGCTTGACGCATGATTTTTCTTTCTTATTTATTGCTTCGAAAAATTAAAGAACTTGCTAAAAAGGTGCTATTTAATATGTCATAATGTCACATAAAAGATGTTATTACATAATAATACATAGTTGTTAAAATCTTAAAAACTTTCAAAATTTCGCGCCGAGCGCTTTCGATCAGACCTAGATCGTCATTAGGGCACCTTTGATTGCGTACTGAAAATTCCTAAAATCGCACTCCGTCCTCGGCTGGACAGGACAACCAGGTGAGTCTACTTTACAGTGAAGGGGGGAAGGGACAGAAGAGGCAGTAAACTGAACATTTCTATCCAAGCTTAACAATACATCTTCTATTTTAAAAACTTTAACCCTTTGAATACTGAAGTCTAAAAACGCACTGGCATTCAAAATACGGCAAACGCCCGAAACTGAAATATTGCTGCGAGGTTTTTTCACCCCCTTTCTTTTGCCTTCCTACCTGTCAGAAGCACAATAAGTAAGCAGCTATCTTCGAAAGTAGAACTTATTTTTCCCTACTATCCCTCGTAAGAGCACTCATACAAAGGGGTAATCCTGCTCAAGGGAAAGTTTTTATTGTACTAAAGACCGAAATGTTTGTGCATGTTTTATGTTTCAGGATTTATTTCCTGGCATGCTATTTCTGAGAGTTTCTCGAAATTAGCTTCTTACATGTTCGAGAGTAACTTTTGCTCAATAATGAAATTTGTCACAGGGTGAATACAATTTCTTGCTTTTCGTTTTACTGTATGTTTTTTTCACGATAAATATTTGCAGTGAACTGAAAAAATCCCTTCAACAAATAACATTAAAAAAAAATCTACTTCTGTTTACAAAGAAATTTATGAAAAAATATCACAATATTTCCATTATACGAGTATTTCTAAATTGACTAACTGTATTTAACAGAGAATTTTATTTAAAAATGTTATAAGACAAATCGTTAAAAGAGAAACATTAGATGCGAAATAAAAAATAATAACTAATGAATGTTCTGTTCGAAAATTACTTTACAAATGACTTCAAAAATAAAAATTCTACTTTTTGTATTATATTTGTAAATCCCAAGAAAGTACAAAACTTTTAATGTCGAATTTTAAAAATTATTCAAGGAATGACATCAAGTTATTAAAAAATATATGTTATTGATTGATGGCGTAAAAAAAAAATGATAGCAAACGATTTATTTTTGATTTTCAGCATTTTAAAAGTTCATATTGATTTTCTATTAATCACTAAACACATACTATTTATGAAAACATAGTAACTAAAATAACTGTATTTAGAAATGAATATCTCAAGAATACAAATTTATTTTTTCTTAACAAAATTTCAACCTTTTCCTAGAAGTTAAAGCTTTATAAATGTTAAATTTTAACGCTAAAAAAATAATAATGACTTGAATTAATAAATAATAATAACTTAATAGCTATTTGTCCCAAAATTTATTTAAATAGTATTAATACAGAAAATATGTATATATATATATATATTACTGTACATATTTTTTGATCTAGCAAACTTGTAATAAAAATAAAATAAACATTAAATCCTTATAATGATAAATTAATTTTTTTTTTTAAGTTTCCAAACACATTGAAAATACATTAACTAAAAAAAGGAAAAGCATATAGAAAACAAAGTTGGTTTCGGTTGCAGATATTTATTTTTTTTTGTAAAGTTACTTTCCCTTTCAATACAGGTTCCGAAATCTCAAAGTATAGCAACGCTAAAGATCAATCCAAGCTATCAAAAAAAATAAATAAATAAATAAATAAATAAATAAATAAATAATTTTAAAATATTAGAATGCAAGCGAAAATTTTGAAAAGAAAAGTCCCATAGGTTTAACATTTAACCTTAGCTTGCAAGTTTCTTTATATTTCATATATATATATATATATATATACACTTTTGTATGAAACAACAAACAAAATCTTAATCCCCCCTTAAGTCCCATGGGTTTAACATTTAACCTTAGCTTGCAAGTTTCTTTATATCTCATATATATATATATATATATATATATATATATATATACACTTTTGTATGAAACAACAAACAAAATCTTAATCCCCCCTTAAGTCCCATAGGTTTAACATTAGCTTGCGGATTTCTTTATATTTCATATATATATATACAGTTTTGTGCGAAACAACAAACAAAATCTTAATCCCCCCCACCCCTTCGCTTTTCGGTCTCGCGCATGTTCATTCCCCCTCTGCACGCCCCTAGTTTCGGCCCTGTTCAGTAATATGGATCCTAATGGATGTAATGGATTTTCTAAGTTTCTAAACGTATAGAAAATACAGTAACTACAAAAAGGGTTGGGTTGGGTTGATTTTTGACGGCCAATTATCTACACGAGGGATATAGGCCCGGGGGGAGTGCCCTCCGTGGGGGTCTTTCTAAGGGAACCTAATCCGTATTAACGCATGGAAGATCCACGGCTCGAAGAAAACCACGAAAACTCCGAACGATTAGGCCGACGGGCGCGATTGGGATCGAACCCAGCACCTCCCGTCTACCAGCTTCGAGAGCAGAACCTCTCGGCCACTGGTGGGGCCCACTACAAAAAGGAAAATCATATATAAAACAAAGTTATCTAGATGAATTATTATTTTTTTTTATATAATTCTGGAAAATGGACAATATTTTCAATTTCTACAAATTTGTGATAAATGGATTCATTTTGTTAATATTCATGAAGTTAGCAGACTATTTTTTTTTTATTCTGGAAAATGGATATTGTTAGTTTTTATGGATCTAATATTCATTATCAAAGCCGGAACTAGCTTTTTTTTTCCTTTTGCGACCGGGGCGGCAAACATGGATATTGGCGCGCCCCTCCCCACATCCTGACGCACAATAAAAGTTATCAAGTTCAGGTACCCTATGCAAAAAAATCTCTTAAAAAATAAAAATAATTTAGTAATAATTAAAACGCGAGCTATATGTATCTGTATCCTCGTTAAAAATTATTGTTAACGCTTCTTCTAGCGTTAGACTTTTTCCTCTACGATACATTTTATGTACCGTGTACATATAACTGAATAAAATGCAAATAACAAAGTTAAAATTAAAAAATAATATTATTGTAAAATACAAATACCATTAACGCATAAAGTTTAGCAAGCATATCACGTATCACAATAGTGAAAATGTTAAAAGTGTTTTCCTTCTGAAATTCCCCATCCGTACATTGCAATAATCCCTCATCAATCACTCCCCTCGCACTTACTCCAGGACAATAGCTGGATATTTCCGAGGGGGGTAGAAACGGAATACCTGTTTCTCAGGCGCTCGGGCGGTCTCGCCGTAGTTTCATTGTCCGGGCGTTTGAGGCGGTTTCGTAGCGAAAGGGTTAACCATGTACCCAGAATATTTCGATATAGTTCAAGGTGAAAGTGGTATTCCAACGATATATGTTTTCATATATACATTCGGTTGTTCATTACTATTTCTGTCTTTTATTGATAAAATGAATATTGCAGCGAATGTACTAACTTTTCTCATGGAAGAAAAGCTTGTTTTTCGTACTTATAATTATTTGTTTCATGAAATCTAGCTACATAAAAATAAGAACATCGAAGTACAGATCAGAGGGGGTAGATATCCTCAAGAGGGCAGAGTGGAGGTTAAATTCGGCAAAAGAGACTGGGGCCTCATTTGTGGTGACGGATGGAGTTTACTGGAAGCGAATGTCGTCTGCCAACAACTCGGATTGGGGTACGGCCAAGCTGCTATTCAAGTAAGTTTGTGAATGCCAAATTTAAAATATTTTCTTAATAATTATTTTTTATTAGAATTTTAAAATTTATTATATTTTGATTTTTTGTAATGTTTTATTGGTCAAATGAATATGTAACAAGTCATTCTTTTTCACTTCGTTGTAATAATTGTTTTATTTTCACATTCGCCGCCTTATTCATTCTCTTTCAGTTAGAATCGAAGGATGAAAAATAAATGTATCAAAATGCGCAAAATGATTTGTATTTTTAGATTTATTTTATAAAAATGGTGTTATAACCCATCCAACTTATTTATTACGTTATAGTTTTTACTATATATATAAAGCTAGCTGTTACCAGTGACGCCGTTCACGTGGCTTTAAAAGAAAGATAAATGCATCAATTAAGAAAAACATTTCACTCACGATAATTACAAACATATACAATTAAACCGCCCTTTATCACATTTTATAGGAGATAATACGGTACTTCTTATTTATAGAGGCCTTGACATAACTCAGTCAAACAAAAGTGAAATTTTGTGCCAAATAATATAAACAATCGAGAAAATGAAATTGAAACCAATCAAAGAAAGGAGGGCCATAAGTAAAATCGTGAAAATCGACGAATCTTTCTTCGCAAAACGAAAAAACGATGCTGAGAGAATTCTACTACAAATCTCTACTTTAAGAGATATTTTTTGTAAAATTTGTATATGTATGCACTGCATCTTATAAGACTTCTCAAAAATTTATTATAATAAAACTACTTTTAAAAGTGAAAACATATTTATTACTCTTTTAAAGCCAAAAGAAATGTGGAATTAAAATCCGGTTGCTAAACCACGATTTACGAAGATGTCTCCAATATACTTTGAGCTCCCGATCCTTAATTTCGGTATTGGCAGAGGAAAAATCATATTACTTTGACGCAATCATATTAAATCTTTAGGTTTTATGAATAAAAATGTAATGAAAATATAACAAAAATTGTAGATCAGTTTAATTTATTTAATTGATAATTAAATGCAAAATATTTTAAATACAAAATTATTATTTTTTTTAAATATTGTTGAGTGTTAAATTTTATTTAATTATAAAACATTCAAATAATAATAATAAAAAGTAAATGCAAATCATATATCACACATGATTTCTCAACATGTATAAATATTAAACTAATAGTTGATAAGAAATGTTTTTAAAATATTACATTCTTCATTTTTTTTTTCATTTATAATTTAATTCTACTTTTTAGCCTTTAAAATGTTTCATTGTTGTACCTTCATAACCTGTTGGCCTATTTTGGCGAGTTTTTATTGGCGCATCATGAAATCCGTTGCTGTTTGAGCTGTGCGAGTTACAGCGAATATTTGGCGATTTATCATCTGCGGAGGAATAATGGGAAAATGCCTTAAAATTGATGTATTAATTTATAATTAACTTCGAAAAATGTTAAAATGTTGCATTATCATCGGAAACACACCTATGAACGTAATTTTTATAAATCCAGCTTATAAAGAACTGGTTTAAAAAACGATTATAAAATTTTGTCTTTACATACAAAAAACGGGTTGAGTTAATAAAAGAGTGTAAAAAATATTAAGTGTTTCAAGAGACATCTTGGGTGTAATTTTTAAAAAAGCACATTTTTGATGTGAGATAAACCGCTTTAAAGTGTACCTTTAATGACTGGGTATATTGAGAATGCCTGACATATTTTTCGTCATAACAGGCACAATTATAGAAATCTTTTGGGGGGATTTTTTTCAAAGAGATCCTAAAATATTGCTCTTTCGCTATTTGTATCTACCAAAAAATCTAATTATTTGAAGATTTAACAGTTGTATGCAGAAGAAGATAAAATACCTCCCGGGCCCCTAAGTTAGACTTTTTTTGGGATCTCCTCCTCTCCTTCAAAGTGATATATTTCAGTGTTTTCTGGCACTAGAAACGGAAAATAGCACTTTTAGTGCAAATAAACATTGAAATTTCATTAAAATTCAAATTGTCATAATTCGGTAAATTTTGGTTGTGAAACAATGGGATATTTTTTTAATCTCCTTCCTAGACGGATGGCAACGTATTTCTAAACATAAGTTATTAGGACCCAGGAACTATTAATTTTTTCATATTTTAATATGTATGCAGTCTCTTATGAAAACAAAAACTGTACCTAATTTGTATACTTTTTGCAATTCGAAGTATGGTATGTATCTATCGTTCGAAGTATGTATCTAGCCGTTTAAACGATAATCGCCATAACTTCTATTTTGACTCTCCAAGTCGGATGCAATTCTGAGAACATTTCTGGAGCTTTTGCATGCATCTTCGTTCAGAATGGATTTACAGTAAATAAATTTACAATTTAATGTATTTCTACACAGTCATTTATATGGAGTCTCTGATCTCAAAAGAATTTTCTTTGTTTAACAATGAATTTTAATAGAATAAATAGGCAAAGTCGGGTGATTGCCCAGGGTGCGAAAAATTAAGGGGCGAAATATAGGCAAAATCCTTGATTAAAACTTAATAGCTTCTTTAAAACGTATCACTCGTAGAGGTGCTGACAAAATCTCGTCCAGGCCGCGTTCTACAAAAGTCGCCTCTGTGTAAATCCATCGCAAATTGGAAGCCAAAAAATTGCAAGAATCCAACATTTTCTTCTTATGAATATAGAAAAATTGAAAGGCGAGTAGGTTTCTAATATCATCTATATGTTTATAACCTATACGATAGTCAATAAATGATTGAAACAAAGGATATTACACATAATTTCAATTTTGCATTAAATATTCGCCCGATATGAACAAAAAACATAAAAGGAAATTTTAGTATCGGGGTCCCTTTCTTTTGAGGCCCTTGGCTTGAGCCCACTCAGCCTAATGTGTAATCCTCCTCTGATTGTATGCCCCTCAAGAGCTATGGAGATCACCGTTCTAGATTTTCCAAGGTTTTTCTTTCTTTAAAGTGGAGGTTGCGAATGTCGTTAAAGTAAATCAAACTGCACTTTATTTGTTTAAACACGTGAGTGCATCTATTTGATGTTTGTTTTTATAGCATTAATTATTAATAAAATTAGCGAAATGTTTATATGCCCCTCAAGAGCTATGGAGATCACCGTTCTAGATTTTCCAAGGTTTTTCTTCCTTTAAAGTGGAGGTTGCGAATGTTGTTAAAGTAAATCAAACTGCACTTTATTTGTTTAAACACGTGAGTGCAACTATTTGATATTTGTTTTTATAGCATTAATTATTAATAAAATTATCGAAATGTTTTTTGCAAATAGGATTTTCACAATTTTTATTCAAACTGTTATATTTACTAATTTATATTTCTGATAATTATATCTTACACTTGATATCAATTCACTACTCTTTAAAAAAATAATAATAATAATTTTCATTCAGAAAAGGGGAATGTTTTTCAAATTCTCAATAAATATGAAAAGAAAAATTATTTGCATAGAACCTTCTGAATCACTAATTCCATCTGAAATCGACATCCTAAAACCCCAAGTCTTCAAATTCAGATCTGCCATTGGTGACCATTTTTTAATTTTCTCAGTCATTTTTCAAAACAAAAATAGTGTACCTCGAATACTAGCATAAATATTTCATAATGATATTTCTTAGAAAATAGAGGTGGACAAATTAATAAGAAAATATTCGCTAATGGCAGCCCTGCTGATTTTTATTTGTGTCTATAGCGACTACGAGAATGACACCGGGCAACAATGGTTCTGCCACAGAACTGAAATTACTTGATTCCATATCAGATTCTTATGCTGATTCCTAATATGCTTTCCGTTTTTCTCTAAGTGGACATGTTTTTGAGTAATTTGCATATTTAAGCTTTTTTGCGCCATTTTATGCAAATTTTAGGTACAATAAACGTCAAACAGAATTAAATTTTCTAGATAATGACTACTGGACTATTTGCTTCTGATAAATGTCGCAATATGCATATTCTTAACATTTATCTGTCAGTTATTAAGCCTAATTTGCATATTTTTCAATGCTGGAATGTTTATATTACTTTCAAGTTTAAAGTAGTTGCCACAGAATTGATGTAGTGTTTTTCTGGAGTAGATTTTTATGTTGATTTCAAATCTTCAATCCGTTTTCGTATATAACGCCTGGTTTTTGAGTAAAATGAAATACTACTTTTGTATGGTATAGACACAAAGTTGATGTACGTAGAATGCTTTTTAGGGTTATGTTGTGTACCTCATCGTCAAACGGGTGAACAGTGTCAGAATCCTATCAGAGACATAATAAACAATAGGTATAATAAAACAAAAATTGAAAAAAAATAGTAAAATATATCCTAACTAGCGGAAGTACAGTCGTGGGAAAAAAAAGTAAACACCCCCTACTAACTCTTCAACAAATTATCGTAGACGGAAGTTACTGGTACCGAACGATTTGAAATAAAGTCTACTTTTAAATGATGTATATAAAATTTGCTTAGGGGGTCATCTACATATTGAAACGAACCCAAACCTCATTTTTTTCAATGGAAATACCCAATTTTAACGAGATATTTCAAATCTTTGGTTCAAAATATACCTAGACACCAAATTTCAAGTCATTTGAATGTTAAGTTTTTGAATTATAAACATTCAAAATTTAGTGCTTCTAATGTTAAATTAAATTTTCATATTTTTATTTATATCTTCTGAAATTATGCTCCTAATGTGCTAATTTTTTATTTAGCAATAAAACTAATGTGCCCAAACATAAATACGCTGAATTTGCAATTTTTATAATTTTATGATATGAATTATGAATTATGAAATTAATATTCGAAAAAATTATGAATTGCAACTACAATTTTTTTGATGGATTTAGATTTATTAAGTCCTGCTTTATGAAAATCCCAAATTTCACATTTTTCTTCCAAGTAGTTTTCAAATTATGCTTAAAAAACGGCAAAATGATGGTTTAAGGGGCCGTCTATGATTGAAGTGAGTAGATATTTCGAAATTTCTTCTGCTGCCTTGTTATCTAACAGACTTCATTGACTGCTTAAGGTGCCTTGATCAAGAAGGCGGCTCTCTCGGTTAGCAATCGAGAACCCAACTTCAATTTGGATACAGCCCTTAAAATAAGCTCGTTTTAAAATAATTAATTTCTCGGAAACTTATGGTACGAATTGCATAAAAATTTGTTTTTAGGCTATTTGAAGGGTGTAGAGTTCATTTATGCTGTCAGAATTGGGTATTGCCATTGAAAAAAAATGAAGTTATGGTTCGTTTTAATATGTAGATGGCCTCCTAAGCAAATTTTATATACATCATTTAAAAGTAGACTTTATTTAAAATCGTTCGATACCAGTAACTTTCTTCTACGATAATTTGTTGCGGAGTTAGTAGGGGGTGTTTATTTTTTTTTTTCCACGACTGTACATCACAAAGTAGCATAAAAAGCATTTTTCGGCCTTTTTTGACAAAAAAGTTAAACGTTTTTCAAAAAGTAGATGTCATAGAAGAAAATTTATACAAGATTTGAAATCAGCGAAAAAATCTGGTTTAGAAACATATTAGTGTACTTATATGGCAGAAATATTTTGACGTCAAGAAACGTTATTAGAAAAATATGAAAATTAGGTACAATATTCCACGGTCACATGTCACTATAATATCAGAAACAACGTTTTTGCAAAGAAAACAAGACTGTAATTATAACATAAAAGAAAAAGTCACTATGAAATTGCTTTATGCTTTAAATTTGCATGCAATTGTACAAAGATTTCAAATTTTTGCATAAATCGAAATATGCAATCATCGCAAAAACTAGGCCTTATGGAGAAAAATTAAAAGATTCGGAATCAGCACAAAAAATTGAATAATACACAACTAATTTCGGTTTTGTGAAAGAGCAAAAGTTCAATTTTGTTGATCAGTGAAAAGAATCATCAGAAGAAAATTGGATCCAAACATTAAATTTTGTAACATCTCCCACTTTCATAAATTTGATACATTTTACACTTTTTCGAAGTCCCTCGTTGTAATAAACTTCTAACAAAGCTAATGAATATCCAATTTAGTTTGTAAGCTTTTATTCATGAATTTTACATGCATAAAATTGAAGAAAACTTCGTTCTTTACATGGATATTCTTTTCATTCCAGAGTTCCTATTTCGGTGGAAACCATTCAAACATCATTATCAGTGGAATCAAATGTACTGGACGAGAAACCAATCTGACCGAATGCCTGTACGAATCACTAGGGAAGGTATCATGTCCCGGAAAGGAAGAGAACATAGCTGGAGTAGCTTGTGCCACAGGTTGGTATTAGTGCTCGGAAATTCCTTGGATAGTTTAAAAATTAAAATAAGTTAAGGCAAATCGATTTTTGAAATACGGATAAGGTTGATACCTTTATATAAACAAGTTGGAAATTGCTCGTCAAACGTGGCAAATGAGGTGCGTTCGTACTATAACTAGTTTTATAATTATTTTTTGCACCCCATATTGTACTGAATGTATAATGTTTTGCACTTCTTTAAGCGCATAGTCTGATACATCATTAAAATGCACTTCCAATATTTTTTTCCCATTCCCCGTAATGTAACGGAACACTTTTGACTGTCCCTGTCATTAAACTATACATCGATTTTCCTAAAATTTGAAATAGCTCAACAAAATTTTGCAACAATTATATCTTTAAAATTTCAGACCATTCGGAAGGCTGTAATATCATTAAAATGCACTTGCAATAATTTTTCCCATTGGCCGTAATGTAAAGAAAAACTTTTGACTTTCCCTGTAATTAAACTATGCATCCGATTTTCCTAAAATTTGAAAGAGCTCGACAAAATTTTGCAACAGTTATATCTTTAAAATTTCAGATCATTCGGAAGGCTCTAATATCATTAAAATCCACTTGCAATAATTCTTCCCATTGGCCGTAATGTAAAGAAAAACTTTTGACTGTCCCTGTAATTAAACTATACATCCGATTTTTCTAAAATTTGAAAGGGCTCGACAAAATTTTGCAACAGTTATATCTTTAAAATTTCAGATCATTCGGAAGGCTCTCATATCATTAAAATGCACTTGCAATAATTTTTCCCATTGGCCGTAATGTAAAGAAAAACTTTTGACTGTCCCTGTAATTAAACTATACATCCGATTTTCCTAAAATTTGAAAGGGCTCGACAAAATTTTGCAACAGTTATATCTTTAAAATTTCAGATCATTCGGAAGGCTGTAATGTCATTAAAATGCACTTGCAATAATTTTTCCCATTGGCCGTAATGTAAAGAAAAACTTTTGACTGTCCCTGTAATTAAACTATACATCCGATTTTCATAAAATTTGAAATGGCTCGACAAAATTTTGCAACAATCATATATTTGAAATTTCAGACCATTCGGTTGGGTAGTTTTTGCTCTGTTACATGCGGACAGACGGACGGACAGACGGACGAACTGAACGACGACTATAGGTGCTACGTATTTATATATTTACGAACGCACCTAAAAACATATATCTACAGGGTATTCATAATTAAACGACCCGACTTTAAAGTTGTCTACATACAAAACTATTGTTTATAAAGTTGTGAAATTTTGTAAAAGACATAATAAAGGGATGGGAATTTGTTTAACCGATAAAGCATAGTTCAAAATTTCGCCACCAGGGAGCGTTTTTTTAATGAATTACACCTTTACCATATATATAAGATAGTTTAGAAATTCTATTTATTAACTTTAACGGATCTTAAATACAGCATTTCACGACATGTTCTTAGCATTTCCCAGGACCACTGGTGTGGTCGTAAAAAAAAGCAGAGGGTATACGTTCTAAGCAGAGGGTATATGCTCAAGGCAGAGGGTATACCCTAGTGTATACATACCATAGCTTTCTTGAAAAACAGAGGGTATACGGTGTTCCTTAAAAAAATCCAGAAGGTTTACGGCGTATATCCTCCACTACATCCCTGCCCAGGATGCACCGCGGTCAACTGTGGAACATGCTACCTTACGATTCCTGATGGTATCTGAAAATGATGACCGTCATGTGGAACAGGTTTGGTTGTAATAACATTTGTAAACTATCGTAAATGTATGCTAAATGTGTAAATTCGTTAATAAAACGCCGTCTGTCGGCGAAATTTTAAACTATTATATTTTTCACTAAAACCTTTTTTCACCCTTACCTTTATTATGTCCTCTACCAAATTTATAAACAGTCTAGAACAATAGTTTCGTCTGTAGACAACTTTAAAATAGGGTCGTTTAATTATAGACACCCTGTACATTGAGAAATATATTTTTTTTTTTTTTTGTCAATGTTTCAGTTTATTATATAAAATTTTATTGCTGTGATATATAGGGTGGCTCCACCCTCAAAATAAGCAAATAAATAAATAAAATAAAAAATATATAAATAATAATTTAGAAAAATTCATTATATGGTTTAAAATTGAAAGTAGTTGAGACTAATCGATCTTTGAAAAACCGATAAGGCTGATATTTTAATTAAAAAAAATTACTTAATGTTTCGATATATCATATAAAATTTTATTACTCTGACTGCCACAGTACTGAAAATGTAATAACACTATTCCAGGAAAAACACAATGTTGACGAACACTCCTGTTCGCGTCTCTGGGCTTTACTACAGAGCTCCGTTCGCTACATCTATTTAGCCACTCACTTTACACGCTCCAGTGCTGCACTTGATGGTATTCAACAGTCTACCCGCGCTTTTCTAAATAGCGTACATGTTGTTTAAATTCCCACTGACGGTTTTTTGAAGGCACGCTGTATAATTAATGTCTTAATTAAATTTAGCAAACTGAGAATGAGTATTAACTACCCCCTCTTATCTCCAAATAACGGCTAATTTCTTAGGTATACTTCCACTTGCAAAACTCTCTTGTTCTTATTAATACTTGCACTCCATCACACTAGTGCGATTTCGGATTCCGTAACTTCAACTGCATATAACTTTGTTGGCATTATAGTGATAATGACATATAACATACAGGGTGGTTATTAATTAACGTGAGGTGTTCAGAGCCTTCTAGCGAGTAAAGTATTGGACGAAACGTAACCAAATTTGATGAACATGCATAGTAGACCACGAGATTTCGAATTCTAAAAAAAAAAATTCGCAACCAGAGACAATTTTGGCGCTGTTTACCGACTAAAATGAATTAATTTGCGTAAAATCCGTTCTGTGTAGCGATCATGGGTATAAAAGGAAAGGCTGGGAGACTTCTCAACATTCTGAGACCAACTGCTTTGCGATGGCTCTTACCTTATGGGACCGTGCTTTGCTAGTCAAGCTATATTATCAACGGAACGAGAATTGCAATTCTGCTCTTCGTGAATTTCGCCGATTAAAGAAGTTGCGAAAAGGACCGATGAGCATAACAAATTTACGAAAGATGATTCAACAATTTGAAACTACAGGGACTCTAGCACGGCAACCAGGCCAATGACGCAAAGTGACTAGTCGACAAGTTGCAACTGCTATTGTCGAACAGGAGATGGAAAATGTGCAGGGTATAAGCAGCGCTCTGGCAGTATCTCGGCCCACGGAGATCCCATACTCAACGTTGAGGAAGATCCTGCATCAGATGTTACAGTTTTATACGTACAAAATCTCTTCTGTTAAAGAATTGCTCTCAGGCGATGCGGCCACCCGATTGTATTTTTCACTGATATTTTTAACACGCATGAAAGTTGATGCTACATGGCAGTGGCAGATTTTATGGAGTGATGAAGCGCGCTTTCATTTCAACGGTCGCATTAACACCCGTAACTGCCGCATTTGGGCTGTGAATAATCCGCACGCTTGTGTGCAAGAGCCACTCCACTCGCCAAAAGTCACAGTGTGGTGTGGCTTTACAGCATCCTTTATCATCAGTCCTTATTTTTATGAGGAAAATGGAGCAAGTGGACCAGTGACCTGTACCGTTACTGCTGCCAGGTATGCAGATATGCTACAGAACTTCACGATTCCACAACTATAGTAGCGATGTCTCGATTCGACCATATTCATGCAGGATGGCGCACCACCCCACATTGGACAGGGTACAACGTATGTTGCGGCAACATTTTTCTGTCAGCAGAATCATTAGTTGTGTATTTCCTACGGCCTGACCACCGAGGTCGCCCGATCTCAATCCTTGTGATTTTTGGTTGTGGGGATTTCTTAAAGGTGTTGTTTATCAAGGACATGTCTCCGATATCGCAACGTTGAAAGATCGAATAACGTTACAAGTGAGGCAAATCAACTCTGATGTGCTGCGACCGGCAGTAGAAAACGTTGTACATCGTATGCAGTTCTTGGAATATACGAATGGTGCTCATATTGAACCTAATTTGTAAGTAAAAAACATTTGTTGTAAATAAAATTGATGTGTACTGTATTGTTTGGCATTTAATCATTCAATATTTACACTAATACACTTTTTCAGCCCGAAAATTGTCCCTAGTGGCGAATTTTTAAAATATTTTTTTTTTTTTTTTTAGAGTTTGAAATCTCATGGTATACTACTATGCATGCTCGTCAAATTTGGTTATGTTTCGTCCAATACTTTACTCGCTAGACGGCTCTGAACACCTCACGTTAATTAATAACCACCCCGTATAATTTCCACACGAAATTTAAAGAAGAACCGAACTGTGATATTTATTTTTATGAAAAACTTCATTTTTCTAACAAAAACTGCGAATAAATAAAAGCATGTTTTCAAAAAACGTCGACATTTGAAATTTTGTCGGTGCAAATTCATACTATAGTACTGTGGAGTTCACGTTTTAAAAGCCATCAAAGTCAAAATAGTAATTCTTGTAAAATTTATGGAATTTTAATTTTTGAATGATCCCTAGACCTCCTTATATTTAGAAGACATTCGCCGACAAATAAAACAACATTAAAAAAGAAATGCATTATGATACTTTAAATTTTATGAATTCTCAGCTTTGTTTTCACTAAAAACACGTTTTTCAGATTTTACAGCCAGAAAACGTTGAAAATTTATTAAGTGCAAAGTATCATAACTCAGTAAGTTTTTATTGTACAAAAATGGGGGTTTTTCTTAGCACAAAAATAATTCTTTTCTAAATATAACTTATCCTGAAATTGGATTTTCAAATGTGTGATGCTTTTTCCAAATTGTTTACTTAGACACCAACTTTCACTGTAATAAACGGTGAAGTTTTGTTACAGAAGTGTGAATATGTTGAGAAGTATTTCATAATCTATTCGTCACTCATGATTTTTCTTTTTTTTTTTTTTTGTTTACAAATTGTTTAGATATTTAGCATATTTAATGTTCTTTATGGAAATTCTGTATTCTGTATCATTTTTATCTATTTTTTATGTATTATCGTGAAGATGAACTTATTTTATTTTTAGCACTTTTTAATATAGTTGAAAAGTGTTCACGAATTTGGTCTGTCTGTCTGGCCGTCTGTCCGTGTTTTGATTGTAGTATAAATACCCAGATTCTCATGTAATTTTTATATGTTATTGAAGTTTAAGATCCGAATAGACGTATTATTCAACTATTTTCAACTATAGGTGTCTTTTTGTGGTCACACGGTGCTTTTCATCTTCAATAACTTTACAAGGAAACGGTCGGACATCCTGAAGGAGGAAAATCTTTCCTTCAAGTCATGCTTCTCCTTTTCTCATAGTTGAATCTCCTGTCCTTTTCTTAAAAGCCACAAGTATGGTTGAAAAAGAAAGGCCAGTTGACATTTTTATTGCTTCAGAATGAGAGGAAGCACTTTTCCTTTGTAAACGGGGCATAGGTTCAGTTTACATGCTTTGAAAAGTGTTTATGAATTCGGTTTGTCTGTCCGTCTGTTCACGTTTTAACTAACGTAAATATACTGTGATTTTCATGCAATTGAAATATGTTAATGATGCTTACCATGGCATGTTTGGTATTGTATATGACGAGTGTAGCATTAATAGTTCATTTACAGGGGCACTCAAACGAATTCCATTATATTATGGTATATGAGGAGGAATAGTTTGCAGAGTATTTTAATGACATTACGCTGTTTCAAATGTATTGAAACTGATATAAATTGCTGAATTTCACTACAAGATACTTACGATAGAATAGGGCATTCATAGCATTAATAGTTCATTTACAGGGGCACTCGAACGAATTCCATTATATTATGGTATATGAGGAGGAATAGTTTGCAGAGTATTTTAATGACATTACGCTGTTTCAAATGTATTGAAACTGATATAAATTGCTGAATTTCACTACAAGATACTTACGATAGAATAAGGCATTCATAGCATTAATAGTTCATTTACAGGGGCACTCGAACGAATTCCATTATATTATGGTATATGAGGAGGAATAGTTTGCAGAGTATTTTAATGACATTACGCTGTTTCAAATGTATTGAAACTGATATAAATTGCTGAATTTCACTACAAGATACTTACGATAGAATAGGGCATTCATAGCATTAATAGTTCATTTACAGGGGCACTCAAACGAATTCCATTATATTATGGTATATGAGGAGGAATAGTTTGCAGAGTATTTTAATGACATTACGCTGTTTCAAATGTATTGAAACTGATATAAATTGCTGAATTTCACTACAAGATACTTACGATAGAATAGGGCATTCATAGCATTAATAGTTCATTTACAGGGGCACTCGAACGAATTCCATTATATTATGGTATATGAGGAGGAATAGTTTGCAGAGTATTTTAATGACATTACGCTGTTTCAAATGTATTGAAACTGATATAAATTGCTGAATTTCACTACAAGATACTTACGATAGAATAGGGCATTCATAGCATTAATAGTTCATTTACAGGGGCACTCAAACGAATTCCATTATATTATGGTATATGAGGAGGAATAGTTTGCAGAGTATTTTAATGACATTACGCTGTTTCAAATGTATTGAAACTGATATAAATTGCTGAATTTCACTACAAGATACTTACGATAGAATAGGGCATTCATAGCATTAATAGTTCATTTACAGGGGCACTCGAACGAATTCCATTATATTATGGTATATGAGGAGGAATAGTTTGCAGAGTATTTTAATGACATTACGCTGTTTCAAATGTATTGAAACTGATATAAATTGCTGAATTTCACTACAAGATACTTACGATAGAATAAGGCATTCATAGCATTAATAGTTCATTTACAGGGGCACTCGAACGAATTCCATTATATTATGGTATATGAGGAGGAATAGTTTGCAGAGTATTTTAATGACATTACGCTGTTTCAAATGTATTGAAACTGATATAAATTGCTGAATTTCACTACAAGATACTTACGATAGAATAGGGCATTCATAGCATTAATAGTTCATTTACAGGGGCACTCAAACGAATTCCATTATATTATGGTATATGAGGAGGAATAGTTTGCAGAGTATTTTAATGACATTACGCTGTTTCAAATGTATTGAAACTGATATAAATTGCTGAATTTCACTACAAGATACTTACGATAGAATAGGGCATTCATAGCATTAATAGTTCATTTACAGGGGCACTCGAACGAATTCCATTATATTATGGTATATGAGGAGGAATAGTTTGCAGAGTATTTTAATGACATTACGCTGTTTCAAATGTATTGAAACTGATATAAATTGCTGAATTTCACTACAAGATACTTACGATAGAATAGGGCATTCATAGCATTAATAGTTCATTTACAGGGGCACTCAAACGAATTCCATTATATTATGGTATATGAGGAGGAATAGTTTGCAGAGTATTTTAATGGCATTACGCTGTTTCAAATGTATTGAAACTGATATAAATTGCTGAATTTCACTACAAGATACTTACGATAGAATAAGGCATTCATAGCATTAATAGTTCATTTACAGGGGCACTCGAACGAATTCCATTATATTATGCTATATGAGGAGGAATAGTTTGCAGAGTATTTTAATGACATTACGCTGTTTCAAATGTATTGAAACTGATATAAATTGCTGAATTTCACTACAAGATACTTACGATAGAATAGGGCATTCATAGCATTAATAGTTCATTTACAGGGGCACTCAAACGAATTCCATTATATTATGGTATATGAGGAGGAATAGTTTGCAGAGTATTTTAATGACATTACGCTGTTTCAAATGTATTGAAACTGATATAAATTGCTGAATTTCACTACAAGATACTTACGATAGAATAAGGCATTCATAGCATTAATAGTTCATTTACAGGGGCACTCGAACGAATTCCATTATATTATGCTATATGAGGAGGAATAGTTTGCAGAGTATTTTAATGACATTACGCTGTTTCAAATGTATTGAAACTGATATAAATTGCTGAATTTCACTACAAGATACTTACGATAGAATAAGGCATTCATAGCATTAATAGTTCATTTACAGGGGCACTCGAACGAATTCCATTATATTATGGTATATGAGGAGGAATAGTTTGCAGAGTATTTTAATGACATTACGCTGTTTCAAATGTATTGAAACTGATATAAATTGCTGAATTTCACTACAAGATACTTACGATAGAATAAGGCATTCATAGCATTAATAGTTCATTTACAGGGGCACTCGAACGAATTCCATTATATTATGGTATATGAGGAGGAATAGTTTGCAGAGTATTTTAATGACATTACGCTGTTTCAAATGTATTGAAACTGATATAAATTGCTGAATTTCCCTACAAGATACTTACGATAGAATAGGGCATTCATAGCATTAATAGTTCATTTACAGGGGCACTGAAACGAATTCCATTATATTATGGTATATGAGGAGGAATAGTTTGCAGAGTATTTTAATGACATTACGCTGTTTCAAATGTATTGAAACTGATATAAATTGCTGAATTTCACTACAAGATACTTACGATAGAATAAGGCATTCATAGCATTAATAGTTCATTTACAGGGGCACTCGAACGAATTCCATTATATTATGCTATATGAGGAGGAATAGTTTGCAGAGTATTTTAATGACATTACGCTGTTTCAAATGTATTGAAACTGATATAAATTGCTGAATTTCCCTACAAGATACTTACGATAGAATAGGGCATTCATAGCATTAATAGTTCATTTACAGGGGCACTGAAACGAATTCCATTATATTATGGTATATGAGGAGGAATAGTTTGCAGAGTATTTTAATGACATTGCGCTGTTTCAAATGTATTGAAATTGATATAAATTGCTGAATTTCACTACAAGATACTTACGATAGAATAGGACATTCATAGCATTAATAGTTCATTCACAGGGACGCATAAAAAGAATCGGTTACAAAGCTGTCCTTGAGCAATAATTGCTGGGAGTGCGTTTTCAATTTCGGTATTCGCTTGTAAATATAACTAATATTTTACACGTTACTCGTTCTATATAAATTCTATACGTCGTATACAAGGCTGCACAAAAGAATATTGATACCATTCTCCTTATTAGCGGAAAGGGCTGAAGGGGAATTTTCAACTGTGATATGTATTTCCTAACTCGACTAAATTTTTGCATGCATGTAGTTAATAGATAGAAATCATATACAGGGCTGCTCAAAGAATTTTAATAATTTTCCGATTGTAGATGGGAACAGCTGAAACTGGGTCTTTGAATGTGTTATTCCTTTCCATATTCCTTAGACATATTTTAACTTATTAAACGGTGCATAGTTTTGTTACATTATTCTGAATGTGTTGGAAAGTGTTTCATAATCTATGCTTGATGCAAGAGTTTTTCTTTCTTGTTTACTTTCCTTTAACATAAAGTACGATTATCCATATTCTTCTTCAACTGTCTGCGGTTAATAACAAAATGATGGAAGATTCAACAACGGGAAAAGGCGGAGATGGGGCAGATCAGTGTCTTTGTCCTACAGAATGATACTTCAATATATACTTGAAGTGCAATTAAAAATGAAAGGCGCCGCCTCTCAGCAACAAAAAAGCCAAGAGTTTAAGTTTACGTCTGTTTGGACTTTTACTATAGAATGCTCGGTATTGGAAATTGAGTGTGTGACATTTTTAGGCACACAAAAGATTTCCGTTACATTATGGTTTATTGTTGTGTGTGTGTGGGGGGGGGGTGTCGTTTGTGGTTCATTTTATTAACGTTACGATGATTTGAACATAATGAGATTGATATGCATAGCTGAGGTGGACATGCTTTTTTAGAAGTACGAGTTGGAACCCGTCGAAATTCGACGAACTAAAATGTTAGAAAGGAACTGTCAGATCGAATTTATAATAAACCTACACAAATAATTACAATAAAAAATTCATCTTACATTGGTTGTCTAACTCTTAAAACAAATAATATTTTTAAGTTAAAATTACCAAAATATTATTTCCACTAACTTCAATGCTTATATTGAAAAATTAAACTGTATTAGAATACGTAATCATGATGAGTAATTATGATGAAGTTATCGATTGAGGCTCTTATGTTTGTTTTTACACTATGGAAAATCAGTAAAAAGGATTTAGCTTTGTCACATCATAAAAATTTCCCCCATAAACTGTAAACTGTACGTTATTTTCACATTCTCATAATTTACATACGCACCACTCAAATTCACAATTTGAAAGTATTTTAACGCAGAATAGATTATTAATGAATCTATTTCCAAACTTAAAGGCACGTTTGTCCGGTACAACTTTTCATGTGAACATTCGCACAAACTTTAAATTCTAATCTCAGTACCCACGAAAAAAAAAAAATTCAGAAATTTGCCTATAGTTGTCATAGTATTGGCCATTTAGTATTGGTCAAACATTTAGTTTTATAAAAAAAATGATCGTATTATTTTAAATATGACATCATTTTTACTCACTGAATCACTTTGCCTAGCGTCTCAAACTTGGTATCAGCGTAATGTAAAAATATTGAAATGTTACTAATTTATAAAGAAGAATGCATGTTTTTTTTTTTTTTTTTTTTTTTTTTTTTTTTTAATGTCTAACGTTATTTTCTATTCAAAAATTTTAAATTTTTATTTGTAATGTGAAAATGGGATCAATAAGGATATAATAAAAAAAATAATAAACCATGGCTATTTTCTCTTTACTTTCAATATGAATGGAGTACTTCAGTTGCCACGATTACAAAATTTGTATTAAAAACTACAAAAAAATTAATATCTCAAAAATAAAAATAAGGTACAGCTTTCAAACAAATTGCATTTAAAAGCACATTTTTTTCCCTGTACCAAGGTGTAAAAATTGAAAACTCGCAATGTTTAGAAGTTTAAAAATTTGCAGTAGCGAAAATTGCCAAACCAAAATTTCATTTCAAATTTCAAAGTGTTGCCATTCGCAAAATGACGTATGCGTTACGCACAGATATGTTTGCCCTTTATAATATAGATAGATAGATAGAACCAGTACACGGTAAAAAAAAAGGACTAAAATACGGAAATTGTACTGGCAATCGAGACGCCAGTACTATTTCCGTATTTTAACGGAAAATTTCCCCCTTAAATTCCTGAAAAACGGAAATTTTTCTGTAATTTACGGGGGAAATTATCCGTTTAAATACGAAAATAGTACTGGCGTCTCGATTGCCAGTACAATTTCCGTATTTTAGTCCGTTTTTTTTTTCTTTTTTAGAGTGTAGCATTTATAGTGTAATGAAATTTCTTAATGATAATTCTGTTAGTGTTGGAAAGTGTTTCGTAATCTAGGCCTGATGCATGATTTTTCATTCTCGTTAACTTTTAATTAATTTATTTATTTTTTCAGAATTGCCGGACTTAGTTCCGGACGAAAAAGAAGTGGAAAGATCCGCTTATCTAGAAGACAGGCAACTGCTTTACTTGCAGTGTGCAATGGAAGAAAACTGCTTGGCGTCTGAAGTATACAAGATGGACAAGAATGACTACGGTAGGGTTCAGTCACTCAGCTTCACAATAATACGGAGGACTAACTCCCTATTCTGATACATTAAATGCAACAGTCCTGTTCATAAATACAATGCCAAAGAATTTCAGAGGAAATTTTTTTGCAAAACATAGATTTCCTCCTATGGAGCGGATATTTTCAAAATGGATTATCTTTGAAAAATAGTTTTTACGAAGTTTCTACAATTTTCACTGATATATATACATTTTATTAAAATAACTATGGATTTTATTTAAATTCAACGCAATTTTTTTATTTGATATTAGTTAAAATTAAATTTTAGGTAAGGTAAGAAAATAATAATAAGTATTCCTCATAAAAATATCAAATAAGTATTGAAATAACCAAAATAGATAAAAAGTATACAGAAAAAAAATCATCTAATACTAAGAAAAGTTCAGGATTCACTATTGCGCGCATTGAAAGTGTGATGCGGTCGCGGCAGAAAGTGGACCGGAGAGTTAGCTCTGCATACTATTAAATGGAGCTTCGTGGTTTAAACAGTACTTTTACTTTATAGGTGCAGTCCCTTCGCCAACAAACATTAGAAAGAAAAACAAGAAAACATTAAAATAATTAAATTTTTACGTGCAAAAGGCAATTAATAGTGAAAATTAAGTCATACTGGATTATTTATATACAAGTTTAAAACAGTTTTCTTATAGCGTCTAAAAGAAAACTTTTCCTCTAGGGGCTGTAAAACTCCGGGGAGGGGGGGGGGGGAGCAACATTTTTTTAAAACTATTTTATACAAGTAAGTTTATTTTCAAATGTGCAATTGATCTTACTAAACCAGTCATGAAAACTGCCCTCAGCTGTCGCAACAACGGTGGATGCGGTCTTGGAAACCGAAAATTCTCCTAGTCAAATTAAAATAAAAAGCTACTCGATTATAGAAGATCGTCACTGGTCGGGATCATTCAATCTTCCATAATCGGTCATTTTTGCAAATTAGAGCAAATTATCGTGTTTTGAGAACCTTCGGGGTGTGAACGGGGGGTCGGCGAGCGTAGCTCGTAAGGGAGCTGGGGTCCCTAGTATATAAAACACTAAACTAAACCTCTTGCGTTATGATCCATTAAGTATCAGGTCGTACAGTGCCCTAACCTGTTTTCTTGACTCTAGCCCCTGAAATGCTATACAGCATATGTCCCAGCCAGGTAGTCAGCCTAATGTGGGACCCTTGGTGTTTAGTTCCCAAGCAAGCTTGGTATTCATTTTATTGACTCCGAAGGGATGGAAGGTTGAATAAAACTTTCCCAGCCTGGACACGAACTCTGGCCTTCTTGCGTGGTAGCCAAACGCGCTGTCCACTGCGCAACTAGGCATTCCTAGTATATATAAATTAATAAAAAATTAGCAAATTTTAATATATTTCAATTATATAAATTTGATTTTTTATGAGGCACTCATAGCACTATCGTATATTTTACATATGTGTTACTTTCTTATTCACATAGTAATCTATGTAAAAACTACAATAGTTTTATAAATGCTTCATATCGAAAATAAATCCAATTGATGTTATTGAATACATCAAAGTTTGTTAAATGAACCTATGTTTCTGATCTTTTATAACACATTCTTACTATCTTCAAACAACATTTAAACACAGTTGCACTAAATATAGATCCTAACTTATATTTAAAAATAATCAAAACACACCATGGTAAAAAAAAAGGTAGTATAGAGCAGGAAAGAGGTGCAAAAATCATTGCTTATCCTTTTCTCTACTGACCTCATTTTTTTCGTGCATTGTCTCAGAATGTATTGTTTGTCAAAACATTAAATAACTTCATGAAAGTAAACTGTAAACACGTGGGATTGATACACAATTAATTTACCAAAGAAAGTTGGCAAGAAGTTAAAGTTAGAATTTTTATAAGATGTAAATTTTTTCTTCTTAACTTTAACTGATTTGTAGAATTTTCTGCCAGTTTCTGTTTTAAGCATGCTCGTTGGACACTGTTGCATTTGAATACCGTTATATCAAAATGATTTTCAACAATTTTGCATTCCTCTAGTACTGAGCGCTTTAACCTTTTATCTACTGACGGTACTTATAAGTACAGTCGTGGAAAAAAAAAAAGTAAACACCCCCTACTAACTCCTCAACAAATCATCATAGAAGAAAGTTACTGGTACCGAACGATTGGAAATAAAGTCTACTTTTAAATGATATATATAAAATTTTCTTAGGGGGTCATCTACATATTAAAACGAATCCAAACTTCATTTTTTTTAATGGCAATACCCAATTTTAACGAGATATTTCAAATCTTCGGTTCAAACTATGCCTAGACACCAAATTTCAAGTCATTTGAATGACAAGTTTTTGAATTATAAACATTCAAAATTTAGTGCTTCTAATGTTAAATTATATTTTCATATTTTTATTTATATCTCCCGAAATTATGCTCCTAATGGGCTAATTTTTTTTTGTAGTAATAATACTAATATACCCAAACATAAATAAGCTGAATTTGCAATTTTTATAATTTTATGATATGAATTATGAATTATGAAATTAATATTCGAAAAAATTATGAATTGCAACCTACAATTTTTTTGATGGATTTAGATTTATTAAGTCCTGCTTTATAGAAATTCAAAAATTTCACATTTTTCTTCCAAGTAGTTTTCAAATTATGCTTAAAAAACGGTAAAATGATGGTTTAAGGGGCCGTCTATGATGGAAGTGAGTAGACATTTCGAAATTTATTCTGCCGTACCTGTAATCTAACACGCTTCATTGACTTCTTGAGTGGCGCTTAAGGTGCCTTGATCAAGGAAGCGGCTCTCTCGGTTAACAATCCTGTACGAAACTTCAATTTGGATACAGCCCTTAAAATACGCTCGTTTTAAAATAATTAATTTCTCGGAAACTTGTGGTACGAATTGCATAAAAATTTGTTTTTAGGCTAATTGAAGGGTGTAGAGTTCATTTATGCTGTCAGAATTGGGTACTGCTATTGAAAAAAACAAAGTTATGGTTCGTTTTAATATGTAGATGGCCCCCAAAGCAAATTTTATATACATCATTTAAAAGTAGACTTTATTTCCAATCGTTCGGTATGAATAACTTTCTTCTACGATAATTTGTTGAGGAGTTAGTAGGGGGTGTTTACTTTTTTTTTTCCACGACTGTACCATTGAAATAGCTAGTTATAAAATTCATTTAATACATCGATTAGCAGTAATAGAGTTTAGAATAAGATATAGATGCATTACTTTATCTTGTTCCAAAATCATTATGGCTTACACAAAACAAAAATATTTTTAAAAGGATGATTTCTTTTGCATTTGCATCTTTTCAGCTTTCTTGGCGTATGGGAGAGGGGGGGGGGGAGAAAATTTTTCAGTTCGGAAATATTTCTATTATAAGAACATTACATTTGTACATTTCCTAACTCTACAAAATACTAAGGAAAATATTTAAAATAAAAGATTTGAGTGGGGTTATAAATATAGCACAAAATCCCTATAAATTCAAATTTAATCCTTCTAAAATCCTTCTAAAATTTATTAAATGACTATGTAAATCTTCTAATGTAGTTTCAAAAATTCACGAAAAATGCTTTAGAAGATAAAATTTTCATGAATTCATAATTCAGTACATAAAGGGTTAAACCTTTAGTAGGTATAATGTAGACTAGATAAATAATTAGATAAATTAGATATTAGATAAAATAGATTAGGTAACTCCGGATATTCCAAAAAGTGCTAAAATATTGAATAGATAAATGTCAAATGATGCTGAATGTCGATCGCTGCGACAACTGGTAGCTCAAACGTAAATATTGTATAATAGTCCAGGCAATAGAGACCGTATAGAGACTCAACCTAGCAAAATTAATGGTAGTACTGGAAATCGGCTTTCTAGATGTTTTTTGGGTCGCTGAATCCGAATTTGTAACTTCCCACCAAAATTTCCCCCGGCAACCCCCCAAATTTTGGTAAAAAGCCCCCCAAAAAAGGTTTTTATTAAAAAATTCCATTTTTTTATTGTTTTAGGAGAAAAGTAGCCAGAAATTCAGAAAGTAGACAAAATTTGCAACAAATTAGATATATGACATTATGACTTAGGATGAAGGGGAAGGGGAGATCTGCCTCGGAACATGCGCCGCAGTGCTGCGTGGACTAAGTTGCGCAATTCCACTTAACCACTCACACGTTTACATTAGCCGTCCCATCTTCCCTCCGAACTTTCTCTATAAGGTTTACTTTAAGTTTTTTGGGTCGCTGAATCCGAATTTTTAACTTACCCCCAAAATTTTACCCCCGAAAACCCCCCAAATAGTTGTTTTTAACTTAAATTTCTTATTGTTTTAGGGGAAAAGCATTACGAAATTCAGAAACTAGACAAAATTTGCAACAAATAGGATATATGACATTATGACATAGAATAAACGGGGAGAGAGGGGGGCTGCCTCGGAACATTCCCCGCGTGCTTTTCTCAAAAACCAAATTTTTTCAAAAAATCAATTTTTTGGTGGGCTGCCGGGTGAAATTTTGGTGGAAAATTACAAATTTGAATTCAGCGACCCAAAAAACATAAAGTGAGTTGAAATCCAGAACTAGTATTAATTTTGCCAGATAAAATCCCCTATTGCCTGGACTTCATAATTTAGTGCACGTAGCGCCGCAGTGCATGTTCAGAGGCAGCCCTCACCCTCCCCGTTCATCCTAATTCATAATGTCATATATCCTATTTGTTGCAAATTTTGTCTAGTTTCTGAATTTTGTAATGCTTTTCCCCTAAAACAATAAGAAATTTAAGTTAAAAACAACTATTTGGGGGGGGGGGGGGGAGGGCGTTCGGGGGGAATTTTTTGGGGGAAAGTAAAAAATTAGGATTCAGCGACCCAAAAATCTTAAAGTAAACCTTATAGAGAAAGTTCGGAGGGGAGATGGGAGGGCGAATGTAAACGTGTGAGTGGTTAAGTGGAATTGCGCAACTTAGTTTACGCAGCACCGCGCGCATGTTCCGAGGCAGATCCCCCCTTCCCCTTCATCCTAAGTCATAATGTCATATATCTAATTTATTGGAAATTTTGTTTACTTTCTGAATTTCTAGATACTTTTTCTCTAAAACAATAAAAAAATTGATTTTTCTAATAAAAACCTTTTTGGGGGGGGCTTTTTACCAAAATTTGGTGAGGTTGCCGGGGGAAATTTTGGTGGGAAGTTTCAAATTCGGATTCAGCGACCCAAAAAACATCTAGATAGCCAATTTCCAGTACTACCATTAATTTTGCTAGGTAAAATTCCCTATTGCCTGGACTATAAGGATTAAACCGATTAAACTGAGGAAATGTTTCGGCTGAGGAACAGTTAGCAGATGTCACTGCGATCGATATTTATCGTTCAGCTTTGTTCGACATTTATCTGACTCAATTTTTTAGCACTTTTTAAAGATTTACTGCATAGCTCCATGGTTTACTATGATAGCCGATTGCCACACTATATCTTCTAGATACTATACATACACTGTTAAAAATATCGTGAAAAATTACCTCTGGTTTTCAAGGCTATCTATTTTCTGACCAATAAGAGCGCTTCATAGGTGTTAATGTAGCGTTCTGATTGGTCAGAAAATAGAGAGCCTTTAAAAACATAGGTAATTTTTCACGATATTTTTAACAGTGTATACTGGCGGAAGGAAAAGTCAATAGAAAATTGCATAATTTTGTTCCAATTCTTGTAGGATTTTTTGTAGTATTATGAATGAAAATGCATGTTTATGATGTCATTTTACGATTGTAAAATCAGTTAAAGTCCTTGATCTCATGTGAAAATAACATCGCATTTAATCTTCAGTGAAAATTTTCATAAAGGCTGTTCTTTAATCCATGGCTACTTTCTGACGTCATTTGTGAATGCATTTTTATTCGTAAACGCATGAAATTGACAGTGGTTTTATTAAAAAACTATGAAATCAAACTCAAAAATAGTTTTCTCCGTTTTAATATATTCAGTCTGATAGCCCTTTTTTAAACTATCATAGTACATCTTGATTACCAAGATAAAATAGATTTTCTTAAAATATCACAGTTGATTTTGTTCCTCTAATTGACCACAATCTTCCAGAGTCCATCCAACGTTTTGTGATGTCGCTTCTTAGCTTGTTTCCTTCTATATATATAAAAAAAGTTTTGATTTGGAAATGGACCAATGAAAATCTGCGTAGATATTCCGGGTAGATCCACATCCAATTTGAATGCTTAAGCATGGCCTTTCATCATTAATATTAAAAAAAACTGTTGCATACAAAAATATGAAAATCGGTGGTATTATAGAGAAATGTTTGATAAACACGCTGATGCAGACAGTTTTTAAATCGAAGAATTATTTTAAAAGATATTTAATGCTAAAGTTGGACAAAATCGTTCCATTAAAAAAGTTTTACTGGAGCAAAAACTATGCATGAGAATTTAATCATTTTTAGATCATTTTATACGTTATAAGTTCCCGGTGTGCAGATTGTATTTATTTTTCTTATTTGACTCATTTTTGAGGTTTTATTTCAATTTTAAATTCAAATTTTCAGCATTTCGAGAGATATTTTTTACAAATTTTAGAAAATGTTATTAATTTAAACTGTTGCCAGTTGTATAAACAGCACAAACAATAATGTTTACTTCAAATTAAAAATTTATTTTACACGTGACTATTATAAACAGAAAATATAAAAAGCAGGAACTCATTGAAAATTACGTCATAAAAATTATAATTACACGTGAATTTTAAAAGAGACAGAATATTGTAAAATAATAAATTCATAAACATGCGTTAGAAGTCTTAAATAGGAGAATTTGCGTCACATTACACTTATTACGTAAAATGAACAAAAAATAATATTGCAAAACAGTTTAAATTTAAAAACTGCCCGAGACATTTATTTGATATTTTAAGATGATCATAATATCTCATTTCTAACAAAAGTATTTTTATGTGAATATTAAAAAGAAAAAGAAAAGTTTGGTGAAAATTACGTCAGATTATAATTGTCATATTCAAATTATAATTCAGTCTTCCGAAATCTTTTTAAAGCCGATCAAATTATCGTGCTGTTAGAGTCTGCTGTGTCTGAACGGGGGTTGACGAGCGTAGCTCGTAGGGGGCAGAGCCCCCTAGTTTTGTTAAAAAAAGAAATGAAAAAACTCAATTTGATCTAAGTCGTTTGTTGTTTATAGGTTGGCTTTATGAACAAAGGCGTCTGTTGCGATTCACAGCCCGAATTGGCAATATTGGAACAACGGATTTTAGACCTTTCTTACCAAAGCACGTTTGGCAGTGGCACATGTGTCATATGTAAGTATGGGCAAATGTTTGCTTTCACTTTCTTGCTGTTTGTCATGGAAAAATAAAATTTAATAATAATATCGTTGCAACATTACTTTATAAAATCTCAAACATGAGTTGAAAAGAATATGACATTTTTAGCTTTAAATAAGATTTAAAATATCGCGAATTTTATTGAGTACTAGCTTTTGTCCATGACTCCGCTCAAGTAGAATGTAAATTTTGAAAATTGGTGTTAATTTTACATATAATTTTTACATTTGTTTTCACAGTTTATCAATAGTGCAAACTCTTATCAAAATACATTCAGTAGAACTTTTAAAAAAATCTGTATCATTCATAATCTTAATTGACTTAATTATATAACTTTCTCCAATAGCCTTATAACTAAAGAATGTAGAATAATATCTTTTTTACTAAAAACTTATCTAACTAATAGTGTAAGTTCCATCGAAATCCATTCAGCAGAATTTTTTTTTAAAGGCTAATTTTTCATACTCGAGTTCATCTGATCATACAACTTTCCCCATAATTTTATAACTAATCAACTTAGAACGATATATTTTACTCTCAAAAGTTCCGTTAAAAATTATCTAACTAACAGAGCAATTTCATCAAAATCCATTCAGCAGAACTCAAGTTATAAGCAGACGGAACGAAATTTCTATTTCCTCTCTATAGATATAGTAGATCGATAACATGTTTATTAAAGTATCACTTTGAAATGATGTTTACAGGCACTATCACAGTATGGAAGTTTTTGCTCATTTTGACATCATCGACATGCAAGGACAAAAAGTGGCGGAAGGACATAAAGCCAGCTTTTGCTTAGAAGATAATAACTGCTCACCTGGGATAGAACAGAGGTATGCTTGTGCTAATTACGGAGATCAAGGAATATCTGTTGGATGCACTGATACTTATCTGCACAATATTGACTGTCAGTGGATCGATATTACAGATCTTGCGCCCGGCATATATAAATTCAAGGTGGGTTTTTGCACACTTCGTCTTTAGAATATTCTTCTTACTATAATCGTAAAAAGTTACTAATTAAAATGATCTTGAGCAGCCATACTCAACAGGTGGCTCGCGGGCCGCATGTACCTTTTATGTGCGGCCCGAGACATGTAATCATTAATCCATATTTTGAAATTTAATTGGGATGTGCATAAAAAGTATTTAAGATCTTAAATGTTGTTATATATATATATATATATATATATATATATTAGGCAGACAAAATCTGTACTGTTATTCATAATTAATTTTTAATTGTGTTAAAACTTCTGAAAGGCCATTTGCTTAGTCAAGAGTTCTTTTTAAATTTTAGTTGTATTTGTGCTACAGTAGTATATATATGTTACCGTGAAAGACCAAAATCTGGAGAATGTCGACTTTCACTGGTGAATGTCAACATTCACATGGTCGCTTGGTGTATGCCCGAATTATTTACTAAATATCCTTATTTATCACTTACACTGGCAAATGTTGACATTCACCATGCATTAATAGTGAATGTTGAATATGTTGGAGATTTGCATTTTCTTCACCGTATTTCAGGCGGAGCAAAACGTCACAAGGGGAATGTAACTTTTTCGCCTCTCTTGCTCAAAGGAATCACGGTGAGGAGAGGGGTTCGTCAGTTTGTTGAGGAGTTTTCATTGCGGGACTAAACCCGAAGAATTTAAATGCCGTGGTAGATTTAAAGGGCATCCCGGGATTTATTTTTTTTTTTTGAGAGGGGGGGGGGGAGCTTGTAGTTTTAGATTCTAGCATGAGAAGAAGAAGAAAAGCTCGATAATACTTGCCTTTTTAATAATGATAGCAGTTGTACTTGGATAAATGTTAAGCATTAAAATTTTAGTTTTAAGTTTAGCTTTTAAAGATATTTGGCATTTATACCGTAATGGACTTTTCTTCTATAAATCATACTTTATTATTAAAACACATTACGATATATTATATATGTCAAAATACTAGAAAACTTAAGTAATAGCACGTGTAAATAAACTGTTGAAAAAAAAAAAAAACAGCGCATTCTAAATAAGAAAAGAAAATAATACCAATAAAAGACTCACTTAATTATGTGATTGAAATCTTATTTATTGCAACAACTTAAAATTTTATGACACTCTGAATTGCGCTTGCGCTTTTGCTAGTGCATTTATTTGTGGAACACTTCCTTTTGCAATGGCAACATGTTGTATAGCCTTTCCCTCCACTTCTCGAATTAGCTGCAGCTGCTTCTCTCAGCGACATTTCTTGGGAAGAAATCTCATCTATGGAAAATAACTTTTCTTTACAAATTACGAACTGATTACGGGTATAAAGCTTCTTGGAAGGTACCATTTTTATTTCCTAGTTTATAAAATTTGGAGTCTTCTATTCCAACAACAACTGCCTATACATTTCGGCCATCTGCACGACCACGATTGACATCAGCGACATGTATTCATACGGTATGCACCAATTTGAGCAGGAGGAATTTTTTTTTTTTTTTAGTTTCGTAACAATTTCGTTGCTTGCAGTAAAAAATTCTCTTTCGCAGCCGCTCTTTTTATAGAAATAAACTCGTATTGTTCACTCAGGGCTTGATATGAAGAAATGGTTGGTTGCAGGTCCTCTTCAATATTTTTCTTTGGAATATGGTTTTCGGCATGGCCACTGCTCAGATTTTCTTCAAAAGTATTAACAGTTTGTTCAAGCTTTTCTTCTGTTTCAAAAATATTAGCAATTTCTTTGAGTTGTTTTTCTGTTTCAATATTTACCGATCACGATTTGCCGATGATTATATTAAGAAGATGCCATGACTTTTATTGGTTTAACGCCAAGCATGGCTTCATAAGGACTTTGGCGTATTCCTTTATAGAATGTAGTGTTCTTGATAAATTGAACAAAGGGCCAAACCATCTGACCATTTATTTGTATCGTTACCGTTCATCCATGCAGTTAACATATTCTGTATATCTTGATTGACCCTTTCAACAGAGCCTTGTGTTTGACTATGACGAGGTTTTTATGAACTATCTTAACATATTTCCACATAGCGCATAGTTAGGACATGACTTGATTACTAAATTCCCTATCATTATCTGATTGCAATATAGCTGGATCACCAAATGTTTAAAATATTGGAAGAACGCGATACGATACTTCTTCAGCTGTATTAGATTTCAAAGCTCCTAGCTGGACAAACTTAGTTAAATGATCTTAATACGCCATTATGAAATTATATTCGCCATCCCTGTGTGACTGCAAGGTCTATCAGATAACTTGACATCTTGAGTTTAACTCAGAACTGACCATTGATTTCGCAACATCTTTATTAGGTGCACTATGTTTCATTTAACATTGTTTGCATAAATTTAAAAACAACATTACAACTACATTTGCAATATTTTTGTGTTTAACTTGTAAATCTTTAAGTATACGTGTTCTTCCTTCATCGCATTATTCCGGTGTGAGTTTCAAATAGTATACTGAACAATTCCTAATTAGTAACATAATACTGTATATTCGTTTCTTCTATTTTAATGATACAATTAACTTTTCTTCATCATTAATTTTTAAAACGTTTTAATTATCTGTAATCCAAAGGTGTGCTGTAGTTAGTTTTAGCAGAAATCACTTCAGTAAGCATTTTAGAGTACCTTTCTTGAGAAAAATAAAAACAATTGTCTTCTCGTTTACGCGCAAATAATGCATTTAATTTTTCAAAAAAAAAAAAAAAAAAAAAAAAAAAAGATCGCGATTCACTGCAGTATCCATTCAATATAAATTACGGTATCGAATAAAAAAAAAAAATTAAATTTAAGAAAACGTTGCGCGCACCATCAAACTTTACATAAGACTGACAAGTGACAAAGCTGACTTACTCATAGCAGAAAAAAGGATTTGATGACAAACTGTTGCCTATCCGTTGACCTCGACTTCTCTTTTCTATCTTCACCAGAGCATACCTGAATTTGTCGATATGCACCGGCGATGCTCCGAATGTACAAGGATATAATCAAATATTCGGTCTTTCACCGACGTATTTGGCATGTGTTGTGTGTTTTGCCGGTGAAAGTCGACATTCTCCAATTTCGATCTTTCACGGTAACATATACATTTCTTAATATTCAACACTAATCAAATATTATTGCAAATTAATGCGCTATATGTTTCCATATTTAAAAAAAATGAAAAGTTTTTGCATTGAGCAAAAGACAGATTTATTAGAAAAAAAATTCCTGATTTTTCTTTCTTTAGAGCCTGGAAATTATGCATTGTTACATTATTACATTTTATACTTACTAGCAAGAATGACCGAGCTAAGCTCGGTCAAAATTAGCTTTGTGTTTATCTCGATATATTATTCCCACTAAATCATTCTTGCTGTTTTAGATACAATTAGCTTGACCCTGAGACATAGTGACCCAAAATGACGCACTAATCGAATTTTTTCGAACATGCGACCTAATACAATGCTCTTCTCGAGCCTGAAAACGATGGAATACAAAATTTAGTGAAAATCGTTAGTCATATTCTAGATAAAATAAGCTTGACCCACGTTGATTCAAAAAACCACTAACCGAAATTTATTGAACGTGTGAGCTATTTCAATGGTCTTTTTGTTCTGTGAAACGGTATAACAAAAAAAAAATTGTTTGAACATTTTTGAGTTGGATGCCGTTAGCTTGACCCCGACCCATTATCACCAAAATGACCCACTAATAGAATTTTCTTGAGCATGCGACCCAGCCCACTGGTTTTATATTGTCCAGAAACGGTGTAGTACAAAGTTTTGTCAAAATCTTTTGAGCCTTTTTTAGATAAAGTTAGCTTGATCCTGATCCATTAGGACCCAAAATGACCCATTGATTAAATTTTCTTGAACATGCGACCCTGCCAAATGGTCTTATCATGCTCGGAAACGGTATTATACAAAATGTTTTCAAAATGTTTTGAAGCGCTTTTTAAATACAATTAGCTTGACCCTGACCCATTGTGAGCCAAAATGACCCACTAATCGAATTTTTCTGAACATGCGACCTAGCCTAATGGTCTTCTCGAGCCCGAAAATGATAAAATACAAAATTTAGTCAAAATCGTTTAAGCCGTTTTTTATATAAAATTAGCTGGACCCTGACCCATTGTGACCTAAAATGACCCACTAATCGAATTTTCTCGAACATGTGACTTAGCCCAATTCTTTTCTCATGCCCAGAAACGGTATAATACAAAATTTGGTCAAAATATTTTGAGCATGTTTTTAGATTCAATTAGCTTGACTCTGGCGCATTGTGACCCAAAATGACCCATTAATTGAATTTTCTCGAACACGTGACTTAGCCCAAACGTCATCTCATGACCAGAAACGACCGTATATCAAAAAAAATTGTGAAAATGTCTTGAGCCGTTTTTAGATGTAATTAGCTTGACCCTGACTCATAATGACCCACTAATCGAATTTTCTCAAACACGTGACCCATCCCAATGGACTTTTTGTGCCCGAAAACAATAGCTTACAGAATTTCATCAAAATAGTAGAGACGTTATCTAGATAAACTTAGCTGGACCCACGGTGACCCAAAAATGACCCACTAATCGAATTTTCTTGAACACGTTACCCATCCCAATGGTTTTTTCGTGCCCGAAAATTGTTAGATACAAAATTTAGTCAAAATTGATTGAGCCGTTCTCTAGATATAATTAGCTTGACCCTGACCCAGTATGACCCAAAATGACCCACTAATCTAATTTTTTCGAACACGAGACCCATCCCAATGGTCTTTTCGTGCCCGAAAACAGTAGGGTGCAAAATTTCGTCAAAATCGTTAGAGCCGTTATCTAGATAACTTAGATTGACCCATGGTGACCCAAAAATGACCCACTAATCGAATTTTTTCGAACATGTGACTTAGCCCAATGGTCTTCTCGTAATCCAAAACTGTAGAATATAGAGTTTAGTGAAAATAGTTAGAGCCGTTTTTTAGATAAAAATAGCTTGACCCACAGTGATCCAAAAATGATCCACTAATCGAATTTTCTCGAACACGTGACCCATCCCAATGATTTTTTCGTGCCCGTAAATGGTTAGATACAAAATTTAGTCAAAATCGATTGAGCCGTTCTTTAGATATAATTAGCTTGACATTGACCAATTATGACCCACAATGACCCACTAATCGAATTTTCTCGAACATGAGACCCATCCCAATGGTCTTTTGTTCCCGAAAACGGTTAGATACAAAATTTAGTCAAAATTGATTGAGCCGTTCTCTAGATATAATTAGCTTGACCCTGACACATTATGACCCAAAATGACCCACTAATCGAATTTTCTCGAACACGTGACCCATCCCAATGGTCTTTTTGTGCCCAAAAACAGTAGGGTGCAAAATTTCGTCAAAATCGTTAGAGCCGTTATCTAGATAACTTAGATTGACCCACAGTGACCCAAAAATGACCACTAATCGAATTTTTTCGAACATGTGACTTAGTCCAATGGTCTTCTCGTAATCCAAAACTGTAGAATATACAGTTTAGTGAAAATAGTTAGAGCCGTTTTTTAGATAAAAATAATTGACCCCCAGTGACCCAAAAATGACCCACTAATCGAATTTTCTCGAACACGTGACCCATCCCAATGGTCTTTGCGTGCACGAAAGTGGTTAGATACAAAATTTAGTCAAAATCGATTGAGCCGTTCCTTAGATATAATTAGCTTGACCCTGACTCATTATGACCCAAAATGACCCACTAATCGAATTTTCTTGAACACGAGACCCATCTCAATGCTCTTTTCGTGCCCGAAAACAGTAGGGTGCAAAATTTCGTCAAAATCGTTAGAGCCGTTATCTAGATAGATTGACCCACGGTGACCCAAAAATGACCCACTAATCGAATTTTCTTGAACATGTGACTTAGCCTAATGGTCTTCTAGTAATCCAAAACTGTAGAATATAGAGTTTAGTAAAAATCGTTAGAGCCGTTTTTTAGATAAAAATAGCTTGACCCACAGTGACCCAAAAATGACCCACTAATCGAATTTTCTCGAGCACGTGACCCATCCCAATGGTCTTTTCGTGCCCGAAAATGGTTAGATACAAAATTTAGTCAAAATCGATTGAGCCGTTCTTTAGATATAATTAGCTTGACACTGACCCATTATGACCCGAAATGACCCACTAATCGAATTTTCTCGAACACGAGAGCCATCCCAATGGTTTTTTTCGTGCCTGAAAGTGGTTAGATACAAAATTTAGTCAAAATCGATAGAGCTGTTCTCTAGATATAATTAGCTTGACACCGGCCCATTATAACCCAAAATGACCCACTAATTGAATTTTCTCGAACATGAGACCCATCCCAATGGTCTTTTCGTGCCCGAAAATGGTTAGATACAAAATTCAGTCAAAATCGATTGAGCTGTTCTCTAGATATAATTAGCTTGACCCTGACACATTATGACCCAAAATGACCCACTAATCGAATTTTCTGGAACACGTGTCCCATCCCAATTGTCTTTTCGTGCCCGAAAACAGTAGGGTGCAAAATTTCGTCAAAATCGTTAGAACCGTTATCTAGATAAACTTATCTTGACCCACGGTGACCCAAAAATGACCCCCCTAATCGAATTTTCTCGAACATGTGACTTAGCCCAATGGTCTTCTCGTAATCCAAAACTGTAGAATATAGAGTTTAGTGAAAATCATTAGAGCCGTTTTTTAGATAAAAATAGCTAGACCCACAGTGACCCAAAAATGACCCACAAATCGAAATTTCTCGAACACGTGACCTAGCCCAATAGTCTTCTCGTGCCCGAAAATGGTTGGATACAAAATTTGGTCAAAATCGATTGAGCCGTTCTTTAGATATAATTAGCTTGACCCTGACCCATTATGACCCAAAATCACCCATTAATCGAATTTTCTCGAACACGAGACCCATCCCAATGGTCTTTTCGTGCCCGAAAACGGTAGGGTGTAAAATTTAATCAAAATCGTTAGAGCCGTTCTCAAGATAAAATTTACATACATACACATACATACACACACACACACACACACACACACAATTTTTGCTCGCATTATAGTATAAGATTATATTGTTAATACTGTTTTTTAGGATTGAACATTTGTCGCGGAAAAAAGGTACAAAAAAATTTTAGCACCTCTATTTCCAAGCAACAAACTTCGAGGCATATTTCTACAACATTTTCAACAGAAATCTATCACAAAGTTTATTGTTTGGAAATAGTTGTGTTAATATTTTCTGATAACATTTCTTTCGAAACAAACGTTCAAACCTACTGATAATATTAACTTTGTTATATTGCTTTGTTGTACTTCTTATGTTATCTTATTTTTTATTACTCTTGCGCTTGCTCTTTTATTAATTAGTCTTTTTTTTACCCTCTTATAAGTGTGTTGTGCACCGCATGGCATCGCAAACATATGTTTGCGTCCTGCGGGAAAAGAAAAAGTTTGAATCTGGGTGGCCTTGAGAAAAACTCACGATTTATTGCACTTATTAGAGAATGAAAAATGTTATTAGATTCCAAATAAACTTAAAATTTTTTCTTGCATATTTCATGCTTTTACGTATAAAGATGATTCCGACAGAAAGTTTCACGTTGTAACATTAAAACAGCGAATTTCAGAAAAAGAATTAAAATTTTCAGAAAGTTTCGCGTTGTAACATTAAAACAACGAATTTCAGAAAAGCAATTAACATTTTCAGAAAGTTTCCCGTTGTAACATTAAAACAACGAATTTCAGAAAAGCAATTAACATTTTCAGAAAGTTTCGCATTGTAACTTAATACAGCGAATTTCAAAAAAGCAATTAACGTTTTCAGAAAGTTTCGCGTGGTAACATTAAAACAGCGGATTTGAGAAAAACAATTAACGTTTTCAGAAAAGCCCAAGGGACCTAAGAATCGGATAGTATTTTTTTCATTTTCCTATACATGGGATACACTTGCTATCCATTAATGAATGAATTCTTAGCTATTAATAAAGGTTTTTTCAAACATTTCCGATTTTAAACTTTTTTTTTAATGTAAAATACTTTATCCTTCAATTTTTCATTAACGAGAGCTAATAATACATTACATGCGTATGCTTATAGTAGGGAAATGAAGATTATGCAATTGTACATCATAACAGTTCGATAAAATTATTAAATACATTTTCTTTTTATTTCTTTTCTTTTTCTTCATAATAGCCGCTTCATAATATTTCTTCATACCGCCTACCATCGGCCCTTAAACCATCATTTTGCCGTTTTTAAGCATAATTTGAAAACTACTTGGAAGAAAAATGTGAAATTTTGGATTTCCATAAAACAGGACTTAATAAATCTAAATCCATCAAAAAAAATTGTAGGTTGCATTTCATAGTTTTTTCGTATATTAATTTCATAATTCATATCATAAAATTATAAAAATTGCAAATTCAACGTATTTATGTTTGGGTATTTTAGTATTATTGCTGCACAAAAAATTACCGCATTAAAAGTATAATTTCAGGAGATATTAATGAATATATGAAAATGTAATTTAACATTAGAAGCACCAAATTTTGAATTTTTATAATTCAAAAACTTGTCATTCAAATGACTTGAAATTTGGTGACTAGGCATGGTTTGAACCGAAGGTTTGAAATATCTCGTTAAAATTGGGTATTGCCATTGAAAAAAATAATGAAGTTTGGGTTCGTTTTAATATACAGATGGCCCTCTAAGCAAATTTTATATACATCATTTAAAAGTAGACTTTATAATCGTTCGGTACCAGTAACTTTCTTCTACGATAATTTATTGAGGAGTTAGTATGGGGTGTTTACTTTTTTTTTTTCCATGACTATACACCACGATTTCTTGTCCCCAAATATTTTTCTGTACGTGTGTTTTCTTTGCTTTTGTCAGGAGTGATTGTTGAAAAAAAAAAAAATAAAAATTTACTTCTTGGTTGTGTTTTAGGAATCCATTCAATTTTTATGCATGCTATTCTTATGAATGTAATCATAGTGATTTTTTATTTAAATAATTTTTGTTTCTATTTCAGCTTTCTATAAACCCAGAGTTTAAAGTCGCAGAATTAAATTATGACAACAATGCAGCCGTTTGCACGCTCTTCTACAATGCGGTATCTGTTCGAATGATAAACTGCACTCTACAAAGACCTTAAACCGGAAAAAGAAGAGCTATACGGTTGTAACATATTTAAAGCCATCCAGGAACTTCTTTAGTAAATAAAGACAATAAAAAAAGAAGAAAACTAGAAGATGCGAAGGATAAAAAATACTTCAGTCATTTATACGTGCTTGGTGATCTCTCGAGTACTTTGCGTTTTGATCTCAGTTGTGCTTGTCAGAAATTTCTGCGTCATTTTGAAGGAAAATATTTTTGTAATATGTCATGAATATGTTTGAAATATTTGTACCGTTGTGAGTATGTTTGAAACATCTGTAATTCGGTAATTGGATGTTTAATTAAAAAAATATTCTCTATCCGAAATTTGTGTTTTAATAAATATTATTTATAGTTAAAAATGGGAATGTAACGAATACTGATTTGACTGAATAGACAAATACCAAATATGCGGTTTAATTTTAGGCCGAATAGTAATTTTTTTAATATGCATTTTGATTATAGATATATTAATTATACATATCTCTCTATATATTAATTTTAATATATATATATTTATTTATTTGTTTATTAAATACACTTACATATTAATTAAAAAACAGAAATACAATAAACACAAATTGGAATTGGTTTTGTTGTTGTTGTTGTTGTTGTTGTTATTTGTATTTTTAAAAATTTTAACTGTCTGATGTACTTTTTGCAATATTTCAAACACCTCCATGCAAATTATAAAACATGACTCTTACCAAGTCCAAATTACTCATTGCATAATTTTATCTACATTCATGTATTCATATACATATTATTTAATATAAGAACTCATTACTACACTTAAATGTGCTTTTATTATTATTATTATTTAGAAAGATTCTTTCATCATTTAAAAAAAAATAAGAAGAAGAATTTGACTTTCAACTCTAATTATCGTTTTAAACGTATCAAACTGTCTTTCAGTAAGTCAGGAGGGTAAGTTAATATTTCCACTAAAATAGTATAAAGGAAATACTTTACTTTTACTTTTCCGCGGAACTTTCAACTTTTCTTACATTCAAAATAAAGGAGACCCTCCCAATGCTTACTTTCTCCGTTATTCACAACTAGCTGACCCACCCGATGCTGCCCGGGCCCGCGATAATAACCTTAAATGAAACTGTTTGATTTTATATCCCTAACTCCATTTTGTCTGAATTTATATTTTTAAATGAACAAATCGCGAAAAAATATTGAAATCAAAGTTTATAGTATTTGGTATTTTATTTTCCGCGTAATTTTATTTTTAGAGCCTATGCGTACCGAAAGCAAACAAAACCGTGACGAAACACTCTGGAAAGTTTACTGATTTTGTCAAAATATTCACACTTTTTTATTTTGTAAAAAGTATTGCTACCCTTCCGAAAGTTTAAAATTTATTTTAGATGATGTAAATCTGGTCTATTGGGGTCTCTAAAAAGATTATATTAAAATTCGGACATTTAGTTACTTTTAGCGTAGAAAAAATATCGTGTCCGTGAGGCGCGAAGGAACCTACGTTCGCTGGTGTATTTGAAAGGGTGAAAATTCATATTTTTAAAAACGATTACACCATCGATTAGAAGAAGGTTTCAGCTTCAAGAACATGTTTTTGGTTTGTCGGTACCTCTAAAATTGCGCCCTAGAGGAGCGTTGCAATAAGAGGGGGGAAAAGGGTTTTAGGAAAAACGACCTTTTTGATTTTTTTTTCAAAGGGTTAACTGCGATATTTTTTTTAATTGATTGCTGTATCTTAGACGTAAAAATATGATTTTTAAGAATATGTCTTCTTTTTTACTTTACTCTTTTTTACTTTACTAAGCGGTTTGGGCGATGGACGTTAATAAATAATGACAAATTACCCAGCCAGAATTCCCCCATTTTTTTCCGATACACAAATAGTGCATCTGCTCATGCGCGAGTGCTTTTTCTCTCTCGAAAGCACAGAAACGAACTTTTAAAGCGACTTCATTGTGATTTTAAATTAATATCTTGAGTAATTAACAAAAATTGAAAATTATGAGTCTCAGGTGCATCAGAAGAGACGTTGGGCTACCCTCAGAAGGCTTTTCAGCCTTGTACATGTACATGCGGTAGATTTTCCTAGACATAGCGTGCACACACACACACCGAGCGAAACTTTCTTTTATTAGTACAGAAGAAGATGAGATACTTCCTAAAATAGACTTTATCTAGTATTTCTTTTTTTAAAGCTGTTTATGTTACTGTTGGTCAGAAAATTTGTTAAAAGTAGAAAATGTATGCAGTCGGACCTCTATTTAACGAACCTTTATTTTGCGAATCTCTCTATTTTGCGAACTTTTCCTTCAAACCAAGAACATTTTGCGAATTTCTTCATAAAATAACTTCCAAATAGCGAAGTGCATTCTCTATTTAACAAACTTTTTCTTGTGATCTAATTTTTTTTCTCCCCATTCCTCAAAAAATTTCTGGACATTTCAGACTTATTCTTTCTTTAAACACATTTTATGATGTTCAATAGCCTTGAACTGGTTTTACAAGGCGCCTTCTTTGTCAGCAGTGAGAATTCGGTAAGTACGGAGGACGAAGACGATAATCCCTTAGAGAAAATGTGGATACAGATGAGAAAAAAAGAAGAAATTAACCATGATGTGCTGATTGAAGATTGTATTTAACTTATTTCTGAAATTGAGACCTCGGAAACACTATCCGAATTGGATATTTTCGACAGTGTGAAAAATAAAAACAATACAGCAATGAATTGCGATGAAGAGGAATATGATGATGATGGAAATGATCAATGATCATTATGCAGGAATTAACAAAACTTCGTATGATGAAATGCTAAAATCATTTGAAACAATCCGACGCGGATTATAGTTAGAAGAAAAAACGCATGAAGGGGTTTTTGGTGCATTGCAAAGATGCGAGACGTATTTAGAGAGAAAGCACTTTTTTAAATAAAAAACTCAGGCAAAATTAACAGAGTTTTTCAGAAATTAAATTTAAGGACGCATATGTTAATGTATGATAAAAATTATTTGTTATAATAATAATAAATACGATGATGTCATTAACATTCGTTAATTTTAATGTATAACTATTTACTTTAAACAGAAAATATAGTGTATTCACGGACAATGTTTTGTTTTCCTTGCAGATTTCAAAGATTTAAACACATGGAAAAAATGAATTGAGGATGGATATCGGTGGGTAAAATAAATAAAACAAACCGCTATAATTTATTTAAAAAAAAGTGATTAGTTACTTTTAGTAAAAATATTTAGTGTTTATGAATTTAAAATCTGTTTTATGTAGTTTAAAGTATTTTAAAATGTGAATCTCTATTTAACGAATTTTCCGTATAACGAACTTTTTTTCCGGGATTTGGCGACTTCGTTAAATAGAGTTCGACTGTATTTAAGAAATGTTTTAACAGTTGAAACAGCATATGCACAACACAGAAATTTCTACAACTTACTAAACACATATCGAAAATGGTCACAGAAACAGAGACTAACAATATGAATAATCTTGAATTTTCAGCAATATTTTGTATTAAATGTAATACTGTAAAAAAATAAAATAAAATAAAATAAAAAACATTTCAAAATGCTGTTGAACAATGCCAATTTTTCTGACGCTATCGCAAACCCATTTTTATATGTGCATAAAACCAATATCCAAATACTTAATATACAGGCATTTTATAATCGAATTGCATTTTACATATTTCTTGTAAATGTATAACATCTTGTGTTGTAATGTATTGTTCCCCAATGAACACCGTTGCCTGGCAGATGTGTCTATAATAAAACTTGTTTAAATCTCCTGCAATTTTGACACCATTTTCTTAAAGATCCTTAGCCTTTATGGAAAATTTCATTGGATTTCTTAGTATCTGAACCAGAATAGCTGAAAAATTTGTGCGCTTAAGAATGAAAATGGGCTGTATGGACATGTCAGGAAATACCCAATTTAGATTTGCGAAAAACAATGCACGAAGTAAACAAAAAATATCATTCTGTTTTTATTCAGCTAAATATCGAACAATACTCGGTCACATATATTCGGTCGAAGAATCCGGAAAATCGAAAAAGTCGAATTCGCCGAATAGTGAGTAGTGGCCAAATATTTGTTATATTCCTAGTTATAAATGTTATATAGAAATCTATATATTATATATAATCTATCTAAAAATTTCAAATGCAATAATTAGAGAATTAAATATCCTCTAATTTCTCCTTAAAAATTTTTAATGTATTTTAGCTTATTAATCCAAGTAATTTTCTGTTACAGATAGAACTGATTTCCATTCCTACCAAATTTGATAAAAAATGACAATCCTGTAATTATTGTTAGATGCTTGTTTGTTTTTTTTTAAATTGTAAAATAAAAGCAAGTAATTCAAAGTGCATGTTGTAACGCATACTTTTGAGATATTCGGCTGCAGCATATTACCAACTTTTTAAATTTATGAAACATTCTATTGAAATTGAACTACAGGATTAGTACGATTGACTGACCGGATTTAAATTATTTATATTTTCAAAACTATTACACATATTATAATAAACTAGAAAGATAGCCCATCAAAAATGACGGAGAATGAGATATAAAGGTATAGACAACACATGATCAATAATATGTTTTTCTCGCTTGTTTCGCAGTGATAAATGAAAATAACACATTTTAAAAAGGAAACCCATTTATGAGAAAGTATATATCTAATGAATACATTAAATTTTTAACTACCCTTCCTCTTTACATCTTGAAATACTTACATATAATTTTCATAAGAAAAAAAAAAGTTATTTTAAATACAATCCAACTGTAGAAATGTTTGTCCTTGTGACTTATTCAACGTCATTGCAAATGACGGTATAATTGAAAATTTCATTCATATAAATTCATTTCATTCCTTACTCATTCGTTTCAAATGCGCCATTGCAATTTAACTTTTTTATGACATTATATTATGTATGTATATATATAGATATGTAAAGTTGGCGCCCACGCTTTCATTTTTTTTATTGGACATAAGAAAATAAAACAATTTCTTTTCTGGCCCCAAAATTATTTTCTACTTTTTAGTGCATTTAAATATATATATATGTATTTTCTATATTTTTGAGAATGTTAATGAAAACGTGTCTTTTAAAAAAATGCATTTATTTTATTTTTTATTTTTTTGTCAAATTTTTAGTCTTATAGTGCTTTATAGAAATTTTAATATTTAAAATTTTCGTCGTCCCCCCTTTATATAGTACAAACTATGATGCAGATAATGCAAAATAATAGGGAATTTGGTACTTTTCCACTATAGGGGCCTTGGCTTTTTTTTTTTTTTTTTAAAGCTTGGCGGAATTCGGGCCTTAGAAAGTGATATTTGATGCCAAATGATATAAACAGATATGAAAACAAATTTGATAAATTGTTTTGTTTGTTTATACATGTATTTTAATTAAATGTATATTATTGTTGCTTTATTTTGGACAAATTGCTTATGTTTTTGCATAAAATTTGGTAAATGGCTTCTTTAATTAAATAAATTGTACAAATATTGAAAAAAAAAAATGCGTGTGTATATAAAATGAAACAGTGAATAGGTTGCCAGAATATATGTTGCCAAATTATCTTCTTCGCCAAAGCTGTTTTCTCTATTTCGCAAAGGCTATACTGGAAATATTCCCTATACTGGAAAAGTGCCGATAATTTAATTTCTGCATCCGGCTATGTAAAGCACGTTAAAATCGGATATTTAGGAGCTCAGAATATACAGCGCCGTCTAGTGGCGGTTATCATACAGCACGATCGTGCTATATAGTAGAACTCAGCCGCATCTTTTACGTTTTCAAACATAATGAAAAGACAACAACTCAATTACAATCCAAACCAGAAAACATTCAGTGATGAATAATGGCTTTTTGGAAAGGTCTTAATTTAGCGTTGTGCCTTTTGAAGGTCGGGTCAAAAAATATCCAATATTAAGGGAATTGCACCCATTTAAACTTTACATAGCGTTCCATAATTTAACAATATAGAAATACCTCCTTCAATCTTTTTTTCCTGTTGCCACATCCTAAAAAGCGGCACAATAATTTAAAAAAAAAGTGATAACACGCGTATTTTGTTTTAAATAAAAATAAGATTTTCTCGCTATATTTTTGCATTTTTCAAATCGACGTCATTCTAATCAGAAAATGAAAATATTTCCTATATATGTGTAAAAACTTTAACTAAACACGTGTTAAAATGACGCAATATCTTAATTTGAATGTTTTTAATGTTTAAAAATCTATTTTAATACAGGAGTTTTAATTTCAAAAAAACAATTTAGGAAAAGATAATAATAAAAAAATCGTTTGCTAGGTATGACGTCAATTTCTGTTTAACTGACATAACTTTGTAATGATGTTTTATTCTGAAAAGAGACTCCTGATATTCTGAAATTAATCCTTATTATTATCATCCATAAAACGAAAGATTTATTTTTAAGTCATACGAAAGAAATTTTCGGTAAATGCTAGTTCATTTGGTTGTATTTATTGCATTTTCCTGCGTATTGTCAAGGAAATCGTATACTCCTATTGCACGCGCCAAAGAAAACATGCATTTTAATTTTAAAAGCTGAAACACTTTAGTATAATTACAATGAAATTCAATTTCGCGAGTTTAAAAAAAAATAATATTGTTGGACCGAAAGTAATAATCTAAGACAAGGACGGCGAACCTATGGCACGCGTGCCATAAGTGGCACGCTGCAGATTATTTTTGGCACGGCATAGATTTAAGTTTTACATTAAAATATAATAGAATTTCACAAAATGCATTAATTAATATAGATGTTGTCTGTATCACTTGGATCCGATTAGTTCGGTTGGTTGTGATTATCACACAGATTGAAGAAATTGAAATATAACTTAATTTATCCGAATCTAGTTCAATATTGGCTCAGAAAATTTTGAGAATTAGAAGATTATCGCTAAACAAAAATTAAAAGTATAATAAGCAAAAATGCTGATTTTAAAATTATAACAACTTGGAATTCAATTCCAGACACTAAAAGCTATAGTTTCTGGCGCTTGTTATTTTGACAATTTTTTCTGCAAGATATTCTTCTCGTAAAAAAAAAAAAAAAAGACAAATTCAATTAAAAACGTCTTGTCAAGTGAGTGCAATTAAACTTGCATTCTATCGAAAATAACTAAGTAGCAGATATAAATTATTTGGCATTTAAGATGAGACAACAGAAATAATATTTTTTAAATAAATTTCTACAGTATAACACAAATATCACCTGTATTATTTTAATGCTAAAATCAAAATTTTAAGTAGTTTTGATTCATTTAAGTATTGCGCGGCAGCGCAATACTTATTTATTTCCAGTGTCACTTCTCAATGTTAATTTAACATAGAAAATCCTATGGAGATCATAACTTTTTCATTTTTTCTTCCCACCTTTTTGTCCCTGATGCCACTCATTTTGAATTCTTTGCTAATTCTAATAATATTATAAATTCAAAGTGTAAAAACATTTGCCTGACGTCAGGGTCAAAACGGATCATAAAATTCCTTTGCATATAGGTGGATTATAATCAAGAGAGTAACATGGGCTAATTTTTATTTACATTATTCAAATATTTTTCTTAATAATTCCAAATTTCGCTTTTTTCATTGAGAATCAACGGACATTTTCTAATAAAATTTAACATTTTTCCTGCATTGTTGTAAATAATTCAAAAGCTGTAATAATAATTTGCCTATTTTTAGTTGAATGATTTTCACGTGAAACATAAAACTGAAAAAACTGAAATAGTTTTTTTTTTTTTTTTTTTTTTTTTTTTTAAGAATTAAAAAGAAGGTGAATATGGCGTCATAGTGAAAATAAAAATGACATTTTCAAGCAGATTTTTTAAGTTCAGATTGTAATTTTTTTGACCAAACTACAGCAACCTGCATTACTGCACTGGTGAAACATTTTGAATTATACATAGGCAAATTGCATCACAAATTGTGGTGCGATGTCGCACAAATCAAAGTCTGATGATGATACCCTCCATTAATTTTGAAATGTGTTCGTTTGAATGCAGTAGTTATTAAAAAACTTGACATATTAAACAAAAACCTAATTTGCGGAACAAATTAAAAAAACAAAATTTATTTCCTAAATTGTTTAAGCCCGAGAAGGGGCAGATATTAAGTTATTTCATTCAATTCGTTCTACATTTAATGTTAAATTTTTGTAACAAATAAGTTAAACCAATTGAACGTTAAAAAATAAAAATGAAATTCATACAATATAATACTTTAAACACATATATACTTAGATTCCGTTCAAATGAAATCGAAATAAATCTTAGACTTTTTTCCATTTTTAAGTTGTAAATATTTGTACGGCAGATTTTGCATTATGTTTATGATGATTGTGCATGATATGATAAGATACATGCAAAATACAAAACTTTTAAAAAAGTAAGATTTATTTCGATTTCATTTGAACGGAATCTAAGTATATATGTGTTTAAAGTATTATATTGTATGAATTTCATTTTTATTTTTTAATGTTCAATTGGTTTAACTTATTTGTTACAAAAATTTAACATTAAATGTAGAACGAATTGAATGAAATAACTTAATGTCTGCCCCTTCTCGGGCTTAAACAATTTAGGAAATAAATTTTGTTTTTTTAATTTGTTCCGCAAATTAGGTTTTTGTTTAATTATTATTTGATCCATTAAATTTTTTTATTGTTGGAACGTCATGATCACGTAAAGTATATTTTTGGGAAAATTTGGCATGTGGACGTGAAAAGGTTCGCCATCCCTGATCTAAGAGCTAGCAACGTTTTCGTCACTTGATTTTAGCAAGGCTCATTTTTCTATATGCTCTTCCGTTTTATGGAGTAGTATGTATGCGAACGGTCTGGCTGGCGGCAGACGTTACGTTCGCATGCGGTAGAAGGAGTTATGCAGATGAAAAAATTCAAAATTACGTCAGGCTCATGTTTGTAGGGCTAATGTTTCTACATGCTCTTCCGTTTTATGGTGTAGTACGTATGCGGACGGTCTGGCTTTCGGGAGACGTTGCGTTTACCTGCGGGAGAAAGGGTTATGCAGGTGAAAAAACTTCAAAAATTCGTCATGAAACACTTCTGACCTTCCTTGTACCTTCAAGGCCAAGGTTGGGAAAGGTTGTATGAAGGAATGTCTTTAGTTTGTTGGCTAGAAAAGTAGAAATATAGCTTTTGGGATTAAATAATCCCGCGCATGTACAAACGTTTACATTTCGATATGTCCATTCGTTACGGGATAACACACACTAAAATAATTTTACTGAAAGAGTGAAATAAAAGCTGCCTTCATATGTTGATGAAAGTGTATTAAATGTAATTACTGTAAATTTTATAAAATAATTCATGTTTTAAGAGGTAAAACAAATCGTTGCATATTTTCTAATGAAAAAAAACCGCCATTTTTACAGAAATTGTTATAAAAGCAGAAAATAAATATGAAACGCTTGATTTTTCCCTAAAAAGAAGTAGTACTGATGCATTTTACAATATAGAGTAGTAGACTTTTTTTTAAAGCGCATTTAGCCAAAAATATAATGGGAGACGAAATGAGGTAAGATTTACCCCACGCGTGTGTTAACGTTACAAAAATAGATGCATGCGCTTACCGTTAAGTTAATTATGCCCTAAACGACGCCCAGCAACACGCGCCAATTGTCTGTAGGCTCAATTATATAATTTACCCGTACCAAATACACCAATTGTCAATAGACTCGTTTACGTAAATTATCTTCTTAATTAATGCATACTTTACAAAGGACACCTACTTTCCAATTTTCCTGATTTTTCGATCAATGGTTACAGTTAGATGTAAATATGTTAGTCATTATCGTGATATTTTAGTTTGACCTCCGAAATATTATTATAAATATCCAATATTAGTAATATTTCTGATATTATTTACAGGTGTATTGTATAATATTTTCAATTACTTTTGATCATTTTTCTGCATTCCGTCGTTTCCAGACTTTTTTTAATTTTAAATTCCCATTAAGTTCCAAAGACAGAAATTTTCCCTTTTTATAGTTTTTTTCGCAGTTTTAATTGATTTCTTATGACTGTTTCTTACCCTAGCTTTTTGTGTGTTTGAGGGGTTGGCCTAGGATACTGCATAGTCTCTTAAACCAGAGGAGCGTAGGTACATAGCAAAAAAATTCAAGAGATCACACTATGTATAAAACTTAGTCTAAGGACTAGTCTGGCGGTCAGTCCTGAGTAAAGTATAGGTCAATATTCCAATATGGGGTTTAGCAATAAGTATGGTGTCATCAGGGCTCTTGGAATACACTGGTGAACATATGTTTCTGTTAGTTTTTGATTGGGACAATTGGTTGGGCCGGTTAATTGGGATCATTGGTTGGTTAATTGGGGCGGTTGTTTGGTTAGTTGAAGTTGGTTGATTAAGTTCCTGAAAGGATCTGAAAAAGATGTGAAATGATATAAAAAACTGTTGGAACCAGAGAGAAAAGTAAAGCTCGATCTAAAAAAGTTACAGTAAAAAATTGTCAAATAGTTTCAGTTTAAAAAAGTAAGTAGTGCGTAGAAAAGTAATGGAATCAAATTATCTGTAAAGCTCATAAATTACCCAAATTTTTGTTGATAGCTGAAAATGTGGACTGAGCTTTACTGGTGCCCTTATATTCAAAATCATATTATCCACTCAAAAGGAGTACTGGGTATAGTAAACAGAATGTGTAGTTAGTTATATGCAGAAACATTTCTGTCAGTCCCAGAATTGTGGACTTGATTGCATCAAGTCAAGCTAAACTCCACAAAGATGAAAGAATGTAAACCATGAAGTAATATTTTAAGTATAACATTAATATAGTCAAGTTGTTGAGGAATTGTTGTTATTAACATTTCTGACATAACACATGTAGCGTAATAATTTTTATTTCATGTAATTACTGTGAAAAAGGAGCCTTATGTCAATGGATTTAAGCCAGACAAGTAGTTAGCATATGGTTGAATCGTACATGCTTAGGGTTTTGGGCTTATTTTGGATTTTGATCTCCCAGGCTTATCAGTGACCAGGAATGGAATTTGGCCCATACTTCGTACTGAACGATCTCTCATGTTGTCGATACCTCTCATGTTCTCGCTCATTTCCAAATCAACCTCTAACCTATTCTTATGAGTCCAAATTTTTAAACTGGTTATGAATGATTGGAATTCAGAATGAGTTAAAAATGCCTTTACTTCCCTGATTGATTTTAAGGCACCAGTAAAGCTCAGTCCACATTTTCAGCTATCAACAAAAATTTGGGTAATTTCATGAGCTTTACAGATAATCTGATTCCATTACTTTTCTACGCACTACTTACTTTTTTAAACTGAAACGATTTGACAATTTTTTACTGTAACTTTTTTAGATCGAGCTTTACTTTTCTCTCTGGTTCCATCAGTTTTTTATATCATTTTATTAGTAGCATCGGGATGAAGTTGTAAATACGTACATTTTCGTATATTACACTTTAAATTCTGACCCATAGATTTTGAAAAAAAAAAAAAACCTTAAATGCGCTGAGTTTAAATGAAATTGTGGTGACCTCGATTATATGGATTAATGGGTTTCAATGGGAATTTTGCTAAACTAGTCAGCTATCGCCAGGTTGGCTCCATGTATGGCAACTTATTTTTGTCGCCAAATTTGGCGAAATACCGTCAAAATTGGCGATGTTTTACCAAGTTGGTCAAAATTTGGCACTATTGTAATAACCCTGTATTAGTGCTTTTCAACAATTATTCATTGTTGAAGCTGATAACAATTTCTCCATAGGAAGCCTAACATGGCCGCGGTTAATGAGGTGGTTCAACCGGAATTGTGAGGGGCACACAGAGACTTGGATTTTATATAAATAGATTGATATATGAAAATAAAGAAGAATATTCCAATTTTTTTTCAGTTACAAATGTTCGATGTGCGAAACTTTCGTAACACGATAACCGCCTAATCTGTAATCAAGTTCGTTCCACACATTTAGCAGTTTTGCACAGTCAGTTCTTAATGCAGCACCGCTGCATTAAAACACTAAATAATGCAACACTGATGCACCGTAAAATGCACACTTAATTATTGATACTCATTAAGGTGATGGTTGATCAAAAACTAAAATAGAAATTTAACTTCTCTGTAATAAACTGATATTCTCATCTTAAAGTTAAAAAATTCTAAAGAAATAAGTTTTTTCCTAAAAATTAGATATTTTCCACTGTTTTCCTTAATTATTAAAACTTATTAAGGTGTTATTTTTTCAAAATTCAAATATAAATGTAATCTTCATCTTATAGTATAATAATCTTTTCCATTTAACCTCATCTAATTGTATAAAACACTTTTTACTTAAAAATTAATATTTTCCATTGTATTGCTTAATTATTAATCCTTATAGCTTTCTAAAACTGGTCGTTTAAGGAGATTCTGTCCGTCTTGGAGAGATTTTAGTCAATAGAGGGTGTGTTAGTCTTCCTTACGCTCACCCCTTGTCTTAGAGTATAAAAAGTAACCCCTTTTTCATAAAAATCTTTAATTTTTCCCGCTAGAGGGCGCTCGAATCGGGTGTGGCGAAGAAGGACGACAAAGGTGTTGCTCTTCCGCACTTCCGCGGGCGGTATTCTTATTTTCGTACTACTAATGTTATATAAATTTTTTCCTTTTTGAAATAGTGCAACATAATTAAATACGGTGTGAACCGATTTTCCTCGTAGACGATTATGTAACCGAACTGTGTGTGTGACCCTGCAAATATATGATTGTACTTTGCACCCCATATTTTACAGAAAGCATGTTTTAGTGCACTACAGAAATTCATATCAATTTCTTTATGGGGTCAATCCATTCCAAATCACCAAGGTGGTGTCGCTGGACATTTTTAATTTTCCTAGCCTTTTAACCAAGCGTTCTTCATAGTTTTATGAGTTTAAAAACATGATTAAAATGTTTTTTGATCATATAGTCTTTTGTAGATGGCCAATTTTAAAAAGCTACCTACATAGCCATATTTGAACGAAAAAAGTGTTTTACGGAAAATGCTGTAACTGCTTTATTTTCTTACCTATCAAGGTGCGGTAACAAGATGTTCAGCATAAAATTGTCGACATTTTATGTAATTTTAAAATTTTCATTAGACTTAAGGATCTAAGGTTAAAAACATGCTTAGAAAGCGGAGAAATAGAAGGTCAAACACCACATTTCGCTGCCGTTATATTTTATGAAGGAGATCGGATTCTCATTAAATATTTTTTTCTTACACAGAATTCTTATAGGACTACTCATTTCTACAAATTTCAATCCTGAAAACCTTTTCCTTTTTTTGTACAGCTCATCAAAAACTGTGTTAAGTCTGTTTGTGGCAATTTTCACTACTTAATATCTCAAAAGGGACTGACTAAAAAATTCTGAAAACGTAGGATAATAAACATCTTTGTAATACAAAGTTAAATTGTAAACTTTATGTTTGAGACTTGACTGGTTTTTTAATAGCAGTTCACTACAAATGCACTTCCCCCCCTCATTTTCCTTTATGTTTTGTTCCAGATACATAGCAGCACAGGTACTTTTTGCTTAGGTACGTTCAAATTGACTATAAAAACACATTTTACGCATTATTGCTTGGTTAAAAAGGGCAGTGGTATCATTTCAAAATTTTCTTGAAAGGGGGGGGGGGGGCTTTTGATTTTATTGTGCACGGCTGAGTAGCACCTGATACAGTTTTATTCTGAGATGTTTTTGAAATTAACCTAAGTACTCACTAAGAGGTTACTTCACTTACGCGAAAGCGAAAACACCCACTCGCTAATAAATTTTATAAAGTATCCCGTTTGCATACGCCACGGTCCCTTGCTTTAGAGATATTTTATAAAATCTCATTAGCATGCGGGTGTTTTCGCTTTCGCGTAAGTGAAGAAACCTCTTAGCGTGTACTTAGGCTAATTTCTAAAACTGAATCAGGTGCTCCTCAGCTTTGCACAATAAAATTACCCCTCCCCCCTCCCTTCAAAAAAGTTTTTAAAAGGTGCCACTGGCCTATTTAACTAAGCAATAATGTGTAAATTGTGTTTTTAAAGTAAATTTGAACGTACCTAAGCAAAAAGTACCTGTAATGCCATGTATCTGGAACAAAACATAAAGAAAAATGAGAGGGGAGGGGTGCTTTCAAAAACCAATCAAGTCTCAAACATAAAGTTTACAATTTAACTTTATATTACAAAAATGTTTATTATCCTACGTTTTCAGAATTTTTTAGTCAGTCCCTTTTGAGATATTAAGTAGTGAAAATTGCCAAAAACAGACTTAACACGGTTTTTGATGAGCTGTACAAAAAAAGGAAAAGGTTTTCAGGATTGAAATTTGTAGAAATGAGTAGTCCTATAAGAATTCTGTGTAAGAAAAAAATATTTAATGTGAATCCGATCTCCTTCATAAAATATAACGGCAGCGAAATGTGGTGTTTGACCTTCTATTTCTCCGCTTTCTAAGCATGTTTTTAACCTTAGATCCTTAGTCTAATGAAAATTTTAAAATTACATAAAATGTCGACAATTTTATGCTGAACATTTTGTTTTTTGATTCACCTTGATAGGTAAGAAAATAAAGCAGTTACAGCATTTTCCGTAAAACACTTTTTTTCGTTCAAATATGGCTATGTAGCTTGTTAAAATTGGCCATCTCCAAAAGACTATATGATCAAAAAACATTTTAATCATGTTTTTAAACTCATAAAACTATGAAGAACGCTTGGTTAAAAGGCTAGAAAATTAAAAATGTCCAGCGACACCACCTTGGTGATTTGGACTGGTTTGACCCTGTGTTTGTTACTGACTAACATTATTAAAGTACACCGCAAACGATTTTTCTTTGTAGACAATAATATAATGGAATATTTTTGAGTTCCCCTGTACGCGTACTGTATGTGTTACACACAACATATTCTATAGTAATCATCTTTCAGTGCACCTCAATAATGCATAAAAAATTCATTTTGTTTAAATTTGTGTAACACTATTAAAATACACTCCAAATCATCCCCCCCTCCATAGACCATAATGTAACACAATAGTTTTGAGCGCCATTGTAAATGAACTATGAATGCTACACACCTCATTTTCAATGCCTAACATTTTATGGTAAACCTCAATAACATTTATCAATTACATGTCAATCCGAGTATATTTACGGGAGTTAGAGAACGTGCAGACCGACGACAAACAAACCGAAGCCATAAACACTTTTCAACTAATGTTAGAAAGTACAGTAGAGCGCCGATTATCGGAACTCAATTTAACCGAACTTCCAGTTATCCGAACAGCCTATTTCTCACAAAAAAGTTTTTAACCGACCTCTCAATTATCCACTGGCCTGGAATAAAATTTTAAATAAAGAAAAACTGTTACTGGATCAGAAAATGAGGAATGTAAAACAATAAAAGAGATGGGAAGAATCCTAAGCTGTGAAGAAAATGAAATTAACGAGTGGTTAAATAGTGAAGTTTAAAAAAATGATAAAGAATCAGAAAATGAAGAATGTAAAACAATCAAAGAGATGGGAAGAATCCTAAGCTGTAAAGAAAATGAAATTAACGAGTGGTTAAATAGTGAAGTTACATGACCCTGGATATCAGATTTTAAATGATGATAAGATTCATGATGAAAAAGAAATTAAAGAAAATGAAAACGAATGCTCTGAAAATAACCCAGGTTCATCACATAACGAATGTGGCATTTGAATGTTTGGAAACAGCTATGAAAGGGCTCGAACGGCAGAAGAACGTTGATTCTATTCAACTAACGTATTTAAGAAGAATTAGAGATAGGACAGCATTGAAAACAATGTCTTCGTTGAAGCAAGCAAAAATCAAAAGCTTTTTTGCTTAAATTATAGTCTCTGGAGTTCAAAATTAATGATAAAAATGTAAACAAAAAAAAAATGTAAACATACCTGCACTAACTGTGCTGCCAGTCCTAAGATTAGGTAACGTGTGAAGGTTTTAGTATAGTCAGAAAAATCCTTTAAATTGTCTGTCCATTTATCCGAACTAGGGTCGGTCCCGACTTGTTCGAATAATCGGCGCTCTACTGTGTTAAAAAAATAACATTAATTATTTTTCCTTTAACACTAAAACAAATAAAAGTGTATTAACAATTGAACATATATCATTTTACATCTTTGTCATCAAAAGAAGAAAAAGAGAAAAATTTCTTTATTTGGGTGCAATGTTGAATCAGCAAAATACAAAAGAAAAACGCATCTCACTTCTTTTTCGCTTGTCTTTGTCTGTCCAGTGCGACAACAGGTGAAAAGATTACCTCATTCACTGGAAAAAAACCCAGGTATTTCTTCAGCGTAAATTTAATGAATATCATAGCGTAAAACAAAGAAAAGTCGGAAGTATAAATATAATAGAACCGCTAGTGTTCGACAGTGCCTTTGTATAAGAAAACTGTCAAAGATTAGCGGTATGTATCTTTGTATCTTTTATAGCTAGCTATAAGATAGCTGCCAAAACCTTCCGGTTTTTAAGCACCAATTTTTCTGAATAGCAATAAGTAAAACCTCTTTTATCCGAAAATCTTTTAACCGAAATCCATTTTTAGAGCTTTTTTTTTTTCTTATCACATTCCTTGTAAGCAAATTCATTTTGAAAGCTTTTCTTTTTTAAACTACCATATTCCTTGTATGGAAGCAGTCCTTTGCGACTACGAGTATACATAGAAATATTTTCGATCCCCTTTCTTTGAGTTCCTTTGAATTTAGCTTGAGCTCCCATAAGCTGCGAACTGAAGCGAAGAAAACAAACAAATTAGCAATTCAGAAACTTTTGAATGTTTTGCAAAAGGTTTGGCATGGTTGGAGCAGCAGAAAGACTGTGATACTGGCGAACTAATAATATTAAAAAACTTTATGATAGAGCTTCAAAGCAAAGGCAATCGAAACTGCGACAAACAAAACGTTTTTTCAAACTCTTGTGATATATGTCAAAGGAACTTAATTTGAAAATTAAAATTCAGATAATTTATTATCGTTTCTATTTTGTTATTGATTTATTTTTAGTAAGCACTTGTTACCATAGTAAGAAATATTGCATATATTTCACCTAAATCTTAAAATTGAAGCATTCTCGATCATCCGAAAATTTCGATTTTCCGAAAGAGGGTCGGTCCCAATTACTTCGAATAATCGAGGTTCTACTGTATTTCATTAATTTGCGATTAAAGAAGAGGATTCTACTTCTTTGGACTAAAATTCGTGTACTTTTTACGATTTTCTTTTCTTTCCTTATTTATTTATTTATTTATTAACCATTTGGAAAAATGGTTATTGTTCTCGTCAGAGTAGGAAATTAAAAGCATATCTGAACGTTTTCATTGGTTTAATCCGCAATTTATTCGTTATCTGATTGTTATATATAGTAATCTGTATTTCCCTTTGGTTTCAACAACGATGGACAACAGAGTGTTGCCACTATGACAAAAAAGTAATAAAAACTACAAAAAAAATTAATAAATCAAAAACAAATAGAGATACAGCTTTCAAACAAATTGCATTTAAAAGTACATTTTTTTCTCCATACGACAGTGTAAAAAGTAATATTGTGCGATGTTTAGAAGTTTAAGAATGAAATTTTATTTAAAATTGGTCGTGAGATTCTTTGGAAATCTGATGATAGAAAAGCCTTTTCCCGAACAGCCAATGAAATGCTTGGCATTACATAAGTTTCATAGGAAATCTGACGAGTCGCAGGCGATTTTTCTTGCTTCCAATTTTTACGTGTAATAACACTATTAATCTTTAATTCATGGCGTACGTAATGTATGACCAGCTTTAAAAATTTACAGTACCGAAAATTGTAAAACTGAAATTTCTTTTAAAATTTGTTCATGATGTGTCCAGGAATGTTATCGTTTAATCCATGGCGTACGTAATGTAGAATCAACTCCGTGCGATTTTTTATGTTTTAAATTTTAGTCTTTGAAAAATTCATTTTCCAAATGGTCGTTGTAATTTGTTAAATTGCTTTTAATTTTTTTTATTTATTTTGGTGCGTTTGTAATTATCTAAATTCGTAGCACCTATAGTCGTCGTCTGGTCCGCCTGTCCGCATATAACAGCGAAAAAACGATCCAACCGAATGGTTTGAAATTTAATATATGTAATCGTTGCAGAATTTTGTATTAATAGAAGTTTTATTCATTCTATTAAACCCTATCATACATGATTAATTCAATCACATCCCACGGTAGGTAACGATTCTACGTTGCTAAAGCGATTACGTTCTATTTAAGATGGAATCATATCACTTCCGTCGTATTACTGAATTTAATATCTAGAATCGCAATAAATCTTGAATTCATGCACTTTTCATAAGAGTGCAACAGCTATCGCACCAAGATCTGAATACTTATAAAACTAGTTATAGTACGAACACACACCATTTACCACGTTTGACGTAGAATTTACACCTTTTTCTATTTTTTTTACTTTTTTTTTATTATTACAAAGAAAAGATACCACCTTCGGACTTTTTGTTTTATATTTATTGATATTTCACTTATACATTTAAATTTTTATGTGTGAAAAATAATAATAATAATAATAATAATGTGTCCTGTGCAACAGGAAGTACCGGTGCGCGCCGCGAACTTCCAATCGGACGACCATTTTACTCCGGTCACAACAGTGTCGAAACTAGTCTTTTTTGCACCTGGGGCAAACATGGATTTTGGCGCCCTCCACCACCCCCCACCCCCTCCCTCTCTCTCTCTCTTCCGCAAAGTATATTTACAAAGAAAATTTTACTAATTTTCTAATAGCCGACAATTTTTTTTAAATTTAAAATATGTAATACTGAACTAGGTAATCTACAATGGTGGATCCAAGGGGGAGTCCACGGGGTCATGACCCCCCCCCTCTGAACATCAACGAAAATAGTCTAAAGATCATTTTTAAAATGAAATATACAGTAGAGTCCCGATTATCCGAGTCCCGATTAACCAAGTTTCCGCTTTAACCGAATTATTTTCTTCTGATGGACTGATGGCTTCCATTATTATGAAACAGCCATTATAAATGAAGTGTTAGGTGAAGACGAAAGAGAAGTAGTAAAAAGTTAGAACTCTGATTTCCTGGTCAGTATGGGAAGAAAAAAAATAGACATATTTTTTTTTTTTTTTTAATTATGGCTATTTTTTCACTTCATTTATAATGGCTGTTTCATAACAATGGAAGCCATCAGTCCATCAGAAGAAAATGATCCATTCCAAAGGTATAATTCTCCATTTGGCGCCTCTTCGTTCTGGCGCCCGGGGCACATGCTCCCTCTGCCCCCTTTAGTTTCCATCCCTGGGTCACAAGCATCTGGAACAAATTGGGTCGTCAAATTATGAAAGAGCATTAAAGTATCTGGAGTTTATACCAATATTTAGTTTAAAATGTTGTTTTTGCAAAATGACTATTTGAACAAAAAGGATTATTCTTTGTCTCTCTCTCTCTACTTTTTCTTTTAACCTTTTACGAGCTTGAAAATAATAGTTAATCAATGAAAACTATACTTTTTGGTGGTATAAGCTTCGGTAAATATGATTACTTTTTTTTAAAAAAAGTGATGGAAATAAGTCAAACAGTTCTCAAGAAAAATGGTCACCCAATTTTCGAAAAACATGGAGAGAAAAATGGTTTTGACATAGTTTCGGGGTGGGTTTTTTCGACATGATTTCGAGACGCCTTTTCAACATGGAGCCAGAATGAGTCCCATCATAAAACATTGTAACATAATTTATTTTAAGGGGGTCCGGGACACATTTTCAAAAAAATTTTATTTATTGAGTTAAAATTTTGAAAACAAAATCGCATGATAAAACTTCTCATATTTTTAAAAAAAAAATTTTAAATTTAAATTCTGTTAAAAAAGTCGGGTAGTTTAAAATCGTTATAACTCGAAATATTATTTATAGAATTTCAATTTTTTTTCATTTAAATAAATAGAAATATATAAATTTTAATTTAGAGCCAGCATTTTAAAAAATATTTATTTTAAAAAAATTTAAAATATTTAACGAAAAAATTACAAAAAAAGTGGTGCGACTTTAAAAAAAAATCATATTTTCAAAGGTAAATATTTTTTTCAAATATGCTGGCTCAAAAGTAAAGTAAAATAATTGAAAAAGATATGTTCTGAGTTTCAACCCTGTATCTTTAACGGTTCTCGAGTTATAAGAATTTAAATATGGGAAATGGTGAAAAAACCTATCATGAAGAAAAACGCAATTTCACAAGAACTCGTTTCCTTGACAACCATAGCTTGAAAGGCAGATTTTGAAAACAAACCAAAACGAAAAAATTAATATTTCCTGTTCTAATTAAGATAGAAACATGATTTAAACATCATTTTAAGCAGAAATAACGGCAGAGAAATTTTTAATCAAAAGAAAAAAAAAAAAAAAAAATGAAAATTTGAAGACTTTTGTGTCCCGGACCCCCTTAAAGTATAAATAAAAAAGAAAAGTACCAAGTTAAACGGATGGCGTTGAGCTCACAGACTATTCACACTAATTGTATATTATACTCTTATTTCAAAGAATAATGCCCCTCAAAAAATAAATTAAGGAGGGATTCCCCCCCCCAGCCCCCGTTTCCCCTCGTTATTCTTAACCAATGAGCTTCCAAATGTCATCAGGGAAGCATCTTATCGAAATAAATCGATATATTAAATTTGAAGCGAACGGATAGAAAAACCCATTTATCTAAATTAAGGGGATTATTAGCCCCCCGTTGCCCCTTTATAGTTAACCAATGAACTTCCAAATCTAATCAGGGAAGCGCCTTATCAGAATAAACCGGTATACGAAACTTGAAGCAAATCGGATCGAAATATCTCATCTAAATCTCATCGATTTATCTAAATTACGGGGGGGGGGTATTAGCCTCCCGTCCCCCACTTTAGACTTAAGAGGCTACTTCAGTCAAATGAAAAGACCCGTTCGCTAATGCTAATCCTATGGAAGAAATTTATAAAGATATCTCGCATGCATTTCAATATTTTTAAATGATTTCTTTTGCATTAGACAGCTGAGATCGATCTGTACAAAGGTTGTTTTTTACTTTTTCGATTTTGTTTACAGATATTTTTCATGGGGACACTTTAATTTTGAGAACCGGTTTCGAAAGTGAAAACATCCTCATAAAAAAAATCTGCAATGAAAATTGAAAAAATAAAAAACGGATAGATCTCAGCTATCCAGTGCAAAAGAAATCATTTTAAAATACTGAAATGATACCGAGATATCTTTATAAATTTCTTCCATAGGATTAGCATTAGCGAGCGGGTCTTTTCGCCTGACTGAAGTAGCCTCTTACACAATAAGCCTTCAAATCTAATCAGGGAAGCGCCTTATCAGAATTAAGCGGTACGCCTAATTTGGAGAAAACCTGATAATTCTGCATGAAAAACTCATTTTTCTAAGTTAAAGGGGATTGGCCCCCCGTTCCCCGCTTTATACTTAACCAATGAACCCCCAAAAGTAATCAGGGAAGCGCCTTTTCAGAATGAACCTAGAAAAAAGTGTGAAGCGAATCGGATATTTCTATCAAGAGGTATCGCGTTACGCACATACATACGTACGTACATACATACATACATACAGAACCGGCGGGTACGTTAGCTCTCAGGCTTTGATAGCCTGTGAGCTAAAAAGTAATAGAAAACTTTGTTGAAAATACAAAATAAAAATTAACTAAGATGATGCTAGCAATGAGCATAATTTTTAAGTTTTTGAAATTTACAAATGTTTGAATACTGAAAAAAAAAAAAAAATCTTTGAAATACAAGTATATTTAGTTGGTACCAACCACTGAAATAGAAATACGCGGTTGCAGCACCCTTCGCTTGCTCAATACTTTTTGCAGTAACTGGAGTCTACAGTTATTATCATACATCATTTTAACATATGAAATTTACAAATATTTTCAATGTATAAAAAAGGAACGAAAAACTTCGTTGAAAATTCAAATAAAAGTGCTTTTAGGTGGCGCTACCAATGGGGATAAATCATTTTAACGTTATGAAGAACCTCAAAACTAACTAGCTAACTGCACCGAATTCTCTCAGCAACAATATTCTTAAATTAACTATCCTGTATACTAATATTGCACAGAATGGCTTAAATTCCTTTATAAAACTCTGAAAACACTACACAGATAGTATGTATGACTCTAACGAAATGTAAACAAAACGTTTTCTGCTGTGTCTAAAAGACAATCTTGATCAGAAAGCTGCTTCGCTGAATGCATCACGTCACCGTAAAACGAACAAATGGCATTGCTATTCCAACGTCGATCAAGCGATACTCGTTTAAAAAGAGATTATCTCTTAATTTTGACGTCTGCCGAGAGATATGCACTCGCGAATGATGCTGTCGTACGCATATGTGATACGTGTGAGGACAGGCTTTGTGCTGTGAGCGTTTCACAGGCTTTGGTTGAAGGGGATGATTTATTTAGTGCTGCCATCTGTTGGTTATGAGAGGAGTTGATTGTTGCTGAAGGTTGTTGTTTTCGTGTTTGTCCAGGTCACCACTTTAGAGAGAGTGGCGCCGATGGGATACGAACCACGGATCTCATGATCAGGAGGCGAGAACGTTAGCGTAGAGCAAAAGGCCAAGCCAGTTACTCCAAGCTAGTAACTCGCTTTATACTGATCAAGTGAGATGAGATCGCTACAAGTTTTTTATTCCCTACGACGAGATCATTCCAACGATACCACTCTCGTCAAAATCGGCGGTTAACACTTCTTGCACTTCCCTAGTTAGTACTACACCCAAAAGCAAGAGGAGAGGTGAGTATACATATTAGTTGGTCAGTGGGTATTGTAACCAGAGTTTTCTTCCATTCGAAAATATAGTTTTAAGCCTTTTTCAGGCATGTAGGGGCAGCACCTCTGCTTTATCGTCAGAAAATATTTTTTTTAATTTGATATGCTCGCTTTATGCTCATATTATCTAATTTCTGCCTACTATTACTAATTAACCCTTTAGTGCGCAGCTTTGCATGTATGCAAACAACACTGTTTTGAATTTAATAGATTTTTTTATTCGCATATACCTAATTCACACCAGAAAATTAAAATAGCAATATTTGCTTTAATTAAAAAACAGACATTCAGTATTTAAATAAAGCGAAATTAACCATTGAAACTTTTTAGTGTGAAGTCAGATTCTCTGAACTACGTAATTTCTAGAACGTATTCTATTATGGGAATTAAAGGGTTAAAAATTAAGTTTAAAAAAATAAATAATTATATAAAATAGGGTATTTGGAGACATACTTATTAAAGTATTTACTAATTTGCATTATTTTAGCGTAAAACAGCCTCACGACAGTAAATTTTTACTTGTATTGCAGATGTGCAACGGAAGAAAAGAAAGACGTATTATATGAAAAGTATATCTCTGATTTTTTTTCATTATTTTTCCTGTGTTATATATCTTTCAGAGTATCATATACAATTTTTTCGAAACAAAATAAAAAATCGCGCATTTAAGGGTTAAAGCAATTACAAAATCACCAATTTTGATCAAATTAACTCCATAGTTGAATGTATTTATTATTTTTTTTTTCTGTGTGCGTGTGTATGTGGGACGGATGGGGGTGCGGGTTATCGTCGCACCTACAAAGTATAGAAAAAACAAGTAATATAAAAATTTCGTTTTTAAAGTCAATTCCTACTTAGGTCATCAAAGAAAAATTTAATACAATCCCTTAGGCTAATATTAGTTTTTGTTACATTAAAATATCTCAATTTGTTGATTTTCTATGAGCAAGTAGGTTTACAATGGAAGTCTATGGGAATTTGGCGAAATATTAGAGATATCGCCAAGTTGGCGTCACCTTTGGCGACTCATTTTGGCCGCCAAATTTGGCGATATATGGCCAAGTTGGCGACAAACTTGGCGGTATTTGGCGACAGAACAGGGTTCCCCCCTATGGTAACACCCCTTATAGATATGAAGATGCATTAAATGCTGTTCAGTAACCAATGGCCGCCATTTTGTCTCCCATGTAAAACTCAAATTAATTAATTAAAATTAAATTAATGAATTAATATTTGAAAAAACTGTATTAACATCAATTGTCGTCCAGTGCAAGTTTAAAAAAAATTATTTCAACTTGATAGGATGAATAATAAGTATTTTATTAACGATTGAAAATTTCAACAAGATATATAAATATAGGCAGAGTGTGAACTAATAGTAGGAATTGAAAAATAGGTTCCTGTCGTAGGGAATCAATGATTCAACTACGGAACGAATCCTTACGAAAGTCCCAATTTATTCATATGGCTCACGCCCTGTTGATTATTATTCCCTAATGTTTGCAGAGTGTCGGCATTAGGAACCAACTTGATATAAGGGTTCCTTAAAGACGACAGGAGCCTAACCTCCAAATCTTATATGATAAGAACGATTTCAAAATTAAATTCACACATTCATTTAGTTCTACTACTACAACATTCATTTAGTTCAAATAACACAATGGTTCTGGTTATACTGCTAGTTACTAAACGAAAATCCTTAACCAGTCAACTGATTTTCTTAGCCAAACTGGTAAGGGAGGACACGTGATCCATCGAGACCTAGATACACGTCTGAAAATTTTCAGTCAGCTTTTTCTAGTATCTCGCCGAACCCAAACAGAAACCTCAAAACTGAATAATTTTTTTTGTATTATGACGCATATTTCGAATTTATACGATCATTTAAAGCCTTATTTATTTCAAGTTGACGTTAGAGTGTGCTGGCATTCGGGTACTTTACCTTAGTTTATCTCTTTACTAATCCCAGATTTCACATTAAGTTCAATGAATGAAATCAAAGACTCGCGAAAGCCGCAATACTTGAAACGAGCACATAATTCCTTCCGCTTTTCCTCAAAGAAACTTTTTGCGTATTATGTCTGAAACATAATTTAAACATTGAAATGTTTGGCTTTTTTTTCGGAAATTCTAAAATGGCTTAATCCTTTTTTGGCGTAAAAAATTAACTTTATTATATATATTGCCGTTACTTCAGATGTTTTCTTTTTTTAAGTTTCCATATTTGTTTTTGGCGAATTTCATCTCTAAACATGTCTTTCTACAAAGTATGACAAAATATTTTTGTTATTCAAGAGATTCGAGATTACTAATACAAGCTAAATGTACACTAAGTGCTTCAGCTTGCGACAGGAAATACCAACACGAAAGTGACTATAAATTACGAAATATACATAAAATAAAAATATGGAAATCTTTTTTCGTTGACAAATGTCGCAAATTGGACATTATGTAAGTATTTGGAAATGAGTACCTATTTCAAGCAACAGCAGACGATGAAATTGAATTTTTACTACAATTTTTTTAAACTTCCAAACGTCGTACATTTTCAATTTTTACACTGCCGAATAGGAAATAAAATGTACATTGCGATTACATTTGTTTGAAAACTGTCACAATTTACTCATTTTTTTATTGTTTTTAAAATAATTTTCAAGCATGAATTTTTTTCTAAATCTAGATCTATCGCATGCAGACTGTTGCGAAACATAAATCCATTTGCACTTAAATTAATATAGATAGCTCAGCATTTGTCTCAGGCTTATATTCCATAGCGAAATTAAAACATACATCAGTCAATAAATAAAACAATAAAATATAAATAAAGCACAAATTTAGGACATGTAATCTAACAATGTGGTTAGATAACTGAAAATTATCTAAATCGAAAAGGCTGATTGTAAATAGTGATCGTTGGCGATTTCTTCTACTGTTAATTCCTGGTGCGTGGCCAATACGAAAACATCGCTTTTAATAAATTCTCAAAACTTTATTTGAACGCATAATTACTATTTTTTTATATAAATATGATTTTTGGTATTTTGAGTAGCCATTCTAAAAAATGTATGTTAAGTGTAAAAAAAAAAGAAAAAAAATCTATTATCTGGGTTTATTCCTTTGTTAAAATAAAAAACGAAGATTAGACACAAATTACAATTAGCTATAACTAAATGAATGGGAAATTTTGTAATGTTGTGATAAACTATATTATCCTATATGTCATAGTAAATGCGAAACTATTCGACAAATATTTCCTCAAAAATTCAATTTATAAAAGTTTCTTAGGGTTTCGTTCTTAAAAAGTAAAATCGGAACCATTATAAGATCACTCCTATGTCTGTCTGTCACAGCCATTTTACTCGTAAGCTATGGAACGTGGAAAGTTCAAATTGGGGGGAAGTAATCAAGACTCTTGACCCACATATTCACAGATTATTAAACATTCACAAATATATTTAGGAAAAATGTAGAGAGTCTAATTAAATTACTTGAAATAAAAAAAATCTTTTTTTTTTTTTTTTTTTTTACATATATCGTGTGGGGTATCGTGTGAAAGCTTTCGTAACGCTGAACTCAAATATACATTTATTTCAGGTATTATATTTTCAGAGATATCGTCAAAATATAATGGAAAAATACGTTTTCCCCCTCTATTTCATAATCTACTGAAACTAAAATTATGAAAAAAATTAGAGCTAATAGCCGTTAATTTAAACCTTGCAGGAAAACTAGCGATTACCTCTAGGTCACATAATTTTTGAGAAAAGCGCATTTTTCCGTTCAACACAAATTTCGATTTGCGGGCGTTCAGAAAAGGTGTTGAGGAACGCTGGAGGTACCTATCGTAGCAGAAGTATAAAAGCATTGCTGATAATGATTTGCAAAAAAAATCGTCCGTAATTATCCCAGATATTAACCCTTAAAGTCACGGACTATCTGAACATACATAAACACACAGGCGGCGTTACTCTATGTACCATCGACTTTTAAAGCCTAGATAGCAACTTTTAATGATATATTTGTGTAATGCAAAGCCCAGTAGCAGTATAAAAGCAATAGACGTCAAACTGTTATAAACTGACTAATTTAATTAGAATTAATTGCATAATTAATATGGGATTCGCGACTAGTTTGCATTGAGTGGCTCCCTCAATACGCCTCCCGTATCTTTAAAAGTTAGTTAAAAACCTATCTGGAAAAAAGCGGCACGGACCAAGGCGGCATTGCAACTTTGCGACCTCCTTTCGAAGGGCGCTTAGCACCATGGCCAAGTTTAAACTTTGAACAAGGGTTTTGCTTTAGCTACATTGTAAGAAGAAAAGATTGTTACGACACTAAATTTAGTTTTGTGAAATGCCAAATGAAGTTTAAATATGCACTACCTTTTATTATGAGTACTGAATTAAGTTCATCATAAACAGATTAGGATAAGGTTAAAAAAAGAGTTTATATTGTTGTTATTTATTTTATATTATTTAGGCTTGATACCTCTTTGGACTTTTATGGAATACCCATTCATTATTGCGTATTACCAGAAATGAAGAAAGGAAAAATGAAAGAAAAGAAAATTAGTTCGGTACGGATATTACTTGCAATATTAAAGGAGAATCACAATCACTGAAACAATGCCTTCTACAAATTAACATTACATGAAATATGGTTTGAGAATGGAATATTAATATACTATAACACAAGTTATGCTAACATATGTAGTTATGCTAACTACATATGTTATGCTAATATAGTCATGTGCTGAAATTGATATTTTTTGAACAAGAACTAAAAGACGAACTAAGTTTAACTTAATGTGATTAAAATATTTGAACTTAATTTTTAAGAAAGCAATTAAAAACTTGAGTATAACAAGAATAAATGAAAATTTTAAAATTTAGGAATTTCAGTTTGCATGTGTTTAGAAAATTGCTTCTGTTAAAGAAACAAAATTTTATTAAATATTTTCCAAATGACTTTATTACTTTTATGTAATATTCATCGGATGATATTCAATAGAATTAGAGATAGGTTTTATAATATGTTTGAAAAGAACGTTTAAAAAAAAAGAAGTTACATACTTTCCTGAGTTTTTAAATCGAAAATTAATTTTTTATTTCTAACCTTTTTTTTTTTTTTTTTTTTTTTTTCTTTTTTTCAAAACATTTTAGAAAATGCATAGTTTTGTTAAACCTTTTATACTGAATATGCATAAAAATAAAGTGATTTGAGGAATACTTTTTTTGGAGGTGTTAGCTCTTTAAAAGCTGCATTTTATATTAAAAAACGTTGAAGAAAGTTATAATTTTTGCGTTAAATATGGTTTTTATTCTTAATGTGTTCGTTTTATAAAATATTTCGATTTAATTACATTCTTTAAAAAATTAATTCAGATTCATTTAAAGAATACCGAGTCTTATACAATTGAATTATTCTGAAATAAAGAAATTAGAAATGAGTATTAAAATAAAAGAAGGGGATTAGACACAAATTACAATTAAATATATCTAAAGAATGGAAAATCTTACAATGTTGTAATAAGCAATATTACTCTGTCTATATGGCACAGTAAATTTTAAATTATTCGATAAACATTTCATCAAAAATTATTTATTTTCAAAATTCCTTTTAATATCATACGCCACAGAATTAAATGCTGCTTTGAAATTTAGAAAAGAAACTTTGAAAAATGCTTTATTCCTTTATGCTCATAGCTTTGTAGCATTGCAGCAATTTAAAGTTATGTTAATTACTTAAAATAAATACGGGCCACAGAAACCGTATTTGACAACTGGTGCGAAAACCTTTGAAAATTATTTTATGGTTTAATGGTGTATGGGTAATGATAGTTGGGGGAACCAATGAAGAGCCTATTATGCACAATGTCTATCACTCGGTCTACCTATCGCACCTTCCTTGCTCTGAACGTTTTGGTAAACTAAACGTATCCGATAAACCGTAAAGGTAGATATCAGTTAACAAATAAAGAGCAGGCATTGCAAACATTCTAGTTTTAAAAGTACAGCATACGGAATAAGTAAAACGGAAATGCCGCGTGCTATAAAGTTTTTAATAGTCTATTTACACAAAGTTTTGTAATAAATGTCATTATTTTTATTTTTAATTTGTTATCTTTATCACACCGGATTTCCCATTTCAGAAAGACAAATAAATTCATGATAAAACAGATTGGTTATCAAAAAACACTTCGAAGAAATTTTCTGTGATAAAAAAAAAAAAAAAACAAGCTTGAATTTTGCACATTAAACATTGGAATGAGTCGAAGCTCAATTTATAAAATCATTTTGATAGTACTTGGCTAAAACTTTAAACTGATTATTAATTGTCGAGGATATATAAACAATCCAAATAGCAGTAAGTAAATTTTGAGTTTTTAATTTAATAATGGAAAATTTATCTCTAAAGATAATTTTTTCGGCTGATGATATCTCTTCAAAAATTTAACAGTAGAATTCTGATGAATCCAAATTTTTAATAAGTCAATGTATTCTATACTAATTCGTAATCGTAATGATAGCAATTTTATTACTTCGGATTACAATTTACGTTTATTTTATTTTAACCCTTAAATGCTAAGTGTTGCCTTTCGGCAACATGACCAATTTAGGCTTCAAAATACTATTAGAATAATATTGAAGCTATAATGCCTAATGTTGCCAATAAAATACATTATGAAAATATTATTAAATCAATTTTCAACATGTAGATAGCAACACTTGTGCTGTCTAAGAATAAAGATAGATTTATTTTTTCAATTGTTGCTACATGTGCTTTTTGTTTTGTGTGGAAGCTTGCGAAATACCATATTTTGTTCTGCAGTGAGCAAGTAAAATTTATTTCTTATCATAGTTCTTAAAGTTCATGAGTGTTTAATATTATATAATTTTATCAAGGAAAATTATTTTTTCAATTAAAGTATTGCGTAGTAGTATTATTAACAGTATTTGCGGATTAGTAACAAACTGTTTTTTAGCCGTAAACGATACTTAAAACAAAATATGATTTTTTAAAGTATTTTTCCCATGATTTATTTAAAAAATGGAAGTCAAAAATCATTTTTAAATTATTTTTGAAAAATCAGTCATTTAAAGGTTAATACGTTTTGAGTATAATTATTCGATAAAAGCAAACTTAAAAATTTCGATTTTGTATTTAATTAATGTTTTGTTGTTGTTGTTCGTTTGTTTATTTGTTTGTTTGCTAAGTCGCAGAGGAATTTTTTTCTATCCTTTCATAGGCTTTTCATCGTTTATTTGTATTTGTAATTCGTTAGTTCAGCTCAGCGGTTGTCGGTTAAAATTTTTAAACAATGACAAGCTACATAGTTTGCTATTTTTTTTTTCAAATTTTAATAAACTATTTAATTATTATTCAGTTATATATTTTTACTCAATTTGATCATAATTTGATCGGGTCGAAAGCTATTTAATATAAAAAATATACGAAAATTGCCTTATTGGCTTATCTGTTTGTCAGAGTAAGATAAAATTAAAAATACATTTTCATTTTCAAAGATATAGTTTATAAAGCTTGTCAGTCTATAAAATCTGCTGATGACATAGATTTTTAATCTTTTCAATGAATAATTCCTTTGTGATTCACTGGCCTTTTCCATAATCGGGTTACCTGTACGTTTTCCATAATCAGGGTTCCTTTCTGTTCTACGAAATGAAATGCAAAACGTATGTCTTAAAATATTTTTCTTAATCCTAATGTTGTAAGGACAAGAAAATTGTGACCAATCTTAAACGAAATCGCATTTTTCACCTGGCTAATGTTAAACCTATGGGAATGGTATCCATTCTTATTTTTAAAATATCTCATCAGGAAATCAATTTTGTAAATTTTTTTTCTATGTGTGCTCTTTTTAAAGGATGTCTCCTTTTTTTTAGTTCACCAAATATTTCTAAAATGTATACTTAATTTCATTGTGTTCTTACTCACAGCTCATTAACTTCATTAAAATTTTAACACATAAAATATTAAATTAAGCAAAGATTTCAAAACTATTTTGTCAACTTAAAAAGAGAGAAAGACAACTTTTAAGAGTACACAGAAAACAGAAGTCAAAAATATTAATTTACCTAGGATATATTTGAGAAATATACGAATGCATTTCACGCCCATAGGTTTAACATTGGAGATGGAAATTGGAGAAATGACTGAGAAACATCTTTCCAACAACCCAATATAATTACTAAATGAATTCTGGCATTATAAAAAATACCCATGATTCTTTGCCGATAGCGTATGATTTAAGTAATAAATTGGAAAAATGACTGAACAACACCCTTTTCAACAACCCAATATAATTACTAAGGGGTGATCCATAAATGATGTCCCGCTTTTTTCAATATTTTTGACCCCACTCCCCCCCTTTGTCACAAAGTGTCACGCTTCACCTTACCTCCCCCCCCCCTTCTTGTCACATGTCATGCTATATTACAGAAACATATACTCACATTTCAGAAACAAAGCACTGCGTTATAGATCATATTTAATATTTTATTTTTTAACTTTAACTATATGTTTTAATGACATTTGTGAGTACAACTATAAAAATGATTCGCGTATTTATTTTATATGAAATAAGAAGGTTTACGACAAAAAAGATAATTAATATAAAATAGTAATAAAATATTAATATGAAAGAGCAATTGAAAACAGTAGTATTTTGGAATTTGAAACGGAATTTAATATATTTGGCTTTAAATCTTATCCTTACTTTACGAATACAAAATATTTTAATTTTAAAATAACTTCAAAACTTAATATGCTGATTTTTAATGCTTTCATTTTAACCAAAATGTGTGATGTCACATTTCTTCTTACTCCCTCCCACCCCCTTGTCACAAACTGTCACAATTTCATGAACCCCCCTCCATCCCTCCAAGCGTGACATCATTTGTGGATGGCCCCTAAATGAATTCTGGCATTATAAAAAATAACCATGATTCTTTGCTGATAACCTATAATTTAAGAAAGAAGTTGGAGAAATGACTGAGCAACACCCTTTTCAACAACCCAACATAACTACTAAATGAATTCTGGCATTATAAAAAATAACCATGATTCTTTGCTGATAGCGTCTGATTTAAGAAAGAAATTGGAAAAATGGCTGAGCACACCCTTTCCAACAACCCTACATAATTACTAAATGAATTCTGGCATTATAAAAAAATACCCATGATTCTTTGCTAATAGCGTATGATTTAAAAAAGAAATTGAAGAAATGACTGAGCAACACCCTTTCCAACAACCCAACATAATTACTAAATGAATTCTAGCATTATAAAAAAATACCCATTGATTCTTTGTTGATAACTTATGATTTAACCCTTTATATCCCAAATTTTTATTGAATTTTAATTGAATTTAAAAAACTATCTTCTCGAATTTTTTTTAAGCAGTAGGTACTACCATACATTAGAAGATATATTCATTAAAAATAAAAGATTTAGTTTTTGTTTGTTAATTACGGCTAATTACTTGATGTGGTACATCAAAGTACCGTTGGGTGATAACGCTTGGACAAAAATCGAAACTTAGAAAAAAAAAACTATATGCAATTTTTTCTTATTATTTTAACGTGACTCATCATGCATACGTCTAATGTACATATGTCTATGATGCATATATGACTCGATGATGATACTGTTGGTGCATCATCAGTGAACATTTCGACACCAGAAGAATATTCTACAGTTGTAGTACTTATCGTCTGATAGAAAGCAAGTCTGAAAGGAATTTCCAAACTTTAGTTGTAGAAAACTGAAAAGTATTCATAAAAATGCTGAAATATATTTTTAGATTTTTTTTTTCTAATTTGTAATTTTTTTCCACTTTGTTTTATAAAAGTACAATATTTTTCCTAAGACGCATCCCTAGCAAATATATACGTTTTTATGCACAATATGTATTCAAACGGTAAAAATCCTGTTCAACGTAGTCCCGACGGTAATCAAAAGTACCGCTTTGAAAAGTACTTCGTAAAGTAAACAAACTGAAAATTATTATTATTATTATTTTTTTTTTTTTTTTTTTTTTTTTTTTGCATAACATATTGTCAAGTGATCTATTTAAAACAAGAAAAACAATACGGTAGCTTTACCTTTAAAATTTAAGGTGTTTCCAAGCAAAATTAGGGATACCATATTAGGAATACCATCTGAGGCACGTTAATAATAACGGCATGATAGCATGATTCCATATGTTATGGGATACTAAATGAATTTAGTTCTGGAAGTCCATTTTTAGGGTTCCGTACTTAAAAAGTCCTTCCGGCCAGTGCCGAGAGGAAGAGGTAGCTTTCATATTCCTTATTTTAAAAAAGCCAACTTATATTATTCAAACACACGAAGCTCAATTAAGTGGAAACCGAATGTAGGAGATTCAATACTAATTTTTATCAATACTAAATCATTATGAATGAGAATTTCGCGAAATTACTCAGCTTTATCCAAGCTGCTTTTATTTAAAGTAACTTATATTTGGCTGCCAAATTCGGCAATTTCTTTAAGTGCCTGCCATTTTAAGACAACATGGGGGATGAGGCTAACCAGTGAACTTGGTCGAGACCCTAGTAATTGCTGTGCACATGCTCACTCACATCGGAATCGGTTGATATATACGAGTGCTGTCGCAGGCAAAAAATCAGATTTTTCAAAATGTCACCTACGTTAGAAATTGAAACTGCTATATCTGAGCCATTTTTTAAGATAAAGACAAACAAAAAATGCTCCTGAATCCTTATATCAAGATCAAATACTTAAGAAAGAAACCTTTTTCAATTTCTAATTTTTTTGCACCTCACTTTACATATATAATATTTTTTAATTTAATGGTCGCCATTTTGAAACAAGATGGCTGATGAAGCTGGCCAGCGAACTTGGTCGAGACATTGATGTATACTATCCACATGCCTTCTTCCATGGAAATAGGCGAATACGTGTGGTATCCCGAGACAAATACAAGATCGTTTCAAAGTGTTAGCCATGATAGAAATTCAAAGTGCTATAATTCAACCACTTTTTAAGATATAAACAAAAGAACAAATTTTCAGAAACAAAAACTGCTCCAGAATCTTTGTATCAAGGCCAAACACATAAAAAAAAATCTTTTTCATTTTCCAATTTTTTAATACCTCATTTTAAATTTTAAATTACATTTTTTTTTAAAAATGGCAACCCTTTTGAAACAAGATGGCGAATGAAGCTGGCCAACGAACTCGGTCGAGACATTGGTATGTACTATGTACAGACCAAGTTACATTCAAATCGGTTCATAAATACACCTGTTATCGCGTGACAAAAATCAGGTCGTTTTAAAATGTCAGCCACAATAGAAATTCAAAATGTTATAACTCAGCCCTTTTTTTATATATAGACGAAACAAAACCTGTTCCGGAATCTTTGTATTAAGGTCAAACACATACAAAAAAACTCTTTTTCATTTTCCAATTTTTTGGTATCTCATTTTAAATTTAATTTTTCTTAAATTTTTTTAAATGGCCGCCATTTTGAAACAAGATGGCGGATGAAGCTGGCCAACGAACTCGGTTGAGTTATTTGTATGTACTATGTACACACCAAGGTACATCCAAATCGGTTCATAAATACGTCTGTTATCACGTGGCAAAAATCAGGGCGTTTCAAAATGTCAGCCACATTAGAAATTCAAAATGCTATAACTCAGCCCTTTTTTAAGATATAGACGAAACAAAAACTGCTCCCGAATCTTTTTATCGAGGTCAAACACATAAAAAAAATATTTTTTTCAATTTTCAATTTTTTGGTACCGCATTTCAAATTAAAATTTTTCTTAAAATTTTAAATGGCCGCCATTTTTAAACAAAATGGCGGATGAAGCTGGCCAACGAACTCGGTCGAGACATTGGTCTGTACTATGTATAAACGAAGTTACATCCAAATCGGTTCATAAATACGCCTTTTATCGCATGACAAATTTCAAGACGTTTCAAAATGTCTGCTTCGCTAGACATTCAAAATGCTATAACTGAGCCATTTTTTAAGATATAGACGAAACAAAAACTGCTACGGAGTCTTTGTATAAAGGTCAAATACATAAGAAAAAAATATTTTTCCATTTTTAATTTTTTGGTACCACATTTCAAGTTTTAAATTTTTTTTTAAATTTTAAATAGCCGCCATTTTGAAACAAAACGGCGGATGAAGCTGGCCAACGAACTCGGTCGAGACATTGGTATGTACTATGTACACACCGAATTACATCGAAATCGGTTCATAATTACGGGAGTTACAGTGTGACATAGGTCAGATATATATATATATATATATATATAAATTTTGAATGGAGGGTGGTTTCGGGGTCTGGGGGTCATGATCGATGAAAATATACCAAAATTTTTTGAAATCGCTCTCCTCCGAACGGCTGCAATAGGTAGCTTTTTTGTAAAGAAAGCTACCTAAAATGCTATAACTCAGCCATTTTTTAAGATATAGACGAAACAAAAACTGCTCCGGAATCTTTGTATAAAGGTTAAATACATAAGAAAAAAATATTTTTCCATTTTTAATTTTTTGGTACCACATTTCAAATTTTAAATTTTTAAAAAAATTTTAAATGGCCGCCATTTTGAAACAAAATGGCGGATGAAGCTGGCCAACAAACTCGGTCGAGAGATTCGTATGTACTATGTACACACCGAATTACATCCAAATCGGTTCATAAATACGCCTTTTATCGCGTGACAAAATTCAGGACGTTTCAAAATGTCAGCCACGCTAGAAATTCAAAATGCTATAACTCAGCCATTTTTTAAGATATAGACGAAACAAAAACTGCCCCGGAATCTTTGTATAAAGGTCAAATACATAAGAAAAAAATATTTTTCCATTTTTAATTTTTTGGTACCCCATTTCAAGTTTTAAATTTTTTTAAAAATTTTAAATGGCCGCCATTTTGAAACAAAACGGCGGATGAAGCTGGCCAACGAACTCGGTCGAGACATTGGTATGTACTATGTACACACCGAATTACATCGAAATCGGTTCATAATTACGGGAGTTACAGTGTGACATAGGTCAGATATATATATATATATATATATATATCAATTTTGAACGGAGGGTGGTTTCGGGGTCTGGGGGTCATGATCGATGAAAATATACCAAAATTTTTTGAAATCGCTTTCCTCCGAACGGCTGCAATAGGTAGCTTTTTTGTAAAGAAAGCTACCTAAAAGTATAAACGGAACCATTATAAGATCACTCCTGTGTCTGCCTGCCTGTCTGTCACAGCCATTTTACTCGTAAACTATGGAACGTGGAAAGTTCAAATTGGGGGAAGTGCTAAAGTCCATTGACCCACATATTTACATATTTTTGAACATTCACAAACATATTTATGAAAAATGTAGAAGGACTAATTAAGTTATTTGAGAAAAAAAAAAACTTTTCTTTGCATATCGTGTAGGGTATCGTGGGAAAGGTTTTCTAACGCTAAACTCAAAAATACATTTCTTTTAATTTTAGGTATTATATTGTCAGAGATATCGTGGAAAATGTAGTGTAAAAGTATACCCCCCTTCCCCCCCATCTATTTCTGAATCTACTGAAACTAAAATTATGAAAAAATTAGAGGTAATAGAGGTTAATTTAAACCTTGTGGGAAAATTATAGCGATTACCCTAGGTCACACAGTTTGTGTGAAAAGCGCATTTTTCAGTTACACACAAATTTCGATTTACGGGCTTTCAGCAAAGGTGTTGAGAGCGCTGGAGGTACCTATCGTAGCAGAAGTATAAAAGCATTGTTGACAATGATTTTCGAAAAAATCGTCGGTAATTAACCAAGATATTAACCGTTAAAGACACGGACGGTTTGGACATACATATTGACACAGGCGGCGTACTCTATGTACCATCGGCCATTTAAGCCTAGATAACAACTTTTAATGATATATTTATGTAATGCAATGCCCAGTAGCAGTACAAAAGCAATAAACGTCAAATTGTTAAAAACAGACTAATTTAATTACAATTAATCACATAAATACCATAGGATTCGCGACTATTTTGCATTAAGTGGATCTCTCAATGCGCCTCTCATGCCTTTAAAAGTTAATTAAAAACCTATCTTGAAAAAGGCGGCATGAACCAAGGTGGCGTTGCAACTTTGCGACTACCTTTCGAAGCGCACTTAGCACAATGCAAATTTAAACTTTAAACAAGGGTTTTGTTTCCGCTACACTGTAAAAAAAAAAGATTATTAGTACGCTAAATTTAGTTTTATGAAATGCCAAATGAAGTTTAAATATGTACTACTATTACTGTCAGTACCGAATTAAATTCATCATAAACAGATAGGGATAAGAGTAAAAAAATAGTATAACTGAATAGCAATATTTGATATTAATTAGGCTTCATATCTCTTTGAAATTTTATTGTATAGGCATTTATACTTTTCTAGTATATACAGCTATATCCAGCCCTACGTTGTAATAGTTTTTTTTTACAAAGTCTTATTATTCTTTTAGCAACGATTTTTTAAATAATATAATACAGTTAATAATTCATATATTTATTGTACGGAACCCTCTGAGCGCGAGTAACACTCGCACTTAACAGTTTATTTTTCTTATATTTATTTTATTTTTTATATTTAAATCCCAACATAATTACTAAATGAATTCTAGCATTATAAAAAATAACCATGATTCTTTATTGATAACCTATGATTTAAGAAGGAAGTTGGAGAAGTGACTGAGCAACGCCCTTTTCAACAACCCAACATAATTACTAAATGAATTCTGGCATTATAAAATATTTAAAAAAAGAATGGACTTCCAGAATGCATTGAAACAAAGTATGCCAGAATTCATTTAGAAATTATGTTGGGTTGTTGAAAAGGGTGTTGCTCAGTCATTTCTCCATCTTCTTTCTTAAATCATAAGCTATCAACAATTATCTGTTTCATAAAACATTAATAAACATACATTGTTTCCTAAAAGCACCGTTGCGAATACATTCAATGAGTGTGTTTTAATTGGGATAGAAAACTGTAGTACATTAAAGTGCCGTCGGGGCATAAAGGGTTAAGAAATATACATTGGGAAATTATAATATTTCATTTTGAATCAAACATAAGCTACAGTGAAACCTCCCTGTGAGACCACCTCCATTAAGCAACCACCTCCCTGAACGACCATTTTTTCATGGAACGAAATTTATTCCCATAGGCTCAATACTAATTTTACCTCCATTCAGAGACCATCCCAATTGCACTCCCTCCATGAGCGACCCATTTCTTTGAAGAAAATGAAACAAATTCCGTTTTTTCCTGGTCGCTTAAAGAAGGTTTTATTAGAAAAATAATTCCGGAGAGCGCATTATTCATCAAACTTCTGAACTAAGTTTAGAGTTTTTTCCGGTAACTTTTAAGTGTTTAAACCCCTTTGTTTCTTTTTTGGTAATGAATTTAATTCTGATGACAAATTAAGAATGACGGCCAATAAACTCCTCTGCCCTATTCTTCCAGGGAACTCTCCAAGAAATAGATAAATTAGTGAATTCGTCATTATTTGTTCCCGTACAAAAAAAAAAAAAAAAAAAAAAAAAAAAAAAAAAAAATTGCATTTATTTACTGAACTTCGAAAGGACTGGGAAATAAAATTTATAAAAGATGAAACCGTAAAATCAAAGCAAACGTGAATGTATTCAGTTTTTAAAGTCTACAGCAATTAACTTATGTAATTAACTTTTGTTTTGATACTTAAATTTTCATATTTTTTCCTAATGTGAAAAATAAATTTCAGTAGCATTAATTGTTACTTTTTTTCAACAATTAAACTCTGGATTTAAACATGACTTCCATTAAGAGACCACCTCTCTGAGCGACCCATTTTTCTTGGAACGGAACGTGGTCACTTTAGGGAGGTTTTACTGTATTTATAAACGTTTATCTCATCATGTCTTTCTGGAAGATAGATGAACCTAGGAAATTTTCCCCTCTATCACCTAAAAACTTAATAAATAAATACAGTGAGCTCCTGTTAGTGCGGACTTCCAAGGGAGGCCATTTTTCCCCCCGCAGTAATTGAAGTACGCATTAAACGATGTAAACATTTGAACGGTGTAAAATAATCTCTATCGTTCAATAAATCGAAATTCGTTTTTGACAGAAATATAAAACCAGAAAACAGGAATTCTGCTTTTTCAGAATTTAGTGTCGCCCTGGATGAAATAAAAATATATATGTATATAAATATCGATAGTACAAAACATATCTCAGTTTTAAGACTTAAAACACACGCTTTTATTTTACATAAAATAACGTCATTCGCATCCGGAGGAAGAATTCCTCATTTACGATCTAGTCTTAAACAACATCTACAGTAAAGTATGAATAGGTCGTCACTGTCGCTAAATAATACACACACACACACACACACACAAAAAAAAAAGGATGTCGTCATTCAAGAAACTCGATTAAAAAAAATCGGCTGTCTAATGATTCATATGCCTTCATGTGTTTGTAATATTCCACAATATTATATTCCGCAATATTATATTTCCAATAATAATTCCACATTTACAATCCAGTCTTAAATAACGTCTACAGAAAAGTATGCATAGGACGTCACTATCTCAGAATAATACACAATTCCAGCAAAAAGCGATGTCGTCATTCAAGAAACTGATTTAAAAAATCGGCTATCTAATGATTCATATGCCTTCATTTGCTTGTAACAATAATATAGATAATTACAATTGAATATAGTTTATAATAGCTCCATGTTTTATCAGAAATCATTCATTTATATTTTTTCATAATAGCACGTAATTTAATAACATTATTTTTCAGTTGTTATGGGAAAATGGACTCAAAAAGATATGCTACATTTATATGTAGCTACATTTATGCTACATTTATATGTAAAGTTCAAATTCAACATCATTTTTCATTTGCACAGATAAAAAAATGACAGATTACATTTCAAAATACTTTTTCATTCTAACAAATAAAAACACTGTTGACGTCATTGATAAAAATTCAATACGAAATGCAATAATGCGTGATAAAATTTACAATATAAAATGTTTTTAACCATTTGGAAATATGGTTATTGTCCTCGGTCAAGGTAGGAAATCAAAAACATATCTGAAGCTTTTTATTAGTTGAATCCGCATTTTATTCGTTTTCTGATTGGTCTATACAGTAATCTGTATTTTCCCTTTACTTTCAACAGAGATGGATACTTCTGTTGCCACTATGACAAAAAAGTAATAAAAACTACAAAAAAAAATTAATAACTCAGAAACAAATTGAGATACAGCTTTCAAACAAATTGCATTTAAAAGTACATTTTTTTTCTCTATACAAAGTAATATTGTGGGATGTTTAGAAGTTTAAGAATGAAATTTAATTTAAAATTGGTCCACGAATATTAATGTTTACTCCATGGCGTACGTAATGTAATCTTCGTGCGATTTTTTATGTCTTAAATTTTAGTCTTTGAAAAAATCATTTTCCAAGTGGTCGTTGTAGTTTGTTAAATTGCATTTTTTTTTTTTTTTAATCTTACGGATAGTCGTCAAAAATCGAGTTTTGAGAAAACTCGACTTAAAGTTGAAATTATAAATAAAATAAAATAAAATAAAATGAAATGAAATAAAGAACTAACACATTTACATACCTAAAATTCTTCTGCTTTATATAAAATTCCTTCTTCCTGAAGAATCTGTTCATTTTTATTTTTATCGTACAACCTTTTCCTTCTTCTTAAATCCAATTAAATGGGTGCGGGTTTGAAAGTGATTGTTATATAAATGCTTATAACTCCGTTAAAAATACAAATATTTTTATGCAGTTTTTTGCACTGTGTTCAGAATTAATTGCATAATTAAAATAAATCATCAAAAAATCGATTTTTTGAAAAGTTTTCAAGCCCTGAGCCCCCTTAACATATTGCATTACATTTACAACAAATAAAATACCAAAGGATATATTATCTCTAATTTTTCCCTAATCAGTTAAACACTTTTTTTTCAAACAGAAAATGATAAAAAAAGGTTATGCATTATTTCATAACTGTGATAATGCATTATTTTATAACTGTGATAAATAAATGCTATATATATTGTTGTTCTTTCACTAATATTAATTATCACTAAGTCCGTGGATGTTGACAGAACAAACAGTTTATTAAACGAAAACACTGCACAAACACAAAACAATTAATTTAAAGATAAATTTCTCACACAGAATACTTTTTCATAATAACTTCACACAGAATATTTTTTTACGTCTACACTCTTCTATCGTTCGCACGCAGACTGAGTGCGCCGGGGGAAAAGACTGGCAGTGCGCAGATATAATGCGCATAAAAAATGTTCACTCGCCTTTAAACCCAACATATATATATAAATTGCTAACAAGGTTATCTGAGGGAAATGCGTCCGCCACTTGTCGACCCATCTCAATAGATAGAGTGGATCATCATTAAATGTAATCAACGATAGTAAATTTTAAAAAGATGAGATATCAAGATATAAATTAGAATGGATTTCCGTCACCAGAAATATTAATTTAAAAATAGCAGAAAATAATAATTTTTTCATGAAAAATTTGAAAACGTAAATTATTTAGGAAAATATCAAAAAGTTCAAAGCCGCCGAATTCATAATTCTGCATAAAACTTGAAATATGTCAAAAATATCAAATTAATTAAAAAAAAAGAAACATATACAAGATGGGGTCGAACTCTTGGCTTCCGGATAGCGCGTGCGCACTTTACCTCCGCGCCCTCAAGACTACACGCAAAATGTCAAACTAATGGGTATTTGAAACGTATGCTGAACTTTGTCGCCCAATTTCTGAGAAACTAAGGGCCACATAAAGAAAACCTTTTAGCAGAACAGTTAGGGGTATGACCCCTACAACATACTTTCAAATCATCCAAACTTTGCTCACCGTGTTGGGTGGTCTCCTTGTCAGTTGACAAAATTCAGTTCGTATAACTTAACGATTTTTTGTAGACACGTACTTGACTAAATTGGGGTGTGCACCGTCCAATCAATTTTTAAATTTGTCTACTTTTTAAGAGTTTTTTTTTTTTTCAATTTTTATTCAAAATTTCATTGTCTGAATAGAGCTCTACTTCATAGTTTGAAATAGCCGCTTTTTTCGTACTGTTGTCACAATTTTAAAAATTCAAATAATAAAATTTGCAAACACTTTTCAACTTTAAAATATGTTTCCACGTGAATATGTAAAAAGGGAGAAAATTTTAAAATAATTAAATTATTACATGCAAAAATCATTTACTAGTGAAAATTATGTTATATCTACAACACAACTTCATATCATATATAGCCCTCATTATAAAAGTACGGTTGCGCGGTGCATTTTTTGCTTAACTATTTTATACAAGCTGATTTTCAAATGCGTAATTGATTTTACAGCCGTCAGCTATCGTGACAGCGATGGATGCAGCCTTGGGAACCGAGTCCCCCCCCCCCCCCTTTAGAGCGAAATTATTAGAACCCAAATACAGAAGATCGCCATTTGTCGCGAGAACGTCATTCAATCTTCTGTAATTGGGTAATCTTTTTAAAAGAAAGCAAATTAGCGTGTTTTTAGAGCCAGAGAAGTCTGGATGGGGGATTAGTGTGGGGGATCAGAGTCACCTAGTAATACTGAAATCATTTAGGATTTTTGGAAGACACTTATACCTATAATTTAAAGACTAAATAATTTATAAGAATATAAACAAATTACTGCTGTGTAAAATATATAATTTGCATGATGTATGTGTAAAGTATAAGATTAAAAAAACTATTACTATAAGTTTTAAAAATAATACTTTTCGATGTTTAGAAACTTGTTTAAAAGAAACTGAAAGCAAAACATTTTATTTAAATTATAAGAAAAATGGACTCTAAACGGTGGTCGGCGAGTGTAGTTCGTAGGGGGCACTTTAAGGGGGGGGGGGACTTTGTAATATTATGTTCAAAATGCATGCCTTGAAAAAATCACTATTTAATTTAAATCTTTTTTTATATAAAAAGGCCATACACTCATACAATAAGAAATGAAATGAATATTGTACAACTATTGATGGTGGTTCATTTTTAAAATAAAATATGCAATTTGAAATTGAAACCTGAAATTGCAAACGTTTTATAGGTTTACACCATATTTACTCAAATCCAGAATTGTTAAACAAAGACATTTAATTGAATAACTTCATTAAGTGCTAAATTATTATCTGCAATATATTTTATGATAATTCAGATGTATTAAAATAATTTCTCCACTAATGAATTATTCGTCCATGGTTTATCACAATGTTCATGTCTACCGGTTCTACAGAATGAATGAAAATATTTTATATATTTTTTTCTTTCAAGTTCTTGTAAATTTTACTTCATGCGCTATATTTCTATATATTAATTCTCCAAAATTTTGCAGGACATCATGGCAGCTTTAAAATTTCTTGTGACTTCAACTGTCGTGCTTTTGAGTCTGTTTTCTATTTCAAGCTCATTCTGTGATGAATATTACATTGCAGCCGTCTATGAGCACGCAAGACGAGATAATTTTTCCACCCCGCAAGAAATCATCCAGACTAACCTGGCTTTCTACAGAAGAGCAGCTGAAGTTGCCAAGTCTAAAGTAAGTCAGGGATTTTACATGTAGTAATTTTGGTATTTTCTTAGTATAGGGGCATTGGTTAGTACACTTTTGTTGAGTACATTCGTGTCAATTTTACCCACACCTCATGAGAGGCTTACCAAAGTCCTTTCAATATTCACGAATAGCATCTTCATAATGCTGTCTTTAACCCTTAAATGCGCGATTTTTTACTTTGTTTCGAAAAAATTATATATGATTCTCTGAAAGGTTTATTACACAGGAAAAATAAGAAAAAAAAATCAGAGATACATTTCTCATATAATACGTCAATCTTTTCTTCTGTTGCACACCTGTAATACAAGTAAAAACTACTGTCGTGTGGCTGTTTTACGGTAAAATATTGCAAATTAGCAAATATTTTAAGAAGCGTGTCTCCAAATACCTTATTTTATATAATTATTTATTTTATAAAACTTAACCTGTAACCCTTTAATTCCCATGGTAGAATACGTTCTAGAAAATACGTAGTTCAGAGAATATGACTTTACACCAAAGTTTCAATGGTTAATTTCGCTTTATTTAAATACGGAATGTCTGTTATTAATTAAAGCACATATTGCTATTTTAATTTTCTGGTGTAAATTTGGAATATACAAACTAAAAAAATCTATTAACTTCAAAACACTGTTGTTTGCATATATGCAAAGCTGCGCACTAAAGGATTAAACACGCCAAACCCATAAAAGTTTATGTGGAAGCATCAAATAATTTTACCGGTATATCCTCATATAGGACACATTATATTCTCATCTGTGATTGTTATTTTGCTAAATACATGACATTTGACTTGAAAGCGTGACTGGAGGCTTTGACCATGGCAAATTCGACTTTGTGGACGTCTTTCCTTTTTCCCATATAAAGATGAAATTCCTTCTTCAAAAATGCATTCTGAAATATTTTTCTGATAACAGAGGGAATTTATTTTTTCTTTACTTTACCTTCATAGCAAAATCTAGCAGCAATCTAGAATTGTATTGGAAACATTTTCATTGCATTCATGAACCCATTTCGTTGGGTTTATTTATTCGATTGATTGATAAAAAATGCACGTTTGAATATTTAATACGTGATTTACCACATTGCTAACCAAGCGTAGAACCAACAGAGTGAGAAATGTCCAAGCCGGGAATCGAACCCGGAACCCTTGGAATAGCGCTCCAAGTGCTGTACCATTTAAGCTACGAGGACGACACCCAGCTTAGCATCTCTCACTAACATATGTTGATAAGGCTGCGCCCTTACTGCTATTCTAAGGGTTCCGGCTTGGACATTTTTCAATCTGTTTGTTCTAAGCTTAGTTAGCAGTGTGATAAATCACATATTGAATATTCAATAATTTCGAGCGTAATTTCACTGCTGAAAATTAATTGAAAAAATAATTAAAATTATATAAATGCACATTTGTTGTTCTTGTTGTTGCAGCCACTTAAACAAAGTCCTGCTTCATCCAGTGGGTACCTCATTTACCACCAGCAAGGTGTTTGTTAAAGAGAGCATTAAGAAGACGCTTTCCACGTTTATTGAATTATTGAGTAGACTTCGAAAAGTCGCCGAAGAGGTGTGGAACACCATGCTTCCGCTAAGAAAAATTCTTCTATCATAGAAAATTCGAAACAATAGCCTAGAATCAAAGCTATCCAATGCATTCAAATCTTTACAAGAAATATGAAATTTATGCGTAGAAATCAAGGCTGCGGAGTCGAAGTCGGGCCCGTTTTGGAGCAAAAGAGTCGGAGTCGGAGTCGCTAAAAACAAGCCGATTCCGATTCCGGCTCCAGATTTTTTCGTTAGACATTTTAAAGTGAAATTAAACTAATTATATGTAATTTTAAATCTATAAAATGAATTATCATTGTTATTTATGGACTATATCAAGTTACTCAAGTTAATCTACTCAAGTTAAAGATGACCGATTTACTGCGGTGTGTAACAGGGGTAGGTACAGAGTAGATGAAAACTGTTTTAATTCATAATTGTAGTAGATATTTTACATTTAGTATATAAGTACATCACCTCGTGTTTTTGGAGTTTGCGGATAGAACCCGAGGTACAAAGGCCTGGAAGGACCCAAGGCCCGGTAAATGAAGGCAATTTTTCAAACAGTCCGTGTAAGTAGAATTAAGACAATTTATGTTAATGGGTTGGATCAGACTGAGAAAAAAAAATTAAGCAGGCTGACAAGCCCAATATAACAAATTTGAAAGAATACAACTACTGCGACAAATTAGGAACAATTTACAATAGGCAATAGGCACGATTGGACTGAGAATAAATATGAAAGCAAGGCGGAACGTTTTAGGGGGCGGGCCTTAAAATTTCGTTTCATGCAAATCTCGTACCGGAGGTAATGCGAAAATTATAAATCTGTGCTATTTTGGGGTGTGGGGGGGGGGGGGGATGGCAAAAGAACTAAGAACCAGGTAAGAACCATTGTAATGGAAGCCCTTTCCGTTTTTCCCCCTTAAATTTTTCCTGTCTGTAGGACCAAAAGTCAAAATTCTAAAATACCTTCCTTTATTTCTTCATTTTTGTGCACAAGAGTCAAAATAAGATAAAATTGTATTTTTTTTTTTTTTTTCTGAATCGGCTTCGGCTGTAAATAACAATAAAATAGTGAAATTTCGTTATCTTTCACCTTTTGAATTTCGGATTTTTAAGGTCTGCAGAACCCGAAATAAAGTCAAAATTGTAAACTTAATTTAAAAAATGTAATTTTTTAAAATTATTTCATTAGAATCCACAGGATCCGAATTATTTCCAAAATAATAAAATTTTCATCTTTATTTTTCCTCCTTTCTATATAAGTATTTCGATTATGGAGGAGCAAAATAACAACTAAATTGTAACGATTTCACTTTTTCTTCTTGTTAAAATATCCCGGAGTCAGAGTCGGTCATTTTTCCTACCGGCTCTGGTAGAAATCAACGGTAAAGATCGTTTCAATAAAGTGCAAACGACCTTCAATATTAAAGCTGTTCTCAAATCAAGGGAAGTTATTTTCTGAAACATTTCTGAATTTATTTTTGTTCATAAACGCATGAAATTGACCGGTATTCTTATTAAAAAAGTACATAATTGAATGGCATTTTCCATTTTTTGGTAAATGCAAGAGATCTTCGAGAAAATATTGTCAATGTGTGCACTTTGAACAGAATTCCAGAGGCGCCAGCGCAATAATGAGGAAAAACTTGTCGTCAAGTGACACTTATCCTACGTATACTTGAATCCCTTATCTCAACAAGTAATTTATTTATCAAAAAATGGAAAACGCTATTCAATTCCAAATAGCTTCAACTCAGGCCTGCCATTTGTATGCCTTTACGTTTAAAAATGTTCCGGAAAATGTGTAAGAATGTTTCGTGTTGTTGAGCAGGTAATCTGAGAACCGCCTTAAGTGAAGTGTTTACCATTAATTTCAAATAGAAAATGTAATGGGAAAACGAAACTGAGATAAGTCTTAAGCGGATACACATTAACGAGAGCTCGTCGTACTGAAAATGATAAATCTCTCATAATCTTTGTACATAATCATGTATAATCTGGCCTATGCTTTTTTTATTATTATTATAGTGATATTTTAAAACACTAGCTTTCATGCAAATTCAAATTTTTTCTTTGGCCAACTATGCTGTTAATTTTATGTTTTTATTTTCCATTCAATCTCAATTTTTATTTTTTTTTTATTTTCACAGGGAGCAGACATCATCGTATTTCCAGAGTATGGTATATTTCCACCCAACGATCGAGAAAAATTGAAGAATTACTTAGAAAATACGCCAAATCCAAAGGAAGTCCGCGCAAATCCTTGTGCTGAATCAGGATCTTATTCCGACAGACCCATTCTACTTGCTCTCAGCTGCATGGCAAAAAATTTCTCTATGGTTGTCGTGGCAAATACAGGCGATATCCAAAAGTGCGAAGAAGAAGAATGTCCTGAAGACGGTGATCTCCATTATAATACAAACGTTGCTTTTGATTCTGATGGAGCTATAATCGGGAGATACCACAAAGAACGCCTCTTCTTTGAATCAGGCATGGACCTACCAAGAACACCTCAAGATCCAACTTTTGAAACTGATTTCGGAAAATTTGGAATGTTTGTTTGCTTTGATGTTGTGTTTAAGAAGATAGCGGACATCGCAAAACAAGTTGATGCTGTGCTATTGCCAACAATGTGGATAGATCCTACTCCGTTAATGACATCTGTGCAATTATGGAACTCCTTCGCTTTTACGAATAATGTTACTTTCATGGCAGCTAACATTCAACTTCCTGGATATTCCGCTGTTGGAAGTGGTATTTTCAATGCAGAGCATAGACTTTCCGCTTACACCTACAACACGGATGGAAAATCAAAGCTAGTCGTCGCTAAAGTCCCAAGACGAAAGTCACCTGTTTCAGCAGCAACTCCTGAATGGGATATTACAGAAATTACTGCTAATGGCAGCGAAGTTTATGATAATGATGGAAATAAGGTTCCGAATGAATGTTCTGTGAAAATTCTCAATGAAACAACAGATCGTTTTACAGACTACAGGTGCCTCGAAGAAAATACCGTAAATTATACTTTTGTAAAGTTGAACAAGCCCGTGGATTGTCTACAGGCTTGCAACAATGGAATATGCTGCTCTCTGGATTACGAGGCTGTAGACATGGAAGAGAACTATTATCTTGGTGTTTACAATGGCAATTACAACATGTTTGATCGTTATTTTTGGTGCGAACAAAACTGCCTTTTAGTTCGATGCGAAGCATTTGGTAATAATTCTTGTACAACTTTTCCCATGAGATCACGCACTCGGTTTATGCGAGCAACTTTATCTACAAACATCACATCTGAATACATCTATCCTTCAGTTCTTGCTTCTGGGATAAGACTGGTCGGTTACAACGATTGGAATTTCTATTACAATAACAGTAAACCTACCATAGAGTTTAATGGATCCTCAGAACTTTTAGTGGTTGGTCTTAATGGGCGATGTTACGACAGAGATCCTCCATATGTCCGATAATTAAAACTGAAAAAAGAAGATAATGTTTTATTATTATTATTATTATTATTTATTTATTTTTTGCTAATATACTATAACATTGTATGTTAAAGGATAATTTTTAAAAACACGGCATTTATGCAGGGTGTTCCTTCTTATCGTTGACCAATAACTAATTCCTAACTACTAGTTTTAGAGGCATAGTTGCAATTGAAAAAATGTTTCCAATGTAAAAACCGAATGTAATAATGACTGTCGCTAATCTCAAAGCAGGCGGAACCGAGAACGGGCGATTTCAGAACAGTCTAAAAAAGCTCTTTGTTTCTCCAGCCTTAGGGCGTAGTTCCTGACGTAATATCGCGTGATCACCGGTCGACCCAATCGGCTGAGGCTCCTTCACACCTTCTTAGGACGCAATTCTTAACCGATTGGCTCGGCAGAGATCATGTGATATGACATCATGAACTCCGTCCTAAGCCATCGCCCTAACAAACAACAGCTTTCTCAGCCTACATTAAAGTCCACCGTGAACAGTAACCCACCGATCAGAACTGTTGGGAAAGAGGTAGCATCCGCGCACAGATGATTCCACCGGAAAAAATTACAAACGTTTCTCGTTAAGTTTAAGATATCGACCAGCGTGTTCGGGAAGGCTGGGTCATTTCATTCATTGGACGACTTCGGTTCCATCATATAAAAATCCATTTACGCCAAAATAGTTTAAAGTTACGAAATTAAAATTTTTATACAGTCTCTGAGTCTATAAGTTATATTTAGAAACTCTTCCCATGCTATAACAAGTAAAACGGTAAAATTTCATTTTTGTACTAGTTATGATAGTTTGAATTTTTTATATTTTCATCAATTTCTGGCATTAAAAACATGTTTTTTCTTAGGATTTTTAGTTTCAGAAAACTAAACATTTAGAAATTAGTTATTGATTAAAGATGAAAAAGGACAACCATATTCTTTATGCTTGAAACTATTCTTCGAATTATTAATTAATATATCCTCTATTTTCTTGAAATACGTTCTAAGAAGACTTATAAGTAGCTGTACGATTTTGAGTAATAAATATGTATGGTTATAAAATAAAGCGTAAGTTTTTGTCACACTACTTAGTATTATATTTTTTCTAATTTTACACTGTTATTTTAAAAGTAAACTGTAAAAGCTGAAATTCTCCAAATAAGTTTTAAAGAATGTTTTGTTCTTCTAAATATCTTGTACACGTAAAATTAAGACAGCAATTTAAAAATAAAGTGATATACTCTGCAGTCCTTTATCATATGGTTCATTCAAAAACTTTTTTGAAGTTATATAAAGTTGTATATTTTGAATACACAGTCTCCATACAAAGTAGGGGAAGGAAGGATAAAGTGACCACTTTAAGGTTGGATGACTTTTTATGATATGTTTTTAATTAGTAAAGTTCTAGAAACAAGTACCAATAATAACTATAATAACTTTAGTTTCAATTGCTATTTTACTTTTTTTTTAAATTTATTTTAAAATGTACAGTCGTGGAAAAAAAAAAAAAGTAAATACCCCCTACTAACTCCTCAACAAATTATCGTAGAAGAAAGTTACTAGTACCGAAAGATTAGAAATAAAGTCTAATTTTAAATCATGTACTATATAAAATTTGCTTAATAGAAACCAAACTTCTTTTTTTTTTTCAAAGGCAATACCCAATTTTAACAAGATATTTCAAATCTTTTGTTCAAACTATGCCAAGACACCAAATTTTAAGTCATTTGAATGTAAGTTTTTGAATTATAAACATTCAAAATTTAGTGCTTCTAATGTTAAATTACATTTTCCTATTTTTATTAATATTTCCTGGAATTATACTCCTAATGTGCTAATTTTTTGTGTAGCAATAATATTAAATACCCAAACATAAAGACGTTGAATTTGCATTTTTTATAATTTTATGATATGAATTATGAAATTAATATTCGAAAAAATTATGAATTGCAACCTACAATTTTTTTGATGGATTTAGATTTATTAAGTCCTGCTTTATGGAAATCCAAAGTTTGACATTTTTCTTCCAAGTAGTTTTCAAATTATGCTTAAAAAACGGCAAAATGGTGGCTTAAGGGGCCGTCTGTGATAGAAGTGACTAGATATTTTGACATTTCTCATGCTATCCTGTAATCAGGTAGTCTTCAATGACTGATTGAGTGACACTTAAGATGCCTTGATTAAGAATTTCTCTCTTGGGAAACAATCGAGTACCGAACTTCAATTTGGATACAGCCCCTAAAATACGCTCGTTTTAAAATAATTAATTTCTCGGAAACTTATCGTACGAATTCCATAAAAATTTGTTTTTATGTTAATTGAAGGGTGCAGAGTTCATTTATGCCGTCAGAATTGTGCGCTGCTTTTGAAAAAAAAACTTATGGTTCGTTTTAATATGTAGATGGCCCCCTAAGCAAATTTTATATACATCAATTAAAAGTAGACTTTGTTACCAATCGTGTGGTACCAGTAACTTTCTTCTACGATAATTTTTTGCAGAGTTAGTAAGGGGTGTTTCCTTTTTTTTTCCACGACTCTACACGTTACTTTAAAAGAAAAATTACAAAATGGCCACTTTGCCCGCCTAGACTTGGTAAAGTAGCCAGCATAGGTAAATGAACAAATCACACTGATTAACAATAATCAACATAAGCTAAAGTAGCACACATTAAGAATAAGTATTATATTTTGCAATGTTTTAAGTATTAAATCGTTACAAGATAAAGTAATCAGTAATGAGTATGAATATGACGAATGTAGGATTACAAGTACCCCTAACAGACATGCATATGTTTGAATAATTTAATTTTAGCTTTAAAGGGAAAAAAAAAACTCTTAAAGTGTCGTGAAGAAATTTCGAATTTTTATACGAAATTTCTTTTAAGTGAATTTATCGGACAGTGAAATGTAGTCAATGAAAAATTTTGCAATTTCTCAAAAACAGATTTTTTGAATTAAGAGAAATTTTTGATAAAATATACTACAACAACTTTTGGAAATTGACTCCGAAGTCGAGTATCGAACCGAGAACTTTTGATAAGCCGGCAGACGCTTTACCACACAGATATCTAGCGTGCGCGAAAAAGTCTTCTAAGATTCTGTTTTAAAATCTAAATGGCAAAAATGGTCGGATGTCATTTAATTAAAATAATATGACTTTTTTCAAAATTTTATGACTTGTTGTGTAATCGGATGTATTCAGCTGTAAGTATGCAAAATGTCAAGTCTTTAACTTATACAGTTTCTGAGAACGAACTCTGTGACGGACCGACTGACAGACAGACAGACGAGTGAGACGAATAGGGTTTCGTCAGATAAACGAAATCCTAAAAATGAGGGTTAAAAACATCATACATTTTGAAGCACAAAGAGCAGATTTTTGAAAATATTTCCGCGAAATTTACTAAGCAATTGTATTTATTTTGTATTTCCAATGATTCTGTTAACAGTAGTTCATTGAAGCTAATACTGTTTTTAGGAAACATATTGCCTCGCCGACACGTCCAGGAAGCAATTAATTCCAGTTCAGGCCCTGCTCGGCTCGGCTCGACTATGTAGAAAAAAAAATGTAAGCTTGATCCCGCCAGGTCCGAGTCTGGTGAAGAAATTAAGCCCGGGCTCAGACGCAATGTAACTGCCCGAGACCGATCTCTGTGCTGGAAATGTTATATCTCTGTTTTGATGTTGTCAAACTAGCATCGGTCCGTGCAGCACATATAGGGTAAAGTGCCCATATTTCGTCCCCTCTCCTAATTTCGTCCCCCTTAACTTTTCCGCTTCTGTGAATGTGGCGCCACTTATGACGCAAGGCACAGGGGACGGGAGGTAAAGGTAAAGGGGGTCAGGGTTGAAAGTTTCGCTCGCCAAGACACATACATAAATTAAAGACGGCGAATTTCCTATTTTTGGAAGACCTGAGTTCTTATTACGTCGTTTGTAGAACGTTATTTACTGTACTGTAAGTATTTATTTCTTATTCATTGCATTTATTTTACGTTGGTAAGATGCTGACAGTAGTATACAGTGAGTTTTAGGACGCTCAGTTCATCTTACGGGAACTGAAACTCCGTCATATTGGGAAGTAGCTTGGTCCCAATTTCGTCCCCCTTGCAGTTCTTATTTTCGTCACGGGGACGAAATTAGGAATGCTTTTTCATGACATTTTTTTTCAATTTTTTCCTCATGTTTGGATGGCTAATGTTTCGTTATGTTATTCTTCTACTGATAATTCGTACATTTCTTTGTGCCTTACTTTAATGTAAATTAAATTACTTACTCATTTGGAAATAAATTTTGATTTAGTTATAAGTTAAGCCTCGGCGTATTGGATTTTTGGGGGGGACGAAATTGGGATCATTTTTTTTCTTTTGCATTTTTTAGATACTCGTACTTTTGAAAAAACAATTTTTCGCATTGTTAATTTTTTTTGTGCGATAGTTGCCTATGTTTCTATGTGCGTGGGTAATTAGTCTATGTAAAATCCAAATTTGGTAGGTTTTCACTAAAAATTACAACTTCCACGGGCCTAAAAGTGTCTGGGGGGGGGGCGATAATAGGGCACCTTACCCTACACTTATTCTCGGAAAGTCATATCCGTTGAAAATTATTCATATTTATTGGCGTCGTTTAAATTTTTATATCGGGCCGGTCAAGCCCGCTTAATTTTTTTATCGACTCAATCAGCCCGTTTAACTTTTTATCGGCCCGGTCCAATTGAAAGTTTGCCTTAAGTTTGACCGGTAGGGGCCTTGGGTCAAGCACGGACCCGTGCGACTTCTATCCTATAGTTAAAGCTCTGAATATACCATTCATATGACTTTAAAGAATATTTTTTTTTCAAGAAAAACAATGTTAAGATTTTTCTGCTGAAAAGAAACTAAAGCCATTAGAAGAGATAATATGCCAGGTGGGATGACAATAAAGTTGGAATAATGACATTAAAAAAATGAAACTCATTCTGTTATCTGCAATATTTATCCTACATGATAATAAAATCGGATAAAGCAATTGTTTTCAGTTTAACTTATATTCAGTTCAGATTTTATTCGAAATGAAATCTGAGTGATATGTGGATAAAGTAACACTGTAAGTATGAAATGCTTTTTACACTTCGGAATATTAATTGATGTTTGTTGAGTACGGCTCATTCTACCAGAAACGTATAATCTAAGAGCTAGCAACGCTGTCAACGATTTTAGCAAGGCTCATTTTTCTATATGATCTTCCATTTTATGGTGTAATACGTTTACGGCCAGTGTGGCTGGCGGGAGAGGATGCGTTTACTTGTGGGAAAAGGGTTATGCAGGTGAAAAAACTTCAAGATTACGGCATTCTAGCATGAGTTTTGCTCATAAAATCTGTTTCTATGAACTATTCGTGATATTAATCCATTATTGCCAGACGTTGTCAACGTTGCTAAGGCCCTGCCAGATCCTGATTTATAGGTAAAAAAACACGTCGTCTTCATGTCATTTTAGCAAGCTTGAAAATTGCAATATATTATTACTCTTTGGCTATCAGACAACATATAATTAATTTGCCAGACACAAACTCGGTTACAAAGTTAATGCCAGACGGATTAAATCTGGCAACGAAAGTGCCTGTTTGAAGAGTGGTTTATAGATTTAAAAAATATGTCCTCTTCACGTCATTTTAGCAAGCTTGATTTAAAGCCGACTAGCATTAACTTTGCAACCGAGTTTCTGTCAGGCAAATTAATTATAGGCTGTCTTATAGCCAAAGAGTAATATGTTGCAATTTTCAAGCTTGCTAAAATGACGCGAAGAGGACATTTTTTATAACCTATAAACCATACTTCAAACAAACACTTTTGTTGCCAGATTTAACGCCGTCTGGCATTAACTTTACAACCCAATTCGTGTCTGGTAAATTAATTATAGGTTGTCTGATAGCCAAAGAAAAATGTGTTGCAATTTTCAATCTTGCTAAAATGACGTGAAGATGACATTTTTGATCAGATAAACCATTCTTCTAGTACATTTTCAGAGTTAAATTTTCTGGGAAAAAAAATAAAAACAAGTATATAAAAGTAAAAGTGGTTTTAAAAATAAAACATTCTTTAATAAGCATTTAATGCGTATCTTAAAAATCAAGCCCTAATTTCAGGACTGCAATTCATGTTGTTCCAAAAAAATTCCGTTTACAATACGCTAATTTGGTGTGCAACAGAATATTCACAGCTTTCATTCATGCTTGGTAGACATCACGAAATAGTGAATCTCTCTACTCTAAAAAAAAGTAACTAACGCTGTCACCGCCGCCGCCACCACCGGTTTTGAATTTTTTGAGACCGGAGGTCTTTCTTCGTTAATAATAAGAAAAATATTGCATAAAAAATATGAAATTCGGTGGTATTATAGAGAAAAGTTTGATAAACACGCTGATGCAGACAGTTTTCAAATCGAAGAACTATTTTAAGAGATATTTAATGCTAAAGTTGGACAAAATCGTTCCATTAAAAAAGTTTTATAGGAGCAAAAACTATGCATGGTAATTTAATCATTTTTAGATCATTTTATACGTTAAAAATTCCCGGCGTGCAGACTGCATTAATTTTTTTTAATTTGACTCATTTTTTGAGGTTTTATTTCTATTTGAAATTGAAATTTTCAGCATTTCGAGAGATATTTTTTACATACTAGGGGCTCAATCCCCTGTTTTCGTCTTTGATTAAATAAAATCAGTTAAAAATTTCAAAATAAGCTAATATAAAATGAATTAAGTAAACGGAGTCTTTGTCTCCCGGTATTTTTTAACAAAGCGAAAAGAAAGTTCTTTTAAATAAGACATTTTAAATTTATCGTTTTTAATCTGACGTAATTTTCACCAAACTTTTCTTTCTCTTTTTAATATTCACGTGAAAATATTTTTGTTAGAAATGAAATATTATCTGCGCTGTCCTAACAAAAATAGTTGAAAACATTATCTCAAAATATTAAATAAATGTCTCGCGCAATTTTTAAATTTAAACTGCTTTGCAATATTATTTTTTATTCATTTTACGTAATAAGTGTAATGTGATGTAAATGTAACGTAATTTCTCCTATTTAAGACTTCTAATGCATGTTAATGAATTTATTATTTTACAATATCCTTTCTCTTTTAAAATTCACGTGTAAATATAGTTTTTATGAAGTAATTTTCAACAAGTTCTTGCTTTTTATACGTAACTATTTAATTCTAATTGGAAAATTTTTTCTGTTTATAAGGGTAACATGTAAATAAATTTTTAATTTGAAGCAAACATTGTTTGCGCTGTTTATACAGTTGGCAACAGTTTTAATTAATACCATTTTCTAAAATAAGTAAAAAATATCTCTCGAAATGCTGAAAATTTTAATTTAAAATACTAGAAATAAAACCTCAAAAAATGAGTCAAATTAAAAAAAAATAAATGCAGTCTGCACACCGGGGAATTCTAACGTATAAAATGATCTAAAAATGAATTAATTCCCATGTATAGTTTTTGCTCCTGTAAAACGTTTTTAATGGAACGTTTTTGTCCAACTTTAGCATTAAATACCTCTTAAAATAATTCTTCGATTTGAAAACTGTCTGCATCAGCGTGCTTATCAAGCATTTCTCTATAATACTGCCGATTTTCATATTTTTTGTATGCAATATTTTTCTTAATATTAAAGGAGAAAAAACTCCGGTCACAAAAAATTCAAAACCGGCGGCGGCGGTAAGCGTGACAACGTAAGTTACTTTTTTTTTTAGAATAGAGAGATTTTAGAAAATGCTATTAATTTAAACTGTTGCCAACTATATAAACATCGCAAACAATAACGTTTGCTTCAAATTAAAAATTTATTTATACGTGACTATTATAAACAGCAAAAACCCCTTCAAATTATAATTATGTATAAAAAGCAGAAACTTGTTGAAAATTACGTCATAAAAACTATATTTACACGTGAATTTTAAAAGAGACTATTGGATATTGTAAAGTAATAAATTCATTAACATGCGTTAGAAGTCTTAAACAGGAGAAATTACGTCACATTTACGTCATATTACACTTATTACGTAAAATAAGCAAAAAATAATAATGAAAAATAGCTTAAATTAAAAAATTGCGCGAAACATTTATTTGATATTTTGAGATGATCTTTTCAACTGTTTTTGTCAGGGCAGCGCAAATAATATTTCATTTCTAACAAAAGTATTTTCACGTGAATATTAAAAAGAGAAAGGAAAGTTTGGTGAAATTTATGTGAGATTAAAAACGATAAATTTAAAATGTCTTATTTAACAGGTTCACGCCGGTGTACATCACCGGTGGGTCACGCTTGACTCTCCCATCGGGCGGCGTGCATCACCGGTGGGTCACGCTTGATTGCCGCATCAAGCGGTGTGCATCACCGGTGGGTCACACTCCACTGTTAAGTAGAAGGCGTTCACTACCGGTGGGTCATACTCGACTATGCCATAGACGGCGTACACTATTGGTGGGTCACACTTGAATATTCGAAAATTAAGTAATGAAAACAATTCAATATTATAAAATTAATACATTCACGACGGGAAACGAGAATTCTCATTTTCATTCAAAAAATATCATTGACTAAGGGCGTGGCTTCTACCTTACAGAAGATGCATTTATATCATGTTCCATATTTCTTTAGATTGTAAGATATTTTATATTAAATTTATACACATGTAGTCAATAAAATCATGTCTCTAAGTAATTTGCTTACTCCTTACCAACTTCCAGACATTCACAATCAACTCTGCTTGTTATATTCGAGTTCAATTTAAAAAAATTGAGAGGTGCGTGTCATTACATACAGTGTCTGAATAAGCAAAAGTATCGAGCCGCCAGATGAAGTAAAACATGATTTCGAGCGCCGCCTTACAGCGAAAAACATGAATATTGGAGCCGGCGTGAACGTGTTAAAAGAACTTTCTTTACGCTTTGTTAAAAAATACCGGGAGACAAAGACTGTGTTTACTTAATTCATTTTATATTAGCTTATTTTGAAATGTTTAACTGATTTTATTTAATCAAAGACGAAAACAGCCATTGTATCCTTTAACAGCAGCTGATTTTTCCTTAAAATTCCCCAATCAAAGAGAAATGAATAGAAATTCGATTATAGGGAGATCGTCACTGTTTTTTAAATTATAATTCAATCTTCCGAAATCTTTTTAAAGCCGATCAAATTAGCGTGATTTTAGAGCCTGCAGTGTCTGAACGGGGGTTGGCGAGCGTAGCTTGTAGGGGGCAGAGCCCCCTATTGTATTTAAAATATTATAATTTTTGCTCCATTTTTTTTTTTTAGGCATGACAACAGAAGAGAAAGCAGTGTTTAAACTATCTATTCTGGATTTCTAAATTGTTTTCTCAGCATATAGTCATAATTTAAATAATATTAAACTACCAATATATAAAAGAATATTTAAAAATATATATATTACACTTTTAATTTTTTTATTTACTAGGGGGCTCGGCCTCCTACGATCTACGCTCGCCAACCCTCGTTCAGACACCGCAGTCTCTAAAAGCACGCTAATTTGATCGGCTTTAAAAATATTTTGGAAGATTGAATTATAATTTAAAAAACAGTGGCGATCTCCCTATAAACGGGTTTCTATTCATTTCTCTTTGATTGGGGAATTTTAAGGAAAAATCAGCTGCTGTTAAAGGATACAATGGCTGTTTTCGTCTTTGATTAAATAAAATCAGTTAAACATTTCAAAATAAGCTAATATAAAAGGAATTAAGTAAACACAGTCTTTGTCTCCCGGTATTTTTTAACAAAGCGAAAAGAACGTTCTTTTAAATAAGACATTTTAAATTTATCGTTTTTAATCTGACGTAATTTTTACCAAAGTTTTCTTTCTCTTTTTCATATTCACGTGAAGATACTTTTGTTAGAAATGAAATATTATTTGCGCTGTCCTAACATAAATAGTTTAAAAGATCATCTCAAAATATCAAAAAAATGTTTCGCGCAATTTTTTAATTTAAACTGTTTTGCAATATTATTTTTTGTTCATTTTACGCAATAAGTGTAATGTGACGTAATTTCTCGTATTTAAGACTTCTAACGCATGTTAATGAATTTATTATTTTACAATAACCTTTCTCTTTTAAAATTCACGTGTATATATAGTTTTTATGAAGTAATTTTCAATAAGTAAGTTCCTGCTTTTTATACGTAATTATTTAATTCTAATTTGAAAGTTTTTTTTCGGTTTATAATAGTCACGTGTAAATAAATTTTTAATTTGAAGCAAACATTATTGTTTGCGCTGTTTATACAGTTGGCCACAGTTTAAATTAATACCATTTTCTAAAATAAGTAAAAAATAGCTCTCGAAATGCTGAAAATTTGAATTTAAAATAGAAATAAAACCTCAAAAAATGAGTCAAATTAAAAAAATAAATACTTTCTGCACACCGGAAAATTCTAACGTATAAAATGATCTAAAAATGAATTAATTTCCATGTATAATTTTTGCTCCTATAAAACTTTTTTAATGGAATGATTTTGTCCAACTTTAGCCTTAAATATCTGTTAAAATAATTCTTCGATTTCAAAACTGTCTGCATCAGCGTGTTTATCAAACATTTCTCTATAATACCGCCGATTTTCATATTTTTGTATGCAGTATTTTTCTTAATGTTAACGGAGAAAGACCTCCGGTCACAAAAAATTCAAAACCGGCGGCGGCGGTGACAGCGTAAGTTACTTTCTTTTAGAATAGAGAGATATTTTATTTTTCATTACCTACTTAGTGTTTAAAATATTCCGTTGTTTCAGTTTCTCAGTAAGTTGGCCTTTTTAACACTTTCCAAAATGGTTGAAAAATGTTTATGAATTCGGTTTGTCTGTCGTCTGTCCGTGCTTTAACTCGCAAAAATATAGTTTGATTGCCATGAAATATAGATATATGTTATTGGGGTTTACTATGGCATGTTCCGTATTGAAAATGAAGTATGTTGCATTATCAGTTCATTTACAGGGCCAATCAAAAGAATTCTGTTACATTACTGTCTATGGGGAAAAATCGTTTGCCGTCTATTTTAATGATATTACAGTAATTTAAACATATTGAAATTGATATACATCACTGAGGCGCTTTAAAAGATTCTTACTATAGAATAGGGTGTGCATAGAACTTATCGTTTATGTACAGGGACACGCAAAAGAATTTGGCTATAGAAGAAAATGAGCAATAATACTGCTGGAAGTGCGTTTTCAGTTGTGGTTTGAGCTTTTAAATTTAACTATTTTTTTTTTTTAAATATTACTTGGTGTGTACAAATCCTATAGATCCTATACAGGGTCGCACCAATATCTCAAAAACGTCCGTTTATTGATGGAAATTGCTGAGTGGAAATTTTCAACTGTGCAATGCGTTTAACTAAACTAACTTTTAGCATACTATATAGTATGCATACATATGTGTAGATCATATACATGGCTGCTACAGCACTTTATTTAGACGTCATCTTTCACCTTAGTAAACTGTGAATTTTTGTTATAGTATTCTAAATGGAAAGTGATTTATAATCTATGCTGTACGCATGATTTTTCGTTCTTGTTTTATAATGTTCATGGTTTGGAGCATATTGAACTCCCACTCTTGTTGTAACTCATCTTCAGTTGTACCCAAGCCCGTAGTTCAGATGTGTGACGCTCCTGTGCAATAATTTATTTTACGCCCTCCCGCCTTCCCCTATCTTCCGTCATTTGAATTTCAATAATTTGTGGAACTATTTAATTAAGTTTTAAATTTTAAAAACATCAAAACTTAACTGAATACATAAAGCATCAAATATGTAAGTTAAAGATTTACTAATTATTCTGAAGAGAAAATTAAGCGGCAAATGCACTGAAAATATAATCATTATATGCTTAATCAGTCCCTTTCAAAAATTTCGCACAAAACTCTACTTTTGTCAAACAAAATATATATGATAGAAATCGTAGGCAAATATCATTTCAATTTTAATTTTACCAGTAAAATTCACACGTATCACCAATTCAATCACACAAAACTTCGAGTAGAAATAAACAGAAAAAGGCCACTACAGCTTAATAGCAAATATTTAAAAATTTTACATCAGAAATATTTAATTTAGTGAGTCAAAAATATGTTTTACAAACTAATGATAACTTATAATTTGGTAATCATTTTGCGATACTTGCCGGAGTGTAACAACAACAACAACAAAAAAGAAACTATTCTCTCTTTTGAATTTTACATCTATTACCGTATTTTATGGAAGAAACGCCGTACTCCTCAAATTGGCCTGAATAAGCTTAAAATTATCGTGACCGCCGCACCCGTTGTAAATGCCGCATCCATCGGAACGCTACTTTTGTCGACAGCGTCACATTGACCTAATTTTAATAAAAGTTTTCTGAGCAGCGTAGGATGCCTCGTTTTTAATATCTTAAGATGTCTGAAGTTTTATTTAAAATATTTAAATCCGATTTTAAATATTTTTATGAATTTTTAAATTAAGGAAACTCAATTGGTATTTTAAAAAAATCGTAAACGCCACGCCGTTTCTTCCATAAAATACGGTACTTACTCGAAATTGGAACCGACTGTGATGTCGGTGATTTAATGGCCAACATTTCCAGATTGACTAGTCGTTCTTGATTCTCTACTGTCCGTAAACTGTTTTCACTCGATTTGACACAGAAAACAGCCATTCAGCAGAACAGCTTGTTTCTGGAGTACAATTATAAAGCTTGAGTGCCGCGTACACGGTTTGATAAACATCACTAATTTTCTTTGAAGCCAACTTCTTGCATAAAAATGGAAGACAGGATAGTTTGTCACTCCTTTCTTCCTTCCATAAGATAAGAAATAGCTTTTAAAATGGATAAAATCTTCAGCAAGGCTGCGCTCTATGTCGGAATCGTACAAGAAGATCGAAGTTTCTCTGCAGCATTTGAGTAGCTTCTATTTCAGTGATATTTGAAAAAGAATGACATTTTTAAATTATATCCCTTGCGTTGTAAAAAGCCTGAGATATGATAAAAGAACACATTTGGGTCATTCCATGGTTACGGACGTAACAAACAGAGACTTTAAAGTTTCATAAATAATGTAAAAAAAAAAAAAAATACTTATTACATGGACTATTTTATATTTAAGGTCGGTCCAAGGATTGTAAATAGAATATTAAATTTTGAAATCTGAAAAATGTTCCCATAATTTTTGAAAAAATAAAATCTAGATGTTACGGACGTAATTCATAAAACAGTCAAAATTGCATATAGTTGCAGTTATTGTCATAATACTGTGAATTTTAAGGAAGAACATTTAACTTTTTCTTCGATAATTCATTATTAGGGTATTAGCTGTTTGAAACTGAAATTTTGAAAACATTAAAATAATTATTAATTAATACATGGGATAATTAAATTGTTACAGACGTAACATTTGCCTGTTACGGACGTAACAATTCAATGCATCAAAATTTATTTATGAATTCTAATTCATTTATAATATATTCCCTAATTTCTTTTATAAATTTTAAAAATACAATATTCAAATATAAAAACTACTTTAATTATAACTTTTACAAATAATTTTTGAAATGACAATAACTTGTTAAACTTTACCATAATTTAAGTGAAATGTTCTCACTCATCACTCTCACCTTTTTAGTGCTAATACTTTTATTTAATTTACTTTTTATACTTAAACTGCATGTTTTCAGAAAATTCACACTCTAAGCTATAAAAAAATGTATTACATGACTTTATAAATTAAACATTATTTGATTAATAAATAAAAAAAATAGCACTTTGATTTCACTTTTCATGGAATGACCCATTTATCGAATCCAGATTCACCTTATAATACAAACATATAACTAAAAATTATATAAATGTTCTAAAGACGCATATATCCTTTTAGAAAAACTTTACTGGAGGTATTTAAAAGATAAACTTATATATTAAATTGTATTTTCATATAAACCGAGCACTTTCAAGCAAACACTTGATCATCATCAGGCTTGCAAACGAACGCAAATAGGGGAAAGTAGGGTAATGACGCTCAGAAGGGCAATCCCACTCACCCAAATATCTCTAAACAGAATAGAATTGAAAACGTGCGGTCGGTACCGGCACCTAGCGAACTTCATCCTGAGTTCCCAGTAAGGATATAGTGCCCGTCGGGAGGAAAGTATTTTTGTGTCCTCGCGTTATTAGTTTGAAGTTGTTTTATTATAAAATTCTACGACATCTAACTTGAAGGTAAGTACACTCTTATTTTCAAATATTAATTTACTTATTATATCTACAAAATATATACATTTAGCTGTATGTTCATTCTTTTATTTATTTTTGTAGTGCTTTGTTGCGCCAACTATAAATAACTCCAACTCAAATGTTGTATTCAAATTTTGAGCACAATTACCCTACCATGTCGGGCATTAACGCTCAATCCATTGTTAATTAAATAAAACGATAAAAAAAAAATTCTAAAACTTTTATGCAGATTAGTTGATTGCAAATTGTTCTTTATGCTTTGGAATTATATTTCATTAATAAAGTATTGATTTTTTGTGTAAATTTGACTAGCTACTCAGGTTTTCCCTTAAGTGAGCGCCATTCTCCTACTTTCCCCTACACAATGATAAAATCAGTGAAATTTATCGTTTAACTGCTGTAGAATGGAACAAACCATTAAAATGAAACAGAGGGGGAGGGAGATATACGATAATCACATCTCGTTTTGAACTATTCCTAAGAGTCTATATCATAATTTAGGAATATTGTACGATAATGAATCTTTGCATGTTTTATCTTTTTTACATACAATTTCTATGTATTCCTTAATTGTTGATTCGTAATAGGTTGACGTACGTTTAATTATTTTAGCTTGAGCAAAATGTATTTTGACTGATTCCTCTTGTTTTAATCTTGAAAGTGTAGTTTTAGCTCTATTGAATTTAATATCTCAAATATGTCCTGTATAGGAATTTTGAATTTCCTTATGATCATACCTATATAGCCTTTTTACTTTATACCATTTCTTATCATTTTCATTTATGCCGATGGAAGAATACTCGGGAATGTATATAAATTTCCAGTCACTAAAGAAAAAAAATTAAAATGATAAAAAATGCTAAAGTAAAAGACTAAGGTATGACCTTAGGGAAATTCAATACTCGTTTGAAAGAACATATATTATTCAGATATTAAATTCATTAGAACTAAAACTGCACTTTCAAGATTAAAATAAGAGGAATCAGTCAAAATACAATTTGATCAAGCTAAAATCACGTCTTACGAATCAATAATTAATGAATGCATAGAAAATTTATGTAAAAAAGTTAAAACATTCAATGATTCACTATCCTACAATATTCCCAAATTATGGTATAGATTTTTCGGAATAGTTCAAAACGAGATGTGATTATCGAATACCTCCCTCCCTCCTCCGCCCCCTTTTGTTTTGTTTTAATGGTTTGTTCCATTCTCCGGCAATTAAACGATATATTTCACTGATTGTGTATTTGTGTTTGTTTGTAAAGCTGATGATGAGCAAGTGTTTCTCGAAAGCGCTCGGTTTATATGAAAATACATTTTAGTATATAAAGTATATCTTTTAAACATCTTCAGTAAAGTTTTTACAAAAGGATATATGTGTTTTTAGAACATTTATAAAATTTTTAGTTGTTTGTTTATATTCTTACCGGATGTAAACTTCCCTCTGTTAATCATTGTGACGAATTTGTATTATTTTAAAATATAATATTTCCATTCTTCTCCAGATCTCGTCGTCATTATTAAACCAGTCCCATTCTGGGGGGGAGGGGGGGGGGAGTCCTGTAATTTCTGATTCTGTATCAGAAATGATTCATTGCAACATCGCTTAAATTTAATTTGACAAATTTGTTTTAAAATCTCATCTGAAGAAGGTGGGACCGATTCCTGATCTCAGTAAATTATTTTCACCGGAATCTTAGTAAATAAGGAAACAGCATCTTAGTTAAAAACATAATAAGCGAGGATGCTGCATGCCGACATTCAAACTTAGAGGAGACCGGGGAAATGGCGCCACTCGGGGTTATGCCGCCACCCCGTCTATAAAAAAGAAACAAAAAAAAAAAAAAAAAAACTTACGGCAGTTTGAGATAGTTATTGCGCCTGCACTGTAGCGGCCAACAATAGAAACAGTGGCTAGAGTGAGAATGGTTTTGTTGTACATCGTTCGCTTGTTCTAGTGAAAAATTTAGTTTTCATCTAGTTGCTTCTTATTTTGGAGCTTCAAATGAGTAGAGGTAAACACCTTTTATTGAAACATTAGGTACTTAAGATAATATTACCCGTAATCTACATGCATTCGCCGACATTTTGATGCAATTTCTTGAACAAGTTCGGTTCTTCTTTCGGCTTTGCTGGGGGTTTTCCACTATATTGTCCTATCGGGGTAATGCCGCCACCATGGCAAAGGGTGACTTTTCCAATTTGAGTTAAATTGTAAGCTTAGCGCATTAATAAATCTAGCTTAACGAACATTGTAATTATTCATTATTTTGATAAATTATTGCTTTCTAAACATTTTTAGTAGGTTATATGTTTCCTAGTATCCATTTTATGTATTTACTAGGTCATTATAGAGTGGCGTCATTACCCCGATACAGTGGCGGAATTACCCCAGTGTCTTGGGTAATCCCGCCACTGTACAGAGGTTGAAAGAAAAAAATTTTATGTGTGCTTACTTTACAGTTATTATTACGGTTAAATTTATACAGATACTAAAGATAATGATTCAGCTTTAGAATTTTTACTATTAAAAAATAAACATTTTTTTTTTTTTTTTTTTTTTTTTTTTTTTTTTTTTTGAGGTGAAAAAAAAATTAAATTCCGTTAAGGTGTCGCCATTCCCCCGGTCTCCCCTAAATATCCACATCTCTGGCTTACATTTTTACTTTTTGCTATCTTTTCAAGAAGAAAGTATAGGATTCGTGAAAATTTTTACTTTCTTCTATCTTTACCGGAAAAAGGTATTGGATTCGAGAAAATTTTCGAATTCCGGTTTATGACGGATTTACAAGTTTAAAGGGTCAGAGATTCCAAAAAATACGTTTTCACAAAATTCCTGTCTATCAGTCTATGACTGTGTTTGCCCGTCGGTATGTATGCAAAACAAATTTTGTGAATTTAAGAATTTAATAAAAATTATATGAAAAAATATACAATTGCTAAACAGTGTACAATGGGTACTATACAACACATTTAAAATCTACACGACATTTATATGCATGACGTTTAAACATTAAAATGATGTTAAAAACCTCCCGTCGGTTTCAACCAAAACACTTGTCCATTTTCATGGGATAGTACTAAAGATGTACTGGGGAAGGCTCACTTTCCAACTCAACGAGAGAAGGAGGGAAAATATGAAAGGGAAAAAGGGACAACAGAGAGAAAACCAGGGGCGGGGGGGGGTGTTACTAGTGGCGCCATGCGCGGATACAAAACGAGGGAAAAAAATTGAAAAGAGGAGGAAGGGGTTTAAGTATGTTTCAAAGAATTGAACCAAATAATTGGGATGTTAAATGACAGGTTATCGTTACAAACTTCATTTTGACGCGTGAAAATCTCAATAGCCTCTCTAATTAGAGCAAAGTAGGGGTTAAATTGACGGGAAATAATATTAGCGCTATCAAAATCAATGCTGTTAACTTTATTTTCAACATTTTTAACCATTTGGAAAAATGGGTATTGTTCTCGTCAGGATGGGAAATCAAAAGCATATCTGAAGGTTTTCATTGGTTTAATCTGCATTTTATTCGTTTTATGATTGGTCTATTGGTATATTGGCCTATCTGTATTTCCTTTTAATTTCAACAACGATGGATACCTTCTGTTGCCACTATGGCAAAAAAGTAATAAAAACTATAAAAAAAATTAATAACTCAAAAACAAATTGAGATACAGCTTTCAAACAAATTGCATTTAAAAGTACATCTTTTTCTCTATCCGACGGTGTAAAAAGTAATATTGTCGGATGTTTAGAAGTTTAAGAATGAAATTCCATTTAAAATTGGCCGCTGACGATGGAAAATCCTTTTCCCGAACAGCCAATGAAATGCTTGGATATTTACGTAAGTTTCAAGTGGATAATACTTTGGTGTTTACACGAGGAGTCTGGTGGTGTTATTACACGAGGGGTCAAAGACGCTTCAGATCCCGGGTGTCTCCATGTTATTCCTATGGCTGCAGAGGAGTCGCTTGGAAAGCGAACGTCTTTTTTCTGTCGGAGCATCTTTGACGCCCAAAACGAGACGAGTCGCCAGTAACAGCCAATCATATGCTTGGAAATCTGATAATAGAAAAGCCTTTTCCGGAACAGCCAATGAAATGCTTGGAAAAGACGGACCGTGAGGCGGCTGTTGCCGCTAGACGCCTGGGATTTCAAGCGTCTTTGACTCCTCGTGTAGTTTCATGAAATCTGATGGGTCGCAGGCGATTTTTTTGGCTTGCAATTTTTACGTAATTAATAACACTATTAATGTTTAATTCATGGCATACGTAATGTATGATCAACTCCGTGCGATATTTTATGTCTTAAATTTTAGTCTTCGAAAAAATCGTTTTCCAAATGGTCGTTGTAATTTGATAAATTGCTTTTTTTTTTTCAAGTTTCTCGGGAAAAAACAAACAAACAGATAATTCGTGATGACAATTTGATTTCAGAAGCTTTGCAGCTTCATTCATCCTAGTCCAGGGGAAATGTACATTTTACCTTGCAAAAGGTCGGGTAGAAGATTTTTTTTCTTTGTTTTGTGTCCGCGCATGGGACCACTAGTAACTTTTTTCTCCCTGGTTTCCCTCTTTTGTCCCTATTTCCCTTTCATATTTTCCCTCCTTCTCTCGTTGAGTTGGAAAGCGAGCCTTCCCCAGTATATCTTTAGTATCTCTTGAAAATGGCCAAGTGTTTTGGTTGAAACCGTCGGGAGGTTTTTAACATCATTTTAATATTCAAACGTCATGCATATAAATATCATGTAGATTTTAAATGTGTTGTATAGTTCCCATTGTACACTGTTTAGCAATTGTATAAATATATTTTTTCATATAGTTATCACACAATGTAAAGTCCAATCTTAAATATTAATAAAAATTTATATTCAGTTTGTCCCTGATATAAATTCATGCTGATTAGTTTTTGGTGCAAATCGTTCAACAGGTGGCTCTGCTATGCTGCAATTTTTACGATTTCCGCGACAGCTCTATCTCAAGAACTAATACACGAATTTTCATCAAACTTGAGATTCAGTTATTCTTTGACATGACTTGAAGTTGTTTACATCTTGGTGTAAATCGCCCCACAGGTGGCGCTCCTATGCTGCATTTTTTTCGATTACGTTAATAGATTTATTTCAAGAACTAATGCACGAATTTTCATCAAACTTCAGATTCAAATATACCTTGATAAATATTATATATTGCTGATTATGTTTTGGGGTAAATCGCTCCACAGGTGGCGCTGTTATACTGCATCTTTCACGATTTCTGCAATAGTCTTCTTTCAAGAACTAATGCATGGAATTTCATACCTTTAGAATCCTGGGCATAAATTGTCTTTCAATTTTAGCACTGTGATAACGATTTTTGAAGTATTAACATGTATGAGATAGAAGAAAGTTTTGGGATTGTCCCATCTGACTAGTTCTTATTGCTTTCCCAAACTGTTGCAGAATACAACTGTACAGTCGTGGGAAAAAAAAGTGAACACCCCCTACTAACTCTGCAAAAAATTATCGTAGAAGAAAGTTACTGGTACCACACGATTGATAATAAAGTCTACTTTTAAATCATGTATATAAAATTTGCTTAGGGGGCCATCTACATATAAAAACGAACCATAATTTTGATTTTGTCAATACCAGTACCTAATTCTGACAGCATAAATGAACTCTACACCCTTCAATTAGCCTAAAAACAAATTTTTATGGAATTCGTACGATAAGTTTCCGAGAAATTAATTATTTTAAAACGAGCGTATTTTACAGGTTGTATCTAAATTGAAGTTCGGTACTAGATTGTTGACCGAGAGAGCCCCCTTCTTGATCAAGGCATCATAAGTGCTACTCAAGCAGTCATTGAAGAGTGCTAGATTACAGGATAGCATAAGAAATTTCAAAATATCTAGTCACTTCTATCATAGACGGCCCCTTAACCCCTTGGGGACGAGCGACACGTATACGTGCCGGAAATAGGCCTAAGGATCCTCGTTTATCCTCACCAGCAAAATTTTACTGTAAAATTTGCCTTAATTAATCCGAGCATTTTCCCGATTTGAATAGGCACAAACTTCTGTTTTTTAAAACCGGTAGCAAAGTAATAAACATTTCGTAAAAGGCTCCCGTCGCGAAGGGGTTAAACCATCATTTTGCCTTTTTTTTTAGTACAATTTGAAAACTACTTGGAAGAAAAATGTGAAATTTTGGATTTTCATAAAGCAGGACTTAATAAATCTAAATCTATCAAAAAAATTGTAAGTTGCAATTCATAATTTCTTCGAATATTAATTTCATAATTCATAATTAATATCATAAAATTATAAAAATTGCAAATTCAATGCGTTTATGTTTGTGTATTTTTATATTATTGCTACACAAAAAATTAGCACATTAGGAGTATCATTTCAAAAGATATTAATGAAAATATGAAAACTTAATTTAACATTAGAAGCACCAAATTTTGAATGTTTATAATTCAAAAACTTATGATTCAAATGACTTGAAATTTGGTGTGTAGGCTTGTTTTGAACCAAAGATTTAAAATATCTTGTTAAAATTGGGTATTGTCATTGAAAAATAAATGAAGTTTGGGTTCGTTTTAATATGTAGATGGCACCCTAAGCAAATTTTATATACAGTACAGCGCCGATTATCCGAACAAGTCTGGACCGACCCTAGTTCGGATAAGTAAAAGTTCGGATAAATGGACATACAATTTAAGGGATGTTCCTGAGTATACTAAAGCCTTCATACTTTATCCAGGCTTAGGACTGGCAGCACCAGTTAATGCTGGCGTGTTTAATTTTTTTTAAATATTTTTTGTCTTTTTAATTTTGTTTGGTTTACCTTTTTTATCATTTAAAATTTTCTTTTTCTCTTTTTACCATCTTCTGAACGCCAGAAATTATAATATAAGCAAAAAAGCTTTCGATTGTTGCTTGCTTCAAAGAACACATTCTTTTCCATGCTGCCATATTTCGAATTCTTCTTAAATACGTTAGTTGAATAGGATCAGCGTTCTTCTGTCGATCGAGCCATTTCATATTTGTTTCCAAACTTTCAAAGGCTCTAGGTCATTTTCAAAGCATTCGTTTTCATTTTCTTCATTTTCTTTTCGTTTTTACTGTTCCCGACGACACACTAATCGGAGATTCGATTTCACATGCTAAATCTGAAGGGGGAAAAAAGAAAATGAGAGAAACGGGGTGTTTGGATAATTGGAAGTTCGGTTTTTAAAAAAATTTGAGAGAAATAGGCTGTTCGGATAATTGGAAGTTCGGTTAATTGGAGTTCCGATAATCGGCACTCTACTGTACATCATTTAAAAGTAGACTTTATTTCCAATCGTTTGGTACCAGTAACTTTCTTCTACGATAATTTGTTGAAGAGTTATGTAGGGGGTGTTTACTTTTTTCTTTCCACGACTGTACATCGATATCAAGAACACTGTTAATAATCGGCAACTTTTTAAGACCCTGCGCTGAGCATCTAACATTACAATGCTCATTGTCCGAAATTGTTTTAATGCAATTTTAACATTGCGTTTCAATTTGCTTTCAAACCTTTACAAGCGTCCTTGCGTCCACACCATCGAATTGCTGATAATAACTTCAATGTGATGCATACAGAATAAAAAAATTCTTCCAAGATGTTCCATCTCTCAATAGAATACTCAAAGCAGTTGTATAATCTTTAAAATAACTAGATCTAAAACTCTAAAGCTCTAAACTTAAAAATAGTATTGCAACTGTAAAAATCGTAATGCTAGTTCCGATTAAAACTTAGCATGGAACTCATTAAAAGTAACATTATTTAAAAGATAGCAGGAAATTCGCCTCTCCAATTATGAAAATCTCTCCTAATAATACGTTGAATGGAAACAAGTATTTATGTATTGTAACTTTTATACAATATTTACATTCATTCTCTGTTATTTAATTTACAATCTGCAATGAAAAAATTATCTTCGTTAAAAAATTTATGAAGATGTGATTATTTTTATAGTAAAAATTCTTCATTTTTTTCTCCTTGGAGTCTTTGAAAGCTTAACACAGTATAACGAATAGTAACATATGCGTTGAAAAGAATTTGTCTATTATGAAAAGCGGAATTTTTTATGTTTTGAGAAGTGAATTTTCGATTCTTGGTAATTCGGAAATCTGAACGACAAACTCTCCCATACTCCATGCCTTCGTCGTTGAACTGGCCGTATACCATGTTCAGATAGACTATTGAAGTAAGATAAGATTTTTGAGGCAGGGTCAGATTAAGGCATGGATATACGGAGCATAGTTCTCAGGTACGGAGTACTACTGCCTTCGAAAAATTTTATTATCGCATATTTTCTGTCATAAATAAGGCAAAAATTACTACCTGGAAATAGCGATGAATGTGTACCTCGATTCCTAAAAAGTACTTACAGGCGAAAGTCACCAACTGCTAGATCGGGATTTTGTCGAGACGTCGAGAGTGATGGTGTCGTGGGAAAACTCTTACCATGGGGATCAAGGAAATGTATACAACTAACTACCCGTCCGAATGCAACTGGTGAAGAGTTATAGGCTGATGTATTTCTGTCATTTATTGATTTCTCCGGGTCGCTAGCTATGCAGGAAAGACACTTTGTGTGGTAGAAAAGAGAGTCAACGGATTACAGAGAAATCAGTTTATGCTTGGTGGGAAAAGTAAGTTCACGGATGGTAGTACAGTCGAACCTCGTTATCCCGACACTCTAATGAACAGAAAAAAGTGTCATCATAAGCGGAGTGTCGCGGTAACCGGAGTTGGAGAAAAATATGTTTATAAAAAGCTGTATTTTTAATTAATTTAAGACAATTTTAAATTCATAACTGTTCTTGCAGTTTCAAGCAATAAAACATTATTATTAAACAAAATAAACACAAAAACAAAATTGAAAAGAATAAAAATTAGATTTATGATGACTTGTTTTTTTTATTGTTACATGAAATATTGATGAATTAAGGTTTGCTTATCCCTAGATGGGCTTTCTACAATTACTTTTTTCAATATTATACATTGAATTGTAATCAATATCCGTTTCAGAAATGAATGTTAGATAATTCCTGATCATTTCAATGCAATGCAATGCTACGGTTTTAGTCGGATGAAGAACGCCGTGTAACCATAAGAAAGAACCGCCTGACCAGAACAAAAAGACCGCGAATAGCCTGATACGTCTATCTGGAACTTAAGTGGGTCATTCATAGTGAATGTGTTTATTTATTCAGATAAAGGATTGAAGTAAAATTTCTCATTTATCTCAATGGGTATTTTAGACACTTTTGTGAAAAAGTTTGGCTAAGACATTTCTTACCGCTTAATTTCCGTGCTTATAAGATGGATTATGAAAAATGGACAATTTTCCTAAACCTTCGGGATATCCGGAGCTGAAAATTATTCAACAACGTAAAATCCGGAGTTTATTTACATTAAAATCATATACTGAAAATCGGGACTTTGAAAAACTGACGTGATAAACGGAGTGACGTGAAAACCGGGTGTCGTGATAACGAGGTCCGACTACTTTTCTGAATACAAATGGCTGAAGCACGAATGTTTCCAACACCAGGTGCACACAATGAAAGGGGGTGTTTCGCAGTTGTCACAGGTGTTATTAGTTAAGTTGAAGTATGCCTGTTTAAGCGATCAAAAAACGAGACCCGTGCGGCAGATTTTCCTACTCATCGCGGATAGACACATATACACATATACACATATACACATTTCTTTTATTAATATAAATTTATACAACAGTAATAAAAAAAATTATTTAACTTATATTTGTTTAAGGCTGGTTAATTTATGCTTCATGGAATGACAGTCGAGCTTTTTGAAAGACATACAATTGAATACTAGAATCACATTCCTACATTTATAACTGAACATTGCTCAATGAATGCAGCAGACCCCTTGTTTCTCCTTATACTCCAGGCAATAGAGACCGTATAGGGGCTCTACCTAGCAAAATTAATGGAAGTTCTGGAAATTGGTTTACTTTATGTTATTTGGATCGCTGAATCCGAATTTGTAACTTCCCACCAAAATTTCCCCCGGCAACCCCCCAAAATTTTGGTAAAATGCCCCCCCCCCCCCAAAAAAAAAGGTTTTTATTAAAAAAAATAAATTTTTTTATTGTTTTAGGGAAAAAGTATCTAGAAATTCAGAAAGTAGACAAAATTTGCAACAAATTAGATATATGACATTATGACTTAGGATGAAGGGGAAGGGGGGATCTGCCTCGGAACATGCGCACAGTGCTGCGTGAACTAAGTTGCGCAATTCCACTTAACCACCCACACGTTTACATTCGCCCTCCCATCTCCCCTACGAACTTTCTCTATAAGGTTTACTTTAAGTTTTTTGGGTCGCTGAAACCGAATTTTTAACTTCCCCCCAAAATCCCCCCCCCCGAAAACCCTCCCAAATAGTTGTTTTTAACTTAAATTTCTTATTCTTTTAGGGGAAAAGCATTATGAAATTCAGAAACTAGACAAAATTTGCAACAAATAGGATAGATGACATTATGACGTAGGATGAACGGGGAGGGGTGGGCTGCCTCTGAACATGCACTGCGGCGCTACGTGCACTAAGTTATGAAGTCCAGGCAATAGGGGATTTTACCTGGAAAAATTAATACTAGCTCTGGATTTCGACTCACTTTATGTTTTTTGGGTCGCTGAATCCGAATTTGTAACTTCCCATCAAAATTTCACCCGGCAACATCCCAAAAAATTGATTTTTTGAAAAAATTTGGTTTTTGAGAAAAGCGCGCGAGGAATGTTCCGAGGCAGCCCCCTTCTCTCCCCGTTTATCCTACGTCATAATGTCATATATCCTATCTGTTGCAAATTTTGTCTAGTTTCTGAATTTCGTAATGCTTTTCGCCTAAAACAATAAGAAATTTAAGTTAATAATAACTATTTCGGGGGGGGGGGGGATTTTGGGGGTACGTTAAAAATTCGGATTCAGCGACCCAAAAAACTTAAAGTAAACCTTATAAGGAAAGTTCGGAGAGGAGATGGGAGGGCGAATGTAAACGTGTGAATGGTTAAGTTAAATTGAGCAACTTAGTCCACGCCTCACCGCGCACATGTTCCGAGGCAGATCCCCCTTCCCCTTCATCCTAAGTCATAATGTCATATATCCAATTTATTGCAAATTTTGTCCACTATCTGAATTCCTAGATACTTTTTCCCTAAAACAATAAAAAAAAAATAAAAATCTTGTTGGGGGCTTTTTACCAAAATTTGGTGGGTGGGGGGGGGGGGGGGTTGCCGGGGGAAATTTTGATGGGAAGTTACAAATTCGGATTCAGCGACCCAAAAAACATAAAGTAAGCCGATTTCCAGAACTACCATTAATTTTGCTAGGTAAAATTCCCTATTGCCTGGACTATTATAAGAAACTTGAATGAAAACTCAGCGGTTTTAAACGGCATAAACCCTCACATTACTAAATCTTCAGGTCTAATCCGAAAATTTTCTTTGCCGTGTTTTTTAAAAGACTTAATTAAAGATTTGGAAAGCAGCTATTTTTTTCCGTATTGAAGAAAGCACAGTGATTGGTACAACGAAGGTGATTTGTACTAAAATAAGGGTACTTCAGTAAGTTGTATGACAAAAAATTGAAAACGAAGTTTTATAGGTTAGTCGATAGAAGCAGATGATGCTAACATCATCTGAGATTCATTCAAATATCAACTGACTCAACTGATAGTCTAAACCTTGAAAAAGTTATTGGTATAAGCGTAGATAGAGCTATTGTAATGACAGCCAGGATATTCTCTTCGTTTTGCAGCGAATATGCATGCAAAATTCTATCCAGTTTAAATGTCTATTTTTTTGTAAATGGGGAATTTTTTCAGAAAATTGCTTGATTTGGGGGGAAATTTTGAGTTTAAATTAGTTAAATCTTTTTTATACTGGAAAATTGAAAATTGAAAGTTTACTTTTTTGAGTAGAAACTACGTTGGGGATTTTTTCGGAAAATAATACTGATTTGGGGAAATTTTCAGAAATTTTCGGGAAATTGACTTACGACTATCTGGCAACACTGGTGTCGAAAAGCAGGATTTTTTTTTTATTTTCTATGAAATTCGTTTGTAAATTCTGATGTCAATCAATTTTTTCAACATCTTACGAACAGAATATTTTTGCCCCTGAAAGGGTTAAGTAAAACAACATTAAGTCTGGGTCAAATGAGAAACATTGATTGTAATAAAAAATCTGTGCGCATAATTTGTATCTTTTAATATCCATATTCAAAAATTAAGTTTTATATTTGTTAAAAAATATTTATTTTATAGGAACTGTAACTATGAAGTGGCACTTGTTTCTATTATTTATATTCCTGCTGATTCTGAACGAAAAGTCGACTTCTGGTTTTAAAGCAGCCGTGTTCGAACATGCTCAGCAGAGTTATGCATCATCAGGAATACCTAAAGACATCATTCTCAGTAACCTAGAGTACTATAAGACTGCTGCTAATCTTGCTAGATCTAAAGTAATATACCTTTAAATATTGTTCTTGTTTATTAAATACAAACTCTGTACTATTGAACTGCGGCTGTAAGAAAAATGTATATTATACCGACAGCAACGTTTATTTGCCTCTATAAACATTAAGCTCAAGAATTTTAAAAAGTTCCATCTGGCAGTGTGACAATGCAAAATTTTCTAAAAATAATTCCAACAATTTGGAATTTATTCCATAATTTTAGAAAGCTAAAGATTTAAGAAATTAGTTTTACTTAAAAATAAAGAAAATAGTATTAAATGTTTAATCTTATGTAAAAGAATTAAAATTATTTTATTTTGAGCTAATTAAACTTTAACCCTTTATCGAGCGAGTCAAGTCTGTGGCTGAAATGTTGAAAAGATTCATTGCCACCAGAATCTACATACAGATTTATTTGTAAATAAAATGCGGCCTTTTTATCAGCGGAATTATAAAAATAAAATATTTTACTAAAACTTCCGGTGTGAATTGACCAGTTTTCAATAAAAATTAAGTGGTAAGTATATTACCATTGCCCGATAAAGGGTTAACATGTGAAATCTGTAGTAGAGGGTAATTTATATTTCAATCTATCCGAAACTTTAAATAAACGGTCAAGTGTGAGTATTACTCGCTCTCAGAGGGTTCCGTACAATAAATATATGAATTATTAACTGTATTATTAAAAAAAATCGTTTCTAAAATAATAATAAGGCTTTGTAAAAGACTATACAACGTAGGCTTGGGTATAGCTGTATATAATAGAAAAGTATAATTGGGTATACCATAAAAGTTCAAATAAGGGATATGAAGATTAAATAATATCAAATATTGCTATTCTGTATAACTCTTTTTTTTAATCTTAGCCCAATCTGTTTATGATGAACGTAATTCGGCAGTGACAATAAAAGTAATGTATATTTAAATTCCATTTGGCATTTCTTAAATCAAAATGAATCAAAATGAAAAGGCCAAATTCAGCTTAGTAATAATCTTTTCTTTTTACAGTGTAGCTAGAACAAAACCCTTGTTCAAAGTTTGAACTTGGCATTGTGCTAAGCGCGTTTCGAAATGAGGTCGCAAAGTTGCACCGCCGTCATGGCCGTGCCGCGTTTTTCCAGATAGATTTTTAGTTAACTTTTAAAGACATGGAAGGCGAATTAAAAAATCCACTTAATGCAGACTAGTCCCGAATCCCATAATATTTATGTGATTAATTCGAATTAAATTAGTTTGTTTTTAACAATCTGATGTTTATTGCTTATATACTGCTACTGGGCATTACATTAAACAAATATATCATTAAAAGTTGTTATATGGGCTTTAAAAGCCGATGGTACATAGTGTACGCAGCCACTGTCATTATGTATGTCCAAACTGTCAGTGACTTTAAGGGTTAATATCTCGGCTAATTATCGACGATTTTTTCGAAAATCATTATCAACAATGCTTTTATACTTCTACTACGATAGGTACCTTCAGCGTTCCTCAACACATTTGCTGAATGCCTGCAAATCGTGTAACGGAAAAATGCACTTTTCTCAAAAACTATGAGACCTAGGGTAATCGCTATAGTTTTCCTGCGATGTTTAAACTAACGTCTACTACCTCTAATTTTTTTCATAATTTTAGTTTCAGTAGATTCGGAAATAGAGTGGGGGGGGGGGGGTGCACATATTTTTGAACTATATTTTCGACAATATCTCTAAAAATATAATACCTGAAATTAAAAGAAATGTATTTTTGAATTCAGCGTTACGAAAGCTTTCACACGATATACAAAGAAAAGATTTTTTTCAAGTAACTTAATTAGCCCCTCTACATTTTTCTTAAATATATTTGTGAATGTTTAATAATCTGTAAATATGTGGGTCAATATTCTTTATTATTTCCCCTCGATTTGAACTTTCCACGTTCTATAGTTTACGAGTAAAATGGCTGTGACATTGTATAGCATTAAGTATGTATATAGCATGTGTATACGGCATGAGCTTTCGTAGACAGTCTCAAAAAAGCGTTTTTTGGCTACACATGCCAATTAAAGAAATTAAATTCAGTGACCAGAATTTTAGCTCCTTGAGAATCAAATTTCAGGAAGTGATTCTATTAACTTGTAACTGATCACTCATTTTTTTTTAGTACATTCGTAATACACCTTAGTACACATCATCACGAAAAATACTAGTTTTAAGAAGATTTAATTTGCGTAAAAAAGAAGTAACTCTGGGATTTTGTTCACCAAAAAAAAAAAAAAACGAATTATCGATGCGTAAAGCATTGCAAATCGTAATTAATCTCACCGACTTTTTACAGTCGATAAATTTTTATTCGATAATTTTTTCCTTATATTCGTCAGTTTGATTTCAAATGGAAATCTCTTAACCCATTCGGGACCATGGGAGCATACATGCACTTTCAAAAAGAGCATACAGAATTTGTTTTACGCACCAGTAAAAAAGAAAAGTAATATTTGCTTTCTTTAATTAGAGTATTTTCGTCATTATTTAAATAAAGATAACTTTTTTTTTTAAGTGGTACCAACCGAATAAAATTTGTGTAAAAAGTGCTGGTCCCGCAGGGGTTAAATTCTCGAATTCTTTACCGATTTTTTCTGTAGCCATTGTTTCAAAAAAAAAGAAACTTATGTAGTCTTTTAAATTGAGATGATTTTTTAGTCTTTAATACCCACTTAAAACTCAAAAATATATCTACAAGCTTAGTCATTAAATGTTAACGTTGTTTTCACTGCATATTTTTTTTAAATGCTAAAACAAGACAATTATATCAACATGATATTAAAAACGTAATGGAGTACGTGAAGATAATGCTTCTGAGTATCAATTATGACAACGATCCAAAAAGAGATCAAAATTTATAAAATTATATTAATTTAAATAATACATGCATTGCAGTGAAAACTGCAGTTCAATGAACGAGTTAAGACGGGCTTGTCAGTCAGAGGTTTTAAACAAAAACTAAATAGAGACTGACCTCGTTAAAGAATATCCGACTTGTGAAGAAAAATTATATTTAAATCACTGAACAATTCATAATACCAAAAAGAATATATACAGTAAAACCTTTCTAAAGCGACCACGTTCCGTTCCAATAAAAAATGGTCGCTCAGAGAGGTAGCCTTTTAATGAAGGTCATGTTTAAATCTAGATTTTAATTGTTGAAAAAAGGTAACAATTAATGTTCTTAAATATTTATTTTTCACATTAGGAAAAAATATGAAAATTTAAGTATCAAAGCAAAAGTTAATTACATAAGTTAATTACTACAGAGTTTAAAAAATGAATGCATTGACGTTTGCTTTGATTTTACGGTTTTATCTTTTATAACTTTATTTCCAAGTCCTTTCGAAATTCAGTAAATAAATGCAATTTTTTTTGACGGGAACAAATTATGGCGATTTCATTAATTTATCTATTTCTTTGAGAGTTTCCTGACCGAATAGGGCAGGAGAGTTTATCGACTGTCATCCTTAATTTATCATCAGAGTTCAATTCATTGCCTAAAAAGACACAAAGGGGGTTTAAACACATAAAAGTTACCGGAATAAATAAAAATTCTAAACTTAGTTTAGAAGTTTGATGAATAACGCGCTCTCCGGAATTATTGTTCTAATAAAACCTTCTTCAAGCGACCAGGAAAGAACGGAATTGGTTTCATTTTCTTCAAAGAAATTGGTCGCTCATGGAGGGAGCTCAACTGGGGTGGTCTATGAATAGAGGTAAAATTAGTATTGAGCCTATGGGAATGAATTTCGTTCCGTGAAATAATGGTCGTTCAGGGTAGTGGTCGCACAGGGAGGTTTCACTGTATCTTCATATCCCATCTTGAATTAATTATTAACTAAAATTGCATTATGTAGTCGAATCTTCCACAAAGAATTTTTACTGGTTCATTAATTCTATTTCGCACGCTTATAATTCTACCCCTAAGAGATTGTAAAGACAAAGTAATAGTAAATGTAAAGGCATACTTTGCCAGGACGACAGACCCAAAAGGTTAACATGTAGAAGACATCTTATGATGAAGTAAATCACATGCAATCACAAAGGTCTTTTTATAAATTAATTCGTACTTTTTTTTTCCTTTTACATCCGTTTAACCCTTTATCTACTGCATTTTTTTTCAGTAAAATTTTTTTTCAGTTATTACAATGAAAATTAAATGATAAACATAAAAAAAATACTCACCCGTGAGAAATTTAATTATTTAGAGGTAATTAAAGTGGTACCTTAAAGTACCGTCAGTACACTATGACTAAAATATCGTAACAGAGAACCCACTATAATATTTCAAAAGTCACCAAAAAATATTTTCGATTTAATAATTATGTGAAATATAGGCTTTTTCTTATTTACAAATAAATCGTTTGGTAAATTCCGGTGCCAATTATTTATTTTAACACTTTAGAGTTGAAAATTCTTTGAAAGGGTTAAAAAACACTTTTTTTTAAGGTTTCGATCTTGTTAGCAGTCCTTTAGTTATGCGACGTCTATATTCCAGGGACAACATGTTCTCTCGCATCTTCACATATGCAATATTTGAATTTACATATGCCATTTCTAGCATAGCAAAAACGAGCCGGTGCCACAACTTTTTCGATTTCCTATAAAAAATAACAATGAAACAGAAAAGAAATACCAGGGAAATCATTACTACATTACATTTTAGTAATTACATTTTAAAGCAGATGAAAACGATGGATAACTACACAGACAAAAAGTAAACAAGAAGTTTTTCTCCAACACCCAGTGTACTGACGGTACTTATAAGTCCCATCGAGTAATTCAACTGTTAAATCAACTACATACACCGTTCACCTAAAATAGCCAGTCAGACTGTATTCTAAGATCATAATGAATATATAAAAAAAAATCCAACACTTATATTATTTACTGTGTTCGCAGCAATAAAAAGACGAACGTGACAATCTGTACTTAATGTCGGCACAAAACACATCGACTGTTGGAAAGATAGCCTCCTTCCTCGCTAAAATAACAAACCTAGAACTACTGCTGCCATGTATCCGGATAAAGTGGAGTTAACAGAGTGTTTTTGCAAAGTACCATTAGAATATTAGTAATTTTCACTAGAGGTGAAAGTTTAAAGTGAGTGGTATTTATAAGTACCGTCAGTAGATAAAGGGTTAAACTGAAGTTATAGCTCATATTCAGATATTTGTTTCCGCATTGTTACTTATTGTTCAAACGATCAAATAATACTTCCTAAAGTTAACCAATCTCGAGAAAACATTTTGTGGATAGCTGATTTGTGGAACCAAATCAGATGCTAGAACCTAGAACGAGCCATAGGTTAAGATTCAAGATGGGACATTTCCATAAAGCGTAATGGTAATGCGATTGCGATGGTAGCGTCTTTAGTGACAATGGAGAGGAAACTCCCCATTCTTGTAAAATTTTTATCATTGAGCATCTACCTTATTGTGATCTTTCTTTTTTTAATGTTTCATGTTTACGTTTTTAATAGAATCTTACACCGTACGTGAACATAGAACAGATATTCTACTTTATATATCTAATATCTATTCTATGTTCATTGCACGGATATATGCTTTTTTTTTTTTTTTTTTTACATGATGAGTGAACGATATAAGTGCAACGAAAAACAGGGTAAAAATTTCGTCTTGAATGCTATATATGAAGTAAATATGATACAATTGGATTTAAAGCTACATAAAGTAATGGTGTAATATAAAAATATACGAAGTATTGCACTCTACAAATCCCAGAAAATTTCATAAATATTCCCATTCGGTAGGAGAATTTTTATAGCCGATGTTTTATTACTTTATGAAGCTTAACGTACCAAACAATCGTTACAATAATCTTTTAAAATTTGCGCATTTTCCCTTTCTTACAGACAAAATATAAATATTGTTTTTAACGTAAATACGTACTATCAATTCAATAATATTTATAATATTAACATATAAGAAATAATAATAAAATTACAGATGGGGAAAAATTCATTTCGACAATTTTTTAGAATTATATAAATCTAACAGTTAAAAATAAATAGAGGTACTGACATTACACTCAATAAAGTTTTATTCTATATAAATAAATTAACACAATAACTGAATTTGATTTTTTACAATTTAATCTCATAAACTTACATATTTACGTTATTAACAGAATTTTCTAGAAGTTAAAAGTGACCAATACAAGTAAGGTGTAAAAAAAAAAAAAAAAAAAAAAAAAGCAGCTGAATAAATAAAGCAAGCATGAATAGAATATCGTCTGACACCTGCTTCGTTTTAGGAAAGAATAGATATTCAAAGCATAGAGGGTAAACATATTTCTTCAACATAGGTAAATTTGGGAGGCTTCTTAATTCTTCCCCCTTGTCGGTAGTGACGCTAGTACTGTTACTATTACAGATTTTGCCGTAAATGTCCCATCTTGGTCCTTAATTTATGGAACGAACGCTCAAACAAACTGTTGAATTTTAACACATTGCTGACCGGCAATTTCCTATTAAATCTGTTTCGAGACAATGGAAGCCCCACCTTTTCTGAAATTCGCTCGCCTAGGTAGGCATTTCGAGTCTATCTATCAATAACTATTTTGAGAATGCTTAAATTTTATATGTAATTTCATATAGTCTAACAAAAAATGACCTTTTTGGTACAAAGACAATCTTCCTGACAGAAGCTTGCTGATATTTTATTCAAGAAAAATGAAGTAGGCAGAACTAAGGATCCACTGAACGCATTTAGTCAACAGCGTATCGTTTTAGAAACACGAGTATACACGTGGCCGCAGCACCGTGCGAAAGGGGGGGGGGGGGGGCGGTCGCCCAGGGTGCGGAAATTCAGGGGGCACCAAATTTGTACTACTAATTTCCGTTTTTTTATTATTGTCGTCGATAATTTTCATTTGAAATTTTTTTTCATTCTTCGATATTCTATTTCTTTGTAAAAAAAAAAAAAAAAAAAAAAAAAAAAAAATTATATTTACATATCGGGAATTTTTTTCCCAATGAAAGTATGTACATTTTTCATTTCAAAGTTATTGCATCGCTCACATTTACTTTTCATTGAGTTCTACAGATTTGATGATTTTATAATATGCTTTTGTGATATCTTATTGCAGTGTTTCTTAAACTTTTGCACTCTGCGTCCCCTTTTACTAGTACATCGTATACGAAAATTTCTGCCACCTCCTTACACTCAGTGAATATGAATTACTAACAAATCCTGATTCCACTATGGTATCATTCTTATAGTCATTAGGTCATTACTTTGCTCTTAAAAAATGGTCCAGCACAGGAGGAAAAATGCTGATTACATGAAATCTGCGGTTGTAGGAGGACGACAATTTTTCAAACTAACGTTCAAGAAAATTACACCTAGTGAAGAAATTATTAACGGTGATTACGGCTTATTGGATAACTTAATTAAGGGAATCACTATATTTTGTTTTCTCTGTTTATTATTCACCAATTATCATGATCGCCCTTTAAAGTTAGTCAATCAAGATTGTGGGTTTTTCAAGTGGAAAAAATTAAATCCTAAAATTCCTGAGCATAAAAATGCTCTTGAACGCAGCAAAGCATTCATTCGCTAAAAGGAACTTGAGAGAAGTTTAAAAGTAAATCATTTAATTCACAGCAAATTTAAAAAGTGCAAAAGTGAAAATTATTGAAAGTGAAAAAGATAAATGGCGAAATATATTTAGGATGAAATTATGAACCTTCTTGCCAATGAAGCAAGAAAAATGATTGTAGAAGAAATTCATAGAGCAAGTTATTTTTTTTTCAATTTCGTTCGATCGCACTCCATATACCGAGTGTTCTAAAATTGACTGACTGGGGAATCGGAAAAATAGTTGCCCTTATCGTACCGGAAAAATTTCCGACCCAGCAAGGAATAAAATCCGTAAAATACCGTTTTATTGACTATTTCCTTTATTTTAGTGATTTTATTCCGAGCTGGGTCGGAAAATTTTCCGGTACGATAAGGGCAACTATTTTTCCGATTTGTACAGGAAAACTGGTCGGATTTTTTTTACAGTGAGTGCACTATAAAGACAACATCTAGCGCCATAGGTGCTCAATCAAGGCCAAAACTGAAATCGCCCAACATTGATGCGGAAAGAGGAGGTTAAATATATGGAGTGCGTCTCATTCTGCAATACAGTCTTGTTTTTAGAGGCCTACTCTATATATTTAGCCTCCTTCCTTCGCAGGATGACAGGGGATTTCAGTTTAGACCTCCATTGAGACCTTATTGCTTGCCACCTATCTCTGCTATTTGAAACTAAAACCGAGAACAGCAGTAAAAATACTTCTGCTATCTTACATGACTCTCCTGCACAAATTTATTTTAATAATTGTCACCATTTGGAAGTTATTGAATTTTAAACACAGTCCAAGTTTAGGAATCCAGTACACCTCACAAAGAACAAATGACGCAAATTATACGATACCACCGAAAATAGAAAATTTTCAATCGTGGAAAGGGTTCTTTACTACATCAAGTCAAGTCAAGTCAAGTCAAAAAAAAAAAAAATAGCGCAAGAAATTTAAGATAAGCTAATGTCCGACAATCTCGACATTCACAGCTGCACGAGAAGTTCTGTTCTCAAAGATGGTACTCAGCACCTCCCGCAGACGGGAGGTGCTGAGTTCAACCCAATCGCGCAGGTCAGCCTAATCGTCCGAAATTGTCCGTAGTTTTCTTGGAACCTTGCGTAAATACGGGTTAAATTCCCTTAGAGAAAGACCCTACAGAGGACACCCCCACCCCACTCCGGCCTACTATATTCAACTTGTACATAATCGGCCGTCATAAACAATACCAATATCAACCGTACAGAGCTCAATGTTGTGATATGGTGCAAATATGGCTTCTCAATATAATGTTGTGTAAGCTCGAATCGTCGAAGTAAATAAATTCATCTGTTTTTTACCATGTTTTGCACATTCTCTAAACTTTGAGTTCGTGCTGCTGGTGTATGTCCAAAAATGTCCGGAACTGCATAAAATGTGTTTGTTTTTTTCTTCTCTTCTACTGAAAGATGGGATATGCTTATGCCTCACTTATCAGTTTATTTAAAGAACCATTGCGATATTCTGTGGTGAAGAAAAAACAGAGTTACATCTACCGTTTACAAACAATTGCCACAGATTTTAAAAGCTGTTGAAGACCTTATAGAAATGAAGTAAAATGAGTAAACTAACTCAAGAGCAAAAAGCTTAATAAAGCAAATAAATAAACTCCCTTATTATTTACGGCCTAGTAGTTTGACGCAGTATTTTACGTAAATGAAATAGAAAAAATTAATATTATTCTCACGAAAAAAAACTGTCAATGTTTTGATCGCCAGCAAACTGATTGAAAGACTAAAAAACACATTTCAGACAATAAAACCTCGTTCGCACTAAGGTATTTAAGTGACTTAACTTACGTTTCTGAAGTGCGCGACTCGGAACGAGGCTTAACCTCCCCATGCATTGCTACTCTGTATGAGAATGTTCATTTAAGCCACTCAGGAATAAGTTACTTAAATCCGTGTAGTCCGAACAAAGTATAAGAGAGGAAATTTTTGAACAAGAATGTGAAGATTTGGTTTTGTCCATAAATGTAGAGTCCTTATTTGAGCAAAACAGAAAACGTAAAATTCGCAGAACAATTTGACTGCGAAGCTCCTGATGAAAGTGGAAATTTATATGAAAGTGAAGGATTTCGTGTTACATAGAGACACTATAACCGTGCAATTGATCTGGAGGTTTACGAAACTGAGAAATGTATAACATGAATTTGAGTTTCTGGCTGGTGCGAATCTAAAATCAACTGAAAATCTGTTAAGTTAATATTGCATGGACCTTGCCCTTTATTGCTGGCTTGAAGGGACTTGAATTGTTAAGCGAGGTTTTAAATGCGTAAACATTATTTCTACTTTAGAGAATGGATTGAAGGGAGATGATAAAAACAGGGGCGTGCCTAGCGGGGGGGGGGGGGGGTGTAACCCCCCCCCCCCCACCACCACTTATTTGGAAGAGTTGGCAAAATTTAGAATAGTCGGAAAGTTAAGAACACACCCTGCAAAAAGTCCCTTCTCCCATCGTCAGTATCATTTCAATTCTCTGTTGTCCGTCTTTAAAGGGGAAAAGAAATAAGGCTGCGTACGCACTATCCTTCTAACTGATTTCAGTGTCGGCTTCGTTTTTTGTGGCTTTTCGGTGTCTTTGATTTTTAACGACTTTAGCAGGAAAGGGACTGATGTCCGGCAAAATAGGAACCTTTCCTTCAAATAGAGTCGAGCTCCTTATCTCCTGACCCATTGTTGATTCCCCTCATTCTTTTGTGAATAAACCGCAGATGGGTTTAGAATAAAACATTTTCCAAGAATACTAGAGAAGGAGGCAAAATACGCGTCGTAACGTAGCTTAACTTCTCACGGAAGATTGTGTATGATTCTGTGTGGGAGGTAGGGGTTGTCAGAGAGCGGAGGTGATAGATAGAGAGAATAGCGTTTCTAAGAATTTGAGACTTTCGTGAAAGGAAGGGAGAGGGGGGGTTGTTGCAATCTCTATTGTAAGTTTTCCCATGCAGCATCTTTAATTGCTCCCTTCTGCTATGGACTGATTCTTAGAATTTGGTGACCTCATGGCTCTGGATTTGGCGCTAGTTATTTGAGGTTGCTGCATTTAAAAGATGAAGTCACGGACACAGAAGAAGAGCGATTTGCAAAAGTTTGTTTTTGTCGCAAGATGGCGGATGATTCAGTGAAAATTTTATGCACACACTGTGATCGCGTACACACACATTTCACAGAAAAAAATAAATTTATATCACCATATAAGAAAATTTCATCTGAATGAAAACATCGACCTCCAGACAGGAAAACGGATTCAATATACAATATGTAGATATTTCTGCATTTCTGTTAGAGGCTTGCATAGTCATATTCAAACAGATCATCCAAATGTAAAATTATCTTTTGAAAAGACTCCTGCATAGCCCTCGTCCACCCCCCCCCCCCCCAAATAAAAGCCGGTTTTATTCTTCAAATTGTCATAGACACATGAATTTTGTAGACAGGTACATCTGGAATAGTAATCATGCTTAAAGTACGTGCTGCTCTTTTTGTGATTGGGTGGGGGCGACCATCTTACCTCATTCGTTGAAAATTCCAAAATCAGAGCATTTAAGCATCATCACTCTTCAGGTTGGTTCTAACTGTGTCCAAAATTTTTAGTGTCTATGACTATTTGAAGACTCAAAGAAAAATATTTCTTGTCGCAGGGAGGAGGGGGGGTAGACCATGTTCTCTTGAAATTTTCAATAAAAGAGTACTTAATCTTTCTTGAATCTTTCAAGAAAGGAATACTTTTGCATGATTATTATTTAGCTCTGCTTCCTCTTGAATTCGGTTCAAAACACCGACTTTGACAGTATTTTCTGAAAGCCTTTAACAATATATATATATATATATATATATATATACGTATTTCGATTACAAAGTTTCTGAATAAGAACACCTGCCAGTTTCATGAATTTCCGAACAAAAATGAATTAAAAAATGTGTCAGAAAGTAGCTTTGAATTTGACAACAACCTTAATAATAGTCGCATTTTTGGGAGAAGGGAAGCAATCAGGAGCTAATAATAAATTTTGAGGTTTGTTTACTATACTCCTATAGAAGAATTAAGTGACTAAATTGATATTATTTATTAAAATACGAAAAAAAAATTGGTAAATTCTTTTAGACATGCTAAGTTTTTTATTATTCGCGAAACTAGCAATACGTAGCCAAATCTTGTTTCGATTGCACACCAGGCAGATTTCTCCATAAGGAGCGAAGCTATAAGGAGCGAAGCTAGTATAGTATAGATGCTTCAGAGTTTACGGGCTTTCTTTGATCAATTCTGTGTTTGCGATCGTCATTGAGTGAATAAATTAGTATTCTTCATCTGCGCTTTTATTTTTAACCGGATTAAGAATCGTTTAATTTTTAAAAATTAGAATGAAAAGACAGAACCGTTTTAAAATTAAATGTGAGTGTGGAAGCATTTTTAATTATGACTACAGACAACAACACAACAGGAAGTACCATTTGGATAGCATTAACAGACAGAAACATGTAAAATATCAGGCTTTGGATGCTGTTGCTAATTCATTTGAAGTAGCGGCAAAGCGACTTAAAAGAACTGAAGAACAGACGACATCTAAGAATAAGGTTAGTAAGTACCGATATTCAGTAGTCTAAATTTGTTTACTTTTAACCCTTTCCGGCACAGTGGTCCTACTCCGGGAACACCTAATTTTAATTCCAAACTTGCATTCGGCACCAAGAATATTTTAATAAAATTTTGCTTCTACAATGAAAGCTTAAACTAAGGAGTTCTTATTTTCTTAAAAAGTCGTTTGTAAATTCCGGTGTCAGTCAGTAAATTCACATTTTACGAACAGAATTTGTCTGTGCCTGAAAGTGTTAAGTGTTACCGCATTTAACAGTTGACTCCGTCGCTGAGGGGGGGGGGGGCTATCACAAAGCCTTTCTCACCCCCCGATCTTGCAGTCGGCAAAATTCAGTCCCCCCCCCCCCCCCCCCCCACTAAAACAGCCTTCGGCACGCCCCTGGATAAAAATATCTCGGTGACTCAAATAATCAGAAGGTTTTGTAGAAAAATAAACTTTATTAACATAACAACACATAGTCATATATTCGCCAACGTCACTGACAGAATAAACTGACGCTCTCTGCAGAGTTCGAATGTGACTTCAAAAGCGCTCCGAAGAAAACGCGGGGGTCGGAAATGCGCCTCATTGCTATTGGCTGAAAATTAAAATTGCTCCTCGCGCGCGCGCGAGAGAGAGAAATAGCAGACGGCTACAGAGTATGCCCCCAGTGACGAAGTCGCGATTACAAAAAGGTAGCAATTAATAAGATACATAAGAAAGGTCTTGAGTAAAATTAAAGTACATATGATGCAAAAAAATAGAAAATATATTATGCATTACATGAAAAACAATATTTTTGAGAAGGAAATAATATGCACACTATATACATCAAATGTTTTAAACAATATAATCCGTAACGAGATGTTTCGGAAAACGAACTTTACGACCAGATTTGGTGGTAGGGTGTTCGACAGGAGTAGTTGGAAAATTTATGGGCTCATTTTGTTTTTGAGGTTGGGAAGGTGAAATAGAATCTGCTAATTGATATGCAGGTTTAATGCGATCAATAGATACAGTACAGCGCTTCCCGTTTAATTCCAAGTCAAACGTTTTCTCAGATCTGTCAATCACTCGATGAGGTCCTGTATAAGGGGGTGATAAGGGAGGATTGACTTTATCTGATCTAAGAAATACGTGTGAACAGGTTTTTAATGAGGGATTGACATAGATTTTAGGATTGCCATGCATTGCATTGGCAATAGGATTTAACTTTCTCATTTTTTCAGTTAACTCAGTCACGTATGTAAGAGTAAGTGGTTGATTTATAGTTTCAGTGTTTATGAGATCAGAGGGTAGTCTGATATTTGTGCCATAAACAAGTTGAGCACAGGTCGCTTGGATATCATTTTTAAGAGCAGTGCGTAAACCAAGTAAGACAATGGGGAGGATTTCAATCCATTGAATTTGATTGTGAGCTTTAAGAGAACTCTTAAGATGGCGATGGAATCTTTTAATAAAACCGTTAGACTGTGGATGGTATGCTGGAGTTCTGATGCGTCTACATCCTAATCTATTAGTAAGCTCTTTGAAAAGAGTGGACTCAAAGTTTCTACCCTGATCAGTAGTGATGGTAACAGGGGTTCCAAATCTGGAGATCCAACTATGTATCAATGTACGAGCAGTTGTTTCTGCAGTCATATCAGATGTGGGTATAACTTCGGGCCATCTCGTGAACCTATCAATGATGGTCATGCAATACTGATTGCCATCGGATGATGGTAAAGGTCCGATAAAATCAATATGAATATGAGCAAAACGAGCATCAGGTTCAGAGAATGTACCAATTGGTGATTTGGTGTGTTGAAAGATTTTAGCTTTTTGACATTTCGTACAGCTGAGAACCATAGATTTTATGTCCTTACGCATGCCAGGCCATACAAATCGTTTAGAAATTAAATCTAATGAAGCTGAGATACCTGGATGCGAGAAATAATGCAAGGTTGAAAAAACTGATTGTCGCATACTTTTAGGAACAAATGGTCGAGGATGTTTTTGTGACATATCGCAATATAAATGTACATCTTCGAGTGGAAAATAATGTTTTTCTAATTTTAATGAAGTGGTGTCAAATTCGAGAAGTTGTTTTAGGTCTTCATCATTGGTCTGAGCAGTGGCAAACTCTTTAAAATCTAACACATTAGGAGAAATTGAATCTATCTCAATTCGAGATAATGCATCGGCCACAATGTTGTCAGAGCCTTTAGTATATCTAATATCGGTAGAAAACTGTGAAATATAGTCTAAATGTCTCAATTGACGTGGGCTACATTTATCAGGGTTTTGTTGAAATGCGAATGTAAGGGGTTTTTGGTCTGCATAAATAATGAAATTCAGACCTTCTAGCATGTGTCTGAATTTTTTTATAGAACAATAAGTAGCAAATAATTCACGATCATAAGTAGACCAATTTCTTTGAGACTTATTTAATTTACAGGAATAAAATGCTATTGGTTCCCATTGTTTTTCGGAGAGTTGCATTAAAGATCCACCAATTGCGACATTGCCCATAAGCTTAGCTGGGCGCCAGGAATTGGATGTCGTTATAATGTACCTCGAGCTATAGCTTCTTTTGAAGCAATGAAGGAAAGAATGGCTTCATCGTTCCATTGTAATTGCTCAGTTTTGTTAGCATTGGAACGGGGATGTTTTTTCTTATTTTTGTGTCCTTCTAAGAATTTAACGAGTGGAGCTAAAATATCGGCAGCTTTGGGAATGCACCGTCGATAAAAATTGAAAAGACCTAAGTAGCGTCTTAGTTGAGTTAAGGTAGAGGGCTGGGGGAAATCTAGGATGCATTTTACACGATCAGGTAAGGGTTCAATTCCTGCAGCTGAAAGTTTGAATCCTAAAATATGATAGTGGATTGGCCAAATTTACATTTATCAACATTAATACACAGACCATACTCTTTAAGTCTAGAAAACAACAATTCTATGTGTTCTAAATGTTCAGTTTCATTATTTGATGCAATTAGAAAATCATCAAGAAATGCGCAAACAAATCCTAAGTCACGAATTACGTCATCAATAAATCGTTGAAAGGTTGAGGAAGCGTTACAAAGGCCGAATTGCATACGAGTGCTTTCGAAAAGTCCGAATGGAGTGCAAATCGCAGTTTTATGTACATCATCAGGATTTATGGGAATTTGATGGTAGGCTTTTACTAGATCAATGTGACTGAAGATTTGTTTACCATGTAATTCAGCAGTGAAATCTGCGATACAAGGGATAGAATATTTTTCTTTAACAGTTTGTGCATTTAGAGCACGATAATCACCAACAGGTCTGCATTCAACAGATCCTTTCTTCGGCACCAGGTGCAAAGGCGAAGAGTAATTACTTTTAGAAGGTCTCATATGACCGAGTTGTAGCATGTGCTGAAATTCAGCTTTGGCAATTTTTAACCGATCTGGAGCTAGCCGTCTAGGCTTAGCAGCGACTGGAGGCCCCTTAGTGTTTATATAATGCACAGTATTATTTTTAACCGGTTGGTTGGGATCCGGTAATTTCGTGATTTCAGGAAATTTAAATAATAATTTACCATATATATCATTTACAAAATTGGGTTTCACAGAAAATATATTACAAGTACTTAATATAGCAGGAGCTTTTAAATTAGTAGTGGAATCAATAAGACGACGATTCTGTAAATCAAGTTTTAAATTAAAATTATGCAAAAAATCAGCTCCTAAAATAGCAAATATAAAAAGAATATGTAAAATTTCGGCGTAGGCCTAAGTTGATATTAATACATTTACGACCATACACATTAATTTTTGTGCCATTAGCAGCACGAAAGGTTTGAAGAACAGGCTTAGTTTTGTCATTTTTATTCGCGGCCACAAGTGAGGCATCAGATCCAGAATCGACTAGAAAACACATACCTGAGTTTCTGTCTCTAACGAAAAGGCGACGAGAAGGTGCTGGGGAGAAGTCCGTCGCCGCTACCTTCCCGCTTCTGGTTTTCTGAATAAGAACACGGCGCTAGGCACTTTTTTGCCTTTTCTTGATATTTTTGGTGATACCAACCCAATGTTGCATCCCTATGGCGGGACTGAGAACGATTACGCTGATGGTTATCACTTCTAGATACACTTCTTGAACGACGAAGATGAGCGACCTCTTGGCGTAATGCTTGGATTTCTTTTACGAGCATATCAATGGCTGGCGGTGTCTGAGATTCAGTTGTTGGTGTTCGAACCGAAACAGAACTAATGTTGGAAGGCGTTAATTCTATTATTCGATCAGCAATATCCGCCGCTTTATCTGGAGTAATTTTTTCAATGGAAGCTAGAATCGTTTGCACAGTGGTTGGCATTTGTTGAGTAAACAGTTCTAAAAGAAGATCGTCACTGATATTATGGCTTTCAGCCCGTCTTTTCATTAAGCGAAGTAATTCAGTTGGTTTTCTGTCACCCCGGCTTTCTCCAGCTAGTAGTTTCCGTATTTCTAAAGTACGACTTTCTCCACAACGTTCGATAACTTTTGCTTTCAAAATCTGATAAGGATCAGTAGGATCAGGACTCATAATTATATCTCGAACCATAGTAGCAGTAGCAGGCGGTAGATGCGCTACAACATAATTATATTTTGTTTTCGACTCAGTAATAGCTTTAGGAGTAGCTAATTCGAATGTGCTTTCCAGCATGTGAAACCATAATGTAGGGGCCACAGGGATATAGGGTGGAATGACTACGGCAAATGTTTCAGCAGTTGCCATTTTGCTAGTTAAACAAAACGTTCCATGAAACAGTTAAATAGTTCTACCTTCTATGAAACGAAGGTTCAAAAATCCGCGGTCACCATTTTAGAGAATGGATTGAAGGGAGATGATAAAAATATCTCGGTGACTCAAATAATCAGAAGGTTTTGTAGAAAAATAAACTTTATTAACATAACAACACATAGTCATATATTCGCCAACGTCACTGACAGAATAAACTACCGCTCTCTGCAGAGTTCGAATGTTACTGCGTCACGTGACTTCAAAAGCGCTCCGAAGAAAACGCGGGGGGAGGAAATGCGCCTCATTGCTATTGGCTGAAAATTAAAATTGCTCCTCGCGCTCGAGAGAGAGAGAAATAGCAGACGGCTACACTACCATTAGATAAGAACTTTTATAAAATGGATCATTTTGAAATTCTTTAGTTGCTCCATAATTTTAACTTAGGGATAACAAGGAATTACAAAAACATGGAGACAACGTACATAATTTATAAGTATTCCAGTAACAATAAAATAGTAAAAAACTACTTTAAGATCTACCATGAGCCGAGAGATTAAGCAACCTGAGTTTACTTTCTATAAAATTCAGTGTGACGCAATCTTTACACATAAAATAATAAACGATTTTGCTACCCTAAACGCAAGAAAAATAAAATGGAAGTAAATGTATTTGCCTGATATTATATTTTATTTTATGTTAATTAAAACATTGTTTCAGTTATCTTCCTTAATTAATGTACTGAAATTATAATTTATTTTTATCTTTTACATTTTGTTCCGCAGGTTTTTTGCTTGTTTTGCCTTTTTAGTACTTATCGGTTGAAGGGACCACCTGTTTCCAACTTGGTTGTTAGCTATTTTTACCCATTTTCTGCAACTTAAAGACTAACAACAACTAAAAAGGCTAGAAAAATATGTGAGAAAAGTTAAGAAAAATCTGTCGCAAAGCATCATGATCTCATTAACAAATAAGTGTAATTTTCTTTACTGTTATTTAGTTGTTTGGAATTTCTGAATTAAAATTAAACCTTTTAAAGTTCCAAAATAAACGCAAAATATTTATTCAATATAATTTATTTCTGTTTCTGCCCTTTATCAATTTTGAAGGAGGGGGGGGGGGAGGGGCGCCAAGTTGACACGCAGCCCCGGGCGCAGTTTTCTCTTCGCACGGCCCTGCGTGGCCGGTCAATAAAGAGTTAACCATAAAGAAGAAAAGCACAAAGCATTGATAACCTTTTGGTTGCGGAGTTGGAACACCGTATATCGCAGCAAGTATTTTTTTTTTTATTCTGCTTGCGCCACTTTTTGAAAAATAAGTCATACATTTATTCTAGGATATTTTGAAGAGACAATTACCAGAGAGTTTTTTCTTTCTTTCTTTTTTTTTTTTTTTTTTTGGTAGGATTGAATATAAAAACCCGCAATGAAAAGGTTAAATGATCACTTCATTTAACAACACTATTATTATGAAATATCCCTTTTCTTAGAGAATGCACTTCACTACCAGAAATAAAGACGATTTCTCTTTAAAAAAACTAGTTATATTGAGACTTATTTACAAGCTATTTACATGTAGACAGCACTCACACAAACATTATCACATCTTGTGACATTTTTCGTCATTTTAAAAACGTCTACGTCTTTTCATTCCATTTTTGCGTCTACCACCTCATACCAGCACCAACAGTCGAATAATGTTCTCAAGTTCCTCGCGTCACTTCAGTTTTTCTCTCTAGTAGCGTGTCTGTCGCCGACAGTCATTTGTTGCGCGCATACGCTGCCGCTGTCAGCATCAGAGTGGCTTTATTGGTGTGTCGTAGTCTTGGCAGTGTCACAATAGGTGAAATTCTTCTTTTTTTTTCTATGTCAAGCTTAATCTGTCCACGGCTTCATGTACTCGGTGCAAGTACTAGTGACCATTGGACCTTCATTAAATCCAACTTTCTTTACATCGTAGGTGTCGTTATTTTTTACTTTTACGTCTTTGAAAGGACCTAAATATTTTGATTTTAACTTCAAACCTGGACCTTGTTGTGTGCGTTTTATAGCAGCAACCATATCATTAAGCTTGAATTTGTTAGGCTATTTTCCGTCTGAGATTATAAGTTTTACGGTTCTCTTCTTGGAGTTTTAAAATTTGTTTTTTAGCGTCTTTTCTCAATTCTTCACGATTATTAATAAAATCTGATTGTATTTCAGCGTTCAAAAGGCTAGTAATCTCGATGTTATTTTTTAGCTTCATTTTAGTACCAAACATCAGCTCGAAAGGGGTTGTATTAATACTTCTCTGAAAGGTCGAATTTATTACTTGTTGGACATCGTAGAATTATCTACAGATAATTTAGACAAAACAGATATTATGACCGAATTTAGACGTTCGACTTGGCCGTTAGCTCTTGGTAACCCTGTGGTAATAGGGACATGTTTAATATTTTCTCTGACGCAATAATCTTCAAAAGCTTTGGAGGTAAAGGCAGGACCTTTATCTGAGATTATGCGAAATGGACTTCCAAATACAGTTTTTTGGATTTCTAATTTAGAAATTACTTCTGCAGTGTCGGTAGATTTTGTGGGATACAACCAAACAAATTTTGTGAATGCGTCAATGGCCGAAAAAATATGTTTGTAATTTTTATTCGTGCTCAAGGTCCAATGGACCCCTGGGCTCCAATGGACCTAAGTGATCAACATGGTACGTATGTAACGGAGTTTCTTCTTTTTCTATCGGGTGTAGAAAACCTTCTTGTTTACCAGATTTTCGATTAATTAAAATACAGGGAACACAATTTGATATACATTTCTCGATTTTTTGTTTAACTTTGGGGATGTAAAAATCATTCTCTAAATTTTTTTCTGTTCGTGCGACTGCGTAATGACCTTTTTCTAGAGCGGCCTTAATTATATTCATTTGCATTTCATCTGGTACAACTAATAAATCATTACCATTAACACATTTATAAAGAACATCATTTTTAACTAAATAATCATCATAAGATTTTACTTTTAGAATTATGCTCGTCGCTATTTTAATATGCTCGTCAGTTTCTTGAGCTTGGATAATTTTTAAAGTTAAGCTATCTTGGATTACCATACAAATAGGATATCTGCTTAATGCATTAACATGCCTCATACTAGTACCGTGTCTATGCTCAATAGTATAATCGAAATCAGATAACATAATTTCCCATCTAGCTATTTTTGTACTCATTTCTTTTTTATCCATAGTCATTTTAAATGCATTACAGTCGGTTACAATTTTAAAGGGAATACCTAGCACATATACTCTGAACTTTTTCAAGGCTTCAATTACAGCTAAGACTTCTAATTCATAGCTAGTATACTTTCGTTCAGCTTCGGTTGTTTTTTTACTGGAGAAATAAACTGGATGAAACTGATTATCTACTGGCGATTGTTGCATTAACATAGCTCCATAGCCATCTATACTGGCATCACAATGGACTTCGGTCGCGCTTTTGGGATTGTAAATTGAAAGTACTGGTTCTGACGACAAAATGCGTTTGAGTTCGTTAAAAGCTTTCTGTTCTTCTACATCAAACTTAAATTTAGAATCTTTTCTTAACAGGTCACTCAACGGTTTAGCTATAACCGAATAATTTCTTATAAATTTCCGAAAGTATCCTGTCAATCCTAAATAACGTTGAATATCTTTGGTACACTTTGGTTCGGGAAAATTTATTACTGCTTTTGTTTTCAGTGGGGAGGGACACAATTTACCATTTATGATTCTATACCCCAAAAAATCAATCTCACGCTTCAAAAAGTTGCATTTTTTAAGATTTAATTCCAACCCGTATTCCGATGCAGTTTCAAGAACAAGTTTTAATTTTTCTAGACTTTCAGCTTCGTTTTTGGCGGGTATTATTTTGTCATCCATATAAATGACTACAGTGTGATCTTTTAATAGATTTCGAAATACGTTATAAATATATTTTTGAAAAACACTAGGGCTATTGGACAGCCCGAATGGACACTTTAAAAATTCGTACTGTCCTTCATGAGTGACAAAAGAGGTGTATTTCTGTGAGCCTTCTTCAACCTCAACATGAAAAAAACCATTTTTTAAATCTATGGTTGTAAATACCTCAGCAGACTGTAATTGATCTATAACATCATCTATTACTGGTAATGGAAAATGTTCACGCACTGTCTTCTTATTAAGACGTCTGTAATCAATACAAAGTCTTATTGTGTTATCTTTTTTCTTAACTAACACAACCGGCGACGAAAAATTAGAAGAACTTTTCCGAATGATTCCCTGAGCTAGCCACTCCTCAATTTGGTCTTCAACTATTTTTTTCTCACATGGCGGTAATCTTCGAGGGGAAGAACAAACTGGGATTTCATCAGTTAAATTAATTTTCATTTTAACATCTACAGTTTTAGTTTTAATAGGCACATAATTCTCAATTAAAGGGGATAATTCCGAACGTAAATTTTTGTCAGCAATGTGACTTAAATCAATTTTAGGCTCATCTAGAACAGTTACAATGTTAACTAAAAAGTCATTAGACTGGACTTCCGTTTTAAACAATTTCACTTCATTCTCAGAAATAGTTAATGTACCTTGATGAATAACATCAGTGCCAATAATTAAATCGAAATTAATGTAACTGTCATTAACGACAAAAATGTCAACTTTAAATTTCGAATTATCAACTTCAATTTCTGAATCGAAATAACCTTCTGGCTTAACTGAGATTTTCCCTAAGCCGGTCAAAGTGATACCCGTAGGTTTTAATTCCACAAAGTTCTTCAAATTATCATAAACACTTTTCTTTAACAGAGTCTTTTGACGACCAGTATCTATCAAAGAGATTAAATGTAAAGAATAAAGCTTTACCTCTTTTAGAATTAAATCTTGGGATGTAATATTGTTAACTTGTGACTGAGCGTTTTTTACATTTGTATCTTTCGATTTATTACACTGAAATGATTTGTGACCATAACCGTTACAAGAGAAACAAAGGGGCCCTTTATCTTTATTAACACAGTTAATGCTTTTATGATTATTCCCGCCACAATTATAACAGCGCATATTTGGCTTTACAGGCTTAAGTCTGTTCTTAACTTCAACTTCGGATTTAATTTTAGGCTTAGCTCCTTCATGTTTATGATATTTTGAATTTTCATACTCCGACCGTAACTTCTCATAGACTTTTAATTTTTGCTTAAATTCCAAAATCGACTGACATCCATACAATATTGATTTTCTAAAAACAGGGTCGGGTATACCATTTATAACATACTACATCAACGCGGAATCCTCGATATTACCACGTGAACCTAACTGCTTTATTACTAGAAAATATTCTTCAAGGGTTTCGTTTTCACGTAATTTTTGTTTATTTAACAAATGATGCAACTCCGCAGAATTATAAGTAGTACTAAATTCAGCAATCAAAAGTTGCTTCAATTTCTCATATGAATTTATATGTAATTCGGTATGAACCAACAATTTAGCTTTTCCTCTTAAGGATCTTTTTACAAAAATAAACTTATGCAATTCCGATAGATTAAATATACTGGTGACGTCATCAAAATTACTCAACCATACATTTATATCCTGACATGCACTACCATCAAACGGTGGTACAACATCTTCAATATCACTAAAATTAATAGTTGATGGCACAAAACTTTGAACTGGAAATTGCTTGCTTTTATCCAAATTTGATGATTCCATATCATTACTTGCTGAACTATTTAAAGGTACTTCGTGTTCTGAATCTGTGTCACTGTTGTTCTGAACATTAGCTTGTAGCAAGCTTAAATCCGATAAATAAGCAACTAATCGCGTTGTAAGATCAACTAAAGATCCTTCATTCGAAATGCAAAGTACATTACAAATTGTAATTAAATCATTCAGAGAAAAATCCGCTTGACTTTTTGTTATTTTACTTTTAAATTCGGAACTATCGGTTTGATAACCAAAACCAGAAAATTCTCTGATTCTTTTTCGATTTGATCTGCCCACCTTCTGCATCAAACAGGAATTTGTGCAAAAGTTTTATTTTGCTTGTTTTTTTCACTTTTAATGGCAAGTTCCAGTTCAGGGGTATCGACCAATTTCATCATGGAATAAAAAAAATGAATTATATACAATGCACTCACCATTAAGAACAATATCCACTTGAACACAGAATTCTGTAATTTTATTTTTATTTTTATTTCACCATCGGCGATTTCATAATACTCATCATATTTGTGGGCAGCGGCGTCAAAATATTAAAACATTCGTTCCTTTTCTGGCACCAAAAATTATGGAAAAATCCCTTTTCTTAGAGAATAAAATGCACTTCACTACCAGATATAAAGACGATTTCTCTTTAAAAAAACTAGTTATATTGAGACTTATTTACATGAAGACAGCACTCACACAAACATTATTACATCTTCTGACATTTTTCGTCATTTTAAACACGTCTACGTCTTTTCATTCCATTTTTGCGTCTACCACCTCATACCAGCACCAACACTCGAATAATGTTCTCAAGTTCCTCGCGTCACTTCAGTTTTTCTCTCTAGCAGCGTGTCTGTCGCCGACAATCATTTGTTGTGCGCGTGCGCTGCCGCTGTCAGCATCAGAGTGGCTTTATTGCGGAGTTGTGATAACGATTCCTGGCGGCGCTTTTAAGCTGGCGCTGTAAGGATTTGGAAAATGGGATCCCACATTATTTTATTAGTTATTTATTATTACTTGACTATAGTGGAAATGCTAAATTTGAATTTTAAACATTTTACAATTTGTCATACCCATGTAAATCAAGGTTTTAATGTTAGATTTCTCTTTCAGGATGTTGACATCATCGTCTTTTCTGAATATGGAATAATTCCAGACATTGACAACAGGAAAAAAATACGAGAATACTTAGAATACATTCCAGATCCAAAAAAGACAACTTCTAATCCTTGCAAAGAACCCGCACAGTTTTCAGATAGGCCCATTCTCTACACCCTCAGCTGTTTAGCGCGAAAAAACAACATGGTAATTGTTGCAAACATGGGTGATATTCAACCTTGCAAAGGTGAAAAAAACTGCCCAAAAGATGGAGCTTTCCACTTCAACACTAACGTTGCTTTTGGAAGAGACGGTGCGATACTTGCAAAATACCACAAAGAACATCTTTTTTTGGAACCTAGCATGGATCTACCACCATTCCAACAAGATCCGACATTCAAAACAGACTTCGGAAATTTTGCAATGTACGTTTGTTTCGACATTATATTTAAGAGGATAACAGATGTTGCTCATTGGAAAAATGTAACAGCAGTTTTATTACCTACGATGTGGATAAATGCCTCTCCAATGTTTGCTTCTTTTCAGTATTTCGAATCGTGGGCATTTGGAAATAATGTCACACTACTCGCTGCTAACGGTCATCTATCAGGATTATCAGTTATAGGCAGTGGCATCTTCAAAGGTAGAAAAGGAGCACAGGTTTATACTTTCAATCCTGATGGTAATTCAAAGCTGCTGATATCTGATATTACAAATGAAAATCCCAGTCCTTCTTCTATATATATAGTAAACAAAGATAGCACGAAGGAATATTCTGAAGATGGAAAAGATGTCGGTAATGTATGTTCCAATAAGGTTTTGAAACCATTTAAAAATGTTTTTAAAGATTACAGATGCACGGAAAGAGACACTACAGATTTCACTCTGGCTAAATTAAATAAAACCAGCGACCAGATCAAGTTGTGCCACAACGGTATGTGTTGCATGTTGCATTACACTAAAAATGACATACAGGAAGATTTCTATCTGGGAGTTTTCAACGGAAGCTACAATGCAAGCAATCGTTATTTTTTTGCTGAAGAAAACTGCTTTGTAGCACGGTGTGATGAGTTTAAGGGCAAGAAATGTGTGACTTTCCCCATGAGATCAAAAACTGTGTTTTACAGAGTTTATTTAAAGGCCAATTTATCAACAGAATTCGTGTATCCAACAGTAATGGATAGCGGGATGAGACTAACACCTACAAATCAATGGATTTATGAATCGGACAATAAAGAGTCTTCTATAACTTTTGAAAACCCTTCTGGGAGAAACTTATTAATGGTTGGATTCAAAGGTCGGGCTTATCAAAGAGATCCTCCTTATGTAAAATAAGCAGAATTCAACTTATATATATAACATTGATTCAGCTTATTATAATAATTATTATTATTATAAACAGAAATTTATTATTGTTGTTGTTGCTGTTATCGCGATATTATTGCAATAAAGTTATTTTGATTCAATATTGCTTAGCTTAGTGTTTTTATATCGGGTGCTGAATAGTGAATATCCTTAAAAACACTGAATAAGATGCGTATTCTAACAAGGAGAGGGTCCGAGGTTGGTGTGACCGAATGCGATGAACATTTGTGTATCGATAGAGTATAATTTGTATATAAATATATGACCGCAACCCCCAGGGGTTCTTGGGAAAATAAGTCGCATAGTTTAAGCTATAGTTTATAATCCGATAAATTTCCTTCTTTGGCAAGCGGCTCTGTAGTATGGTCGGCAGCATGCTGGATTTGAGTTTTTTCTACTCGAATTCAAATCAGGCTCGGACTTGTTTTTCTGGACGAAAATTTTTATCAATCATTTTCGAACCGCAAATGAAAAAACATATATAATAATTGAAATTTACGAAAAATATGAATTAAATGTATGTTTTGTAGCATATAAGTGTTTTTTAAGGGGTTCCAGGACACAAAAATCTTCAAATTTTCAAAAATATTTTTATTGGATTAAAAATGTCTCTGCTGTTTTCTGCTTAAAATGACGTTTAAATTATGTTTCTATCTTAATTAGAACAGGAAATATTAATTTTTTCGTTTTAGTTTGTTTCCAAAATCTATGTTTCAAGGTATGGTTGTTATGGAAACTACTTCTTGTAAAATTGCGGTTTTCTTCATGATGGGTTTTTTCACCATTACTCGAATTTAAATTGCTATAAACCAAGAACCGTTACATATAAATGGTTCAAACTTGGAACTTGTATTTTTCAATAGCTTTACTTTAATTTACATTCAGCAAATTAAAAAAAAAATTACTTTTGAAAATGATTTTTTTTTCTAAGTTACATAATTTTTTTTCTAATTTTCACTTTAAGCATTTGTAATTTTTTTAAATTAATATTTTTTTAAATGCTAAATCTAAAATAAAACTTATACATTTCTGTTTATTTAAATGAAAAAAAATTGAAATTCTACAAATAATATTTCGAGTTATAACGATTTTAAACTACCCAACTTTTTTAACAAAATTTAAAATTTAAATTTAAAAAAATTATGAGAAGTTTTATCATATTATTTTGTTTACGAATGGTATGGTTAACCATCACAAAAAATTTCAAAATTTTAACTCAATAAGGGGACAGACAGTGCACTTTTAAAATTTTCAAAAATCTTTTATTTTTATTATTTTTTTTTTTACATCGTTAGAAAGCTTATTTTATTCTGAATAAGTTGATACCAATCTTTTAACTGTGTGATAATTATTTACTGAGATATTAGGGAAAATGTAGACATTACCCCTTCATTTTTGAACTAACAGCCCTACGACAACTGTCTTGACGGCTTGTTTACATTTTGTTTTGGTGCTTTCACATTATCGTATCTTCGGAAATATGCTAAAATGCGGCAATTGTTATTGGTTGAATACCTTAAACAATAATAAGAAATCATTAAAATATTAACTTCAACTTCCATTTTCACCAAATTTGTTTACTTTCATGGTTTTTCACAGCTTTATTTGCTATTAAGTGCTTAAATTTGAAACAAAACATTTTTTCCCCCCTAGTGGAATACTTTCCTGATTTTGTAATAGTATCAACTTCTTAGTATTTATTAGCTATTTAATGGAAAAATATGCAAAATGTGCTTCAGAACAGCATCGAAGAAGGAGTCTGTTTAATAGTAATCGCTATTCAAAGTACGATGATATAAATATATTATAAGGTGCTAACTCATCTTATAGAAAACTAAAAAGTAGTCAATTTGATAGGGATTTTTGTTTCAGTTGGCGATTTAGAATACGGATTTATTGACATTAATATATTATTTTAATAAACTATCCGGATTTTTGTGTAGCAAAGCATATGAATCATCGAAATACGAGAGTCCTTATAAAATGGCCTATATTTTACATTAAATAATTTAATTTTATAAAACGTGCAAATTTAATTCACTTTACAATCAAAGCTAAAAAAAATTAAATTATATGTTTAAAATTAATTTTTTGCAATAGTAAATGCTACATTTTTACAAATTATATATATTTAATTTTTAAGCATATTCCTATATTCTGCAGCATTTTACAAATAATTTTATATTTATCATTTTAAACTAGCATCTATTTTTGTTTTTAATACAAAATACAATATATAATTAGTAGTTTTGTTTCCTTTATTATATATTTCATATTTAAAAAATACAATTTAATCTTTAAACGGCTTTTTTCTCATAATGGCATTTTTTACTCTTGCGCGCATAATATCTTCAAAACTATTTGAAGTAGAGCTTTAAAATTTTTGCCCTACATAAATATTTATATTATCATGAAAATGAACTAGAATTATAAAGCTGCGTTCAGTATGAAAAAAATTATGCGATTGAATGCATGTAAAAATTCATAGTTTTTCTAATTTTTCTAATTAAATGTTAATTACTCTTTATCTAATCAACCGATTACAAATATCCGAGTTCAAATTATATAGCATAGTGTTATCTTTAATTTAAGATAAAGTTTATGCAAATACAATGAAATTAGCATGAGATATCGTGCGCCAGTGAAATGTTATCCACTGTAAAAATTTTAAATAGCACTTTGAAATTGACCCCTTAAATTTTTTAAAACTATAATATACCCAAATAAAAAACTTTTAAGCGTAGTTCAATATCTACTAAATATACTCTAAAAATTTTGTGCTTCTAGCTTGGTTATCTTTTTCCTAAAAAATTGCTAAACTCATGACAAATTTCGCATGTTTTATGACCGTTAAAAGTGTACTGTGCCCATAAATATTTTTTTTTTAAGTGTGACCCGGACCCCCTTAACTAGGAAATTTTGCATGTTTAAATATATAATGAAAAGGAAAAAAACGCATATTCATATGTCTATAGACCAGAAATTTTTTGTTGTTATTTAAAATTATTTACAGTTATTTCAATGAATAATATACTATTATTCACAGAGAAATAAATTATAACACGTGGTATAAATACAGTAAAACCTCGATTATCCCAAGTAATTGGGCCTGTGGCTGGCTAACATTAAAGTACCAAAATGGTCGCTTGGAATATAAAAAGCGAAGGGATCAAAACGTAATTGTTTATGGCAGTTACATGATTTGGACTATTATAATGTAGGTGAAATGATGGCGATAGAATAATATTTGGCGACTTATCACCTGTGGCTGGCTAACATTAAAGAACCAAAATGGCCGCCTGGAATCGAAGGGATCCGCCCGGAACTGTTGATAATAGTCACATTTATTATAGAGATTGTTTTCAATTCTAAAAACAGCGCAAGAATAATATTTCCTAACGATTAAAAATTTATTTATACGTGACTATTAAAAACAGAAAAAAAACCCTTTAAAATTACTATTAAATGAGTACGTGTTAAAGGCAGGAAAATATTGAAAATTATGTCATGAAAATTGTATTTACACGTGAATATTAAAAGAGAAAGGAAATTTTAAAATAATAAATACATTAATATGCGTTTAACCCTTTCAGAGGCAAGGTACTTCTATTCGTAAAATGTTGAAATCAGTGAATGGCACCAGAATTTACAAACAAATTTCGAAATACGAAAATACTTTTGTTCATTTACTTAATAAAAGGAAAATTTTCATTCTAATATTCTGGTGCCAGTGTGGCATTTAAGAATTAAAATTAAGTGGTCCAAAAATGAACCACTGCCCTTGAAGGGGTTAAAGCAGTAAATTGCAGTAATTGTAGTAAATTGTATTATGTCAATCGTTTTATAACGCTGTTAAAAATACCAGGAGTCAAAGACTCTGTTTACTTAATTCATTTTATTTTAGCTTCTTTTCAAATGTTTAACTGATCTTCTTTAATCAAACACGAAAACAACAATTGGATGTCTTAACAGCAACTGATTCGGCCTTAAATTTTCGCAATCAAAGGGAATTGAATGGAAACCCTTTTACAGGGAGATCGCTATAGTTTTTTTCATTGTAATTCAGTCTTCTCTAATCTTTTTAAAACCGATCAAATTAGCGTGCTTTTAGATTCTGCGGTATCTGAACGGGGGTTGGCGAGCGTAGCTTGCAGGGGGCAGAGCCCCCTAGCATACTATATATTACACAACTATTATATTATGCAACTGTTATATATTATATATATCAGTTTTAAAAACGTTTTCTGTTTATAAAAAGCAAAATTCCGAAAGTCTTCAAATTTTGAGTTTTGAAAATGGGGTCTAAATACCGGCTACACAAGTTTTTTTTTCAAAAGGTCACACAAATAGTGCTAATGTCAATTATTAAGCAATAAGAACATTATTTTATTAAATTTTGTTGATTCATAACATTCCTTATGCACAAAAAATATGTAATTTTTAATAAACAAGCATTTTTGTTAAATTTATAAAATTCTTAACCACTATATCTGACAGTCTTCTGTCCATTATGTTTCTAGTTTTGTTTTTTAACGTGTAAAACAAACAAAAAAAAATAGCTTGCTGCTTGAAATGAGAATTATTTTATCTGAAAAAAAAATCACAAACATATTAATCACTCTGTGCGTCGGTGCAGTCGCTATGGGCCCACATACTGCATTCTTAACATTTAACTCTGAGTCCCCCCCCCCCCCCCATTCTTGTCCGTAGAGAAAGCACCCTCGCAGAAGATACAAAGTGCATCAAGTTCCTCTGTCGTATATCTTCCTTTTTCACTTTTTAAAAATCCCAATTTCTGCCCCTTTCGCTTGTTTTTTCCTCCTGTTTTCCTCTTTGGACCTTCTCCTCTATATATTTTTTAAAAAATGAAACTCATTCTGTTATCTGCAATATTTATCCTACATGATAATAAAATCGGATAAAGCAATTGTTTTCAATTTAACTTATTCAGTTCAGATTTTATTCTAACTGAAATCTGAGTGATATGTGTATAAAGTAACACTGTAAGTATGAAATGCTTTTTAAATGTCGGAATATTAATATGTTTCTTGTGTATACCAGAAACGAATGTATGAATCTCATCAATATGAATCCAGTATGAATCTCATACCAGAAACGTACATTTTCAGAGTTAAATTTTCTGTGGAAAAAAAGTGTAAAAACAAGTATATAAAAGTAAAAGTGATTTTTAAAATAAAACATCCTTTTATAAGCATTTAATGCTTATCTTAAAAATCAAGCCCTACTTTAAGGACTTCAATTCATGTTGTTCCAAAAAAATTCAGTTTAAAATACGCTAATTTAGTGTGGCACCAGATTATTCCCAGCTTTCATTTATCCTTTTAGTAGACAGTGCAAAATAGTGAATGTATTTAAAATATTATAATTTTTGTTCCATTTTTTTTTTAGGTATGACAACAGAATAAAAAGCAATAAAGTTTAAACTATCTATTCTGGATTTCTAAATCGTTTTCTCAGCATATAATTATAATTTAATTAATATTAAACTAGCGATTGAGTATTTAAAAAGTATTTAAAAAAGAGTATTTAAAAAAATTATTACACTTTTAATTTTTAACACTTTCCAACAAAGTTGAAAAGTGTTTATGCATTCGGTTTGTCTGGCCGTCTGTCCACGCTCAAACTCGCGTAAATATACTCGGATTTTCATGCAATTGATAATCCATATTTAGAGTCACCTAACCCTTTTTGGTATTGCATATGAAGTATGTGGTATTAATATTTCATTTACAGGGCTACCCAAAAGAATTCCATTAAATTATGGTACATGGTGAAAAATCGTTTGCAGAGTATTTTAATGACATTACGCTGTTTCAAATGTATTTAAACTGGTATAAATAACTAAATTTCACTACGATCACGTTAGAACACGGCTTTCATAGCATTTTTTATTCATTTACAGGGACACACAAAAGACATCGGTTACAGTACTGTCTTTGAGTAATAACTGCTGGAGTGTGCAGTTTCAAATTCGGTATGCGCTTTTAAATTTAGATAATCTTTTGCACGTTACTCGTTATATATCAATTCTATACCTCATATACAGGGTTGCACAAAAGTATTCAGGTACCATTCTCGTTATTAGAGGAACTTGCTGAAGGGGAATTTTCAATTGAAGTATATGTATTTCTTAAGTGAACAAAATTTTGGCATGCATGTAGTTAATAGATACAAATCTATAAATCATATACAGAGCTGCTGAAACAATTCAGATAATTTTCCGATTGTAGATGAGAATAGCTGAAATTGGGTTTTGAAATGTGTTATGCGTTTCCATATGGCTGAATTAGACTTAATATTATAATTTTTTAAACGGTGCAGTTTCGTTACACTATTCTGAATGTGTTGGAAAATGTTTCATAATCTATGCTGAACGCATGATTTTTTCTTTCTTGTTTTATTTATATTTCATTTTTCATTATTTTGTGTTTAAAATATTTCGTTGTTTCAGTTTCTCAAAAAGTTGGCTTTTTTAACACTATCCGACATGGTTGAAAAGTGTTTATGAATTCGGTCTGTCAGTGCTCTAGCTCGCGTAAATGTAGTCCGATTGCCATGATATAGATATATCCCAGCAAAGAAAAAAATAGTAGCCCATTAGCTGGGGAAAAGATGGCAGCCAACACTGCCATCAGCGATAAAGTGCAATGGTGCCATTACTTAAACCAGTAAAAAAGTGTCTGACCCATCATGCAGCTGACCCATCAGTGATGGCCAACAGCAGGCCAGCATTGGTATGCCATCACATTACTTCAATCCGGAACTTTTCCTGCAGTGCTAGCACCTATACTACTGCTATTCCTTTGCTGGCCCAGCACTTTCCCTTAAAAAAATTTCTTATAGAATTCTATTAAAAAAAAAAAAAAACTTATAGAAAAAGTATTACAGAATAATGGCCCGTTTTTCTATGAGCTAGTTTCATCAGCAGCTATAGAAGTATCTATAATACGAATGTCTATAGAAATATTTGAACTTGCAGCTATTTCCATGTGGTCACCCTCCCCAGTACTAACCACGCTCGATGTTGTTTGGTTTTCGTGATCGGACTTGAACAAGTACTTACAGCGTATTCTACTACGGCTCGTTATTTTCGCGCTCTCATTACACTATTTCAACTTTGTTTCTTTTGTGATTTGCGTTCCCAATCATTAAACTTGCATAGGAATTATTGTATTGTATAGAAATCCTATATAGTATTTTATACATTGGTTGATTCTCAACTGTGTAAATTACGAAAACCGAAATCCTTTGTAACTTAGTGAAACCAGATTAAAAAAAAAAAGTGTGTTGAAATAAAGAATTTATTTATTTATTCATTTACTTATTTATTTTGTAAGTGGCAGTGGTGCTATATTATTTACAGTTTCAAAAAAAAAAAAAAAAACTTGACAGCTTAAATTGTGCTAAGATATTCATTTCATATTAGCTTTCAAATTCATTAATTTGCGGCGGGGTGATGAAAATAACTCTTATTTTAATACTTAAAAGCCTAATAAATTATTATTTGTTAAACTTGAAACGTAATTGTTTAAATATTTTTACACTTCAGATTAAAATATTTGAATAAAAATTAAAATTAGTGATTTTTGTAAAACTTTGATGAATTACGCCACCTAGCGCAAGGGTTCCCAGCAATAATACTGCAAAAGTTCGTGCACTTCTATGGTGTGGTGGGCCAGCGGAAAAGATAAAACGGAGACCCAACAGAATTTTATCTGATGATTTCCACCAGCAAAATAGACTGAAGCTGTCCAGCAGTGGTCATGCAGTGGTAGACCATTAGCCAGCACTTCTCCATCATTGCCAACACCTATCTTGCTGCTGGCCAGCAATTTCTTCTTTGCTGGGATGTTATGGGGGTTTACTATAACATGTGCGGTACTGAAAACGAAGTGTGTAGCATTTTCGGTTCATTGACAGCCACTCAAAAGAATTACATTACATTACGGTCTATGGGGGAAAACGTTTGCCGTGTATTTTAATCATCAGCAGGGCCGAAACTAAGGGGGGGGGGGGCAGAGAGGGCATGTGCCCCGGGCGCCAGAACGAAGGGGCGCAAAATGAAGGATTATACCTTTGGAATGGATCATTTTCTTGTGATGGACTGATGGCTTCTATTATTATGAAACAGCCATTATAAATGAAGTGTTAGGTGAAGATGATAGAGCAGCCGTAAAAAGTTAGAACTCTGATTTTCTGGCCAGAATGAAAAAAATAAAAATGGCCTTTTTTTTTTTTTTTTTTTTTTTTTTTTTTTTTTTTTGACAAAAAAAATTATGGCCATTTTTTCCCCCCATTCTGACTAGAAAATCAGAGTTCTAACTTTATACGGCTGCTCTATCATCTTCACCTAACACTTCATTTATAATGTCTGTTTCATAATAATAGAAGCCATCAGTCCATCAGAAGAAAATAACTCGGTGAAAGCTGAAACTCGGTTAAGCAGGACTCGGATAATCGAGACTCTAACTGTATATTTCATTTTAAAAATTATCTTTAGAATATTTTTGTTGGTGTTCAGAGGGGAGTCATGACCCCCGTGACCTCCCCCTTGGATCCGCCATTGTAGATTACGTAATTCACTATTATACATATTTTATGATTACATATTTTAAATTTTATTATAAGTCAGCTATTACAAAATTAGTAAAATTCTCTTTGTAAATATACTTTGCGAAGAGGGGGGGGGGGGGCGCCAAAATCCATGCTTGCCCCGGGTGCAAAAAAGGCTAGTTTCGGCCCTGATCATCAGTAATTTAAACATATTGAAATTGATATACATCACTGAGGTGTATTACAAGGTTCTTACTATAGAATAGGGTGTGCATAGAACTTATCGTTTATTTACAGGGACACACAACAGAATTTGGCTCTAGAAGAAAATGAGCAATAATACTGCTGGAAGTACGTTTTCAGTTATGATATGGGTTCTTAAATTTAACTGTTTTTTCAATATTACTTGGTGTGTATGTATTCTACTGATCATATACAGGGTCGAACAAATATCTCAATAACATCCGTTTATTAATGGAAATTGCTGAGTGGAAATTTTCAACTGTGCTATGCGTTTAACTGAACTAACTTTTAGCATGCTATATAGTATGCATACATATCTGTAGATCATATACAGGGCTGCAAAAAAATCGTATATTTTAACGACTATTCATAGTAATAGCAGAAATCGGGTCTTCAAATGCGTTATGAGTTTTCCAAATTGTTGATTTAGACGTCATCTTTCACCTTAGTAAAGTGTAAAGTTTTGTTATAGTATTCTGAATGGAAAGTGCTTGATAATCTATGTTGTGTGCCTGATTTTTCGCTATTGTTTTATAACGATTATGGTTTGTAGCATAATGAACTCCACTATTGTAACTCGTTTAAGGTTGTAACCAGCCCTGTAGTTCAGATGTGCGACGCTCCTGTGTAATAATTTTTACGCCCCCCCCCCCCTTCCCATATCTTTCCTCAGTTGAATTTCAATAATTTGTGGAATTATTTAGTTAAGTTTTAAATTCTATAAAACATCAAAACTTAACTGAATACATAAAGCATTAAATATGTAAGTTAAAGATTTACTAATCATTCTGAAGAGAAAATTAAACGGCAAATACACTAAAAATAGCCATTATACTTAATCAGCCCCTTTAAAAAATTTCGCACAAAACTCTACTTTTGTCGAACAAAATATATATGATAGAAATCGCAGAAAGATATCATTACAATTTTAATTTTACCACTAAAATTCACATGTAGCACTAATTCAATCACAAAACTAGTATGTTGTGACCATCACAAAACTTTCTTCTATATAAATCACATCAATTAAATCATTTAAATAGTACAAGAAATTACATGAATTTAGCACCAATTCATATCAAAGTATATCTGAATTTGAAGTTTAATGAAAATTCTTGCATTAGTTCTTGAGATAGAGCTATAGCGGAAATTCTGAAAAATGTAGCATAGCAGCGCCACCTGTTGAGCGATTTACACCAAAAATAAGCAGCACTAAATGATATCAAGGTATACCTGAATCTGAAGTTTGTTGAAAATCTAAGCATTAGTTCTTGAGATAAAGCTGGAAAACGCAAAAAAAACAGCATAGCAGCGCCACCTGTTGAGCGATTTACACCAAAAATTAAACAGCACTAATTTATACGTCAATTCATGCCAAGGACTAACTAAATCTAAAGTTTGATGAAAATCCGTGCAATAGTTCTTGAGATACAGCTCTTGCGAAAATCGTGAAAATGCAGCACAGCAGCGCCACCTGTTGGGCGATTTACACCAAAATTAAACAGCACTAATTTATATCAGGGACTAACTAAATCTGAAGTTTGATGAAAATTCGTGCATTTTTTCTTGAGTTAGAGCTATTGCGATAATCATGAATAATGCAGCATAGCAGTGCCACTTGTTGGGCGATTTTTACAAAAAAGTAATTAGCACCAAACTATATCCTGAACTAACTGAATCTGAAGTTTTATGAAAATCCGTGCAGTAGTTCTTGAGATATAGCTATTGCAGAAATCGTGAAAAATGCCGCGTAGCAGCTCCACCAGTTGGGCGATTTTCACCAAAAACTAATCAGGTCCAGTTTATATCAAGGTCTAACTAAATATAAAGTTTTGTGAAATTCCGTGCGTGTTCTTGAGATAGAGCGCCCACAAAATTTTTGTCACATACAGACTCACAGAGTGACAGAGTGACAGACAGACTCACAGACAGACATTTTCTAAAAACCATCAAATCGTGTTCTGGGCATTCTAAAACGTATAAATCCGTCGAAAACCGGAAGTCGAAATTTTTCTTGAATCCAATACTTTCTTCTTGTAATGATAGAAGAAAGTAAAAATTTCGAGTAGAAATAAAGAGAAAAAAGCCACAACAGCTTAATAGCCCATATTTTAAAATTTTGCATCAGAAATATTTAATTTACTGAGTCAAAAACAGGTTTTACAAACTAATAATAATTTATAATTCGGTAGTCATTTTGCGATACTTGCCGGAGTGTAACAACAACAACAACAAAAAAGACTATTCTCTCTTTTGAATTTTACATCTATTAGGGGAAAGTAGGGTAATAACGCTCAGAAGGGCAATCCCGCTCACCCAATATCTCTAAACAGAATAAAATTGAAAACGTGCGATCGGTACCGTCACCAAGCGAACTTCATCGTAAGTTCCCAGTAAAGATATAGTGACCATCGGAAGGAAAGTATTTTTGTGTCCTCACGTTATAGTTTGCAGTTGTTTTATTATAAAATTCTACAACATCTAACTTGAAGGTAAGTGTACATTCTTATTTTCAAATATTAATTTACTCATTATGTCTACAAAATATATAAATTTAGCTGTACTTTCATGCTTTTATTTATTTTTGTAGTGTGTTTTTACGCCAATTATAATGCATTAAAACCCAAGATGACGATAACGGGTAATGGCGCTCGCGTGGAATTCCAGAAGAAGTGTTTCCATTGGGCAACTTTTTTTTAAAATTCAATTTTATTAATTAACACCACTTTTTTGAAATGGTAAAATTCCCCTGTTTTCTTAATTAATATGCCATTAAACAAGGAGAATTTTACGATTTCAAAAAAGTAGTGAAAATCAAAAAACCTAAATTTAAAAAAAGTAGCCCACTATATGTGTAACACAATATGTGTGCACAATATGTGTAAAGTGGTCGCAAAAAGTCTGCAGTGGTGTGAACAGCCCACACAACAAAATTCTTAATATTTTCTTCTTAGGATAGTTTACAGTTTAACACAGTATAACGCATCGCAACATATGTGTGGAAAAGAATTTGTCTGTTGTGAAAATCGGAATTTTTTATGTTTTTCGCAGTGAATTTTCGATTTCTGATAATTCGGAAATCTAAACGACAAACTCTCCCATACTCTGTGTCTTCATCGTATGAGCTGGCCGTATACCATGTTCAGATAGACTATTGAAGAAAGCTGAACTAAGATTTTTGAGGCAGGGTCAGGTAAAGGCATGGATATAGGGGACATAGTCCTCAGATACGGTGTACCACTGCCTTCGAAAAGCCTTATTATCGCATATTTTCTGTCATAAATAAGGCAAAAATTACTATCTGGAAATAGCGATGAATGTGTAACCCGATTCCTAAAAGTACTTACTAGGGAAGGTTTCCGATTGCCAGATCGATATTTTGTCGAGAGTGCTGTCGTGGGAAAACTCTTACCATGGGGATCAAGGAAATGTACACAATTACCCGTCAGAATGCAATTGGTGAAGAGTTAGAGGCCGATGTATTTCTGTCATTTACAGATTTCTCCTTGTCTTTTCAGGAAAGGCACTCTGTGTGGTAGAAAAGAGAGTTGACGGATTACAGTGAAATCAGTTTATACTTGGTGGGAAAAGTAAGTTCACTGATGGTAATGCATTTCTGAACAGGAATGGCTGAAGCACGAGTGTTTCCAACAGCAGGTGCACACAATGAAAGATGTTTCGTAGTTGCCACAGGTGTTATTAGTTAAAACATGTATGTTTAACTGATCGAAAGACGGGATCCGTGTCTCTAATTAAAGCCTTTTGAAAAGACATACCGATGCATGCCATCGAATGTGGGCGAGGAGAATTGGTTATAAGTAAACTTATGCAATTTTATTATGCTTCCTTAGTGGTCATAGCGACATCTCCACAAACACTTTGATAAGTTTTTGAATATTCCATTATTCTCTTTATTAAGTACCTGTGTTGTTGAAAGAAATAAAAATCTAACGGCTGAAGAAATTTTGTCGTGCCTGGTGGGAGAAAAACGGCTTCCACATTGAATCCAAATTTCTCAATGCATAAACGTAGATCCGTTTGGCCACTCCAACTATCCAGCACCATGACGGTTTCCTGATCACCAATCGATCCTTTTAGTCTATCGAAGTATGCCGCAGTTATTTGTTTCGGGCTTTTTCCTGACTTGGAGCATGTAATGAGGAAATTTGAGGATGATATTCGTTGCACATTTTACGTAACTTTGGGATCAAATTCTCCCTGACATTCCTGTGTTACAAGTAGTAAAGGTTCTATAAATTTTAATAAACATTATTAATAAACATTTGCACTGTATAGGAATGAATCGTTTTGTTTTTACTGATTACCGATGCATCGACGTCTTTAGATCCCTTCATATTGAGAGATACAATCTCGTATTAGAAGCTACTTTGACCGGTGTTCTGGCCATTGGACAGTGGACACTTTCCCTGCTCAATCATTTTTTTCACCTTTTCCTCGGAATTCATCGATCACAGGTTGAAAAGACACTTCCGGAAACAAATCTCTTTTTGTTACGATTTGTGTTACCTTTCGACTTGTTATTCAATGTGCCTGTTTGAAATTCTTGATGAAGCGTGAACTTTCTGTGAATCCGGGAATTCCACGCTCCAATGATTTGTCAATGGCCAACATTTTGAGGTTACTGTCGTGAACGGTGGCTTTCAACTGTCTGTGATGATGATAAAATTGCGACTACAAGTGTTTGGAAATTAATTTCATTTTGCTCTGCATGTTCCCACCTTTTCCTACGTATTGTGGCCATTGCTGAATCATCTTGAGGTCTTTTACCTACCTACATATATATTGCACTGCCTTTAGTTTATTTTTCTTTGCCTTCTTATGCGTTTCTACTGCTTTCGCCATTATTTCTACGGATATTCCTTCACATCCTGCCCGCTTTTGTTCGCAGGTTCTTCATATCCGAAAGTGGGGTCCGTATTTAGTTCCAAATTACTTGTCAGTTTATTTTCGTAGATGTTGCTTTCATACAGAATATCGAGTGACCGAAAAAATTCGTTTTCGATCATCACCTTCGCTGTCTTGAATAGTCGCTACCGAAAAAATTCGTTTTCGATCATCACCTTCGCTGTCTTGAATAGTCGCTGACTAATGGTCTTCTCTTCAGTCGCTGGCTCCTTTTCCTAGGATTCCGCAAAATATTCTAGCAGTTGCAAACTAAGGAGTTTTGCAATCTTCGCTTTGTTGGCGATAGAATTACAGCCTGAAGACTCAACGGCGACATTTTCAGAACTGGGCCCGACTTCGGATGTCACAGGGGTGCGTGTCACCTTCCCTGAACCAGCGCGCCTGGAACGCGAGCCACAGGTACTGCTAAAATTCTCCCTAGTTGAGCGCCTCGGGAGCTGCCCCATAGGCCCTGCCCATGTCCTTTTTTCATCCAGTACGACAAGGTGGAGAATTAGTTCCTGATGTTCTTAAAAGCATACTCCAAGTCAGTGCAGTCCAATTAATTTTATATAATTGTGAAACTGTGAAAATTACCTTTTTTAGATGTTGAGTTACAGAGAAAGGGGAGTGAGTTAGTTCGTTCAGTTTACCGAAAACCTATCGCGGATTTAAAATTATACCTTTCGATGCATGCACCCCAGAGCGAGAGCCTTATAAATTATCCACCTTCAGGTTCCTAATTAATCGTGCTTTCAGGATTTCTTCCGATATAAATCTGGGGGATGAATTAGAGAAAATTAAACTTATTGCTTTTGATAATGGGTATCAGGTAAAATTAATTAACAAATTGATTCAGAGCTCCTTTGATAAAATGTACACCGATACTTCTAAAAGTAAAACTGTTAATGAAGTTAATATGAAAAGGGTTGTGGCAAATTATTTCCTGGGTTTCTTTGAATATATAAAAAATCATTTAAGAAGTTTTGGTTTATGTTTGATCGCGAAACCTCCTCCGAAATTAACGATGCTTTTAAACACTAAAATTGATCCTATTAATAGGGATGACCTCGCAGGAGTTTCTATGATTCCATTTATTAGGGAGGGGGGATCAGAAATCATTATATAGGTATGACACAACGAAAATTCAATATCAGATGTAAAGAACATATGGCGGACATAAAATATAATAGAAGTAATACTGCTTTATCTCGGCTGAATCAAATAGAGAGCATTAACATACTTTTTAACGAGAGTAGATTAATCTACAGGTCTAATTTTTATTCACAATTATTTATAAGAGAGTCCATTGAAATTTATTTAAAAGGTTCAGGGGTTTGTAACGATACGTTATCTTTTCGCATCCCTAATATATGGAGTGAATGGTCGGACAATTTGCGGAGTCGTAAGGGGAATAGAGGGAATAGAGCGGACGGCGGCGACACGAATGACTACGTCATCGAGTTACGGGATGAAATCATGATGCAAGACAAGATTTTTAGGAGTAGATAAAGGAATGACTGGTCTGCCTCGACATTTCTTGGTACGATAGGCGCAGCAGCGGGCGCCAACTCGTGTACAAATGAAAACCCTATAAACATAGTATTTTACATTACATTACCATATATACTATTTCATATCGACTTTCAAGATGAATTAAGGGTTTAGGAAAAGCTTATTAAGAGTACGTGAGGAAAAGACTGATTTGGCATAACTTGGTACAAAGCGCGAAGAACGGGGCGCCAATTAGTTATTTTCACAGTGTTATTACGTCATCGAGTTACGACTTGAAATTTTGGCAAATGAAACATACCGATTATTACAATACGAATATTTCAGTCTGCCTCTCCATATCTTGGTAGGAGATGAGCAGAGCGGGGCGCAAATTGTTAATTTTGGCGATATAATCACCTCATCGAGCTACGACTTTAAAATTTTGCACATTAAAGGAACATATCAGTACAATGAGGATATTTCAGTCTGCCTCGTCATATCTTGGTACGAGACGAGCAGAGCGGGGCGCCAATTTTTAATTTTTGCGGTATAATCACGTCGTCGAATTAAGGGATGAAATCATGATGCAGGACAAGATTTTTAGGCGTATATTAAGGAATGACCGGTCTGCCTCGACATTTCTTGGTACGATAGGCGGAGCAGCGGGCGCCAACTCGTCATTTTGGCGTCACTAACATGTCATCGAGTTACGGGATGAAACCGGTGCCAAATTAAAGGTGAAAAAAAGTCTTTTAAGAATATTTTGGTCTGCCTGCGCATATCCTGGTAGAAACCCCCGGCAGACTAAAATCTATAACAAAAAAATACATCATAATGTACAAATGAAAACCCTATAAACACTGTATTTTACATTAAACATTAAACATTTCGATTAGTACGATACGAATATTTCAGTCTGCCTCGTCATATCTTGGTACGAGATGATCAGAGCGGGGCGCCAATTTTTAATTTTGGCGGTATAATCACATCATCGAGCTACGACTTTAAAATTTTGCACATTAAATGAATATACTAGTACAATGAGATTATTTCAGTCTGCCTCGTCATATCTTGGTACGAGACGAGCAGAGCGGGGCGCCAATTTTTAATTTTTGCGGTATAATCATGTCATCGAGTTACGGGATGAAATCATGATGCAGGACAAGATTTTTAGGCATACATTAAGGAATGACCGGTCTGCCTCAACATTTCTTGGTACGATAGGCGGAGCGGAGGGCGCCAACTCGTCATTTTGGCGTCACTATCACGTCATCGAGTTACGGGATGAAACCGGTGCCAAATTAAAGGTTAAAAATAGTCTTTTAAGAATATTTTGGTCTGCCTGCGCATATCCTGGTAGAAACCCCCGGCAGACTAAAATCTATAACAAAAAAATACATCATAATGTACAAATGAAAACCCTATAAACACAGTATTTTACATTAAACATTAAACATTCCGATTAGTACGATACGAATATTTCAGTCTGCCTCGTCATATCTTGGTACGAGATGATCAGAGCGGGGCGCCAATTTTTAATTTTGGCGGTATAATCACATCTTCGAGCTACGACTTTAAAATTTTGCACATTAAAGGAACATATCAGTACAATGAGGATATTTCAGTCTGCCTCGTCATATCTTGGTACGAGACGAGCAGAGCGGGGCGCCAATTTTTAATTTTTTTAAAAATATATCTTCCTCCAAATAAACTTTTTTAAGATAAGTGTCTAAATAGAATAAACTAATTCCTCGCTGATTCTTTATTCATATATATCTTTATTTTATTTATTTATTGATTATTATTATTATTTATTAAAAAGAAATTTTTTACATGAAACAATAGTTTTTGTCAAGGTCTAGGTTTTTGTCTTAATAAACTTTTCCTAAACCCTTAATTTATCTTAAAAGTCGATACGAAGTAATATATATGGCGATGTAATGTAAAATACTGTGTTTATAGGGTTTTCATTTGTACATTATGACGTATTTTTTTGTTATAGATTTTAGTCTGCCGGGGGTTTCTACCAGGATATGCGCAGGCAGACCAAAATATTCTTAAAAGACTATTTTTCACCTTTAATTTGGCACCGGTTTCATCCCGTAACTCGATGACATGTTAGTGACGCCAAAATGACGAGTTGGCGCCCGCTGCTCCGCCTATCGTACCAAGAAATGTCGAGGCAGACCGGTCATTCCTTAATGTACGCCTAAAAATCTTGTCCTGCATCATGATTTCATCCCTTAATTCGACGACGTGATTATACCGCAAAAATTAAAAATTGGCGCCTCGCTCTGCTCGTCTCGTACCAAGATATGACGAGGCAGACTGAAATATCCTCATTGTACTGATATGTTCCTTTAATGTGCAAAATTTTAAAGTCGTAGCTCGATGATGTGATTATACCGCCAAAATTAAAAATTGGCGCCCCGCTCTGATCATCTCGTACCAAGATATGACGAGGCAGACTGAAATATTCGTATCGTACTAATCGGAATGTTTAATGTAAAATACTGTGTTTATAGGGTTTTTATTTGTACATTATGACGTATTTTTTTGTTATAGATTTTTGTCTGCCGGGGGTTTCTACCAGGATATGCGCAGGCAGACCAAAATATTTTTAAAAGACTATTTTTCACCTTTAATTTGGCACCGGTTTCATCCCGTAACTCGATGACGTGATAGTGACGCCAAAATGACGAGTTGGCGCCCACTGCTCCGCCTATCGTACCAAGAAATGTCGAGGCAGACAGGTCATTCTTTAATGTACGCCTAAAAATCTTGTCCTGCATCATGATTTCATCCCGTAACTCGATGACATGATTATACCGCAAAAATTAAAAATTGGCGTCCCGCTCTGCTCGTCTCGTACCAAGATATGACGAGGCAGACCGAAATAATCTCATTGTACTGATATATTCATTTAATGTGCAAAATTTTAAAGTCGTAGCTCGATGATGTGATTATACCGCCAAAATTAAAAATTGGCGCTCCGCTCTGATCATCTCGTACCAAGATATGACGAGGCAGACTGAAATATTCGTATCGTACTAATCGGAATGTTTAATGTAAAATACTGTGTTTATAGGGTTTTTATTTGTACATTATGACGTATTTTTTTGTTATAGATTTTTGTCTGCCGGGGGTTTCTACCAGGATATGCGCAGGCAGACCGAAATATTTTTAAAAGACTATTTTTCACCTTTAATTTGGCACCGGTTTCATCCCGTAACTCGATGACGTGATAGTGACGCCAAAATGACGAGTTGGCGCCCACTGCTCCGCCTATCGTACCAAGAAATGTCGAGGCAGACCGGTCATTCTTTAATGTACGCCTAAAAATCTTGTCCTGCATCATGATTTCATCCCGTAACTCGATGACATGATTATACCGCAAAAATTAAAAATTGGCGTCCCGCTCTGCTCGTCTCGTACCAAGATATGACGAGGCAGACCGAAATAATCTCATTGTACTGATATATTCATTTAATGTGCAAAATTTTAAAGTCGTAGCTCGATGATGTGATTATACCGCCAAAATTAAAAATTGGCGCCCCGCTCTGTTCGTCTCGTACCAAGATATGACGAGGCAGACTGAAATATCCTCATTGTACTGATATGTTCCTTTAATGTGCAAAATTTTAAAGTCGTAGCTCGATGAGGTGATTATACCGCCAAAATTAACAATTGGCGCCCCGCTCTGCTCATCTCCTACCAAGATATGACGAGGCAGACTGAAATATTGGTATTGTAATAATCGGTATGTTTCATTTGCCAAAATTTCAAGCCGTAACTCGATGACGTAATGACACTGTGAAAATAACGAATTGGCGCCCCGTTCTTCGCGCTTTGTACCAATTTATGCCAAATCAGTCTTTTCCTCACGTACTCTTAATAAGCTTTTCCTAAACCCTTAATTCATCTTGAAAGTCGATATGAAGTAGTACATATGGCAATGTAATGTAAAATACTATGTTTATAGGGTTTTCATTTGTACACGAGTTGGCGCCCGCTGCTGCGGCTATCGTACCAAGAAATGTCGAGGCAGACCAGTCATTCCTTTATCTACTCCTAAAAATCTCGTCCTGCATCATGATTTCATCCCGTAACTCGATGACGTAGTCATTCGTGTCGCCGCCTCCCGGTCTAGAACACGTGCGATGGTGAAAATGTGGGGCGCGTTATATGTTTACTTGTTTGTATTCGATGATTTTTTTTCCATATGCATTGTATTCGTATTTGTAATTTCTGTTATACATTCTGATGACGACTCAGTGAAGGAGTTGAAACATGTCAATATAGGTTTTTAATTTACTTTTAATGTGTTTTACTAACGTCTATTAAGCAAATAAATATTTTAATATATGTTTTGACTTTTCCGTTTGGAATATATATTGTGATACGGTTATTAGTGGACGTAATTAAGGCTTATTACTCGTACTTACTTACATTTGTAAGAGTTGATCCTATCAAAAACATGTCACTATAAAAGTTGTAGATAATAATAAGATTTATAATCAGTTTAAGCGGATTTAATATCTCGTGAATTGACGAAGTTATGAATATTTTTTTTTCAACCTCCCTCTTTTTTTTCCCTGTAAGAGTTGGTCCTATCAAAAACTTGTCAGTATAAAGTTGTAGATAATATTAAGAAGATTCATAATAAATTTAAGTGGATTTGATATCTTGTGAACTGACGAAGTTATGAATTTTTCTCTTCTTAAAACTCTACTTTTAATGTTATCAAAAATCTGTCATACATAAATTTTGGCCCTTTTCTTAGAAGTAATAACTTTAAACTTATTCGATGTGTATCATAATTAAAAAGATATGGAGGTTTTTTTTTTTTTTACAAAAACCCTCCTCATTTCACACTCTTCGTTCGATTTTATCCATTAACGAACTTGACCGAGATTTTCTGCCCCTTGATTTTATGTATGAATTTGGAAGAGATTTGTTCAGAATTTTGGAAGTTATCGTGTCCATAAAAAAGTGATATAGATAGATAACGTTTTGAACTGTAGGTGGTTTTGGGTTCTAGAGGTCATGATCGGCGTAGATCTGCAAAAATAATTAATAAATTCCAACATAGGGTTGGTTGTGTTTATGACGGCCAATTATCAACACGAGGGATATAGGCCCTAGGGGGTGGGGTGCCCTTCGTGGGGGTCTTTCTAAGGGAGCCTAACCCGTATTAACGCTTGGAAATCCAAGGTTCGAAGAAAACCACGAAAACTCCGAACGATTAGGCCGACGGGCGCGATTGGGTTCGAACCCAGCACTTCCCGTCTACCAGCTTCGAGAGCAGAACCTCTCGGCCAGTGGTGGGGCTCCAACATAGGGAAGAATGTAATAGGTATTATTTCTTACGAAATCTACCTAAAAAGGATTCATAAATTTGTTGTTATATCTATCAAGATTGTCTATTAGTCACAGACTGAGAATTTTGAACAAAAATTACAACATACGAGGCACTTTAAGGTAGGGATCTTAATCACAATTTTTAAATCAGTGATTCAATCGTGATTTTAATCAACTGATTAAAAAAATCCTTAATTAAAATCATAAATTTTCTAAATGTTTAAAATGACATAAAATGTATTAAAATGTATGATGAACATAATTTGGAAACTTTTTGTCGGTACTTTGCCTAATAAATAAACAAAAAAAGACTATAAATAATTGTTTCTAAGTGAGGGTTCGCATAGTTCTAATACCACAAATTTTTAAAAGTTTTTTTTTTTCGTCCTACATAACTGCAAAAAAATATTACAAATTCTGTGAATAAACGAGGCGATTACGCATTCTGTGTTTTAAAAATTAAGTAGAAATTTTCTTACTATTAATACTGGAGCCCATACTCCATGAAAATTCCAAAGACTGTGTTAACCTTGTTCTAAGCTGAATTCCTTAGGCTTATATAAAAAAAAATAAGTACAGTAAATGTTTAAAAAGCAGGTTTTTGTCTGGCATAAAAAGCATTTCATTTTTAAAATGATATTTAAATTTAATATAATTTACAAATTTCGTTAAGTAATCAAATTATTCCTTCGTTTTATATAAAATAAACATAGAAAATATAATAAATTCCGCAAGTAAAAAAATAAACAGACATTATCTTATTCTCTCATTTTACTTGTGCAATAATAATTTTCTATTAAACTTAAGCTAATGAAGAATGAAAAAATGGTCAAGTGCGAGTATTACTGTATGAACTGATCCTGATAAGTTTTTGGTGTAAATTGCCCAAGAGGTGCCACTGTAACTCAGAACTTTTCATGATTTCCGCAATAGCTCTATCTCAAAAACTAATGCACGAATTTTCACCAAACTTCAAATTCAATTAGAAGTTCACGAAAGTTGTCCCTGATTAGATTTGGTATAAATCGCCTAACCGGTGGCACTGCTGTGCTGCTTTTATCAGGAAGTATTGACATGTATGAGATAGAAGAAAGTTTTGGGATTGACACATCGGACTAGTTTAATATTATTTTAATCTCTTTATAATGAACTTAATTCGGTACTGACAATAAAAGAAATGCATATTTAAACTTCATTTGTCATTTCATAAAACTTAATTCATCATAGTAAAAACCTTTCTTCCTAAAGTGCAGCTAAAACAAAACATTCGCTCAAAGTTCACATTTGGCATTGTGCTAAGCGCGCTTCGAAAGGTGGTCACAAATTGCAACGCCGTCTTGGTCCTTGCCGCGTTTTCCAGATAGGTTTTTAATTAAATTTTAAAGCCACTCGAGGCGTATTGAAAGAGCCATTCAATGCAAGTTCTCGCGAATCCCATAGTATTTATGTAATTCATTCTAATTAAGGGGTCTCAGGGATCTCAAAAATTGGAAACAAGTGGGTAAGTGTGATCACAGATCACACAGAGGGTTTCGTTTAATATTCCTTTAAAACACTTTATCCTTTTGCGAAATCTGTTAGTTCCACATTTCGCAACCAGGGGGCGCACTCTATTCTACACAAACCTCTATCCGAAAGAAACTCCGTTTTACAACCTATCCGTAGGTATATTAGTCGAGGGGATCGGGTCTATAGCACCCAAGATAGGCAGGCGCCCCAGGAAATTGCACGGAACATTCTTTTTATAAGCTTTTTATTATGTGTTATGAACTATGTCAAAGTTTCAAGCAGATCGACTTGTTAGATTTCCTAATTTTAACAAAATTGCGTTATGCTAGTTCCACATTCCACCACCAGGGAGCGTACACTATTCATAACAAAAGTGTATCAGATCGAAACTCTGTTAAATAACCTATCAGTGGATGTGTTACTCGAGTTGGTGGCGGTCTTAAACGAGAAATTAAGAAATTTGCTGAAAGTACTATTCGGAAATAGTGGTAACTAAAATTTTGACATTTTTATATTTCATTAGTAGCACATGTCTGAGTATATCATAGTCCTCAAAAAACGACATCTAAAAAGGTCATAAATGCTAATTTTTTAAAAAGAAATCTAGCGCCCCTCCACCGCCCTCCCCTCACAGGAAATTGCATGCACCATTATTTTATAAGCTTTTTATTATGTGTCATGAAGTATCTTAAAGTTGCAAACAAAACGCCTTGTTATATTTCCTAATTTTAACAAAATCGCGTTACGTTAGTTCCGCATTCCACCACCAGGGAGCGCACTCTATTCTTAACAAAAGCATATCTGAACGAAACTCCTTTGCGCAACCTCTCCGTAGATACATCGTCGAGAGGGTGGCGGTGCGGTCTTAACCAAGAATTTAAAACATTTTCTGCGGTAACAAACGCTAAGATTTAATAAATAAATCTAGTCCCCCCCCCCCCTCTACTCCTTGAAATATCACACTCCATTCTTTTTTACACTTTTTCTTATGTGTTATAAAGTATCTTAAAGTTTCAAGCACATTGAGTGGCGGTCTTAACCAATAATTTAAGATACTTCCTGAAATTGCTATTCCGAAATAGTGGTATGAACACTAATAAACCTTTTCATATTGAATAATTAATACTTATCTCATAGGCCGCCATCGAAAAATCCACACAAATCGTTAGATTTCCTAATTTAAATGAAATCTCCGTTAAAAAAACACGTGCCTCCATCTTAATCTCGCATTTGATGGAAATAAAAGGAATTAATTAAATAATAATTAATATCTCAGCTTCTAATTAAGCTATCTGTTTGAACCGAGTATGTATGAAATCTGCGAGAAATTTCCCGGCCGGATGTCGAAAAATTTTATCGAAAAATTTAACATTTAAAAAGTTTAAATTTCGTATTAGAATGTTCTCTGCTTAAATTTCTCCCGCGCCGATATGTCGGAAACATGCTGATACGCCGATATGTCGGCAGCTGCGTACCGCTGAAAGGAAATCTCATTTCATTGTCTTTTCAAATACAGAAATTAAATTTTTATCGATCGATTTTTAGTGGATTTTTTGCGTTCTACCCTACGCAGAAAATTGAAATGCATACCAAAATAAAGTAGAATTTTTTCCACGTATTTCTACACCTGTTACGGATTTGTACGACCGATACTTCCGCAGATGAGATTCAGCTTTTTAAATGCCCACTTCATTTATTGCTTAAATTACTCCGTTGTAACCCTGCATCGACTGATTTTACGGAGCATCCGCCGAATTTACTGCAACCCTTAGGAGAAACTCCGGAGGATTTGGAGAAAGTGCGTTCAAAAGGTTGATTGGTTAATTTTAGAATTTAATTAGCCCATAATTAGGTTAATTACCAACTTTTTCAAAATTTTATGATTTGTTGTTTGATGTGAGGTGTTTAGCTATAAGTACCCAAAATTTCAAGTCTCTAATATGTATAGTTTCTGAGAACGGGCTATGTGACGGACAGACAGACAGAGGAGCGAGACGAATAGGGTTTCGTCAGATGAACAAAACCCTAAAAATGAAAAAAAGAGACCGTATTCAACATTTAATAACTTAAAATGTATATGATTTTAAAACACAATTTTTATTGAGATGAAAGATATAAGTACGTTCTTTCATTTAATGTATTTAAAAATTTGCAAGATGAAGAATTAGCATTTACAGGGTGCTCCAAATAGTCAGACATTTGATAAGCAGAATATTGGTATAACAGCTTACGCGCACGATTAGAAAATAAATATTGTAACTAGAATAAAAATTTTGGCACCTACTTATACTTCAGATTATAATAATTACCTTGAATTTAAATAAATTTGTATTTAAAGCATTTTTATATTTTTAATACAAAGTTATATTTAGCTAATAGAAAATTTTGAAAATTTGAACAATATAATTACTTAGAAAAAATATTTTTTTGAACAATAAAAAGGAAATTTTAGGTTCAGTTTATACAGATTAATATAAAACGTATGTTTTGAAAATTTCATGAAAAAATATTCAAAAGTTTTTGGGATATCGTGCGCGTTATGCCAAAAAAAATCAATTGGAGAAAAATGACTTAAAAGTTTCGAAAAGGCCGCTTAAGCTATTGAGCGGGTATAAGTCTAAAAGCCATAAATTCTGTTCTAATGAGAATTTGAAGGAAACAATTATATTAAAATGTTCAGAAAAGATGGAAGATTAACATCTAAAAAAATTAAAATCAAAAAATTTTTGAAGCTTTAAGAGTCTTGAGACCCCTTGAATTAGTCTGTTTTTAACAATTTGACGTTTATTGCTTTTGTACTGTTACTGGCCATTGCATTACACACATATATCATTAAAAGTTGTTAACTAGGCATAGATTATGCCGCCCTTGTCATTATGTGTGTCCAAACTGTCCATATCTTTAAGGGTTTATATCTCGGCTAATTACTGACGATTTTTTTCGAAAATCATGATCAACAATGCTTTTATACTTCTGCTACGATAGATACCTCCAGCGCTGCTCAACAGTTTTGCTGAATGCCCGTAAATCGAAATTTGTGTGTAACGGAAAAATGCGATTTTCTCAAAAACTATGTGACCTAGGGTAATCGCTATAATTTTCCGGCAAGGTTTAAATTAACGTCTACTCCCTCTGATTTTTTCATAATTTTAGCTTCAGTAGATTCGGAATTAGAGGGGGGGGGGGGACATATTTTTGCGCTACATTTTCGACTATATCTTTGAAAATGTAATACCTAAAATTAAAAGAAATGTATTTTTGAAATCAGCGTTACGAAAGCTCTCACACGATGCCCCACACGATATACAAAGAAAATATTTTTTTTTTCAAGCAACTGAATTTGCCCCTATACATTTTTACTAAATATATTTATAAATGTTTAATAATCTGGAAATATGTGGGTCAACAGTCTTTATTACTTCCCCGAATTTGAACTTTCCACGTTCCATAGTTTACGAGTAAAATGGCTGTGACAGACAGACACACAGACAGACAGACGGACGGACAGACACAAGAGTGATCTTATAATGGTTCCGTTTTTACTTTTTAAGTACGGAACCCTAAAAAGAACTAATTGGCATAAAAATGTTAAGAAGAGTTCTTTTTTTTTACGCTTTTGAAATCATATACACCAAATGAAGAAATTAGTAAGGGATTGAAAAGGAAGCAATTTTTTTTTTCTTTACTTTGGAAGCTAATAATCCCCAATAAGTAGTAGTAATGGTACTATTTAATATTTTCAAAATTTCAGATATAACTGGCAATTATTTATACAGTCTGACCTCGTTATCCCGACACTCGGTTTTCACGTCACTCCGATTATCACGTCAGTTTTTCAATGTCCCGATTTTCTGTATATGATTTTAATGAAAATAAACACCGGATTTTACGTCGTTGAATAATTTTAAAATCCGGATATCCCGACGGTTTAGGAAAATTGTTCATTTTTGATAATCCATCTTATAAGCACGGAAATTTAGCGGTAAGAAATGTCTTAGCCAAAATTTTCACAAAAATGCCTAAAATACCCATTGAAATAAATGAGAAATTTTACTTCAATCCTTTATCAGAATAAATAAACCCACACACTACGAATGACCGACTTAAGTTCCAGATAGACGTATCAGTCTACTCGTGGTCTTTTTGTTCTCGTCAGGTGACGCTTTCTTGTAGTTACATGGCGTTTTCCATCCGACTAAAACCAAAGCATTGCATCGAAACGACTAGAAATTATCTAACATCCATTTCTGAAACAACAAATATTGATTACAATTCCTTGAATACTATTGAAAAAAGAATTGTAGGAAGCACATTTAGGGCTAAGCAAACCTTAATTCATCAATATTTTATGTAACAATAAGAAACCAAGTCATCATAAATCTGATTTATATTCTTTTTAATTTTGTTTTTGTGTATATTTTGTTTAATAATAATGTTTTATTGCTTAAAACTGCGAGAACAGTTATGAACTTAAAATTGTCTTAAATTTATCAAAAACACAGCTTTTTATAAACATATTTTTCTCCACCTCCGGTTTCCGCAACACTCCGCTTATGACGACACTTTTCTCTGTCATTAGAGTGTCGGGATAACAAGGTTCGACTGTATTTGCTCTGTATGTGAGTATAAATTATACATGTAAAGGATTTTTATAATTTTGTTGGTTAACATACATAAACATGTGTTTAGAGTTACATTTAGGCGATTAACAGTAATATTTTTTAAAGTACAAATGACATTTGTTTATTTTCTTATTTTTGCTACTAACAAATGAAATTATATTTATTTGCAGTTTTTATTGATTCTGTAATTACTGTTCCCACAAGGCCATTTTTCAAGGGCTTAGCACGGTACTATTTAAATTGGAAAAATGCACCTTTTAAAAAAATGTATCCACCTTTAGTTGTCTCCAGAGATAACTTGTAAAAAAATTCCTCTTATCACAGTATTTCTAAATCAGTCTGACCAAGACCTTGTAAAGATTATGGAACGTTATTTCTTTTGGAAAAGCAGGATATTATTAAATTATATTGCAATTTAATTGCATTTTTCAATTTGTAATTCATAAAATCCTTAAACTTTAGTCGGTTCATTTATCATATTAAAAAAATTATATACTACTAGGGGGTACTGCCCCCTGCAAGCTACGCTCGCCAACCCCGGTTCAGACACTGTAGAATCTAAAAGCACGCTAATCTAATCGGTTTTAAAAAGATTAGAGAAGACTGAATTATACTGAAAAAACCTGTAGCGATCTCCCTGTAAACGGGTTTCCATTCAATTCCCTTTGATTGCAAAAATTTAAGGTAGAATCAGTTGCTGTTAAGACACCCAATGGTTGTTTTCGTGTTAGGCTAAAGAAGATCAGTTAAACATTTGAAAAGAAGCTAAAATAAAATGAATTAAGTAACCAGAGTCTTTGTCTCTCGGTATTATTTAACAGCGTTATAAAACGATTGACATAATACAATTACTAAAATTTGCTGCTTTAACCCCTTCAAGGGCGGTGGTTCATTTTTGGACCACTTAATTTTAATTCTTAAATGCCACATTAGCATCAGAATATTGGAATGAAAATTTCCCTTTGATTAAGTAAGTGAACAAAAGCAATTTTGTATTTCGAAATTTGTTTGTAAATTCTGGTGCCATTCACTGATTTCAAGATTTTACGAAGAGAAGTGCCTTGTCCGTGAAAGGGTTAAGCGCATATTAATGTATTTATTATTTTAAAGTTTCCTTTCCCTTTTAATATTCACGTGTAAATACAATTTTCAGGACATATTTTTCAATATTTTCCTGCCTTTAACACGTACTCATTTAATAGTAATTTTAAAGTTTTTTTTTCTGTTTTTAATAGTCACGTGAAAATAAATTTTTAATCGTTAGGAAATATTATTATTTGCGCTGTTTTTAAAATTGAAAACAATTCTATAATAATAGCCTAAGTCATGTGACTATCATCAACAGCTCCAGGCGGATCCCTTCGCTTTTTATATTCCAGGCGGCCATTTTGGTACTTTAATGTTAGCCAGCCACAGGTATGATAAGTCGCAGAATATTATTCTATCCCCATTATTTCGTTTATATTATAATAGTCCAAGTCATGTAACTGCCATAAATAACGGGCTGATTCCTTCGCTTCTCATAAGAAAGGTTTCCATTTTGATTAAAGAATCAAAATTATTTTTTTTGAATAAAACTACATAAAAGTTGCCATGATCACAAAGAATTCCTGGTACTTTTATGTTAGCCGGGTGAAAATCTCGCCAATAGCTTTTTTTTTAACTCGCCAGTTAGCATTTTTTTATTTTTCGAGTGGTAAATTAAAACGGTGCTACTTGGTTATCCCGCATCGACCAAAAATCTGTCGCCAAACTATAAGATTAAATGCCAATAAAGGTTGATCGTAAATGTCACATTCACTTGACTTTAAGGAAGTTACACATGTTCACGCCATCAAGTGATTTTTATTTCGACGTTTTATTTGTATTTTTATTAATGTTATACTAATTTATTTGTTCTTTTGTTATTTAAAATAAAGAAATATGTCAATTTGTATAATTTGGCTATTTATATAATTTGGCGAAATTGGTCGACGGGAGAAGTAATATCATTAAAACGTTGCTTTGAAGTGGAAATTAAATCTCATGATTTGTTGCATTGTCACATACGCACCGGGTTTGGCGTGATTTTTTTTTTTTTTTTTTTTTTTTTTAACGACAATTTGGCGAAAACCTCGTTTTCAAATACCTGTTGCATATGTATTTTTAAATTATTTTCTGTTATTTTTAAAATGAAATAACAATAAATAAAAAAAAAATTGGTACTTTTCGGTTAGCCGGGTGCCAGAGTTATATATATATGTATATATACATATACATTTATATATATTGTATATGTATACACACACATATATATGAATACATATAACTTCTATATATGTATAAATATACATATATATGTATATATAGATATACCTATACATTTGTATATATAACACTGGCGCCCGGCTAACCGAAAAGTACCAAAAAATTAATTAATATCTATAGAATAAAACAATTTATAACATTTTTTGTAAATAAAAAGAAAATAAATTCAAATAAACATTTATTAATAAATAAGCAACAATAGCCGGGTTACCATGTCAGGCAAAATAACGCCATTTTGGCGCCAATTAGGTACCTCGTTGCGTATATGACATCTGTGTCTAATATTTTTCTTTTCGTTTCGTTTAAAAAAAAGAATGAAGTAAAAGCCATTTATTTTAAAGGTTTCAATTTTAAATGAAAGTTTTGTATTAAATAAAATGAAATACAAATTGAATTCTGAATAAAAGTAACATGATGCATTTCTTAGCATACATTTAAGGGAGGCCAAACTCGTCGTCAAATTAATTTAAAATAACCTTTTCTAAAATATGAAAAAAAATATCTGTTATGATTAAAATTTGAGTTGTCATCATTAGAAAAAAGTATTTATAATTAGAAAAAAATTAATGTTTCGAAAACTAATTCTAATTTTAAAATTCTAATACCAGTTTTGAGATCTGTGGATCAATACGGATTTTTGGTGTTAATTTCATCGCAAAGTATTCCATATTTTAGGAGAACTCCCCGTGAAACGTAATCAGTTGTTTATTCAGTCGTTTCATAGAATCGTTACATAAATTCGTTTCAATTCGATTCATTAGGATTTTATATATATAGGGTAGATACATAAATTCGTATCAATTCGATTCATTAGGATTTTATATATATAGGGTAGATTTTCTCTTATATCGTTACCAAACACATTACTAATATAGTATTTGCAATTTCCACTTAATTGGAAAGTGGAAGTTTAACAGTTCATATATTTTTTGATTGGATATTTATTAGAAAATTTTCAATAGGGATGCACCGAATATTCGGTATATATTCGGTATTCGACCTATTCAGCCATGTTAGCGAATACTCGGTTTGACCGAATATCAAACTATTCGGTATGCCGAATACTTAAAAAATATATTTTAAAACATATTTATAAAAACCTTATGCAACTTTTACGTTTAACGGTCAACTTATAAAGATATTCAGAATAATTAGAAACAGAATCATATTTAAATGAAAAAGAATGTTTCTACATTATTTATTTGCTGTTTGTTAAGTATTATTTAAGAAAATTAACCAATTACGAGGATTTTCATAGGAATCATTTATGTACAGATGCAAGTTCCTGAACATTGGTCCAGTAACAGGGATCTGTTTAGGAAGAAATTGGGTCCTTTAAAGGACCCTTCACAAATTTTTTCATTTCAAAACAGGGCCCTTAACAAAATTTTTCATTTCAAAACAGGACCCTTCACAAAATTTTTCATCTCAAAACAGGACCCTTCACAAAACTTTTCACCTTAAAAAAGGACCCTTCACAAATTATTGGCTCAAAAATAGTCTCTTTACAAAAATTTTTCATCTCTAAATTAAACCTTTCACAAACGTAATCATTTAAGAGTAAAATTTGACCTGTCACTATTACATATATAAAGAAAATCTATGTATTTTACATACATATATCTCCTTAAAAATATATTAAAAGAACCTGAACACAGTGATCATTTCAAATTCACAAAATTAGGACTAGATTTTTCACAAATGTAAAAAAGCACTTCATAATTTCACAAAAACAGGACCCTGAGGGAAAAGTCTGGACAGACGCCGGAGCAAATAATCTGTTTTTGCTAAAATTTTAAGAACAACGTTTACAATCTCTGAAAATGATCGCCCACCCCAGATACCGATTAAGGATGCATCTAAAAACTTCCCTGCTTAATCAAAGGGGGAGTAGAACAGTTATTCTTGCTGAGCTGCCACCATATAAAATTAGAATAGTTTACTTTTACTTTAGTACATTCCTGACAAACAAATAACATATGATCCTGTACAATTTTTCTTTCCAATTTTTTCCCAATTTCTGTTTGATTTTAAAATCTTTGTCTTAGAATTTAACAAAATTTTATTCATTTGTTTTAATTCACAGAAGAAGCCATGAAAGTTAAAACGTTACTAATTAAAACAATCCCTGCCGGCTCGGCCTACAGGTGGAGGTAGATTTCGAAGTTAAGTATGTTAATTGCACCAACAAAAACTAAATCATGATTAGATGTAAATCCACTTTAACAGTTTTATCTGCCCGCTTTTGACGAGTTTTTATTTCATTTTTATATAATAGCTGATTTTATCAGAATCATGTTAAGGCGGTATTAAAAAAAATACTTTTCAATGCTCAACAACTCGAAATTTTCTGTCACATTTTCAGATTCATTCTTAATAGAAAAAATACGAAACTTGCTGACGGGATTTTGGAAAAGATTTATAAGCGACATGTGGTTTTATTTTTCTTTCAGTTAATTGAAACTTGATTAATAAACAATTATTTTCTCAGTAGGGCAATATTTTTCGTTTCTAACACAATCGCTTCGGGAAATTCTGTTCAAAATGCCCACTTTGACATCATTTTTTCAAATATATTCTGCCTCTATCAAAAAATCGATCATTACGGTACATTATATAGTTTCTGAAGAAGAGAATCTATCAATTGGATGCGTTTGAGAGCAAAAATGAATTAAAAAATGATTAAGAAAATAAGCAGTTTGGATTTGAACACACCCTTAATGAGATGATTTTTTACTTCAACCGCTATGTATTTTTAATTTGTTTTTGCTGTAAGAATTGGTCCTATCAAAAACTTGTATGTATAAATGTTGAAGACAATATTAAGAATATATATGATAAATTCATGGGGATTTTATATCTTGTGAATTGACGGAATTATGGAAATTTTTCTTCTTCACCCCCCTTTTTTTGTTTTCGTTTTTAATTTTTTTTGCGGTACGAATTGGTCCTATCAATAACTTGTGAATATAAAAGTTGTAGATAATATTAAGGAGATGTATAATAAAATTAATTGGATTTGATATCTTGAGAATTGACGAAGTCAGGATTTTTTTTCTCCCAAAAACCCCATTTTTTGCTCCCCTTGAGCCCATTTTTAAGTTGATCAAAAATCTGTGATAAATAAATTTTTGGCCCTATTTTTAAAAGTAATAAAAACTTTAAATTGATTTGATATGTACAAAAATTAAGAAGTTATGGGTTTTTTTTTCGATTTTCACAAAACCCCTCCTTTTTCTATCCCCTTGGTCCGATTTTGCCCATTAACGAACTTGACCGAGATTTTATGCCCCTTGATTTTATGTATCAGTTTGGAAGAGATTTGTGCAGAATTGTGGAAGTTATCGTATCCAGAAGAAAGTGATATATATATAAATATAGATATAGATATAGATAGATAGATAGATAGATAGATAGATAGATAAAGTTTTTTACTGAGGGTGGTTTTGGGTTCTAGGGGTCATGATCGGTGTAGATCTACAAAATGTTTTCAGAAATTCCAACATAGGAACGACGCCAATAGGTAGTATTTCATACGAAATCTACCTAAAAGTTTTATAACTATCCTCTTCTTAAATAACTCAAAGCAGATTTTCTTCAGGATAAAGTTTACTTGAAAAAAGATCTTGTGTATCAAAATAAAAGTTTCTGTTTTAAATATTATGTAACATTGTTTTAAAATGTAACACTTTAATGTCTTTAAACTTTGAAATATAAAAGTGTTCGACAAGTCGAATATTCGGTATAATTCGGCCGTATATTCGGCTGAATAGTTACTATTCGGCTGGCCAAATATTCGGTATTCGGCCTAACATTTACTATCCGGCTAGAAGAGTATTCGGTATTCGATTCGCCTGTAGGTCGAATATTCGGTATTCCGTATTCGGCCGCAATTACTATTCGATGCATCCCTAATTTTCAGCATTATTTTTTTCTATCTTTTTGACCAAGACTTTAAAAAACTGTCGTTTTATGTGGAATTGTGTTTTAAGTGATTGGCGGTTTGCAAGATTTTATTGTATTAACCCTTTCAAGGACGATGGTCAAGCGGCATGATGACCTAATTTTAATTCCAAAACTGACTAACGGCACCAAGAATATTTTAATAAAATTTTGCTTTTATAATGAAAGTGTAGAAAAACACGATTTTATTTTCTATGAAATTCGTTTGTAAATTCTGATGTCAGTCAATTATTTCAACATCTTACGAACATAATTATTTTGCCCCTGAAAGGATTAATTAAAACAACATTAAGGCTGGGTCAAATGAAAAACCCTGATTATAATAAAAATCTGTGCGCATAATTTGTATCTTTTAATATCCATATTAAAAAATAAGTTTTATATTTGTTTAAAAATATTTATTTTATAGGAACTGTAACTATGAAGTGGCACCTGTTTCTATTATTTATATTCTTCCTGATTCTGAACGAAAAGCCGACTTCTGGTTTTAAAGCAGCCGTGTTCGAACATGCTCAGCAGAGTTATGCATCATCAGTAGCACCTAAAGACATCATTCGCAGTAACCTAGAGTACTATAAGACTGCTGCTAATCTTGCTAGATCTAAAGTAGTGTACCTTTAAATATTTTTCTTGTTTATTAAATACAAACTCTGTACTATTGAATTGTGGCTATAAGAAAATTGTATATTGCGCCGACAGCAACGTTTATTTACCTCAATAATATACCTCTACATTAAGCTAATATTAAGCTTATGTACCTCTACATTAAGCTTAAAAATTTTTAAAAGATCTATCTGGCAGTGTGACAATGCAAAATTTTCTAAAAATAATTCTAACAATTTGGGATTTATTCCATAATTTTAGAAAGCTAAAGATTTAAGAAATTAGTTTTACTTAAAAATGAAGGAAATAGTATTAAATGCTTAATCTTACGTAAAAGAATTAAAATTGTTTTATTTTGAGCTAATTAAACTTTAACATGTGAAATCTGAAGAGTGTAATTTATATTTCAATCAATCCAAAACTATAAATAAGCGGGCAAGTGCGAGTATTACCAACACCTACTTGACACAATGTCTTTGGGCGATTTAGTGACGTCACTCTTAGACGACCGACGATCTTTTTCTCCGATAGAACTTTGCTCTTTTCTTGTGCGTTGAAAAATTATTAACTGTTACTTATATTATGAATTTTTCCACTACGTTATCTTTTTTTAAAGCCAATTCAGTTGATTATTTATTTTTCCATTTTATTCCTATTTTGTAAACCAAAAAGGATACTTTTTTTTTAAAGTTATCGTTATTATTTTTAATATAACAATATGTTTAAAGAGATTTCTAATCATATCATTTCCAATTTCACCAAATACACACTAGTAAATGATAAATGTTTAAAGATAATAATAATAAAACATTGATGCATTAAAGAATTTGAATTTTTGTAAATGTATTATTAATAATTATAGCCTAGAAGGATATCATAAAAATTATCTTTCAAAAAATATTTTTTTAATTATTTTTATTTTTATTTATTTATTTATTTATTTATTTATTTTGTAAAATTGTTAAAAGTACAATGTATTTATTTATTTATTTATTTTAGATTTTTTTTGCAAATGTTTGAATATAATTCTTTATGAAAAGTAAAAATTTAACCTATCTTATAAAATAGTCTGCTTCATTTTTTATAAAAATAATTTATATTTTCAACTGTTCTTCATTTATAAAAGTGCTGTTCTTATTATTTAGAAGGACATCTATTGTTTTAAGATTAATGTTTTATTCTGAAAATTTCCAAATCTTCTTATGTCTTTATTTACATGATTTTTTGTATGTTTATTTGCTTTTGATATTGTTCAATTTATGTGGGTTTAAATATCTCAAATTAATATCACTCATCATGGATTTTCATACAACCTGATCTTTTTTTTTTTCCACAGGCAAGTTAAACATTCCCTTTACATTATCTTCCTACTTTATAAACAAAGGGAGATATTGAACTTATATATATATATATGTATGTATAGCAATCTGTTTAAAGTTTTTTGTAAAATGGATAAATTTCAATTTTACCAAATATATACCAGTAAATAAATAATAAAAAAAAAAGAATATTTTGCTACAGATTTTATTTACACTAGGTAAATCAGATGATTTAATGTTTAACACTAGAACGGCGGTAGGGGTCATTTTGACACCTGAGTACTTTCGTCCGTTGATTACTTTTGTTTGCTTGGGCGAAATCGTTTGAAATTTTTTGACTTTTCCTAAATAGATAACATATATTTCTAAAAAAAAAATTCAGCTTTCTAGATTTGTTAGTTTTTGCAATATGGACTTGTATTCCTAGAACGGCGGACGGGGGTCATTTTGACCCCATTAGTAAAATACTCTTTGTACTCGAAGCTGCTTTTGTTGCTATACTATATGTTCGAGGAGCAATAAAAAAAATGGTTTAGATTTATATTCATTCTCGTCCAAGGCATGAGGAATACTATTTTGCAAATAAACTATCTCAAGAGATAGATTCAAAGAAAGAAAAATATTTTTTAGGTTTGATGAAAAGACAACAGGATCTAGCAGATTACAGACTGATAAATTTGCTCTTGCATCTAAAATGTAGAATAAATTTATTGAAAATTGCAAAACATGCTACCGACCAGGACAAAATATTACAGTTGATGAGCAATTGTTCGCATCTCAGGATAGATATAAATTTACGCAATATTTGCCAAATAAATCGGATAAATTTGGAATAAAATTTTGGTGATCTGTTGACGTTGATACTAAAAACCTCTTGGATGAATTTATTTATCTGGAAAAGGATGAAACAGCAAATCCTTAATTACGTTTATTGGAAAATGTTGTCGTGAAATTAACAGATCCCCATCTAAACGAAGGGGCTATATCTATACTAACATCAAATTAGCAGAAATGTTAAAAGCTAAAAATACAACTTCGGTTGCACAATGAAAAAGAACCGAAGAGAAATTCCTATATCATTGAAAAATATGCGCAGTACTCTTTATTCATCGAAGATAGTGGAATATGATAATATGACACTTACCATCATCTATCAAGCCAAAAGAAAAAAATGTGTTTTTCTACTGAGCTCATTACATTCTACTGTAAAAACTGAAGACGGTCTCAAGAAGTTGCACGATTCAATAGAATATTACAACGCAACGAAGTATGGTATGGATATCCATGATCAGATGTGCCGAAAATACTCCGTGAAATCGGCTTCTGGACGATGGCCAGTACGTATCTTTTTCAATACTTTGGATCATGCAGCTTTAAACGCCTGGATAATTTTAAACGCCTGGATAATATATAAAAGTGTAACAGGCAATCCTATCAGTAGAAGAGATTTTCTATTAAATTTAGGAGATGTGTTCAGAATGGATCTTATGGTTTCAGATCTCCCAAAGATCTTTGCTGAGTCTTCAGAAAAAAAAAAGCACGAAAATAAAATAGATATCAAGAGAAAAAATGTCAAGTACAGACATGCAATGGCAACAAATCTCAAGAATTTTGCACACCATGTTTCAAAATTATGTACTGGAAAAATTGCTTTTTTTTTTTTTTTTTTTTTTTTTTTTTGTTACAACTGAATTAATTCCTAATACGTGTGAACAATTTGGAGTAAAATGTACTGGAAAAATTACTTTTTTTTTGTTACAACTGAATTAATTCCTAATACGTGTATACAATTTGGAGTACTATAAGCATTAAATAAAATTGAAAGAGAATGCTTAACATATTAACCATTCAGCTACACTTATAATGAAATAACGGAAACAACAGAACATATTTCTCATTTATGGATTTAGGGAGTGAATCATTCGGCGAGTAAGTAGATGAAAATATAAATATATATTATTTTATAAATTGTGTTTTATTTTAGTTAACATTAGTTTGTGAAAACATTAATTTTAAATCGATTTTTATATCAAATTAATGAGTTTTTTGAGTAGTCGTAGTATGATCCAATTAATCGCCCTGTTGGCGTTACATATACAGTACTTTAAAAATTCAATAAATTATCGAGTAATATTAAATATGAATTATGAAATACACGTAAATTACATATTTTTGCCAATGTATGGCATTTAAAATTGTTTTAGCGTTGTTATTTCAGTAGTTTCATCGAGGGGTCAAAATGACCCCTTCCCGCCGTTCCAGTAGGTAAGATTTTCCCGCCGTTCTAGTGTTAAAAGAAAATTAATAAAAAATTAATGCATTAAAGAATTTTTTAAAGAGTAATTAAGCTAATCTGTAAATTTATTTTTAATAATAATTCTAGCCCAGATAAATCTGATAAAAAATTGCTTTCAAAAGTAATGCTTTTGTCAAAATAATTTGTATTTTCAACTTTTTTGGGGGGGGGGAGGGGGGGTGGGTGGCAAAATTATTAAAAAGTACAATTTATTTTTTCATTTTCTAAGACTTTTTGCTCATTTTTAAATAAAATTCTTTGTTTCCTTTTTTTCAAGTCTGATAAATTTAAAATTTTCAAAATATATATTAGTAAGTAGAAGGTAAATATTTTGGAAGGTAGATTTATATTTTCAGGAGTTAAATCACATTAATTAATGTTTAAAGAGAACATTAATGCATTAAGGGTAATTTAAAAGATTAATTAAGGCCAATTTGTAAATTTATTAATAAAAATTCTAGAGCAAATACATCTCACCCCATTCCCCCGCCCCTCCAAAAAAAAGTGTTTAAAAATAATCCTTTTTTGCGAAAATAATTTGTATTTTGAACATTTTTTTTTTCTCTTGCAAAATTATTATAATTTCAATTTATTTAATGTTCTAAGATTTTTTATTTATGTATAAATATAATTTTCATTCATTTCTGAAAAGTAATATTTAAATCTATTATTAAAAATTTTATTTTGTTCATTTTGATTAGAAGATTAGTGTTTTATTTTGATAATTTTTTAAAAAAAAATTGCGTAATTTATTTACATCACTTTTTTCAAATATTTTTACTTGCTTTTGATAATACTGAACATGAATAATCTAAAAATATCTAAAAGAATATAATAATCTTGCTATGGTTATTACTCTTAATTCTATACACAATCATTTTTTATAGTACCACAAATTAAAATATTAAATTTTCATTAAATCTGAGTTTTAATAATACTATAGTACTAGAAACTGTTAAATTAAACACTAACAGTTAATTAAACATTAATAAATAGTTAACATTTTAATAATATTATGTATTGTTTAAAGTTTAAAATTCAGTTTGATCAGTTAAAAAAAATGCACCATAGATGACTAAATGACTAAAAAACTATTATCAGTATTTATTCTATAATTTGAAAATATGACAGCTACAGATATTAATGCCTATAAATTAGTGATAAACTCAACATAATTTATATATAGATACAATAAATAATAAATTTTATTTACATTCGATAAGTTTTAAAATATGTCCAACACTAAAATTTATTAATTAAAATACCAATAAGTTAAAAATGAATTATTTAGTAAACTTAATAAAATAAACAAATTGCAATATACTAAAATATTTGCTATTTAATGTAGTTTAATTTGATTTAAAAAAAAACAACGCTAGATTTACTTATCTGACTATTATTAGCATATTTATTCTAAAATTGATTTAAAACAACAAAAATAATATGCCAAATGAAACATCATTCACTTAATTTTCAAACCATTGTTACAAACACAAATTCTTTCACAATGAAAGTAAACTTTAAATTACATAATTTTTTTGTAATTTTGTTATTATTATTATTATTATTTATAATTTTAAATTTTGTTAAATTTTAATTATATAATCTAAAATATAGGTATAAATGAATTACAACAGTAAAATTAAACAACTTTAATATAGTGCAAAATTTAATTTGGTCGTCAAAAGAAAAATATAATGGCCATTAAATTTATCTGTTTAACAACTAAAAATCTATTTTTAGAATGTATTCTATAAGATAATTAAAAAACAAAAAATTACCGAAAGAAATATAACTTTTAAAAACATAAATGCCTTCCAAATCCGAAGCAGTAATTATATTTCTAAAAAATATAATAATTGAAAAATAGATAATACAAAGCACACGATTTGCAAACACGTGGTAAGTTATAGCATAGCTTATATTCAGTACAGCAAAAGCGCGCAAAAGTTTTAGAAGAAAGTAATATAAATAAGTACATTCATACACGTATTTAAGTCATATAAGATAAATCACTTACCTCATTTTAAATGATTTGCATTATCCTATTTTTAATTAACCGTAGTATGATATAAAAAGGCTTAAACAACATGGCAGATTCTTCAATTTCATTTCTTATGAAAGATAAGGAAGGCTTCTCTGGAGAAGAAAACCAGTTCAGCAGTCGGTCCACTGTTCGTGACGTTTGAGGGCTAGAGCGAAGTCGCCTGAAGGCTTTGTAGAATATCAAGGGGATGTTGGTATTACACACTCTCGGAGGGTTCCGTACAATAAACATATGAATTATTAACTGTATTATTAAAAAAATCGTTGCTAAAAGAATAATAAGACTTTGTATAAAACTATACAACGTAAGGTTGAGTATAGCTGTTTATAATAGAAAAGTATGAATGGGTATGCCATAAAAGTTCAAAGAGATATGAAGCCTAAATAATATAAAATATTGCTATTCTGTAAAACTCTTTTTTTAATCTTAGCTAATCTGTTTATGATGACTTAATTCAGTAGTGACAATAAAAGTAATGCATATTAAAACTTCATTTGGCATTTCATAAACCCAAATTCAGCGTAGTAATAATCTTTTCTTTTTACAGTGTAGCTAAAACAAAACCCTTGCTCAAAGTTTAAACTTGGCATTGTGCTAAGTGCGCTTCGAAATGAAGTCGCAAAGTTGCACCGCCGTCTTGTCCGTGCCGCGTTTTGACAGATAGGTTTTTTATTAACTTTTAAAGATACGGGAGGCGAATGGAAAAATCCACTCAATGCAAACTAGTCCCGAATCCCATCGTATTTATGTGATTAATTCCTATTAAATTAGGTTGTTTTCATTAATTTGACGTTTATTGTTTTTATACTGCTGCTCGGCATTGCATTAAACAAATATATTATTAAAAGTTGTTATATGGGCTTTAAAAGCCGATGGTACATAGTGTACGCAGCCACTGTCATTATGTATGTCCAAACCGTCTGTGTCTTTAACGGTTAATATCTCGGCTAATTACCGATGATTTTTTTTTCGAAAATCATTATCAACAATGCTTTTATACTTCTGCTACGATGTGTACCTCCAGCGTTTGTCAACACCTTTGCTGAATGCATACAAATCGAAATTTGTGTGTAACGGAAAAATGCACTTTTCTCAAAAACCTTGGGTAATCGCTATAGTTTTCCTGCAAGGTTTAAATTAACGTCTACTATCCCTAATTTTTTCATAATTTTAGTTTCAGTAGATTTGGAAATAGAGGGGGGGGGGACATATTTTTGCACTACATTTTCGACAATATCTCTGATAATATAATACCTGAAATTAAAAGAAATGTTTTTTTGAGTTCAGCGTTACAAAAGCTTTTACACGATATACAAAGAAGAGATTTTTTTTTCCAAGTAACTTAATTAGACTCTCTACATTTTTCCTAAATATATTTGTGAATGTTTAATAAAATATGTGGGTCAATATTCTTTATTAATTCCCCCAATTTGAACTTTTCACGTTCTATAGTTTATGAGTAAAATGATTGAGACAGACAGACAGAGGAGTGATCTCATAATGGTTCAGTTTACACTTTTTAAGTACGGAACTCTAAAAGTACTTTTTTTCATTACTCAACAAACATAACTTGAAAAAAAAATTCCTTTGATTTGTTTATTTGGCACTACATTATTGAATTGTATTATATTTACATTATATTTTATTATATTTTATTTATAGTATATTATTTAACAATATTTTATATGAGGTGGCATGAAATATATATATAGCATGTGTATATAGCATGTGTATACAGCATGAGCTTTCGTAAATACTCTTAACAAGCGTTTTTGGGCTGCACATGCCAATTAAAGAAATTAAATTCAGTGATCAGAATTTTACCGCCTTGAGAATCAAATTTCAGGAAGTGATTGTATTGACTTGTAACTGATCACTCATTTTTTTTTTATTTAGTACATTCGTAATACACTTTAGTACTCTTGTAAATTATTTTACAATTTGCGCTTTTGTGATTGTTACCACCGCAATTATAACAGCGAACATCATACGTCACGGGTCTACATTTAGGCTCAAACCGAACTCTTCTTCTGGTTCGTGTGGTTTGTCATTATTATAATCAATTTTATAACTCTCATAAATCTTACGTTTTTGTCTAAACTCATTCATATTCTGACAACCATACAAAAATAATCTTTTTTATGAAAAGCGCAGTTTATACCTTTTATAACATATTGCATTAATCCAGAATCTTCCATATTATCTCGAGAACACAATTGCTTCATAATAAATAGATTTTTCTCAAGAATTTAGTTAGGATTCCCTTCGAATCAGTAATTTTGATTTCCCTGCCATGCTTATTTTATCATATATTGACTTATGTAGATCATTTAAATTAAACAACATCTTCAAAATTCTCAATCCTTTCTTCAACATTTTGAAATGGTCTGTCATCATATGTAATAATCATTTTTTCTGTATCATTAAAATTTGTAGCAGGTTTTAAAAAAATATCTTGAATAAGAAGTTGAGATATTTGATTTTTTGTACTACTGTAATTACCTATTATCAGAAATATTTTGAACATATTTATAATATTTTGTGTTATTTATTCTAAATTTTTTAACAATACCACTAAACTTACCATTTATCGTTTAAAATCTCAAATTCTCTGTCACTGTTATCATCACGACAAATACTAGTTTTAAGAAGATTTAATAAACAAGAGGTAACTCAGGGATTTAGTTCACCAAAATAACAGAATTATTGATGCATAAACATTGCGAATCGTAATTAATCTCACCGACTTTTTTCAGTCGATAAATTTTTATTCGATATTTTTTTCCTCATATCCCTCAGTGTGATTTCAAATGAAAATCTCTTAAATTCTCGAATTCTTTAGCGATTTTTTTCTGCCGCCATTGTTTTTTGAAAAAAAAAAGAACTTATGTAGTCTTTTGATTTCAGATGATTTTTTAGTATTTAATACTCTCTTCCAACACAGGAATATCTACATCCTTAGTCATTAAATTGTAACTTTGTTTTCACTGCATATTTTTTTAAATGCTAAAACAACACGATATTCACATCAACATGATATTAAAAACGTAATTGAGTACGTGAAGATAATGCTTCTGAGTATCAATTACGACAACGATTCAAAAGAGATCAAAATTTATAAAATTATATTAATTTAAATAATGCATGCATTGCAGTGAAAACTGCAGTTCAATGAACGAGTTAACACGGGCTTGTCAGTCAGAGGGTTAAACAAAAACTTAATAGAGATTGACCTCGATAAAGAATATCCGACTTGTGAAGGAAAATTATATTTAAATCACTGAACAATTCATAATACCAAAAAGAATATATCATATCACATCTTGAATTATTATTAACCAAAATTGCATAATGTAGTCGAATCTTCCACAAAGAATTTTTACTGGTTAATTAATTCTATTTCGCAGACATATTAGGGGTCTGTACGGGCGAAATTTCCGGTCCCGGCCAGTAGAAAAAAAATATTGACCCGGCCCGGTAGAAAAGTAAAAAGTTCGGCCCGAGACCGGCAAGGCCCGTAGAAAAAAATGATTGGCCCGGCCCGGTATAACAGCTAAAAACTCGGCCCGAACTCGGCCCGGTACGAGTGAATTGCTACAAAACATTGATTTTTACGTCGATTTGGTTAAAAATTTGATTCTTACGAGAAGTTCTGATCAAAAATTTTTATCTTACCTTTTTTTCATGTTTCTAAAATTAATTTTTATATACCCGCTGTTTTTAATTTTTTTATATTTGCCGCAGGCTGTGATATTTATTTTTTTAATGAATCTCTATTTCTGCTATGTAAATGTTTCAGTTGTCATTAATATTGTTAATCCATATTCCATGCATTGAAGTGTTAAAAATCTGAAAAATGCTATGCAGTATAATCTTTTAAGACTCAATTACACAGAAAAGAAAAAAAAATGCGTTATAGACAGGTTCCCTTCTCAGCAAATATAAATGTATATATTCTTTTCTTACGCATTAGTATATTAATTTTGCATGGATCAACACATTTTTAAGTTTAAAACAGAATTCCGTCATAGGCAGGTTCCTTTTCCAGGAGGTAATTAATTAAAGTGGTACTTTAAAGTACCGTCAGTGCACTATGACTAAAATATCGTAACAGAAAACCCACTATAATATTTCAAATGTCACCAAGGCTTTTTCTTATTTACAAATAAATCGTTTGGCAAATTCCGGTGCCAATCCTTTATTTTAACACTTTAGAGTTGAAAATCCTTTGCCCTCTAAAAGGGTTAAAAAACACTTTTTTTTTTTTAGGTTTCGATCTTGTTAGCAGTCCTTTAGTTATGCGACGTCTATATTCCACGGACAACATGTTCTCTCGCATCTCCACATATGCGATATATGAATTTACTACACAGACGAAGAGTAAACAAGAAGTTTTTCTCCTACACCCAGTGTACTGACGGTACTTATAAGTACCACCGAGTAATTCAACTGTTAAATCAACTACATACACCGTTCATCTAAAATAGCTAGTCAAACTGTATTCTAAGATCATAATGAACATATAAAAAAAATCCAACACTTATCTTATATCCTTTACTGTGTTCGCAGCAATAAAAAGACGAGCGTGACAATCTGTACCAAATGTCGCCACAAAACACATCATCTGTGTCAAAGATAGCCTCCTTCCTCACTAAAATAACAAATCTAGAACTACTGCTGCTATGTATCCAGATAAAGTGGTGTTAACAGAGTGCTTTTGCAAAGTACCATTAGAATATTAGTAATATTCACTATCGGGTGAAAGTTTAAAGTGAGTGGTACTTATAAGTACCGTCAGTAGATAAAGGGTTAAACTGGAGTTACAGCTCATATTCAGATATTTGTTTCCGCATTGTTACTTATTGTCAAACGATGAAATAATACTTCGTAAAGTTAAACGATCTCGAGAAAACATTTTGTGGATTGCTAATTTGTGGAACCAAATGAGATGCTAGAACGAACAATCAAACTAACTATTGAATTTTAACACATTGTTGACCGACAATTTCCTATTAAATCTGTGTTTCGAGACAATGGAAGCCCCACCTTTTCTGAAAGTTGCTCGCCTAGGTAGGCTTTTAGAGTCTATCTATCAATAAATATTTTGATAATGCTTAAATTTTATATGTAATTTCGTATAGTCTTAACAAAAAATGGTATTTCTGGTATGAAGACGTAATCTTCCTGACAGAAGCTTGCTGATATTTTATTCAAGAATAAACGGTCAAGTGCGAGTATTACTCGCACTCAGAGGGTTCCGTACAATAAATATATGAATTATTAACTGTATTATTAAAGAAATCGTTGCTACAAGAATAATAAGACTTTATAAAAAATTATACAACGTACACTCTAAAATTGGGAGGAGTGAAAAGTTCACTATTTGAAAGAGTGACGGGCATTTTTACTCGTTTTGGAGTGAATTTTTTAAAAATACACTCCTTAAAGAGTGGAATTTTCCCCTCTCTAGAAAGGAGGGCAATGTCTCACTCCTGAAAGTGTGACTTACGTATGCATTGCTTTTAACCAATAAGAACAGCAAGGCGACGATACCCTTAAAAGATAAGAAAAATGATCACTTTTTCGTCCGCCATTTTAAGACTAACAGATTAGGATATCATTAAAATTATTCGTTATGGAATACATAAAATAAAGGTAAGTCTTGTTTAATTTTAAGCATTTATCCGTGTAGATATGTGGAATGTCAAGATTATGAGCTACATAGTTGTATGTTGTATAGAAAAAGATTGATCGTGGAGTATTCAAAAGTGATTGTGAGATTTCTTCATGCAGCGATCTGAAATGTAATTGTTTTAAGGGGACCGGGGAAGCCGTATTTCCGCCATGTTAAATTCACCAACTTTATGTACCTTTTTCTCAGAAATGGTGAAAGATAGAGATCTAGATTTTTTAGAGCAGTTTGAATAACATGTTTTACGTATTTTAACACACCATTTTCGTTCTAAGTTAAATTCAAAATTAATTATTAGTTATTTATTGAAAGTCATTTTTAAATTAGCACTTTTTGGTAAGATTTCACTGCCTAAAACAAATAATTCTCAACAAATCATTAAATCCCTGTGTATACAATATAACATAATATAAGTATTAACAAAAATCTGAGTTTTTATGTTTAATAGATATTGAAACAAATTGGAAATTGCTCCTGAAACATGGCAAATGAGGTGCGTTCGTACTATAACTAGTTTTAGAAATATTTTTTGCACCGCATATTGTACTGAATGTATATTTTAATGCAATACATAAGTGCATATCCATTTCATTCTGTTTTGAAAGGCTGTAACATCATTAAAATGCACTTTAAATATTTTTTTTTTCCCATTGGCCGTCATGTAATGGAAAACTTTTGACTGTCCTTGTAATTAAACTATGCATCCGATTTTCCTGAAATTTGAAATGAGTCTACAAAATTTTGCAACAAATATATATTTAAAATTTCAGATCATTCGGAAGGCTGTAACATCATTAAAATACACTTGCAATAATTTATTCTCATTGGCCGTAATATAAAGGAAAATTTTTGACTGTCCCTGTAATTAAACTATACATCCGATTTTCATAAAATTTGAAATGACCCTACGAAATTTTGCAACAATTATATATTTAAAATTTCAAACCATTCGGAAGGCTGTAACAGCATTAAAATGCACTTGCAATAATTTTTCCTATTGGCCATAACGTAACGGAAAAATTTTGAATGTCCCTGTAATTAAACTATACATCCGATTTTTATAAAATTTGAAATGACTCAGCAGAAGTTTGTACCAATTATATATTTAAAATTTCAGACCATTCGGTTGGGTAGTTTTTGCTCTGTTATATGCGAGTGTTGAATTCAGACATTTTTCTCCGGGAGGGATTTCTGTGGCTCCGAGGTGAGACATTATAGAGTTCCGGGGGGGAGGGAAATTGCACTTTTTGACTATTGAAAACACAAAATCTCAAATCTTCCGGGGGGGGATCTCATTGCTCCGGGGGGGAGGAGAATGTCCCCCCCTGGGCCACCCCCTGAAATCAACACTGGCACAGACGGACTGAACGACGACTATAGGTGCTACGTATTTATATAATTACGAACGCGCCTAAAAAAGGAACATAAACATGAAAAATCCAAGTTTTGAGAAAAGTCAATTAAAGATTTATGGCCATTAAGCTGTGAAGTACTCTTAGAAAGAATGAATAATTTCAACACTTATTTTTTTTTTTATTATATAAACATGTGTGACACGTCGTTGGAAAGACAAAAGTTTAAACTATTTAATGATATAAAAAAGTAAAAATCGATTTTTAGGTGCGTTCGTAGTTATATAAATACGTAGCACCTATAGTCGTCGTTCTGTCCGTCTGTCTGTCTGTCCGTCTGCCCGCATATAACAGCGAAAAAACTATCCAACCGAATCGTTTGAAATTTAAAATATATAATTGTTGCATAATTCTGTCGCGTCATTTCAAATTTTATGAAAATCGGATGTATAGTTTAATTACAGGGACAGTCAAAAGTTTTCTTTTGCATTACGGCCAATGGGAAAAAATTATTGCAAGGGCATGTTAATGTTGTTACAGCCTTCCGAATTGTCTGAAATTTAAAATAGGGTAGATGTGCCAGTAATGGACACCCTTCCAGTAATGGTCACCCTTTGATGTTTTTGGTTCATAAAAAAATAACTAATAAATTTAAACTTTAATTAATTTTTTATAATTTCCCCTTGCATGTTTTATAAAACTGGGTTATTGTTAACACTTTTAATCAAACCAATTAGGAAGCAGAAAATAATGTTTCAAAGTTTTGCTGTTTTTCTGTGAAAATCTTAATGAAGAGGCTAAGAGCTGGCTTCGTTTAATTAATTTATATATTATTTATTTTCTTGCAAAATTTGAATGCTTTTGTTTGAGTAGCAATAGAAAACTTAGACTTTTATATACTAACGGTCATTTACGAAATTTCATTAATTTTTAAGGTTTTAAGAGGGGGTGTCCATTACTAGAATTATTAATTAGTCATTTTCCACCAAAACTTTTTAAATAACGGCTTTTAAGTTATTTTATGTGATTAATAAAATTTCAATATTTATTCTTTTTTTATGTATATATACCTTGCTATTTTAAAATCTGGCAATCAAACCAGCTTGGAAGTAGAAAATATTGTTTAAGAGCACAGTCAAAGACGGGCTCATAGGGCTTAATACCTCTCCGTTTAAATAAAAACAATTAAGTTACAGAAGCTATTAAAAATCTATTTTCTGTGTTAAATCTTTTCTTATTCGCATCTGACGAAAAAAAAAAGTAATATTCCTTAATTTATAGGAAATATTCATGAAACTGGTAAATCTGTAGATCAGTGGCCTCAAACACAGTGGTTCTACAGTTTATTTTGAAATTATTTTACTTAGCATTTAAAATATTTAACTCACAATATCATTTTCTTCATATTTGTAACATTAATTATTATAAATGATATATAAAGTAGTCTCTGGGAGATTAATTGTTAAAAATAGCGAGACAAAACTAAACACTAACATTCCAAAAACTTTTTTTATTATTATTACCTTTTAAATCCTCCACTGTTTCAATAATTTAATAGCCGTAATTGCCTGATATTTAGTATTTTAAACTATCCATCTAAAATAATTAAAACATTGATCGTCTGATAATTACAATAATTAATGTAAACAGTAAATGATCATCACAAATATTTTATTAATTACTGGTATCCTTATTGTTAAATTTATTTGAAAATAACAATTTTGTTTCATTAGTATGTATTCATTAAATTCTGGTTCTAAATACAGCCATAAAAACAATTATACTTATTACTTTTTATGGGGTGTCCATTACTGGAACAGAGGATGTCCATTACTGGGCTTTTGAGTGTTTTGATATATTTGTATTATTTAAAATTAAATTTCGATTCATATTGGGAAATGAGACTATAAGAATGGTTAAATATTGTTGATAGATTAATATAATATTGAAAAAAACTGGGATATAATAATTATAACTACATATTAATAAAAAAAATTATTTTAAAAGAAATTCCTTAAGGATGTCCATCACTGGCACATCTACCCTATATAATTGTTGCAACATTTTGTCGAGTCGTTTCAAATTTTATGAAAATCGGATGCATTGTTTAACTACAGGGACAGTCAAAAGCTTTCCGCTACGTTAAGGTCAATGGGAAAAAATTATTTCAAGTGCATTTTAATGATGTTACAATCTCTCGAACAGAACGAAATTGATATGCACTTATAAAGTTCACTAAAATAGACATTCAGTACAATATGCGGTGCAAAAAATATTTATAAAAAGTTAGTTATAGTACGAACGCACCTCATTTGCCACGTTAGACGAGCAATTTCCAACTTGTTTTGATTTCCGAGGTCAATCTTTTCCTATAAAACATATAAAATCTATTTTGCTCACATTCACAAAATACAATATCTACGCGAATAAAAAATTTAAATTAAACATGGCTTATCGCGTCATTTCATTAATAAGTAGTGTATTAATTCCATTTTTCAGCAATGCCGGACGAAAATTAGAAATCATGATTAAGTTAAGGAATATGTTTAAAAGAAAAATATATACATATTCCAGAGAACTTAAAATTTAGACTCCATGTTCATATTACACAAAACAAAAGCAAATGACAGCGGATAATATATATATATACATTCTTAATATTTAAATCATGCTTAGAACTTATTTTAAAAAGATGTGAGTTTATAAGCATTGTTTTTTAAATGGAAAAATTAAAAATATTTTAGAACAAAAGGACTTTGCAAAAATAGCAATAATTTAAGGAAAAAGTACGGTTTTATATTTAAAACAAAAATTTAAATCAAATCAAACATTGTTAAACATATAACATCCGCCGATTAAAAAGTTATTAATAAAACTTTCAAAGTAATATCTTTATAGGGCATACAATAAAAGCAAACACAAAGGATAAGATTGGAATAAAATATTTTAGTTTATTTCTATCAGTAATCTAATTTAAATTCGTATGTAACTTTAACTGAATTTTTCCTTAAAAGTTCAATTAGTATTACAAACTATGAATTAAATAAATATTGCTGATAAAATATTTTATTCCAATCTTTACCACGCTTGTATCTAATTTCATTGCATGCTGTAAAAGATGTGATTCTTTTAAAATGATCATAAAAGCGAAAAAAACATAACAATCGACTACATAAAAAATGAACATTTACTCTTATGAAAAAGTGACTATTCACTCCTACCAGGGGTGAAAAACCGCACTCCTTTAGCAAGAGTGAATAGTCACTCCTCCGAAAAAGTGATTATCCACCCCTGTTTAGCGTGAATATTCACTTCCCAGGAGTGACTATTCACTCTTTCAGAGAGTCAAAAATTTCACTTTTGCTCAGAGTGAATAGTCACTCTAAAGAGGTTGGGCATATTTTGACTCTGCGATAGAGTGACTATTCTCTTCTCCAGAGTGAATAGTCACTCCTTTTTATTTAGAGTGTAGGGTTAGGTATAGGTGTATATAGTATTTAAAAAGTATGAACGGGTATACCATAAGAGTTCAAAGAGATATGAATACTAAATAATATCAAATATTGCTATTCTGTATAACTCTCTTTTTTTAAACTTATCCTAATCTGTTTATGATGAATTTATTTCGGTACTGGCAATAAAAGTAGTGCCTATTTAAACTTCATTTGGCATTTCATAAAACTAAATTACGCGTACAAATAATCCTTTCTTTTTGCAGTGTAAGTAAACAAAACCCTTGTTCAAAGTTTAAACTTGACATTGTGCTATGCGCACTTCGAAAGGAGGTCGCTAAGTTGCAGCGTCGCACAGTGGAGTATTTGACCCAAAAACCTGGCCAAAAAGGCAAAAAATAAAATTTCGTCAACAATTGTAAAAATCATATTTTTTAATAGTTAACTAATTGGTGCATCGATCTATGTCTATTTTAGGACCCTGCGTTATATCCGGTGGCTCCTGCCCTAAGCTGAAGAGGAAGTTTCTTTCTGAGAAGACGAGGTTTTTTGTTATTTTTTGGCATTGTTGTGATGTTTAAATATAATTTTTTTTTGTGGCTCAATGAATAGTTGAATTGAAACTAAACAGGGCTTACGTATTTAACAAAGGTCAGAGCTTAGTGTTAAACTATGTGTTAATTTAAATAGTTTCGTTTTTAATGTAATAAAAAAACATTAAATGTGTAAAAAGGTTATTTTTAAAGCGTTTTTGGCTCTAATTTATACATATCGAAAGCTTTTTAAATATGTGCCGCGCTTTGCCCGGCCATGTTTGAATTATAATCGTATTAGTTATAGTTTTGAGTATCAATTTCTGCAAAAAAATCTTCCGCATATTGTTGCCATTTTTTTATAAAAAAAATTTTTCGGGATGACTATTTAAATGCTCTGTTTTGAGGGCACCGAATTGAAGAGATAAGAACTATATATTTACTGTCCTACTGCAGGTTTTTAGCTCACGGGATATTACCGGAGAGCTTTTGCACCTACATATTCTGTCTGTATGTATGTACATACGTACATACGCACGCAACTCGATATCTTTTGATAGAAATATCCTATCGCCTTCAAATTGTATATACTTATTTATTGAAAAAGGGTTCCCTAATTAGTTCTTCGGGCTCATGTGTGTAACATAAGGAGAGAAAGGATGGAATTAACCCTTTCGAGTGCGGTGTACTTAAAAAGGGACATCTAATTTTAATTCCAAAACTGACAAACGGCACCAAGAAAATTTAATTAAAATTTTCCTTTTATAATATACGTGAAAATAAGCAACTTCATATTTTCTAATAACTCCGTTTATCAACTAAAAAGAGTAAGCCATACAGTAGCGAGACCCTACAACTTCTTCTTGCAGCAAAATCTGATGGTAGTCCGGATAAAAGCCAAGAAGAGAGTGATGAAGAAGAGGAAGAAGAGTTCTGAAGAAATATTTTGAAACTGGTAATATACATTCAAAAACTAGCAATCTATACTATATAGACTCCACTTTACTGAACCTACTATTAAATATAACACTATTAAACATAAATCAAATGCAATAATTATTATTAAATATAATTTAACTGTAATAAGTATTATTAAATGTAAATAATAAGTTATATATATTAAAATTAAATACATTTAATTAAACATGAATAGTGAATAAGACAAACCTATCAACTCCAAACTCCCTTCGGTAATGTTAAGTCAAAGGATATGTGATTTATTCGTACTTTTAAAATATCAACTTAGTAAATTAAAATTTTAACTTTTTTTTTCTTTGTGCTCTTCTTAAATGATGGCTTTTTTTTTTTATTAATTGTCAAAATATTTATAAAACGTATATTTATTATTATGTGAAGTGTTAAAATCTTACTTACACTTCGGCAGCTTTTAAGATATAAAATATTAAACTAAGCTATGGATTTGTATGTATACATCATAGTATGCAAAATGTTAGTTTAGTGAAACGCATAGCACAGTTGAAAATGACCATTCAGCCATTTCCGTGAGTAAACAGAAATGTACTTGAGAACTTTTGTGCAGCCCTGTATATGATCTGTAGAATGTATCCACACCAAGTAATATTTTTTTTTTAAAAAATTGTTCTATTTTAAAACGCTTATCACAACTACAAGCGCACTTCCAGCAATTATTGGTCATAGACTTCAATAGTTAAATTTATTCTTCAGCCATATTCTTTTGTGAGTCCCTATAAATGAACAATATATTCTATGCACACCCTATTCTAAAATAGGTGCCTTAGTACACCTTAGTGATGTATATAAATTTCAGCACGTTTAAAAGTGTGATATCATTAAAATACAGAGCAAACGATTTTTCCCCATAGACCACAATGTAAGGGAATTCTTTTGGGTGTCTCTGTAAATGAACCGTAAAGGCTATAGACTTCATTTACAATACAAAACATGCCATAGTGATACCCAATAAAATCTAAGAATTTCAAGCCAATCGGAAAATATTTATATCGAAAAATATTTTTGACCAGGATTTCGGGTCAAATACTCCACTGTGCGCCGCCTTGGTCCGTGCTGAGATCCACTTAATGCAAACCAGTGGCGAATCCTATGGTATTTATGTGATTAATTCTAATTAAATTAGACTGTTTTTAGCAATTTGACATTTATTGCTTTTATACTGCTACTGGGCATTGCATTACACAAATATATTATTAAAAGTTGTTGTCAAGGCTTTAAAAGCCGATAGTAGATACAGTACGCCGCCCTTGTCATTATGTATGTCCAAACCGTCCGTGTCTTTAAGAGTTAATATCTCGGCTAATTACCGACGATTATTTTCGAAAATCAATATCAACAATGCTTTTATACTTCTGTTATTATAGATACCTCCAGCGATGCTCAACACTTTTGTTGAACGCCTGTAAATCGAAATTTGTATGTAACGGGAAAAATGTACTTTTCTCAAAAACTATGTGACCCAGGGTAATCGCTATAATTTTCCTGCAAGGTTTAAAGTAACGTCAACTACCTCTAATTTTTTCATAATTTTAGTTTCAGTAGATTCGGAAATAAATGGGTGGGGGGGGGACATTTTTGCACTATATTTTCGACGATATCTTCTAAAATATAATACCTGAAATTAAAAGAAATGTATTTTTGAGTTCTGCAGTACGAAACCTTTCACAGGATACCCCCACACGATATACAAAGAAAAGATTTTTTTTTCAAGTATTTTAATTAGCCCATGTACATATTTTCCCTAAATGTTTTTGTGAATGTTTAATAATCTGTAAATATGTGGGTCAATAGTCTTTATTACATCCCACATTTTGAACTTTCCACGTTCTATAGTTTACGAGTAAAATGGCTGTGACAGACAGACACAGGAGCGATCTTATAATGGTCCCATTTTTACTTTTTAAGTAGGGAACCCTAAAAATGAAGTAGGCAGAACTAAGGATCCACTGCACGCATTTAGTCAACAGCGTACCGTTTTAGAAACTCTTGACCAGCCAATAAAAATTTAACCATAAAGAAAACAAGCACAAGGCATTGATAACCTTTTGGTTGCGGAGTTGGAACACCGTATGTCGCAGCGAGTATTTTTTTTATTTTTCTGCTTACACCACTTTTTGAAAAATAATCTCTGTGATACATTTATTCCAGGATATTTTGAAGAGACAGCTACCACAGAGAGTTTTTTCTTTTCTTGGTAGGATTGAATATAAATACCTGCAATGAAAAGGCTAAAAGATTACTTCATTTAACAATACTATTATTTTGTTATTTATTTATTATTACTTGACTATAGTAGAAAGGCTAAATTTAAATTTTAAGCATTTTAAAATTTATCATACCAATGTAAATCAAGGTTTTAATTTTACATTTCTCTTTTAGGAGGTTGATATCATCGTCTTTTCTGAATGTGGAATAATTCCAGACATTGATAACAGGAAGGAAATAAGAGAATACTTAGAATACATTCCAGATCCAAAAAAGACAACTTCTAATCCTTGCAAAAAAACCGCACAGTTTTTAGATAGGCCCATTCTCTACACCCTCAGTTGTTTAGCTCGAAAAAACAACATGATAATTGTTGCAAACATGGGTGATATTCAGCCTTGCAAAGGTGAAAAAAACTGCCCAAAAGATGGAGCTTTCCACTTCAACACTAACGTTGCTTTTGGAAGAGACGGTGCGATACTTGCAAAATACCACAAAGAACATCTTTTTTATGAACCTAGCATGGATGTACCGCCATTCCAACAAGATCCGACATTCAAAACAGACTTCGGAAATTTTGCAATGTACGTTTGTTTCGACATTATATTTAAGAGGATAACAGATGTTGCTCATTGGAAAAATGTGACAGCAGTTTTATTACCTACGATGTGGATGAATGCCTCTCCAATGTTTGCTTCTTTTCAGTATTTCGAATCGTGGGCATTTGGAAATAATGTCACGCTACTCGCAGCAAACGGCCATCTCCCAGGATATTCAGTTATAGGTAGTGGCATCTTCAAAGGTAGAGAAGGAGCACAGGTTTATACTTTCAATCCTGATGGTAATTCAAAGCTGCTGATATCTGACCTTACAAATGAAAATCCCAGTCCTTCTTCTATATATATAGTGAACAAAGATAGCACGAAGGAATATTCTGAAGATGGAAAAGATGTTGGTAATGTATGTTCCAATAAGGTTTTGAAACCATTTAAAAATGTTTTTAAAGATTACAGATGCTCGGAAAGAGACACTGCAGATTTCACTCTGGCTAAATTAAATAAAACCAGCGACCATATCAAGTTGTGCCACAACGGTATGTGTTGCATGTTGGATTACACTAAAAATGACATACAGGAAGATTTCTATCTAGGAGTTTTCAACGGGAGCTACAATTCAATCAATCGTTATTTTTTTGCTGAAGAAAACTGCTTTCTAGCACGGTGTGATGAGTTTAAGGGCGAGAAATGTGTGACTTTCCCCATGAGATCAAAAACAGTGTTTTACAGAGTTTACTTAAAGGCCAATTTCTCAACAGAATTCGTGTATCCAACAGTAATGGATAGCGGGATGAGACTAACACCTGCAAGTCAATGGATTTATGAATCAGACAATAAAGAGTCTTCTATAACTTTTGAAAACCCTTCTGGGAGAAACTTATTAATGGTTGGATTCAAAGGTCGGGCTTATCAAAGAGATCCTCCTTATGTAAGATAAGCAAAATTTAACTTATATATATAACAGTGATTTAGCTTATTATAATAATAATTATTATTATAAACAGAAATTTATTATTGATGCTATTGTTGTTGTTATCGAGATATTATTGCAATAAAGTTATTTTGATTCAATATTGCTTAGCTTAGTGTTTTTTATCGGTTGCTGAATAGTGAATATACTTAAAAACACTGAATAAGATACGTATTCTAACAAGAAGAGGGCCCGAGGTTGGTGTCACCGAATGCGATGAACATATGTGTATCGATAAAGTATAGTTAGTATATAAATATATGACCGTCATAAAGCGCAACCCTCATGGGTTCTTGGAAAAATAAGTCGCAAAGTTTAAGCTATACTTTATAATCCGATAAATTTCCTTCTTTGGCAAGCGGCTCTGTAACATGGTCGGCAGCATGCTGGATTTTAGTTTTTTCTACCCGAGTTCAAATCCGGCTCGGACTTGTTTTTCTTGACGAAAATTTTTATCAATCATTTTCGAACCGCAATTGAAAAAATATGTATAATAATCGAAATTTACGAAAAATATGAATTAAATGTATGTTTTGTAGCATATAAGTGCTTTTTTAACTACGAAATTTTGCATGTTTAAATATCCTTCTATAAAAAAAAGTAACGCTTTGGAAATGGGCCAATGAAAATCTGCGAAGATGAAAATCTGCGAAAAGCATCTGATTGGTCAGAGCTTTCTGACGTTATAAGAGGATTACCAAGGGGGGTACAAGGCTCTGTCGCCAAACGTCGCCAAGTTTGTTGCCATCTTAGCGCTATTTCCAGTATTTCACCAAATTCCTATAGATCCCCATTGAAATTCAACAGGGTTTACTTGCTTGCAGAAGATCAACAAATTGAGATATTCTAATCATTTCCTTTTAAATGGGAAATTTCTCTGTGCGTGGGAATAACCTTGACGAAAAGCCCTGCATAGCGAAGCCCGCTGGACCAACTTTACTCGAATATTTTCTCATGTCGGGGACTTTTTAAGTGATCCCAATACAACTGCTCATTTCTTGTGTTGAGAAGAACCCTGAACAAAAGGATTCCAGGTATTGCACCCTTGGAGGAAAAAGACCTCGGTTACAAATGACCGCTGTGGTAAAAATATCACCTTGGTAAGATATGCACGACGAATTCGTGTTTCCCAGATAGAGATCCGGGAACGGGTCCGATTATGAGTGACCTCAGTTTTTGCTACAATTTAAGTGGATGAGATAAACCCGTCCCGTTTGGAGAGGGTTTGAAAAAGAGGTAAGAGGGAGTTGAGAAAAAGTCTCGGGAGAGAGAGACAGCAAGCTCTCTTGGAGCGAGAGAGAAAGATTTTGTGGATTTAAAAAATCTTGTGGACGTGATAAGGATAAAAGGTGCTGAAAGTGGAAAATCACCGGAGCTCAACACGAACGTCCTATGAACAATAGTGAATGATGATAAATATCTGTCATGGAATGATTAGAATGTGTTAGACGATGTCAACGTAAAAAAACTGTTGGTTTATATTATTAGACTATGAATTTCAGCGTGTGTGCACTTCTGTATTTATAGACTTTCCTAACTTCGAAGAATTAATCCAGACTCCGTTTCATAACTGGAGATATTATGTCACGAATCCAATTTAAATATAATATGTAATTAGTTTTTTCTTTGTCTTTTAATCAATAAAGATTAATTTTAAGATTCGAAAAAAAGGTGTGTCGTACGCTACCATCAAACTTATAATTTGGTTGACGCGCTAAAAACTTTTTACAATATTTCATTGCAATAAAAACTTATATTAGCTTATTAATAGAGCTTAATTGAACTATTTACAACTGCATTACAACATTAATTTTTAAGCACAAACACTAAATATTTACAATATTCGTAACATTATATACAGTCGGACCTCATTATCCCGACACCCGGTTTTTACGTCACTCCGCTTATCACGTCAATTTTTCAAAGTCCCGATTTTCTGTATATGATTTTAATGTAAATAAACTCCGTATTTTACGTCGTTGAATAATGTTTAACACCGGGTATCCCGACGGTTTAGGAAAATACTCTATTTTTCATAATCCATCTTATAAGCAAGGAATGTAAGCGGTAAGAAATGTCTTACCAAACTTTTCACAGAAGTATCTAAAATACCCATTGAGATAAATGAGAAGTTTTACTTCAATCCTTTATCTGAATAAATAAACCCACACACTACGAATTACCCACTTAAGCTCCAGATAGACATATCCGCCTACTCGCGGTCTTTTTGTTCTGGTCAGGTGGCGCTTTCTTGTGGTTACGCTGCGTTTTTCATCCGACTAAAACCGAAGCATTGCATTGCATTGAAACGATCAGAAATTATCTAACATCGATTTCTGAAGCAACGAATACTGATTACAATTCCTTGTATAATATTGAAAACAGAATTGTAGGAAGCACATATAGGTATAAGCAAACTTTAATTCATCCATATTCCATGTGACAATAAAAAAAAAGTCATAATAAATCTGATTTTTATTCTTTTCAATGTTGTTTTTGTGTTTATTTTTTTAATAATAACGTTTTATTGCTTGAAACTGCAAGAACAGTTATGAATTTAAATTTGTCTTAAATTAATTAAAAATACAGCTTTTCATAACCATATTTTTCTCCAACTCCGGTTACCACGACACTCCGCTTATGACGACACTTTTTTCTGGTCCTTAGAGTGTCGGGATAACGAGGTTTGACTGTATATCATTTTACACACATATGTTGGCGGGGAAAAGGCGGCGAAGTGAAAATTTAAGAGAAGGGGAGATTTATATGATAAGATTAATTACTGTAACTACAAATTAACGACTTCATTACAAAGATAAGAAAAAAAAATTCAAATAACTTTAATAAATTTGTTACTTTTTAAATTTAACATATTTTTTTAATTTACAATTTTTTAAATTTAAAATTTTCTATTAATTTTCAATTTTATTTAATTATAAAATTATTTAATTTGTAATTATTCACATAAATTATAAATTTTACCTTTTTTTAATGATTTTATAATTAATAATTCTTATAATTATGAAACTCTGTGAGCTCTAATGATTATGTGCTTGGAGATAAGGAAATAAAATTGTCACGAATTGGGGAGGATCGCATTTTTACCAAGTGGAATCTAAAAATTGAATGCATAGAAAATAAGGGATCGTGAAGCGATCCAGAATGAAAACGCGAAAGAATTACGGGTTGGATAGAAAAAAGTCCTTCCGGCCAGTGCCGGGAGGAAGAGGTAGCTTTCATATTCCTTATTTTAAAAAAGCCAACTTATATCATTCAATCACACGAAGCTCAATATAGTGGAAACTGAATATAGGAGATTCAATACTAATTTTTATCAATATAATGAATGAGAATTTCGCGAAATTAGTCAGCTTTATCCAAGCTGCTTTTCTTTAAAGGAACTCATATTTGGCTGCCAAATTCGGCGATTTCTTAAAGTGCCTACCAATTTAAGACAACACGGTGGATGAGGCTAACCAGTGAACTTGGTCGAGACCTTAGTAATTGCTGTTCACATGCTCACTCACATCGGAATCGGTTGATATATACGAGTGCTGTCGCATGCAAAAAATCAGATTTTTCAAAATGTCACCCACAATAGAAATTGAAACTGCTATATCTGAGCCATTTTTTAAGGTAAAGACAAACAAAAAATGCTCCCGAATCCTTATATCAAGGTCAAATACTTAAGAAAGAAACCTTTTTCAATTTCTAATTTTTTTGCACCTCACTTTAAATATATATATATTTTTTTATTTAATGGCCGCCATTTTGAAACAAGATGGCTGATGAATCTGGCCAGCGAACTTGGTCGAGGTATTGATGAATACTATCCACATGCCTTCTTACATCGAAATAGGCGAATACGTGTGTTATCGCGTGACAAATACAAGATCGTTTCAAATGTTAGCCATGCTAGAAATTTAAAGTGCTATAATTCAATCATTTTTTAAGATACCTCGTTTTTTAATACCTCGTTTTAAATTTTAAATTAAATTTTTTTTAATGGCAACCCTTTTGAAACAAGATAGCGAATGAAGCTGGCCAACGAACTCGGTCGAGACATTAGTATGTACTATGTACAGACCAAGTTACATCCAAATCGGTTCATAAATACGCCTGTTATCGCATGACAAAAATCAGGTCGTCTTAAAATGTCAGCCACAATAGAAATTCAAAATGCTATTACTCAGCCATTTTTTTAGATATAGACGAAACAAAAACTGTTCCGGAATCTTTGTATTAAGGTCAAACACATACGAAAAATATCTTTTTCATTTTCAAATTTTTTTGGTATCTCATTTTAATTTTTTTAATTTTTAAATTTTTTTTAAATGGCCGCCATTTTGAAACAAGATGGCGGATGAAGCTGGCCAACGAACTCGGTCGAGATATTTGTATGTACTATGTACACACCAAGGTACATCCAAATCGGTTCATAAATACGCCTGTTATTACGTGACAAAAATCAGGACGTTTCAAAATGTCAGCCACGCTAGAAATTCAAAATGCTATAACTCAGCCATTTTTTAAGATATAGACGAAACAAAAACTGCTCTCGAATCTTTTTATCAAGGTCAAACACATAAGAAGAAAATATTTTTTCAATTTTTAATTTTTTGGTACCACATTTCAAATTTAAATTTTTCTTAAAAAATTTAAATGGCCGCCATTTTTAAACAAGATGGCGGGTGAAGCTGGCCAACGAACCCGGTCGAGACATTGGTATGTACTATGTATAAACTAAGTTACATCCAAATCAGTTCATAAATACGCCTTTTATCGCGTGACAAAATTCAGGACGTTTCAAAATGTCTGTCACGCTAGAAATTCAAAATGCTGCAACTCAGCCATTTTTTAAGATATAGACGAAACAAAAACTGCTCCGAAATCTTTGTATAAAGGTCAAATACATAAGAAAAAATATTTTTCCATTTTCAATTTCTTTGGTACCACATTTCAAATTTTAAATTTTAAATGGCCGCCATTTTGAAACAAAATGGCGGATGAAGCTGGCCAACGAACTCGGTCGAGGCATTGGTATGTACTATGTACACACCGAATCACATCGAAATCGGTTCATAAATACGCCTTTTATCGCGTGACAAAATTCAGGACGTTTCAAAATGTCAGCCACGCTAGAAATTCAAAACGCTATAACTCAGCCATTTTTTAAGATATAGACGAAACAAAAACTGCTCCGGAATCTTTGTATAAAGGTCAAATACATAAGAAAAAAATATTTTTCCATTTTTAATTTTTTTGGTACCACATTTAAAATTTTAAATGGCCGCCATTTTGAAACAAAACGGCGGATGAAGCTGCCCAACGAACTCGGTCGAGACACACCGAATTACATCGAAATCGGTTCATAATTACGAGAGTTACAGTGTGACATAGGTCATATATATATATATATATATATATATATAAATTTTGAACGGAGGGTGGTTTCGGGGTCTGGGGATCATGATCGATGAAAATATACCAAATTTTTTTTAAATCTCTTTCCTCCGAACGGCTGCAATAGGTAGCTTTTTGTAATGAAAGCTACCTAATAGGGATTGCATCGCGATACGGAATGCAATCGCGAAGCTATTACGCGGTGGGCGTATTGGTGAGCGTAGCCCCCCTAGTATAATGAAAAGAAAAAAAACCCGTATATTTATATGTCTATAGACCAGAAATTTTTTGTTGTTATTTAAAATTATTTACAGTTATTTCAATGAACAATCTACTATTTTTCACAGAGAAATAAATTAAAACACGTGATATAAATACTTGAATAATTATATTATTTTAATTTTGTTTCTATATGAAAGTATTTCGAATATTTGAAGAATTTTTTAATACCCTTTTTAAAACTAATATGACTTTTTTTTCGGATTTTTGGTTTTGTAATTATTACCTACATAATAACTATTTTCAGCAATTCAATATCTTTTTAGAACTTACATTTTTAAGCACAAACACAGTTATTTTAACTATAATAATAAGAATCCAAGATTTAAAAAATTTAAAAATTTAAAAGCTAGTTGATAAAAAAACAATTTTAAAATTAGCTTAATTTTATGATCTATAAAAGTTTGAATTTACTTTTTTTAGTTTGTTATTATTATTATTTATTTATTTTATATTTACTTTTCATTAAATATATAAACATGCAAAGATTCACACTTAAAATTGTATTTATATAATTAAACTGCATTATATAAAAAAATATTAAACAAGAAAAAAAATGACTTACGAAAGAAATTACTACGTAGACACTTATTCCAATTAAAAATCAAGAATCCCATACTTTAAAAAATCATATAAAAAATATAAAAGCATTTTTTTAATAAACCATGAAATATTTGAAGTATTTGAATGGGGAAATAAAATTAAAATAATATATTTGTTCACTTATTTTAATTTATTTCTCTGTAAAAAATTGTAGATATTCATTGAAATAACTGTAAATAATTTTAAACAACAACAAAAAATTTCTGGTCTATAGACATACTAATACGCGATTTTTTTTACTTTTCATTATATAAGCATGCATAAGCACTTATATGCTACAAAACATACATTTAATTCATATTTTTCGTAAATTTCAATTATTATACATATTTTTTCGATTGCGGTTTGAAAATGATTGATAAAAATTTTTGTTCCGAAAAACAAGTCCGAGCGGAATAGAAAAATCTCAGATCCAGCATGCTGCCAACCATGCTACTGAACCGCTTTCAAAAGAAGGAAACTTATGCGACTACAAACTGTAGCTTAAACTTGCGACTTATTTTCTCAAGACCTCCTGGGTGTTGCGCTTTATGGCGCTCATACATTTATATACTAATTATACTCTATCAATACACAAATGTTCATCGCTTTCGGTGACACCAACCTCGGACCATCTTCTTGTAAGTGAATTTTATCTTTGTATTAATACTTATTCGCTATACAGGGTGTCCACTCTCAACGGTTTATAATGGCTAATTTCTAAATCGTTAGTCATAGACATATAGTTCCAATTACAAAAATGTTTTAAATGAGGTAAAGATATATTTTCAAATCGATTTGGGTCAATAAAAACATTTCTCAAAAAGTGACGAAATTCAAATTTTTATACAGTCCTCCGATACTAGAATTATTAGGTTTTTCATTAGCTAAAATAATTGTATTTTAACATGCGTTTTATTTTGTAAGGATTTGAGACTGTTTCTTTTCATGATTTCTTTTAACAAAAATTATGTTATTTTTATAAGTTTCTATTTAACTTCAACGCCTGTATGTATGTTTTCCAGTTCAAAATTTATACTCGAACTTTAACTCACTTTCAAATATCCGATCAAGATTAAATTTTACGCACAGATGTAAATCTGATGACAGTCTAATATTATTATGATTTTCGGTGGTTACAATTTATACTTATTTTACAGGATAACACAAAAAATTTCGAATAGATTACCACCAAGAAGCTTAAGAAAAAGTTTTAGATTAGATAACACAAGACTGCGATGGTAGTGTTTTTTAACTTTTGTGTATTTTTTAGCACTGAATCCGAAAGTTACCTTAAGTTTTAAACATCACGTTAGGATTTTTCGCAAATCATAAACTATTAAAATTAAAAAATAACAAAAATTGGATACTATAAAATATAGGAGATGGCTGTGTTTTTTACCTTTTGATAATTGATTTATTTTTATGTACTTTTAGCACTGAATCTGCAAATGACCTTCATTTTTAACCATCACGTTAGAATTATTTTGCAAATCGTAATTCAAAGTTAAAATATAGCAAAAATCTGATACTATAAAACAGATGTAAACCTTTTCTTATTTTATTTATTTTATTTAATTCAATAATTTATTACATTTTTTTGGCTTATACTAGGATTCTTGCAGTTAAGCAGCTGAGTGCTCCGATGAGATGGGGGAGGAGGTTCAATTTTAACTTTGAAATTTACAATATTAAAAAAAATCCTGACCTGATGGTTGAAAATAAAAGTAATTTTCAGATTCAGCAGTAAAAAATACATACAAATCAATTATCAAAAGTTAAAACACAACAATTACATGTATTTTATAGCATCAAATTTTCGCTATTTTTTCTATTTTAACTTTAAAATTTACGATTTGTAAAAACTCTTTACGTGATGGTAAAAAATAAAGGTCAATTTCGGATTCAGCGATAGAAAATACATAAGAATCAATTGGCAAAGGATAAAAACATGACATAACCCAACTTTCATAGATCTTCCAACATCTTCCAACAATCATAGAACAACGGGACTTTTTTTGGTCTTACTTGTCAGTGTAATAGGAAAAGTTTACTAAATATAACTTATAGGACCGGGGAACCGTATAAAATTTTTTATTTTGTATTTATTTATTTAAAGAAACGTCTCTATTGACCCAAATCACTTTTAAAATATTTCTTTATCTCATTTTAAACATTTTTGTAATTGGAACTATATGTCTATGACTAACGGTTTAGGAATGAGCCATCGGACACCGTTGAGAGTGGACACCCTGTATAAAACTTTAAAATATCTACTCTCATAATTTATATACGTTATAAAGCTCTATTATATTAAACCTTTTTATTTATGAAAACAATTGTATTTTATTTTAAAATTAGCCAAACCCGAGGCTTTGCATGCGTAATGTTGAAATATGACAAGTGGTATTTGTGTGCCTTTTGAAATGGGTGTCGAATTTATTAATTAACAAATATTACATAAAATTCCATAAGAAATCGTACTTTAGAACGTTTTTAGAAGGTTTTCCACCTATTTCACACTTTAAATTTCCAAGTTTATTAGAAACCATTATAAACGAGCATTTGTATCTTAACTATCGTAACTAACCGCCACACAGTGGAGTATTTGACCCAAAAACCTGGCCAAAAATGCAAAAATTAAAATTTCGTCACCAATTGTAAAAATTATATTTTTTAATAGCTAACTAATTGATTCGTCTATCTATATCTATTTTAGGAACCTGAGTTATATCCGGTGGCTCCTGGCCTCAGTTGAAGAGGAAGTTTCTTTGTGAGAAGACGTGGTTTTTTGTTGCTTTTTGCCATTGTTGTTGTGTTTAAATACAATTTTTTTTGTGGCTCAATGAATTGTTGAATTGAAACTAAACAGGTCTTACGTGTTTCACAAAGGTCAGAGCTTAGTGTTAAACTATATGTTAACTTAAATAGTTTAGTTTTTAATGTAATAAAAAACCACTAAATGTGTAAAAGGGTTTTAAAGCATTTTTAGCTCTAATTTAAACATACCAAAAGCTTTTTAAATATGTGCCGGGCTTTGCCGGACCATGTTTGAATTATAATCGTATTAGTTATAGTCTTGAGCACCAATTTCTTCAAAAAAAAATCTTCCGCATATTGTTGCCATTTGTTTATATAATATTTTTTCGTAGGGACTTTCGTGCCGCAACCGAATTGAAGAGTTAAAAACTACATTTTTACTCTCGTATTGCAGGTTTTTAGCTTACAGGATATTGCCTGAGAGCTTTTGCCCCTACAGATTGTGTATGTATGCATGTACGCACGTATGTAAGTACGTGCATACGTATGTAACTCGATACCTCTTGAAACAAATATCAGATCGGCTTCAAATTGTAAATACTTATTTACTGGAAAAAGTTTCTCCAATTAGTTTCGGGGTCTCATAGGCAGAAAATAAGGGGAGAAAGGAGGGAGTTAAAGAAGTCTGGAGCAGACGCAGAAATCATTAAAAGGTTATAAGAAATATTTGAAGTCATAACAGGTGAGCATCGCATTGACGAAAAAAGGTCCAAACATCTGCTGATGAAACAGCAAGACTGTATGTAAACCTTTACAATTGGTATCCCATGATTCTAAGAATGCACAAGGTTTTGATTCATGGTGGCACTGTAATTAAGAATAAGAAAGCAGTCGTACATATTGGCCAACGGTCAGAAGAAGCTGCCGAAGCCAGAAACAAACACTTTAGACAGATAGTAGACAATACCGTAGAAAGTACTCAAGAAATTGCAATAGAGAAGTTTGCAATAGAGATGTTCCAAATTGGCTTCTTTTAACCCCTTGAGGGGCACCGGTATATGTTATATACCACCTATGATTAATGAAGTTTTACACCAGAAAAAATTTATTAAATTTTACTTTTCTAACTTTGGTGGAAAAAAGCCGTAAAGTTGCTTTTATTTATTTTGAAATAGAATTTTTCAAAGATTCCGGTTGGAATTCAGCATTTCACAAACGTAACTGCTTGCCCCTCAAGGGGTTAAGCAGTGATCCTTTTATAAACTTCTCTACACAAGACCAAGGGAAAAGAGCAAACTATACAGTAGCGAGACCCTACAACTTCTTCTTCCAGCTTGGTCTGATGGTAGTCCCGATAAAAGCCAAGAAGAGTGTGATGAAGAAGACGAAAAACAGAGTTCTAAAGAATCAGATTGAAACTGGTAATATATTAAATACACTGAAAAACCAGCATCTCAATACTATAGAGACTCCACTTTATTAAATGTATTATTAAATGTAACTTTATCAAATGTAAATAATATTTATTAAATGCAAATTAAATGTAATAATTATTATTAAAGTAAATTAAATGTAAATAATAAATTTTATAGATAGTACAATTAAATACATTTAATTAAACATTACTAGTAAATAAAAAAATCTATCAACAATTACTTTTCTCTTATAAACAGTAAACATTTAAGGCTGCTAGTCACTCAACTTCCAATCTCCCTTCGGTAATGTTAACTCTATGGGCATGTGATGTATTCGTATTTTTAAAATATCTACTTAGTAAATTAATTTTTTTTTCTTTGTGCTCTTCTTAAATGATGTCTCTTTTTTTTTTCTTAGTTGTCAAAATATTTATAAAATGTATACTTATTATTATGTGAAGTGTTAAAATCTTACTTATACTTCGTCACCTTTTAAGATATAAAATATTAAACTAAGCTATGGATTTGTATGTATACTACATAGTATGCTAAAAGTTAGTTCAGTGAAACGCATAGCACAGTTAAAAATTTCCATTCAGCCATTTCAGTGAATAAACGGAAATGTACTTGAGAACTGTTGTGCAGCCCTGTATATGATCTATAGAATGTATCCACACCAAGTAATATTAAAAAAAAAAAATAGTTCAATTTAAAAACGCATATCACAACTATAAACGCACTTCCAGCAATTATTGGTCACAGACTTCAATAGTTAAATTTATTCTTCAGCCAAATTCTTTTGTGTGTCGTAAATGATCGATATATTCTATCCACACCATATTCTACAATAATTGCCTTAGTACACCTCAGTGATGTATATAAATTTCAGTTCATTTAAAATAGTGTGATATCATTAAAATACAGAGCAAACGACTTTTTCCCATAGACCATAATGTAATAGAATTCTTTTGGGTGTCTCTGTAAATGAACCGTTAATGCTATAGAGTTCATTTACAATACCAAACATGCCATAGTGATACCCAATAACCTCTAACAATTTCAAGGCAATCGGGCTATATTTACATAGAAAAATATTTTTGGCCAGGATTTCGGGTCAAATACTCCATTGTGCGCCATGCCAAATTTAATAAAATAAATAAAACATAGTCTATGTTCATTTCTGGGTTGTAATCCATCTATATACAAAGGTACAAAGGCATTAATTCATCCATTTTGACGTGGACTTGGCTCAAACATCCACACACACTTTCACATTTATAATATTACTAGCCGCCCTTGGCGACCAGTTTGGTCTCCCTTAAAATTTATGCTCATGCGAAGCATTGCATCATGTTACTTTTATTCATAATTTAATTTACTTGGACTCCTTTAACCCTCTCGCTGCGCAACCCGAGATTTCCTCGGGCAACTTAAAAGTAGCAAAATTCGAGATTTCCTCGGGGATTCGTTTTTTCCACTGGTTACTATTTTTTAATTCAACTGGCATCACTTTTTAAGTACAAAAATTCCATATAGACTTTAACAATATCTACAAAATAACTGTACTACAAAATTGTTTTTCTTACATTAGTGATGCGAGATTATAGTCTCCAGTGACAGCCCTGATTTCGCCTAATTTCTAATATCCTATCCCATCTAAGATCCCGAACTCTTTTACAAAAAATGTTTACATATTTAAACTCTAAGCTTCTAAGCTATATATAGATTTGAAACATGTAATAAAAAAAGGTGTAATTTTTTAACCTATTTTGATTTTTTTTAAAAATATGCAGAGAGAGGGTTAAATATAATTAATATAATCCCTTAAGCTAATATCAGTTTTTGTTGCATTAAAATATCTCAATTTGTTGATTTTCTGTAAGCAAGTAAACCCTATTGGTTTGCAATGGAAGTCTATGGGAATTTGGCGAAATATTAGAGATATCGCCAAGTTGGTGTCACTTTAAGCGACAAACTTGGCGGTATTTGGCGACAGAACAGGGTGCTTTATGGTAACCCCCTTATAGGTAAGAAAATGCATTAAATGTTGTTCAATAACCAATGAGATGTGTTTCATTTGGGCGTTGCCATTAAACAATTAACAAATAATTGCGCTTTCTGTGCCACGTGCGATAGCGTAATATATATAATTTTCTCCTATAAAATGTGATAAAGAATTGGTTTATTATATATGTTTTTAATTATCGGGAGGGAAATGCTTTGCTTAATTAATTAATTTCTTCTTTTTATGTTACGTGAACGACGTCACGGGTAACAACTAGTTTTCTATACTTTTCCAGTATAGGGATCATTGTCGGGTTTGTTTTTTTTAAAGCATGGCGCAATTCGGACTTCAAAAAGTGAGATTTGTGGACAAATGATATGAACAGCTATGAAAATAAATATGATGAACTTTTATGCTTTTTTGCCTATGTATTCATATAATAAACTTTTTAATGAAATATATTATTACTATTGTTATTTATATTCAATTTAATTCTGTTTTTATATAAAAAGAGATAAATGGCTTCTTTATAGTAAAGAAATTCTATAATTATTGAACAAAAAACACCCATTGAAACTTTACTTCTTCCGTCAAGCCCATTTTCTGCATCTCGCCAAGGGATTGCCAAGGATCGCCAAGGATATTGGAAAATTACCAAAATTTCCCCCATTGATATATATAACTAAGCAATGTAGAACAATATATTATATGCTAAAGCTGTCTTTGAAAAATTATCAAACTAACAATGCAAACCCAGAAAAAACAGTATATTAGAACTTTTTAAAAAGGTAAATTTTTGATAATTGGGGTCACCAGATTCCACAATTCTCCCCATAGCTGAATAGCTGAGCAAGGTAGACGGATATGTTAGATACTTAAACCCTCTCTGTAAAATTATCTGATTAAAAGTGCAAGTTCTATCGAAAAACTTTCGACAGAATCTTTTCAAAATATTATTTTTTCATAATCTGGTTCATCTCATTAAAGAACTTTAAACCAGAATTCGATACCTAAGCAACGTAGACAACGTAGAATGATATGTTATATACTAAAACCTTCCAAAAAAATTACATATCTAACAGTGCAAGTTCAGCAGAACTCGAGTTATAAGCAACCGGAACGAAATTTCCATTTGTATTATATGTATATATATATATATATATATATTACTCCAAAAAGGCTGCCATCCGCTTGAAAAATCACCAATATTGTAAACGTCGCTCAAACCAGTGGTGTGCTTATGCCTTTTTGGCTTAAAATCATATTATTTGGCGATAAAATCAATATCGTAAATAAACATACAACATGTAACACACAAGTACCATTATTTTAAGCCTAATGATGGATGCGTTTGATGAAAATAAAAAGTAAAAAAAAAAAAAATGTCAGTCTAATATTGTCTTATCAAATTTCCTGGTGCATTTTTCTTAACCTGACGCAATAGATAAATCGCCAAATGTTGTTTAAAACTGCTATCTTTTTTACTGAATAAATTTGTACGCATTATGAATATTCTCTTTCTTGTTTAAATTAAATATTTTCGTTTTATAATATTACCACTCGTCAAAACTGTTTTTCATTTTCTCTTTTTCATCTTTTTTTTTCTTTTAATTAAAATTAGTAACAGTTTTTTCTTTTATTTTTCAAGGTGTAATAGCTGTTTCAATTTTTTTATCAACGATAAATTTCGCCAAGAAATAAAATGGTAAACCTTATCGTCCAAAATAACAAAACTTTCCGTCATAATTCTATAACTAATCTAGGTAGAACGATGTGTTACAGCTTAAAACCTTCCCTGAAACGATACCTATCTAACGATATAACTTCCGTAAAAATCCATGCAGTAGAACTCGAAATCTAGGCGTTCGGAACGAAATTTCCATTTGGATTTTATATATATAATAGATTAGCTGTTAACCGTGACGTCGTTCATGTAACATTCCGGTGAAGTGGTTAAAAGAAAAACAGATGCAATTAATTAAGCAAAACATTTCACCCTCGATAATTAAAAACATATACGACATTAACTAAACTCTTTATCACATTTTAACAGGAAACAATACGGTTTTTCTCATTTATAGGGCCTTGGCATAACTCAGTCATGGAAAAGTGAAATTTTGTGACAAATAATGTAAACAATCGTGAAAATGAAACTGCAACAAATAACAAAAGGAAGGCCAAATAAAATCGCGGAAATCTACGAATTTCTGTTCGTAAAACGAAAAACAACGCAACTATTTCCCGCTAATCATTACATCATTTTCAACATGAATAGTTTTGCTGGTGCATATTATTGGCATTTACTATCCAATTTCTTTTCAATTTTTTTTAACTTTTTCAATTTTAAATTAAAAATTAAATCTTTGTGTTAGTCGTGCGCAGACGGTAAACCGACAAGTACTGATAGTAATTTTCTTTATATAACTAGGGGGCTCTGCCCCCTACGAGCTACGCTCGCCAACCCCCGTTCAGGCACACCAAAATCCAAAAACCACGCTAATTTGATCGGCTTTAAAAATATTGAATTAAAAAAAAAAAAAAAGAAAGAAAACCAGTAGCGATCTTTCTGTAAATGGGTTTCCATTCGTTTTCCTTGGATTGGGGATTTTTAAGGCCAAATCTGCTGCTGTTAAAAGATACAATGGCTGTTTTCGTATTTAATTAAAAAAATTAGTTAAACATTTGAAAATAAGCTAATGTAAAATGAATTAAGTAAACAGTGTCATTGTCTCCCGGTATTTTTTAACAGCGCTATAAGATAGTTCTTTTAAATAATTCATTTTAAATGTATCGTTTCAAATCTGACGTAATTTACACCAAAGTTTTATTTCTCTTATTAATATTCACGTGAAAATACTTTTGTTGTTAGAAGGAAATATTATTTGCGCTGTCTTCGAATTCACGATAATAGTTGAAAAGATTATCTCAAAATATCTCGCGCAAATATAATTTTCAATTTAAATTGTTTTGCTATATTTTTTGCCATTTTAAATATGACGTAATTTCCTAAAATTACAAGTTTTAACGCATAATGATTTTTTTTTATTTTAAGACTTTGTTTCTCTTTTAAAATTCAAGTTTAAATATGGTTCGGCAGAGATGTTATATACCCATGTTGGCACAATTTTGTTCTGACGCCAGTTTCATATACGCAACGGGTACTTAACTGGTGCTAAAGTGTCGTTATTTTACTTGATATGGTAACCCGGATGTTGTTGTTTATGCTATCGATGTTTTCGCTAAATTGGCCTCGGAAAAAAAATGCGCCAATATGGGGCGTGTATGACATCTATGCGTATGGTTCTTACGATGTAATTTTCCTGCTTTTAACATGTAATCGTTTAATTCTAATTTTAAAGTTTTTTATCTGTTTGTAATAGTCACGTGTAAATAAATTTTTAATTTGAAGTAAACATTATTGTTTGCGCTGTTTATACAACTGGCAACAGTATAAATTCATAACATTTTCTAAAATTTGTAAAAAATATCTCTCGAAATGCTGAAAATTTGAATTTAAAATAGAAATAAAACCTCAAAAAATGAGTCAAATTAAAAAACTAAATGTAATCTGCACACCGGGAACTTATAACGTATAAAATGATCTAAAAATGATTAAATTCTCATGTATTGTTTTTGCTCCAATAAAACTTTTTTAATGGAACGATTTTGTTCAACTTTAGCATTAAATATCTCTTAAAATAATTCTTCGATCTGAAAACTGTCTACATCAGCGTGTTTATCAAACATTTCTCTATAATACCACCGATTTTCATATTTTTGTACGCAAAAGTTTTTTTAATATTAACGATGAAAGGCCATGCTTAAGCATTCAAATTGGATGCCGATCTACCCGGAATCTCTACGCAGATTTTCATTGGTCCATTTCCAAATCAAAACTTTTTTTTATATATAGAAGGATAAGAATTAATACTATAACTCAAGGCCACTTTATTTCAACATCAAAGCATATCCGTTTTATTTTCCATATATGGCGTCATATTTGCCTGCTTTCCGTACTTACTCGAATCCATACACCTTGAATTAATAAGAAATACGTGAAAATTTCTATTTTATTTCCAATCTGACGTCATATCCATCTTTTTTTTTTATTTATTAGCTTTTAGGTAGCTTTCTTTACAAAAAAGCTACCTATTGCAGCCGTTCGGAGGAAAGAGATTTCAAAAAATTTTGGTATATTTTCATCGATCATGACCCCCAGACCCCGAAACCACCCTCCGTTCAAAATTGATATATATATATATATATATATATATATGACCTATGTCACACTGTAACTCCCGTAATTATGAACCGATTTCGATGTAATTCGGTGTGTACATAGTACATACCAATGTCTCGACCGAGTTCGTTAGCCAGCTTCATCCGCCGTTTTGTTTCAAAATGGCGGCCATTTAAAATTTTTAAAAAAAATTAAAATTTGAAATGTGGTACCAAAAAATTAAAAATGGAAAAATATTTTTTTCTTATGTATTTGACCTTTATACAAAGATCCCGGAGCAGTTTTTGTTTCGTCTATATCTTAAAAAATGGCTGAGTTATAGCATTTTGATTTTCTAGCGTGGCTGACATTTTGAAACGTCCTGAATTTTGTCACGCGATAAAAGGCGTATTTATGAACCGATTTGGATGTAATTCGGTGTGTACATAGTACATACCAATCTCTCGACCGAGTTCGTTGGCCAGCTTTATCCGCCATTTTGTTTCAAAATGGCGGCCATTTAAAATTTTTTTTTAAATTTAAAATTTGAAATGTGGTTCCAAAAAATTGAAAATGGAAAAATATTTTTTTCTTATGTATTTGACCTTTAAACAAAGATTTCGGAGCAGTTTTTGTTTCGTCTATATCTTAAAAAATGGCTGAGTTATAGCATTTTGAATTTCTAGCGTGGCTGGCATTTTGAAACGTCCTGAATTTTGTCACGCGATAAAAGGCGTATTTATGAACCGATTTGGATGTAACTTCGTTTATACATAGTACATACCAATGTCTCGACCGGGTTCGTTGGCCAGCTTCACCCGCCATCTTGTTTGAAAATGGCGGCCATTTAAATTTTTAAGAAAAATTTAAATTTGAAATGTGGTACCAAAAATTGAAAATTGAAAAAATATTTTCTTCTTATGTGTTTGACCTTGATAAAAAGATTCGGGAGCAGTTTTTGTTTCGTCTACATCTTAAGAAATGGCTGAGTTATAGCATTTTGAATTTCTAGCGTGGCTGACATTTTGAAACGTCCTGATATTTCTCACGTAATAACAGGCGTATTTATGAACCGACTTGGATGTACCTTGGTGTGTACATAGTACATACAAATATCTCGACCGAGTTCGTTGGCCAGCTTCATTCGCCATCTTGTTTCAAAATGGCGGCCATTTAAAAAAATTAAAAAATGAAAAAATTTAAATGAGATACCAAAAAATTGGAAAATGAAAAAGATTTTTTGTATGTGTTTGACCTTAATACAAAGATTCCGGAACAGTTTTTCTTTCGTCTATATCTAAAAAAAAATGGCTGAGTAATAGCATTTTGAATTTCTCTTGTGGCTGACATTTTAAAACGACCTGATTTTTGTCACGCGATAACAGGCGTATTTATGAACCTATTTGGATGTAACTTGGTCTGTACATAGTACATACCAATGTCTCGACCGAGTTCGTTGGCCAGCTTCATTCGCCATCTTGTTTCAAAAGGGTTGCCATTTAAAAAAAATTAAATTTAAAATTCAAAATGAGGTATTGAAAAATTGGAAAATGAAAAAGATTTTTTTTATGCGTTTGGCCTTGATACAAAGATTCCGGAGCAGTTTTTGTTTCTGAAAATTTGTTCTTTTGTTGATATCTTAAAAAATGGTTGATTTATAGCACTTTGAATTTCTAGCATGGCTAACATTTTGAAACGATCTTGTATTTGCCACCTCGATAACACACGTATTCGCCTATTTCGATGTAAGAAGGCATGTGGATAGTATACATCAACACCTCGACCAAGTTCGCTGGCCAGATTCATCAGCCATCTTGTTTCAAAATGGCGGCCATTAAATTAAAAAATATATATATATTTAAAGTGAGGTGCAAAAAAATTAGAAACTGAAAAAGGTTTCTTTCTTAAGTATTTGATCTTGATATAAGGATTCAGGAGCATTTTTTGTTTGTCTTTACCTTAAAAAATGGCTCAGATATAGCAGTTTCAATTTCTATTGTGGGTGACATTTTGAAAAATCTGATTTTTTGCATGCGACAGCACTCCTATATATTAACCGATTCCGATGTGAGTGAGCATGTGCACAGCAATTACTAAGGTCTCGACCAAGTTCACTGCTTAGCCTCATCCACCATGTTGTCTTAAAATGACAGGCACTTTAAGAAATTGCCGAATTTGGCAGCCAAATATAAGTTACTTTAAAGAAAAGCAGCTTGGATAAAGCTGACTAATTTCGCAAAATTCTCATTCATTATATTGATAAAAATTAGTATTGAATCTCCTATATTCGGTTTTCACTAAATTGAGCTTCGTGTGTTTGCATGATATAAGTTGGCTTTTTTAAAATAAGGATTATGAAAGCTACCTCTTCCTCCAGGCACTGGCCGGAAGGACTTTTTTTATTCCATTTTCCTTTTTCACGTGAAAATCTTTCAGTTAAAAATTAATTGTTAAGGAGAAAATATTATTTCGGGGGTTTGATTTTTTGGTTTTAATAAAGAAAGATGGTTAAATTTTATAAGAAAAATGTCAATTGATTCTCTATGTAAAATGATGAAATTTTGAATTATTCAGAAAACTATTTGAATAAAATAAATGAAACATAGTCTATGTTCATTCCTGTATTATAATCTACTTACTCATATATGCAAATATACAAAAGCATTAATATTTCATCCGTTTTGACGTTCACTTGACTAAAACATTCACACACACTTTCATTATTATATTATAATTAGGACTATGCCTGTCCTGAGACGTATGGGTAGAAACAGTGATTTTCACTTAAAATTTAAAATTATTGATAAAAATATTCATATACTATTAAATTTTTCGAGAAAATCGAGTTGAGTTATCTAAACCTTTACTTTCAAAACAAAAACTAATTTCATTGGTTCATAGGCTAATGACGTCAAAGGATTTTTTAATGACATTATTTTTATTTACATTAACAAAATTAAACACGATGATTTGGATATGAACTATTAAAATACACAAAATTTAAATATTAGTGTTGCAGAATTTAAAATATTCAATGCGCGAAAGTTTTGTTTTTTTTTTTTCATTTTTATCAATGAATCTCAAAATGAATAATTCGTTACACAGCTCATTGTTTACCAGTGTTGATTTCAGGGGGTGGCCCGGGGGGGAATGTCCCCCCCGGAGCAATGAGATGTCCCCCCCGGAAGATTTGAGATTTTGTGTTTTCAATGGTCAAAAAGTGCAATTTCCCCAACGGAACTCTATAATGTCCCCCCCGGGGCCACAGAAATCCCTCCCGGAGAAAAGTATCTGAATTCAACACTGTTGTTTACAGAAGTAAAATTAAACACGATTTCTGAAAGGGTTTGTCGATTGCCCAAACCATTGAAATTTTGTTAATTTTGACAACTGAATCGAGGTGATTTCAGGTAGAAGACATTTGTACTGAGACAGATAAGTTTTCTCATACACATCTCAAATCTAAATTGAGCCTAACGTGACTCCGTCTTATCGCCGACTGGTAGAAGGTTGGGTTCGCACAGGAATCGTCACACTGCGTTTTATTATACTTCGATTAGGATCGGTTTCTATCACGTGAAGCTCGATTACGGAAAATTAACACGAGCACACTAGAAACAGTATAAAAAAGCACATGATTTGTTTTAGAATAATATTCCATAAAGAACTTAAAACTTCATGAATAAATAAATAAATTAAATAATATAAATAAATCACACATTAACAGGTGTGTGGTCGTGGTGCGCTTGAACAGTACAATAATCAGAATCAGAAAGGCTGCTGTAAGTAACGAAATCTTGGTCGATTTCTTCGGCTAACAATCTCTGGCTAATGCGAAAGTATTGCTTTTAATCAATTTCAAAACTTTACTTGAATACATAATTGATATTTTTTATGTAAAAATGTTTTTTGGTGGTGATGTGCAAACCGAACAAGTCGGAAATTGTACGTTAAACGTGGCAAATGAGGTGCATTCGTACTATAGCTAGTTTTATAAATATTCAAATCTTGATGCAATAGCTGTTGCCTTCTTATGCAAAAATGTGCATGTATACAAAATTTATTACGATTTTATATATGTTGAATTCAGTAATACGGAAATAATAGAACTCCATCTTAAATAGGACTTCATCACCATAGCAACCTAGGATCCTCACATATCATGGGATATCACTGAATTCATTACGTATGATAGGATTTAATAGCAACTTTTATTAATATCTTTTTAAGTTGCGATTCGATTTTCATAAAATTTCAAAAATGACGCGACAAAATTCTGCAACTATTATATATATTTAATTTCAAATCATTCGGTTGGGTGGTTTTTGCGCTTTTAAATGCGGACAGACGGACGGACCAGACGACAACTACAAGTGCTATGTATTTATACAATTACGAACGTACCTAAAAAAGGACATTAAATGTAAAGAATGTATCAGAATTTTCAATTAAATATGTCCTTTATACCGGACAGTATGTTCTGCAATCCGAGAAACCGGAGATGGATCCTCTACTACTAATAAAATTATTGCAGTCTTTATAACATTTCCCAACATAGTCGAAAAGTGTTTATGAATTCAATTTGTCTATCTGTCCGTCCGTTCGTGTTCTAACTCGCGTAAATATAAGCAGATTGCCATTATATTGATATATTTTATTGAGGTTTACTATGGCATGTTCGGTATTGAAAATTAAATGTGTAGCATTTATAGCTCGTTTACAGAAATACTGTAAAGACATTACGGTCTATGGAAGAAAATTTTTAACGGCATATTTTAATGATATTACACTATTTTAAACATATTGAAAGTCATACATATCACTTAGGTGTACTGCAAGACTCTTACTGTAGAATAGGGTGTACATAAAATTTATCATTCATTTACAGGGACACACAAAAGAATTTGGCTACAGAAGAGAAAGAACAATAGCTGAACTATTAAAGCATATAAACAATAATTTAACTATTGGCTCATATAAACAACAATTGCTAGAAGTGAGTGCTTTTTCAGTTGTGATACGCATTTTTAAATGTAACTATTTTTTAATATTATACTTGGTGTGTATAGATTCAATAGATCATATACAGGGCTGCACAAAACGTGTCAAGTACATTTCTGTTTATTGACGGAAATGGCTGAATGAAAACGTTCAATTGCGCTATGCGTTTAACGAACTAACTTTTTAAATACTATGTGGGTCAATATCTGAAAATTGGACAATTTGCGTCCACTGCCAATAATATTTCATTAATTATTCTAAAACCAAAAACTGAAAAACGTAATATATTGTAACATTTGTTATATCAATTACCAATGATAAATGGAGATATAATGATGTATAAATAATTAGTTTTAAGCTTTAAACAAGCGAAATCATCATTTCAGTCCCTGTCCCCAGGTTCAAATACCCAATATTAAATGTATGCTGTAAACATTTCTATAAATATTATTAACTTTTGCTATTATATATTTATACCTATATATATATACAAAGTATGGGAACATATAATTATCCTTTCTTAGTATAGATTGTATAGTAAAATATTGTAGTAAATATATTTGTCCCTGAGGTTGACCATCATCTCAGTCCCTCTAAACACACATTTAGGTTAACAAATAGGTGGCGCTGGCAGAATCATTTCCATTGCAACAGCAATCAAAGTTCAACTAGCCACCATGGATGAAAGTAAGTTGTTTTTCTCTTTGTTTCATATTTAGAAATATTTAGTTTTTGTTCCGAATAGGGATGACTATTTTTTTATAGCATCATTCATGTCCCCCTATTTAACTTTTTATTTATAAACAAAAAGTTTATAGCAACTATATTTACGTAACATATAAATGTCACATGGCATATTTAATAATTTACATGTTGGCAAAATGATTCAACAAAATGGCTGTGCAGCTTTTAAGACAAAAACATCACCCCAGTCCCCATCATCTCATTCCCCATTATTAGACACTGATTATGGTGTTAACAGACACTTTCTTCCATAAAAGTTTATCCTACGCATAAAATATACATCCTTGATCTCAAAAGACTACAGCATTCAAATAACAAAATGTGTATCATAGTATATAATTGTATTTGGAAGTTGGTACTTTAATTTAAAAAAAAAATAAAAATTCTAGGGTGAAACTGTCCAGTTTTCAGATATTGATCCATGTAGTATACATACAAATCGATAGATCGTATACAGGGCTACACAAAACGTCTCAAGTACATTTCTGTTTATTGACGGAAATGGCTGAATGAAAATGTTCAACTGCGCTATGCATTTAACTGAACTAACTTTTTAAATACTATGTAGTATACACCGAAAAAAATGGGTACTCAAAATTGAGTAAAAAGTACTTAATTTTAAATACGTCACCTACTCAAAATAGCTCCGATCCAAATATACTCAAAATTGAGTATCATATGTACTCATATTTGATTCCATGGTTATATTCTAATAAGAATCTTTATATACAGTACCCCTGGACCTACAAATTATATTAAAATTTGCTGCCATTTATTTTCCATTCAAAATTATTAACTAGAAACGTTTAATTGATTATTTATTAAGAAAAATAGCAAAATTGTTAGAAAGATACCCAAATCGAATATTTCTATGACAAGAGATTTGCAAACACTTTTAAATTATTTTTAAATACTGTGCATAATTTGATATTTACATTAATGAATATCTTTTATGCCGCCAAAATGAAATGAACCATTACAGAGTAAAAGATTATCGTTTTGTTGTGTTTGATAGCACGTGATGTTTCAAAAGTGAGAAAGCATGTGTTCACTTTTTATCCAAATGTACTCAATTCGATATGAGTACATCGATTTACTCATTTTTTAGTACTTCATTTTTTTCAGTGTACATACAGATCTATAGATCGCATACAGGGCTGCACAAAAAAGTTCGTCTATTTTTCTACTATTGATAGTAATAACAGAAATTAGGTTTTCAAATGGATTGTGGCGTTTTCCAAATTGTTGATATAGACATCATCGTTCACCTTATTAAACTGTGAAGTTTTGTTACAGTGTTCTGAATGTGTTGGAAAGTACTTCATAATCTATGTTGGAGACACGATTTTTCGTTCTTGTTTTACCAAAATCAGAATAATTATTGCCATAAATTTATAAAAAAAATTCTGAATTCGCAGTACTTTGTTGTACTTGGGTATAAGTCCGCTGTAACAGTAAGCATGTTGAATACAGTTAGATACATTCGAAGTGATTACTTTTTAGTCCAGGTAATAGGGGATTTTACCTGGAAAAATTAATGGAAGTTCTGGAAATTGGCTTACTTTATGTTTTTTGGGTCGCTGAATCCGAATTTGTAACTTCCCACCAAAATTTCACCCGGCAACCCCCCAAAAAATTGATTTTTTGAAAAAATTTGGTTTTTGAAAAAAGCGCGCGGGGGATGTTCCGACGCAGATCCCCCCTTCCCCTTCATCCTAAGTCATAATGCCATATATCTAATTTGTTGCAAATTTTGTCTACTTCCTGAATTTCTAGATACTTTTTCCCTAAAACAATAAAAAAATTATTTTTTTAATAAAAACCTTTTTGGGGGGGCATTTTACCAAAATTTGGGGGTGTTGCCGGGGGAAATTTTGGTGGGAAGTTACAAATTCGGATTCAGCGACCCAAAAAACATAAAGTAAACCAATTTCCAGAACTTCCATTAATTTTGCTAGGTAGAGCCCCAATACGGTCTCTATTGCCTGGACTATTTCCAATCTTACTCCTTTTTAACACTTTGCAACATGGTTGAAAAGTGTTTATGAATACGGTTTGTCTGACTTTAACTGGCGTTAATACAGTCCGATTGCCATGGAATTGAAATATATTATTGGAGTTTACTCTGGCATGTTCGGTATTGTAAATGAAGTGTGTAGCATTTTCGGTTCATTTACAGGGCCACACAAAAGAATTACGTTCCATTACAGTCTACGGGGGAAAATCATTTGCCATGTATTTTAATGATATTACAATATTTTAAACATATTGAAACTGATATATATCACTGATGTGTACTACAAGGTACTTACAGTAGAATAGGGTATGCATAGAACTTATCATTGATTTACAGGGACACACAAAAGAAGTTGGCTGTAGAAGAAAATGAGCAATAATTGCACTATTGAAAGCTCGGGCAATGATTGAGGGAAGTGCGTTTTCAATTGTAGTATGCATTTTTAATTTCTTTTTTTTTAATATTACTTGGTGTGTATAAATTCATATCATATACACGGTATCATATCATATACAGGTAGATCATATACAGGGTCGCATAAAAGTTCTCAACAACATACGTCTGTGTCGCGGAAATTGCTGAGTGGAAATTTTCAGCTGTGCTATGCGTTTAACTGAACTAACTTTTAGAATACTATGAAGTATGCATAGATATCTATAGTTCATATACAGGGCTGCACAAAACAAAATCGTATAATTTTACGACTATTCATGGTAACAGCAAAAATCGAGTTTTCAAATGCGTTATGCCTTATCCAAATTGTTCATTTAGACTACCCCCCCCCCCCCCCACCGGGATTGTACTTATACTCTAAAACAGTGGTTCTCAATGTGGGGCGTACGCCCACAGGGGGCAATTCCAAATTTGTTACTCACTCATAAACTAACAGTTTCCTTTGTCTTTTTATGTTTTGGAAAAATAATGTTGCAGACTAAAACTAAATAGAATACAAACAAAATTTTAAAAATCAGTCTTTTTTTATTGAATTTTAAAAATCTTTCCAATCAAAAGTTTTAAACAGATTTAAATCCAGAATAATTATACGAACAATCATTAAATACTTTGGCAAAATTCTCTATAATTTTTCTGGTGTCCAATTTTACAATTTTTTCTGTTCTTTTCGATTATTTATTAAATAAGCTTTCTACTTCTATTCACTCTGCTAAATGTCACGTGAAGAAACTTTTGCACGTGAAACTACTTAAAAGTATTTATAGATTTGACTGTCTTGAACAAATTTAACCTAAAAAAATATATGAAATATTTGTACGGGGTACTGCCAGTTTTATACAACTTATAAATTTTAAATAGCATTAGAAAAGAAAAAGGAGAGATACCGGGTGTCCCAAAAAGGACTGACTGATTTTAAAATTCAATAACTTGCAAACGGTGACAGATATTTAAAAAATTCTTGCAGGAGGTTTATGCATAAGGTCAAAAGTTTTATTACAGTGATTTTCGATTTTAGTTCGAATTACAAACAATAGATGGCGCTGTAAGCAATAGTCGCTAAATACAGGCTCGATTTCTAGTCCTTTCTCTTGTTCCATGCTGAAAAAGGAGATGGAAATGTATTATCCGGGCCACGAAGTACCAAAAATCGAGCCTGAATTCAGCGTATGTTGATCGCAGCGCCATCTATTGTTTGTAATTCGAACTAAAATTGAAAATCACTGTAAAAAAACTTTTGACCTTATGCATAACCCTCCTGCAAGAATTTTTTAAATATCTGCCACCGTTTGCAAGTTATTGAATTTTAAAATCAGTCAGTCCTTTTTGGGACACCCGGTAGTAAATAGTTACAGCTCTAGTGCAAGCATCCTACACAGTAAATAAATTTACATGCTGACATATATATTTTAAAAGTTAAAATCAGATAATTCATGGAAGACAACGATATTGGGAAACGGAAAACAGAGAAAATGCGTTTGTGATGTTGAATAATGTGGCTACTTAAATTTGATAAAGATGAGAGTCTTGAAATGCTTCTTGTGCATTGTGCTATCCACAGAAAGCAAATCTAGTGTTCAAAGCTTTTCGAGCATCTATCCATAAGAAACAAAAATGAATTATAAAATGTGTGAATGTTCTCAATTTTAACTTTAAATGTAAGTCTCTCTTAAAGATATTTTGTGAAGATAAAATTGCAGACCGTACAAATATTTTCATTAACATTAAGGTAAGTTGGAAAAATACAACAAAACTACTTTTGGAACAAAGCCGACCTTATTTAACTTCATTGCATTTATAAAATTATGTCAAAAACACATTTGTGACTGTCACCCCTTTGATAAGTTAAGACATTTGAAATAAATACAGGAAACTTCTTTTAAAGGCCACCCCTATTCAAGGGTCACCTCTATTAAGGGCCAATATTTTTGGGAACAAAAATTTTTCTCATAGACATAATTTTAAATTTACTCCTATTAAGGGCCGTACCTACCCCTCATAAAGGACTCAGATGTGCTTTTCAGATGTGCCTTAAATCCTAAACAGGTGTATTGAATTCCTGAACCAAAAGATAAGAATCAGCAAACAACTGCACTTGCAACAAAGAAGGCAGGGGGAGATGGGGAGGATTTAGTAACACAATGAATGACCATAAACTTTTCCACAAGTGATACAAACCAGTGTTCCTCACACTTTGTTTGACCTTTCAACATGTAGGGTTGGGTTGGAGGGAAAACTTGACCCTTTGTTGTGGGCATACAAAAAGAATAATAGGTTATCTAGAAAAACTGATTCCACATTTACTAAAACTGTGATTTCATATTGAAGCACAATTTTTACACTAGAAATTTTATGCTCAGACTTATGTAAAATTTAAATTATGGCACCTAAGTCAAGCCAAAGAGTACATTTGGATTTGAATGGCAAAATCAAATGTCATGATCAAGAAACATCTGCAAGAAAATTGGCTTCACAGTTTAATTGCAGCAAGAATCCAATAAACAATATTGTTAAAAACAAAGAGAACTTACTGAAATAATATGCAGATTTTAAAAATCGCAGGATAAAAAGAAAGAGAAATGAAACATATGGTCACCCCTATTCAAGGGCCAATTTCCAATGGAACGGCAGGTGGCCCTTACAGAGAGGTTTCACTGTAGTTATTAAGTCTCTATTACTCTTCCACCGTGTAAATAGAGTTAACTTTTAAACAATAAGAGACATTGTTTACAGATAAAGGGGCTGGGAGGGGGGGACATAGTGAATTTATAGATGTTATGATGGGGCTTGGCCAATAACAGATTGGGAACCACTGCTCTAAAGAGAAAGCTGAGTTCCTGGGGCGGTCATCCCTTGTTCATTAGGATGAGCGAAGCCAATCCTCTACTAGGCTACACAAATTACATTTTGTCGTCACTTTACAAAAAAACTATTCAGTATTTTGACTTGAAATTGAACATAAAAATAAATTCTGATTTGTAGATTTGCACAAAATTATTTTTTTTACAGAATAACCTTAAAAAGTTTATTATTTTAATTTATTTATTTTACATGTTTTTCCATTGCGGACGCATTTTTGCAAATAAAACTAGTCAGATGTGGCAATCTCAAAACTTTCTTCTATCTCATGCATGTTCATACTTCCTGAAAAATGCAGCATACCAGCACCACTTGTTAGATGATTTACACCAAAATCTAATTATCAACAACTTTGACAACTTCTAACTGAATCTGAAGTTTGATGAAAATCCGTGCATTAGTTCTTGAGATAGAGCTATTGCGGAAATTGTAAAAAAAATTGCATAGCAGCGCCACCTGTTGGGCGATTTACACCAAAAACTATAATTAGGACCAATCTATACCAGGAAGTAACTGAATCTGAAGCTTGATGAAAATTCATGCATTAGTTCTTGAGATAGAGCTATTGCGGAAAGCGTGAAAAATTTAGAACAGCAGCGCCACCTGTTCGGCGATTTATTACAAACATTAAACAGCATTAATTTGTATCAGGGACTAATTGAATCTCAAGTTTGATGAAAATTCGTGCATGTGATAATCATGAATAATGCAGCATAGCAGCACCACCTGTTGGGCGATTTTCACCAAATTGTTATCAGCACCTAACAATATCATGGACTAACTGAATCAGAAGTTTTGTGAAAATCCGTGAAGTAGTTTCTGAGATATAGCTATTGCAGAAATCGTGAAAAATGGCGCATAGCAGCGCCACCTGTTGGACGATTTTTACCAAAAACTAATCAAGGCCAGTTTATATATCAGGGTGTAACTAAATCTAAAGTTTTGTGAAATTCCGTGCATTAGTTCTAGAGATAGAGCGCCCACAAAATTTTTGTCACATACAGACTCACAGAGTGACAGAGTGACAGACAGACATTTTCTAAAAACCATCAAATCGTGTTCAGGACATTCTAAAACGTATAAATCCGTCGAAAACGGGACGTCGAAAATTTTCACGAATCCAATACTTTCTTCTCGTAAAGATAGAAGAAAGTAAAAATGAAACAGGTATATTTTCAGAAGAAAAAATAAATAATGGAGTTAGCCATGATAGGTAGAATCACGATTAATTAAATAGTTTCACGATTTCTTTTGCGATATACCTTTTTTACGAAAATTATAGCATATTTTTAATGAATTAAAATTTGTGAAAATTCAATTATTTACATTCAATTATAAAAGAATTTTTCAGTGTTAAGAATTCAAATACACAATTTATTCTTATTATGCGAAATCATTTACGCAGACGATACTTATGCATTTTAAAAGAATTACATTATGAATTTTTTTGTATATTGGCAACGAAAGAATTGTAAACAAATAAAGTTAATTGTTAAATTCATTATATCGTAAATAAAAAAATCCGAGAAAATTCTTAGTTATTTGGCTGAATTTACATTTCTAAAATTAAAACGCGCCAAAACATAAAATAACGTTTTTGCTTAATAACGATGCAAAAGTAATATAAAAAAATATCGTTACTTTCAAATATTTATCTTGCTTCGCGAATCCAAACAAAGCATGGCTTTTGCTAGTTTAGACGATCTTTCACCCTAGTGAACTGTTAACCCTTACCGGCGCGGTGTCCTAATTTTAGGAAACACCTAATTTTAATTCCAAAACTGACAAACGGCACCAAGAATATTTAACTGAAATTTTCCTATTGTAATGTACATGAAAATAAGCAAGTTCGTATTTTCTAATAAATTCGTTTATAAATTGCGGTGTCAGCCCATTATTTCATCAGTTTATAAACAGAATCACTCCGCGCCGGTAAGGGTTAAGTGTTGTTATAGTATTCTGAATGTGTTAGAAAATGTTTCATAATCTATGCTGTACACATGATTTTTCGTTCTTGTTTTAAAATGTTTTAACATCTAAATTCAAACAATCTACAGAAAAATTGTGCAATTATTCCTTTAATTTTAAATGCGTATTGTGCTAACTTTATCCGGTCATTAACATAGAAAGTTTCACAAAAATATGCTCCACCCTTGCTACTTTCACTTTCACATTCAGAAAACGTGTTTTTTGGTCTTGCAAGCTGAAAAGGAAATACCTTACATAATTTTGTCAATATAACAGCGTGCTTTTTATTAACATTGACATACTGGTTTCCGAATGCATTGCAAGTAGCATCAAGTAAGTGCATTTTCCTTTAACTTTACAGTTGCACTTCACATTTGGTTAGTCGGCGGAAGAGAGGGGGGGGGGGGTGCGAGACTCTAAACGCTCCTGTTGTTTCAATTTTTATAAAAGAATGAAAATGTTTTGAAATGTAATATTTCTACTATAGATCAGGGCTGTCCAACGCGGCGCACAGTGGAGTACTTGACCCAAAAACCTGGCCAAAAATGAAAAAATTAAAATTTCGTCGACAATTGTAAAAATTATATTTTTTAATAGTTAACTAATTGGTGCGTCGATCTATGTCTATTTTAGTAACCTGAACTATATCCGGTGGCTCCTGGCTTCAGTTGAAGAGGAAGTTTCTTTGTGAGAAGACGTGGTTTTTTGTTGCTTTTTGGCATTGTTGTTACGTTTAAATATAATTTTTTTGTGACTCAATGAATTGTTGAATTGAAACTAAACAGAGCTTACGTGTTTAACAAAGGTCAGAGCTTAGTGTTAAACTATGTGTTAATTGAAATAGTTTGGTTTTTAATGTAATAAAAAAAAAACATTAAATGTGTAAAAGGGTTATTTTTAAAGCGTTTTTGGCTCTAATTTAAGCATATTAAATATGTGCCGCGCTTTGCCCAACCATGTTTGAATTATAATCGTATTAGTTATAGTCTTGAGTGCCGATTTCTGCAAAAAAAATCTTCCGCATATTGTTGCCATTTTTTTATATAAATTTTTTTCAGGGGCACAACTTAAATCCCATTTTTTGTAAATAATATGTCTCATGTAATACATCCCATGTAAATAATATTTATTAAATGCAAATTAAATGTAATAATTATTATTAAAGTAAATTAAATGTAAATAATAATTTTTATATATAGTAAAATTAAATGCATTTAATTAAATATTACTAGCAATTAAAATAATCTATAAACAATTACTTTTCTCTTATAAACAGTAAACATTTAAGGCTGCTAGTCACTCAACTTCCAAACTCGCTTCGGTAATTTTAAGTCTATGGGCATGTGATGTATTCGTACTTTTAAAATATCTACTTAGTAAATTAATATTTTAACTTCTTTTTTCTAAATGTTCTTCTTAAATGATGTCTCTTTTGTTATGTGAATTGTTAAAATCTTACTTACACTTCGTCAGCTTTTAAGATATAAAATACTAAACTAAACTATGGATTTGTATGTATGTTATATAGTATGCTAAAAGTTAGTTCATTGAAACGCATAGCACAGTTAAAAATTTCCATTCAGCCATTTCCGTGAATAAACGGAAATGTACTTGAGAACTTTTGTGCAGCCCTGTATATGATCTATAGAATGCATCCACACCAAGTAGTATTTAAAAAAAAATAGTTCAATTTAGAAACGCATATCACAGCTACAAATGCACTTCCAGCAATTATTGGTCATAGACTTCAATAGTTAAATTTATTCTTCAGCCGAATTCTTTTGTGTGTCCCTGTAAAAGTACGATACATTCTATGTAGACAATATTCTACAATAAGTGCCTTAGTATGCCTCAGTGATGTACATTATGACGCAAAAGTTTAGACAATGACGTCATTCAGCTTTAAAATGTAGAATTATGACGTCAGAATTACAAAAACCTGTAAATATATTCAAAAACTGATTTAAAATGCTATGTACAAAAGACAGTCGTTTTATTTGCTATAATACTAATTTTTTTCATAAAAATTCAAATGTGCTTGTCGCAAAAGTTTAGACACTATTCTAAATTTCTTTGAATATTCGCTGGCATATGCAAATTTAGAATCGATGATGTCACAAATTTGGAGTACTTAAGTTCTGCAAACGATTGCGCTTCATAGTCGACATGCCGAGAGCTAAAGAAATTCAAGTGAATGAGGTTTCAAGGATTTGGCAGTTGAAAGGTGAAGGGAAGAGCGTTTCTGAAATTTCTGCTATTATTAATAGGTCAAAAAAATCTATTTATCGAGTTTTATCGAGTGGTTCCGAATATAAAGCAAAATGTCGGTCTGGGAGGCCACGTGTGACAAATGTACGAGAGGATCGCCTGATACAAAGACTTTTTTTTCCCATAGACGATTTTTTCCCATAGAGACCATAATGAAAGGGAATTATTTTGAGTGTTTCTGTAAATGAAACCGTAAATGCTATAAACTTCATTTACAGTACCAAACATGCCATAGTGATACCCAATAACATCTAAGAATTTTAAGGCAATCGGACAATACTTACATAGAAAAATATTTTTGGCCAGGATTTCGGGTCAAATACTCCACTGTGCGGCGCGGCGCCAGCGGATGTCATGTCGCCGCTGTTTGAAGGGTTTTTTGACGCTCTTTCGTATATCACTACATTTTTGTAATGGAAAAAAATCCATTTTAATGAATGCTTTTAAAAAATATATATATAAGATTTACATATTTTTTTTAATCGTTGTTAGAGCAAATAAAGTGTATGGCTCCTTCCTCTCCAAAATCTTTTACATATCTGATTTTTTTCCTATCAAAAACTTGTCAATATAAAAGTTCTAGATAAGATTAAGAAGATTTATAATAAATTTAAAAGGATTTGATATCGCGTGAATTGATGAAGTTATGAATTTTCTTCTTCTTAAAACCCCCTTTGTCCAGTTTTTAATGATATCAAAATCTGTTATACATAAAGTTTTGGCCTTTTTCCTAGAAGTAATAATAACTTTAAACTGATTTTGCATGTATTATTAAGAAGTTATGGGGTTCTTTTCTGTTTTCACAAAAACCCTCCCTATTTCCACCCCTTCGTCCAATTTTGCCCATTAACGAACTTGACCGAGATTTCCTGCCTCTTGATTTCATGTATCAGTTTGAAAGAGATTTGTGCAGAATTATGGAAGTTATCATGTCCATAAAGAAGTTATCGTGTCCAGTTCTTTCTTGTTCTCAAAAAATTTCATTCTAAATTTACTACATTTTATGTTATCTCTTTAAATTATTTTTGCTTAGAATTCCTGAATGGTAGAGACCTTATGGCTATTACTATGAGATGCATTTGTACCGTATAAGATGATGTGACGTATAAGACTACCACTACTCAGGCCTTGATTATAGCAAGGGAAAACTTCCACCAGTATTTCCGAACAGTAAATTTTCTTCATATTTATGACAGAAATTCTGCATTAAAATAAGGCGATGATTACTATACAAAAATACTGGTGGAAATTAGCCCATGTGGTAATCAGACTCTGCCGCTGCAATAGTAATATCAAATTCATGCATGTTTTAAGTCATATGATATAATGGCACCCTTCATTGTTCGTAACCCGGTGAAGGGCGCCCTTTTTTAAAGAAAGGTTGGACCATAGAATAACATACAAGATGGGACATTTACGGCAAAATCTGTAATGGCAACAATACTAGCGTCACTACCGACAAGGGGGAAGAAGTAAACAAGCCTCCGAAATTTACCTATGTTAATGAAATATGTTTACGTTCTATGTTTTGAATATCTATTCTTTCCTAAAACGAAGTAGAAGCAGACGATATTGTATTTATGCTTTATTTATTTAGCTGTTTTTTTTAATTTATTTATCGTACTTGTATCGTTCACCTTTAACTTACAAAATGATAATTAGGGTAACACTATAAAATAAAAAACCTAAACAATTCTGTTAAGAACGTAAATACAGTAAACCCTCGATTTAACGGACCTCGGTTCAACGGACTTCGGATTCAACGGACTAATTTAAAAAAAATTAAAAATTAAAAATTAAACAAAAATTAAAGTAAAACAAGTGGGTAAGTGTGATCGCAGATCGCACAGAGGGTTTCGTTTAATATCCCTTTTAAAACACTTTATCCTTAAATTAACAAATCAAAATCGTTAATTTAAAATTATTCCCCTCTCCCTAACCTGAAATTCAACGCCCGTATTTCAAATGTTTATATTTGACAAATGTCAAATATTTATTTATCACTATTATTTACTGGATAAATGGTGACATGATACTCCATGATAAAACAGCTTCTAAAACGATGAAACACGCTTCGAAAAAAAAAAGTATTACTGCCCCCTTCCCCTCCCCTACTTGAGAATCAACACGCAACCCTCTTTTAAGCTTTTATATGAAAAAAATCAAGCAATGAACAACGACAAAGCGCTGCTATGCTGCATTTTCGCGATTTCTGCAATAGCTCTATCTCAAGAACTAATGCACAGATTTTCATCAAACTTCGCATTCAGTTATTCCTTGATATGTATTGGTGCTGGTAACGTTTTGGTGTAAATCGCTCAACAGATGGCGCTGCTATGCTACATTTTGCAGCATTTACACGATTTTCGTGATAGCTCTATCTCAAGAAATAATGCACTAATTTTCATCAATCTTCAGATTCAGGTATACCTGGATATGAATTAGTGCTGTTTATGTTTTGGTGTAAATCGCTCAACAGGTGGCGCTGCTATGCAGGATTTTTCACGATATCCACAATAGCTCAATCTCCAGAACTAATGCACGGATTTTCATCAAACTTTAGATTCAGTTAGCCCTTGACATGAATTGACGTTTTGCATCTTATGGTATAAATCACTCAACAGGTGACGCTGCTATGCTGTATTTTTTGTGATATCCTCAATAGCTCTATCTCGAGAACTAATGCTTGGATTTTCAACAAACTTCAGATTCCGGTATACCTTGATATGAATTAGTGCTGTTTGTGTTTTGATGCAAATCGCTTCACAGGTGGCGCTGCTATGCTGCTTTTTTCAGAATTTCCCCTATAGCTCTATCTCAATAACTAATGCACGAATTGTCATCAAACTTCAAATTCAGATATACTTTGATATCAATTCGTGCTAAATTGATGTAATTTCTTGTACTATTTAAATGATTTAATTCACATGATTTATATAGAAAAAAGTTTTGTGATGGCCACAACATACTACTTTCCGGAAGAATTGGGCCGGTCCTAACTTATTTTTTCTGTACAGAGCCGGGACTGGTTTCTTTTCTAGTCTTGACGGGCCAAAATTTTCAGTCCTAGTTTTGAGCCAGCCATTGTCTCGGCGTGGCCTGTCCGTTCAAAGGTCAGTAAAATAAAGCCTGGCCCAAAGATCTTTGCAAAATATGCATACATTTTTGAATTCATTTGACATTTGTTCTACAATTAAACATTAACATTTATTTTTTTTTAATAGTAAATTTCTACGCTAATTAAAATATAGCTAAATTAAAATATTGTAAAATGTGTGAAATGGAACCTGCCTATGACGGAATCCTGTTTTAAACTGAAAAAAGAGTTGATCCATGCAAAATTAATATACTAATACGTAACAAAAGAATATATAATATATTTACATTTGCTAAGTAGGGAACTTGTCTATAACGCATTTTTTTTTTTCCTATCTATGTAATTGAGTCTTAGAAGATTTTACTGAACAACATTTTTCAGATTTTTAACAATTCAATGCATGGAATATGGATTAACAATATTAATGATAGCTGAAACATTTACATAGAAGAAATAGCGATTCATTAAAGAAATAAATATCGCAGCCTGCGGCATTTATATAAAAATGAAGTTTAGAAACATGAAAAAAAGTTAAGATAAATATTTTTGGTCAGAACTCCTCGTAAGAGTAAAAATTTTAACCAAATCGACGTAAAAATCAATGTTTTGTAGCAATTCACCCGGGCCGGACCGGGCCAAAAAAAATTTCTTCGGACCGGGCCGGGCTCGGGCCGAACTTTTAAATTTTCTACCGGGCCGGGCAATTATATTTTTTCTACGGCCCGGGCCAGGCCAAAAAATTTTTTCTATGAGTCGGGCCGGGCCCGGGCCTGGAAATTTCGGCCCGTGCAGACCTCTAGTGTCAGTACCTGTATTTATTTTTAACTTTTTAATTTATGTATTCCTAAAAATTTGTCGAAAGGAATTTTTTTTCATCTGTAATTTTATTATCATTTCTTACATGTTAATATTATAAATATTATTGAACTGATTGTACGTTATTTACATTAAAAACAATATTTTTATTTTATCTGTAAGAAGGTGAAAATGCTTAAATTTAAAAAGATTATTGTAAGGATTAATACGTTAAACTTCATAAATTAATAAAACATCGGCTACGAAAATTTTACTACCAAATGGGAATATTTATGAAATTTTCTGGGACTTGTAGAATGCAATATTTCGTATATTTTTATATTACACCATTGCTTTTGATATGTAGCATTCAAGACGAAAAATTTACCTTGTTTTTTGTTGCATTTAAATTATTTATTCACTTATTATGTAAAAAAAAAAAGTATATATCTGTCTATGAACATAGAATAGATATAAGATATATAAAATAAAATATATATTCTATGATCATGTATCGGTGTAAGATTTTATTGAAAACGAAAACATGCAACATTAAAAAAAGAAAGATCACAATAAAGTAGATACGCAATAATAAAAATATTACAAGGATGGGAAGTTTCTTCCCCATTGTCACTAAAGGCGCTACGATCACAATCGCATTGCCATTACACCCTATGGAAGCAGTGTCCCATCTTGTATGTTAATCCATGGAGCAAACAAACTTCCTAAATTTACCTATGTCGATGAAATTATGTTTACGCTTTATGTTTTGCGCATCTATTCTTTTCTCCACGAGGCAAAAGCAGACGATTATTAGTGCGTTTTTTAAGTGTATTTTTAAACGATACTGTATTTACTTGATTTATAATATTAGATGATTTATTTAGCTTATTTTTTTATTGTACTTCTGTCGTTCACCATTAACTTACAAAATAATAATAATAACATAAAAGAAAAACCCTAGAAGTCTCTGTTAAAAGCATAAACTTTGTGAGACAGAATTGTAAAAAATCAAATGTAGGTATTGTGTTAATTTATTTACGTCAAATAAAATTTTATCAAGTGTAATATCAACCACTCTCTATTTTTCAACTTTTAATTTAAGTAATTCTAAAAATTTGTAAAAAGGAATTTTTCCCCGCTAGTAATTTTATTATTATTTATTATATGTTATTATTGTAAATAATGTTGAACTGATTCTACATCATTTAAATTAAAAACAATCTTTTTATTTTCTTTGTAATAAAGTGAAAATGCATAAATTTTAAAGATTGTTGAAACGATTGTTTTAATACATTAAACTTCATAAATTAATGAAACACCCGCTAAAAAATATTCCTACCAAATGGGAAATATTTATAAAAATTTCTGGGACTTGTAGAGTACAATATTTCGTATATTTTTATATTACACTATCGCTTTATCAAGCTTTAAATCCAATTATATCATATTTACTTTACGTATAACATTCAAGACGATTTTTTTTTTTTTAATCTTGCTTTTCGTTCAACTTATATCGTTCACCCTTCATGTACGCAAAAGAAAACAAAATCCGTGTAAGATTCTGTTGAAAATGTAAATATGCAACATTAAAAAAAGAAAGATCACAATAATGTAATTAGATTAATTTGGCACACACGATTAAATTAATAGACACAATATTAATTTAACACAAAAGATTAATTTCACACACAAGATTAAATTGACAAACACAAGTTTAATTTGACACATAAGATTAATTTCGCACACAAAATAAATTTGATTGAGAGGATTAAATTTACACACAAGATTAATTTGACAAGCACAAGATTAAACTGACAAACACAAGATTAAATCGACAAACAGGAGATTAAATTGACAAACACATTACTCGCAGCATTTTTAGTTTTTTTTTTGTACATTTTCTACTACTATTTCAAATAAAAAATCTTTATGTTATGTTCTTTTAACATTTGCAGTAGAAATCTACAATAAAGATATCGTTGTAAAGTAGCTGTTGCAAAATGAGATAATTTCAAGAATGTTGCTAGCACTGCAAACACAAGATTAATTTTGATGATCCAGGTTAGAGATGAGACGGGCTCGGGCTCGATTTTCATACCAGCCTTCGGGCTCGGACGGGCTCAGGCTCTTTTTTTTTTAACCTGAAAATTTTATTTATTCCCGTATGGAAAAAAAACTTTTTAAAAAATATAAGAGGTAATATATTAATATATAATCATCAAAATTTCTTGCGCTCCCTATATTATTCTGTTAATGCTTTTTAAGGTGTGTTAATATCTAAAATTTATTTATGTTTATAAAATAAATTCAGTATTCCTTATTTTTATCTCTGTTAAAAAGCTGTTATTCTTGTAAAAGTAATTTAATTACTTCTTTCATAATAATCATTAATCTTTCAGTTTCCCGTGGTTTCAATAAATAAATTAGGCATCTGTCTGTTATCGCCATCTTCTCGTCCTTACGTCGCGACGCCTGGGTTGAAAATTGCATTTTCCATAAGAAATCATTTTGATGTTATTTTCATATGAATGATGAAAACGAAGTATCAGTAACTGTTTAGGTTATTGCACAAAAGGAAAGAAAATGATAAAAAAATGGTTTTATTTATTGGTGAACGGAAATAAAAGCATTTAACTTTACTGTTCGTCAACAAGGGTGAGAAAGTTGTTTTTTTTTTTTTTTTTTTTTTTGCTTTATTTTGTTAACAGTTGATAATTTGGTAAACATTGAAAGGAATATTTATTAGCTGTATAAGAGATAAAGCGGACATTAACGTGTAATGAGAATGTTTATAATGGGAGGGAAGTTTCAGTTAAATATATTTGTAAAAGGACAATTTTGGTTTTAAATTAGGTATAATTATGTGATGATTGATTAATGTTACAACATCACAGCTATTTTAAAAGGAATTTGCAATATTTGCAGATTTATATCATTCACGCTAAGGCGCCAAAATAGTAGAATATTTTAAAATTGGATCGTTTATTTTATTTTATTTTATTTTATTTTATTTTATTATTTGACAATCTAGGCAAAATATGGCAAAATATGAGAATCTTTTTAGGGACTTATCTTTTGATGAGAATGATTTGAATGGATTTTAAATGTCATAAATTATGTGCTAGAGATGAGATATTTCATTTAGAACAACTTTTATGCAATTTTTATTAAACTTTATTTTCGGTTTACATTTTCGGGGTATCGGGCTCGGGCTCTAATGACGAAAAAATGTTTCGGGCTCGGGCGGGCTCGGATTTAAAATCGTCGGGCTCGGACGGGCCCGGGCTTCGAAAAGTGAGCCCGAACTCATCTCTAATCCAGGTTGCTGAAATACTACTAACGTGATTGCGGGAAAGAGCCTGAAGAAAGTTTCAGTCTCAAAATGAATAGAAGTTCTACTTCTGTATGGAGATTGTTTGTTGAAGAGGCAGTATGTGATCGATGGCAAATTCGCAAATTACTAACTGAAAAAATCCTAACATTTATCAGACGATGTTTTTCCATCATTATGTACCATTTGCGATTTTGATATGTGTTCCTTGTTTGAAATTTCAACAAGATAATGTTATTCGTTAAGCATCAATCCCCCAGTATTAACTTAAAACAGAAAAAAGATGAGGGTTTGCAATTAAGTAACTGAAGACCTAATTTGAGCTCAATAGAAAACCCATTTAAGTTAGTTATACTTGTCGGATTTATCGGAACAACAAACAATTTACTTTTGCGAATGAAGAGCATTTTCAGTTAACCCCTTGAAGGGCGGTGGTATGTTTATGAAACCACTTAATTTTAATTCCCAAATGGCACAGTGGCACCAGAATTTTAGTATAATTTGTTTTCGTTTATTATGTATGCGAAAAATAGATTTTTCTTATTTCCAAATAAATTTGTACGTAAAGTCCGGTGCCATTCATTTATTTCTTTTAGTAACGGAAGTGCTTTGCCCCTGAAAGGGTTGATGACGAATAGAAAAACATTCAGCTATAGTACTTAAAAACATAGTTTCTTCGATTAAAAGAATATATTAAATTTAAAAAGTCAAAAAACCCGACTGCGTAAAAAGCGAACTAATTAATTATTTCTCATCAATGTGAAGCTATTTTTTATATTACTTACCTATTTTTTTATTTACTTGTATTGATGACTTTTAAGTTGTGTTTAATTGTTAGTCCCTATCTATAAACACTGTTTTGATGAGGCCTGTAGATGTCTATGACGGTTAGAGTTGCAGTAAAGCTAGAGATCCTACATACACAACTTCCAAGTCGTGTAATATTTAAACGGAGCTTCTGACTGTAAAATAGTCAATGAAACATCGTCTTCATTTTGAAAGACCTATCCAATGATAGGCCACTCAATAGGGTGCATATTTTTTTCTGTCTCTACCGCCACTTTGTTTTTTACGGTTGCCAATTTTGAATTTATAAAAACAAAATAGCCTATACCCATCGGACGGTTAAGACGAATCTATACAGACCTCATTCATTAAAATCCATCCAGTTTCGAGGGTATAAAGAAATCCACATACCCAGATACACGTGAAACACATAACCCTTCTTGGCAGTCGGGTAAAAAGAGAATTATGTTTGAAATTATTTTCTAAAAAGGGAATTTATATTTAGTATTTGAATAAAATCTTAAATAACGGATATGTGGTCTTATAAATTTATGAACAGAGCATTGATTGCATATATTCCTAATTACCTTCATTTATCATCTTTAATTGCGCTAATTATAGTATATAATTTATTATAAATAATAATTTCATGTAATATAATATATTACAGAATAGTTTAAATAAAAAAAAATTGAGTTTAAACTGAAATTTGCAAAAATAATGTGGTCTTATATATTCTTAACAAGCTATAAAAGATATAATACATTATTAAATAGGAAATTTATTTAGAAGAGTATATCTTAAAAATAGTTCATAGTTTTCCTTTCATGTTAAAATAAGTTTCATAGTACTAACTGTTCCGAATATTTTACTTAATATTTCAAAATTACCTCTTTTTTTTTTTTTTTTTTTTTTTTTTTTTACTTTTCATCCCATTATTTGACTTTTTCGCTTGTCACAGAATGAAATTTCAGACAGTTCTCAGCCCAAAGCATACTCTCTTGTGGATGACTATGATGGCTTGTTACGCACTCGCTCTGTCTAAAGGTTACTATACTGCAGCGGTGTTCGAGCATGCCAGGTTTGGTGATGAGATTCAAGACAATGCCGCCGTCGTCATAAAAGCCAATTTAGAAAATTACGACAGAGCAACCAGAGCAGCCGCAAAGCAAGTAAGTTATTTATGTTTCTTAAATAGCTACTCTAAAAAACGTCGTCCTAGAACTAGTGGCGCATCTAGCGGGTGGGCTGATGGGGCTTCAGGCCCCTCCGAAATTTATAGTAAACATCAAGTTTAATTACGAAAGTTTAGCAAAATGTAATGAAACTTGATAAGATAAAATTCAAAATGAACGAAGTAGAGCAACAGTAGGACACTCAATATTTTAGCGCACATACTCCGGTGAAACAGTAAGATATCTGATTTAACCTAGTGTTGCACTCAACGCAGATGACTTTTGGAACATCTGAAACACAAAGTTATGCTCTGTATAAAATAGATGTGACTACGTAAAAAATCTCCTAGCATTCCACTAGATGAAGAAACAGTTTATCATACCAATAAATCAAAAAACTCATCTTCGTTTTTTTTTTTTTTTTTTTTAAGATGTTTTACTGTTGCTTTGAAGCGACGAAAAGTATAGTTCACAGGCCTGTAACCAGATGGGTGAGTGGTGTGAATTCCATCTAGCTAACTCTAAAGCATTGGTTCAGAATGTGGGACGTAAGCACCATAGTGTGACAATTCGTGATTTGTTATTAACTCATTCCTTGTCAGTACATTTTTGTCTTCTTTTTTTTTTTATTAATGTCGCAGGCTAAAAATAGAAGCAGTACATGCAGATTTTTTAAATAAAAGGAAAAAATTCATTTTTTATTCAAGTTTTTAAAAGTCGTCATACAAAATTACAAAATACAAGAGCAATTAGAATAATTGAGGCTTTGACATGGGAAGGGGAGTAAGTGCCAAAAATGAAATTTTACAGGAGAGGCTACGTTTTCCATGCCGAAGGCATTGGAGTTACTACACTGTTAAAAATCTGTATATTTTGCTGCATAGTCACTCCATCGCTTTTATAGAATATTTCTATTCTGGCCAATGAGAATGCTCCATAAAATAGTCAAGTAATCGTTTTCTATAAAAGCGGTGGAGTGACTATGCAGCAAAAGCTACAGATTTTTAACAGTGTACCTGATCCATCTTGCTGCCATAAAAAAAAAAATAAATAAACGGGATATGTACTTACTCTCTTTCTCTTGGTATTTACTATTTTATCAACGGAAAAATGGATTTTTTTTTTAACTTTCTCCCCTTCCCATGTCAACGCCTCAATTGCATAGCAATACTTCTATGAAACTTCTGACGGTTTATCGAGGTGCCTGGGACCAATGTCCCATATCCCCCAGCCATAACAACTGGAGAAGAATAACGTGAAAACAGCCAGTAGTGATGTAGGCAGATGGGGAATTCGGATTGATTGGGGCAAGCCCAGCCCAACCGAACTCCAGAGCATGCCAGGACGATCAGAACGAGGGGGGGGGGTGGGGGGGGGGAAGCCTAGTCCCAGAAACCAAATACCCTTTTCAGGGACCATGCATTTTATATATTAATTAAAACAATTTTCCTATACAATTTTCAAAAAGAATTCAAAGACAATTAAAAGAATAAAAAAGATATTTACAGAAAAAGTGAAAATTTTATATTATATACGATGTAGAAACACCTATATTATATTTTAAAAAGTTTATAGTTTTTGTAGTTATAGTTGTGTTTTAAAGGAATTTTTCTTATAATTTTTTCGTGTTTATTGAATGGGACCTGTTAGGTAGATTTCGTATGAAATACTACCTATTGGGATCGTTCCTATGTTGGAATTTTTGAAAAATTTTTGCAGATCTACACCGATCATGACCCCTAGAACCCAAAACCACCCGCAGTAAAAAACTTTATATATCTATCTATCGATCTATATCACTTTCCTCTGGACACGATAACTTTCGTAATTCTGCACCAATCTCTTCCAAACTGATACATAAAATCAATGGGCATAAAATCTCGGTCAAGTTCGTTAACGGGCAAAATCGGACCAAGGGGATGGAAATAGGGAGGGGTTTTGTAAAAACCGAAAACCCCCCATAACTTCTTAATTTTTGTACATATCAAATCAGTTTAAAGTTTTTATTTCTAAAAATAGGGCCAAAATTTTATGTATTACAGATTTTTGATAAAGTTAAAAATGGGCTCAAGAGGCGCAAAAAATAGGGTTTTTGGGAGAAAAATATTCATAACTTCGTCAATTCTCAAGATATCAATTCCAATTAATTTATTAAAAATCTCCTTAATATTATCTACAACTTTTATATTCACAAGTTTTTGATAGGACCAATTCTTATCGCAAAGAAAAAAAAATTAAAAATGAAAACAAAAAGGGGGTTTGAAGAAGTAAAAAATTCATAACTTCGTCAATTCAAAAGATATAAAATCCCCATGAATTTATCATATATCTTCTTAATATTGTCTACAACATCTATATAGACAAGTTTTGGATAGGACCAATTCTTACAGCAAAAACAAATTAAAAATGCATAGTGGTTGAAGAAAAAAAATCATCTAAGTAAGGGTGTATTCAAATCCAAACTGCTTATTTTCTGACTCATTTTACAATTCATTTTTGCTCTCAAAAGCTTCCAATTGGCACGTTTTCTTACTCAGAAACTATATAATGTACCGTAATGGTCGATTTTTCGATAGAGGCAGAATATATTTTTAAAAAATGCTGTTAAATTGTGCATTTTGAACCGAATTTCCCGAAGCGGATTGTGTTGGAAAAATCATTGCATTAAGGATGCACTCAAATCCAAACTGCTTATTTTCACTCATTTTTAAATTCATTTTTGCTCTCAAACGCATTTAATTGGTAGATTCGCTTATTCACAAATTATATAATGTACCGCAATGATCGATTTTTTGATAGAGGCAGAATATATTTCAAAAAATGATGTCAAAGTGGGCATTTTGAACGGAATTTCCCGAAGCAATTGTGTTATCACTTTCTTCTGGACACGATAGCTTCCGCAATTCTGCATCTCTTCCAAACTGATACATAAAATCAAGGGACATAAAATCTCGGTCAAGTTCGTTAATGGGCAAAAGCGGACAAAGGGGATGGAAATAGGGAGGGGTTTTGTGAAAACAGAAAAAACCCCATAACTTCTTAAATTTGTACATATCAAATGAGTTTAAAGTTTTTATTACTTCTAAAAATAGCGCCAAAAATTCATGCATCACAGATTTTTGATAAAATTTAAAATAGGCTCAAGGGGCGCAAAAATAGGATTTTTGGGAGAAAAAATATCTTACTTCGTCAATTCTCAAGATATCAAATCCAATTAATTTTATTATACATCTCCTTAATATTTTCTACAACTTTTATATTCACAAGTTTTTGATAGAACCAATTCGTACCGTAAAAAAAAAAAAAAAAAAAAAAAAAAAAAAAAAAAAAAAAAATTAAAAACGAAAACAAACTAGTCGGATGTACTAATCCTAAAACTTTCTTCTATCTCATACATGTTAATACTTCAAAATCCGCTATCACACTACCAAAATTAAATGGCAATCTATGCATCTCATGAGGATTCTAACGATATGAAATTCCGTGCGTTAGTTCTTGAGATATGACTATCGCTGAAATCGTCTAAATTCAGAAAAATGCTGCCTAGCAGCGCCACCTCTTGGGTGATTTATACCAAATCCTAATCAGCAACAATTTATGTCAACGCCTGACTGAATCTGAAGTTTGGAGAAAATCCGTACATTAGTTTTTGAGATAGAGCAATAACGAAAATCGTGAAAATTCCTGCATAGCAGCGCCACCTATTGGGTGATTAACACCAAAACCTAATTAACAACAACTTGTGTCAACATACAACTAAATCTGAAGTTAGATGAAAATTAGTCCATTAGTTCTATTGATAGAGCTATTGAGGCAATCGTGAAAAAGGCAGCAGAGAAGCGCCACCTATTGGGCGATTTACACCAACACATAATCAGTAGCAAGTCATATCAAGGACTAACTGAATCTGAAGTTTGATGAAAATCCGTGCGTTAGTTCTTAAGATAGAGCTATTGGGGAAATCGTGTAAATCCTGCAAAATTCATCATAACAGCGCCACCTGTTGGGCGATTTACACCAAAACGTAATCATCATCAATTCATATCAAGGACTAACTAAATCTGAAGTTTGATCGAAATCCGTGCATTAGTTCTTGAGATAGAGCTATTGCGAAAATCGTGAAAAATGCAGCATAGCAGCGCCACCTGTCGAGCGATTTACACCAAAACCTAATCAGCATCAATTTGTATTAGGGACTAACTGAATATCAATTTTTATTAAATTCCGTGCATTAGTTCTTGAGATAGAGCGCCCACAAAATTTGTGTCACATACACACAGACAGACAGACAGACAGACTCACAGAGTCACAGACAGACATTTTGTAAAAACATGTTTTTTGGAATCTCTGACCCCTAAAACGTGTAAATCCGTCGAAAACCGGAATTCGAAAATTTTCATGAATCCAATACTTTCTTCTTGTAAAGATAGAAGAAAGTAAAAAGGGGATTTGAAGAAGAAAAATTTTCATAACTCCATCAATTCACAAGATATAAAATCTCCATGAATTTATCATATATCTTCTTAATATTGTCTTCAACATTTATATAGACAAGTTTTTGATAGGGCCAATTCTTACAGCAAAAACAAATTAAAAAAAGTCCTTCCGGCCAGTGCCGGGAGGAAGAGGTAGCTTTCATATTCCTTATTTTAAAAAAGCCAACTTATATTATTCAAACACACGAAGCTCAATTAAGTGGAAACCGAATGTAGGAGATTCAATACTAATTTTTATCAATACTAAATCATTATGAATGAGAATTTCGCAAAATTAGTCAGCTTTCTCCAAGCTGCTTTTATTTAAAGTAACTTATATTTCGCTGCCAAATTCGGCGATTTCTTAAAGTGCCTGCCATTTTAAGACAACATGGTGGATGAGGCTAACCAGTGAACTTGGTCGAGACCTTAGTAATTGTTGTGCACATGCTCCCTCACATCGGAATCAGTTGATACATACGAGTGCTGTCGCAGGCAAAAAATCAGATTTTTCAAAATGTCACCCACGTTGGAAATTGAAACTGCTATATCTGAGCCATTTTTAAGATAAAGACAAACAAAAAATGCTGCTGAATCCTTATATCAAGGTCAAATACTTAAGAAAGAAACCTTTTTCAATTTCTAATTTTTTTGCACCTCACTTTAAATATATATTTTTTTAATTTAATGGCCGCCATTTTGAAACAAGATGGCTAATGAAGCTGGCCAGCGAACTTGGTCGAGATATTGATGTATACTATCCACATGCCTTCTTCCATCGAAATAGGCGAATACGTGTGGTATCGCGAGACAAATACAAGATCGTTTCAAAGTGTTAGCCATGATAGAAATTCAAAGTGCTATAATTCAACCACTTTTTAAGATATAAACAAAAGAACAAATTTTCAGAAACAAAAACTGCTCCAGAATCTTTGTATCAAGGCCAAACACATAAAAAAAAATGTTTTTCATTTTCCAATTTTTTAATACCTCATTTTAAATTTTAAATTACATTTTTTTTTTTTAAATGGCAACCCTTTTGAAACAAGATGGCGAATGAAGCTGGCCAACAAACTCGGTCGAAACATTGGTATGTACTATGTACGGACCAAGTTACATTCAAATCGGTTCATAAATACGCCTGTTATCGCATGACAAAAATCAGGGCGTTTCAAAATGTCAGCCACGCTAGAAATTCAAAATGCTATAACTCAGCCATTTTTTAAGATATAGACGAAACAAAAACTGCTCCCGAATCTTTTTATCGAGGTCAAACACATAAGAAAAAAATATTTTTTCAATTTTCAATTTTTTGGTACCACATTTCAAATTTAAATTTTTCTTAAAATTTTAAATGGCCGCCATTTTTAAACAAAATTGCGGATGAAGCTGGCCAACGAGCTCGGTCGAGACATTGGTCTGTACTATGTATAAACGAAGTTACATCCAAATCGGTTCATAAATACGCCTTTTATCGCGTGACAAAATTCAGGACGTTTCAAAATGTCAGCTTCGCTAGAAATTCAAAATGCTATAACTCAGCCATTTTTTAAGATATAGACGAAACAAAAACTGCTACGGAGTCTTTGTATAAAGGTCAAATACATAAGAAAAAAATATTTTTCCATTTTTAATTTTTTGGTACCACATTTTAAATTTTAAATTTTTTTAAATTTTTTAAATGGCCGCCATTTTGAAACAAAATGGCGGATGAAGCTGGCCAACGAACTCGGTCGAGACATTGGTATGTACTATGTACACACCGAATTACATCCAAATCGGTTCATAAATACGAGAGTTACAGTGTGACATAGGTCAGATATATATATATATATATATATATATATATTGATATATATATATATATATATATATCAATTTTGAACGGAGGGTGGTTTCGGGGTCTGGGGGTCATGATCGATGAAAATATACCAAAATTTTTTGAAATCGCTTTCCTCCGAACGGCTGCAATAGGTAGCTTTTTGTAAAGAAAGCTACCTAATACATAGCGGTTGAAGAAAAAAATTATCTTATTAAGGGTGCATTCAAATCCAAACTGCTTATTTTCTTACTCATTTTTAAATTCATTTTTGCTCTCAAACGCATCTAATTGCTAGATTCTCTTATTCAAAAACTATATAATGTACAGTAATGATCGATTTTTTGATAGATGCAGAATATAATTTAAAAAATTATGTTAAAGTGGGCATTTTGAACAGAATATCCCGAACCGATTGTGTTAGAAACGAAAAATATTGCCCTACTGAGAAAATAATTGTTTATTAATCAAGTTTTAATTAATTGAAAGAAAAATAAAAACACAGGTCGCTTATAAATCTTTTCAAAAATCACGTCAGCATGTTTCATATATATATTTTTTTAATTAAAAATGAATCTGAAAATGTGCCAGAAAATTTCGAGTTGTTGAGCATGGAAAAATATTTTTTAGGTAGCTTTCTTTACAAAAAAGCTACCTATTGCAGCCGTTCGGAGGAAAGCGATTTCAAAAAATTTTGGTATATTTTCATCGATCATGACCCCCAGACCCCGAAACCACCCTCCGTTCAAAATTGATATATATATATATATATATATATATATATATATATATATATATATCTCTGACCTATGTCACACTGTAACTCCCGTAATTATGAACCGATTTCGATGAAATTTGGTGTGTACATAGTACATACCAATGTCTCGACCGAGTTCGTTGGCCAGCTTCATCCGCCCTTTTGTTTCAAAATGGCGGCCATTTAAAATTTTTAAAAAATTTTAAAACTTGAAATGTGGTACCAAAAAATTAAAAATGGAAAAATATTTTTTTTTATGTATTTGACCTTTATACAAAGATTCCGAAGCAGTTTTTGTTTCGTCTATATCTTAAAAAATGGCTGAGTTATAGCATTTTGAATTTCTAGCGTGGCTGACATTTTGAAACGTCCTGAATTTTGTCACGCGATAAAAGGTGTATTTATGAACCGATTTGGATGTAATTCAGTGTGTACATAGTACATACCAATCTCTCGACCGAGTTCGTTGGCCAGCTTCATCCACCATTTTGTTTCAAAATGGCGGCCATTTAAAAATTTTTTAAAAATTTAAAAATTGAAATGTGGTACCAAAAAATTAAAAATGGAAACATATTTTTTCTTATGTATTTGACCTTGATACAAAGATTTCGGAGCAGTTTTTGTTTCGTCTATATCTTAAAAAATGGCTGAGTTATAGCATTTTGAATTTCTAGCGTGGCTGACATTTTGAAACGTCCTGAATTTTGTCACGCGATAAAAGGCGTATTTATGAACCGATTTGGATGTAACTTCGTTTATACATAGTACATACCAATGTCTCGACCGGGTTCGTTGGTCAGCTTCATCTGCCATCTTGTTTAAAAATGGTGGCCATTTAAATTTTTAAGAAAAATTTAAATTTGAAATGGGGTACCGAAAAATTAAAAATTGAAAAAATATTTTCTTTTTATGTGTTTGACCTTGATAAAAAGATTCGGGAGCAGTTTTTGTTTCGTCTATATCTTAAGAAATGGCTGAGTTATAGCATTTTGAATTTCTAGCGTGGCTGACATTTTGAAACGTCCTGATTTTTCTCACGTAATAGCAGGCGTATTTATGAACCGACTTGGATGTACCTTGGTGTGTAGATAGTACATACAAATATCTCGACCGAGTTCGTCGGCCGGCTTCATCCGCCATCTTGTTTCAAAATGGCGGCCATTAAAAAAATTAAAAAATTAAAAAAATTAAATGAGATACCAAAAAAATTGGAAAGTGAAAAAGATTTTTTTTGTATGTGTTTTACCTTAATACAAAGATTCCGGAACAGTTTTTCTTTCGTCTATATCTAATAAAAATGGCTGAGTAATAGCATTTTGAATTTATCTTGTGGCTGACATTTTAAAACGACCTGATTTTTGTCACGCGACAACAGGCGTAATTATGAACCTATTTGGATGTAACTTGGTCTGTACATAGTACATACCAATGTCTCGACCGAGTTCGTTGGCCAGCTTCATTCGCCATCTTGTTTCAAAAGGGTTGCCATTTAAAAAAAATTAAATTTAAAATTCAAAATGAGGTATTAAACAATTGGAAAATGAAAAAGATTTTTTTATGTGTTTGACCTTGATACAAAGATTCCGGAGCAGTTTTTGTTTCTGAAAATTTGTTCTTTTGTTTATATCTTAAAAAATGGTTGATTTATAGCACTTTGAATTTCTAGCATGGCTAACATTTTGAAACGATCTTGTATTTGTCACGCGATAACACACGTATTCGCCTATTTCGATGTAAGAAGGCATGTGGATAGTATACATCAACACCTCGACCAATTTCGCTGGCCAGATTCATCAGCCATCTTGTTTCAAAATGGCGACCATTAAAGTAATATATATATATATATATTTAAAGTGAGGTGCAAAAAAATTAGAAATTGAAAAGGGTTTCTTTCTTAAGTATTTGACCTTGATATAAGGATTCAGGAGCATTTTTTGTTTGTCTTTACCTTAAAAAATGGCTCAGATATAGCAGTTTCAATTTCTATTGTGGGTGACATTTTGAAAAATCTGATTTTTTGCATGCGACAGCACTTCTATATATTAACCGATTCCGATGTGAGTGAGCATGTGCACAGCAATTACTAAGGTCTCGACCGAGTTCACTGCTTAGCCTCATCCACCATGTTGTCTTAAAATGACAGGCACTTTAAGAAATTGCCGAATTTGGCAGCCAAATATATGTTACTTCAAAGAAAAGCAGCTTGGATAAAGCTGACTAATTTCGCGAAATTCTCATTCATTATATTGATAAAAATTAGTATTGAATCTCCTATATTCGGTTTCCACTAAATTGAGCTTCGTGTGTTTGAATGATATAATTTGGCTTTTTTTAAATAAGGATTATGAAAGCTACCTCTTCCTCCCGGCATTGGCCGGAAGGACTTTTTTAATATCGCCTTAACGTGATTCTGATAAAACCAGCTATTTTATAAAAAGGAAATAAAAACTCGTCAAAAGCAGACAGATAAAACTGTTAAAGTGGATTTATATCTAATAATGATTTAGTTTTTGTTGGTGAAATTAGTATACTTAACTTCGAAATCTACCTCTGCCTGTAGGCCGGGCCGGCAGGGATTTTTTTTTTTTTTTTTTTTTTAATTCGCTCTGTAATATGTGACATTAATAAACTTTTATACATGAAACTACTTAAGGCTGCATCTCAAACTGGCTGTTTTGAACGTACTCAATCCAAAAAATTAGTTGAAATATCTAAACGAGGTACTATCACAATTTAATAAATTCCCAAATGGGCATCACGGAACGAAATGAATGAATAGTAAATTTCTGATGGCTATAGTGTCTCATACAAAGTATATAGATACGCATTACATAAATATGACATTACTTTTAAGTGTTTAAAAATCAATTTATACTCGGCGGTCAACTGGGAAAGGATAACAGAGCCGATAACCGAGAAGTGTACTTAAGTCTTAGTATTATAGACCAGGAGACCGCACAAACCATCGAGTTGACAGCAGAAATTCCAGGATTAGTTAAAACTCGATTAGCCTATTAAAATGCAAATGGTCTGACAAGTCATACCTTGGTGGAAAATACCTGCAAAACCGATTTAATAGTTGACTGCTAGGTTTACTATTGTGTTTTCCTGCTCTTCATTTAATTCAAGACTTATTTTTCAAGCTCTAAATTTACCTTTTCTTGATAACTTTTATGAAATTCAACGTAAAGCCTCTAAACGCCGTTTTGTTGCACGCAAGTTTTTATATTTAAATAGAACAAATGTCATTTCAAATTGGAACGAATCCTCAACTTCAACAAAATACATTCATAGAGAGTCGAAATTATATGCAGTTTGTTGTTTCTAATAATAAAGGCACCATGTATTATCATTTCGATTTACAACTCTTTTTTTTTTCATATTATAGGGAGCCGATGTCATAGTTTTTCCTGAATACGGCATATTTCCTCCAGTGAATAGAAGTCTAATCAGAAAATTCTTAGAATTAATTCCTGATCCGAAAGTAGTGACTGTAACTCCTTGTGATGAAGCCGAGCTGTTTGCAGATAGACCCATCACATATACCCTTAGCTGTATGGCAAAATATAACAACATTGTCATAGTAGCCAATATGGGAGGCATAGAACGATGCGAAACTGAAAGTAACTGTCCCGATGACGATTTACTTCATCTCAACGCAAACGTGGTTTTTGATCAAAATGGTACACTCATTGCAAGATATTACAAAGAACGCCTTTTTTATGAGGAGGGAATGGATTTGCCTCTAACTGAACAAGATCCAGTTTTCCAAACGATTTTCGGAAAATTTGCAACTTTCATTTGTTTCGACATAATTTTTGAGAAGATGACAAAAACTGCCCAACGTACGGATATCGATGCCATAATGTTTTCGTTGATGTCTCTTAATATGTCTCCTTTCTACGTCTCTATTCAGAATTTTGAATCGTGGGCAATAGGAAATAACGCGACAATTATAGCAGCTAACTTACATATGCCAGGATATTTAGCAACTGGAAGCGGAATATTTATGGACAGAAAAGGTTCAGTGGGCCATAGTCTAAATCCTGATGGCGTATCTAAGTTAGTAGTCGCAAAAATTCCAAAAAATTATAGAAGTGCTTCTCCGAAATTTAATGTGATAGCAGTTTTCAAAAATGGTACCCAAGAGTGGGATGATAACAGTGAAAATATTCCTGACATATGTTCTTATTCAACTCTCGGACCAGCTGAAAATATCAATAAAGATTACAGATGTGCAGACGAAAACCTCAGCAATTATACACTTAAAAAACTCCTTAAGACAAAAGATCATATACAAGTGTGTAACAATGAAATGTGCTGCGAACTGGAATATTCTGCTAACAATATGAACGAAAGCTACTACATCGGTGTTTACAATGGAACAATCAGTCCTTTTACTAGGTATTTCTGGTGGGAAGAAAACTGCTTTTTGGGAAGATGTGACGATGTAAATGGCACAGCATGTTCAATATTCCCAATGACGACGAAAACTATGTACCACAAAATATACATGAAAGCTAACTTCACTAGCAAGAATGTTTTCCCATCATTAGTTGCTGATAAATTGAAATTAGTCCCTGTTAAAGATTGGAGTTTTGATGCATATTCGGGAGAGGCATCTATATCAATGGGAAGTACTTCAGGCATCCCTTTATTGGCAGCAACTCTCAAAGGTAGACCTTACGAAAAAGACCCTCCCCGTGTCCGATAATTTATACGGCTGTTTGTCTGGTTGTATATTGCTTGTACTGGTAATGACTAGAACAAGTATTTATCTAGTAAATAATAAAAAAATTCATGCAAATAAATGAATTGTGCTTAATCTACATCCAATCAAATGTACGCTTTTTTTCGGGGGAGGGGGGGGTTATATATCTTTTTAAAGAAACATTTTATAAACACTATTTTGTGTGTTCTATTCAACAAAATACATTTGTGAACTACAGTGTGACTGTGACTTCCGAAATCCGGCATCAAAATCATCTTGCCTCACGGTATTTTTTTTTTTTTTTTTTTTTTTTTTTAACGCTTTCAAGTTATGGGAGAAAGAAAAATAGCATTTGTTTTAATTAACGAGAACGAAAAATCATGCGTTAAGCATAGATTATGAAACACTTTCCAAAACTTCCTGAATGCTTTAACAAAACTTCGTTATTTAGGGAAATAAGGTAAATAAGATAACTAAGTAAACATTTTATAAAACGCATAAAACATTTGAAAAACTGTTTTCAGTAGTTACCGTCCATAGCCAAACATGTATTCCAATTCTTTTGAACAGCCCTGTATTTGATCTGTAAGTTGATATATGTACTATATAATGGGAAAATTTAGTTTAGCAAGAAAATGCATAATAAGTTGAAAATTCTCTTTCCGCAATTTATACTAATAGATGAAAACATACTTGAATACTTTTGTACAGCCCTGTAGTTTACCTAGTACCTCTATTACAGGCCACTATTTAGCTAAAATTTAATTCAAACTAAAACACTCTTAAAACTACTGAAATTACATATCCAGAAATTATCACCCATAGACGGCCATGTATCCAATTCTTTGCGTGGCCCTGTATATCAATTTATCTATATTCTACAAATATTTCTTTGTAAACTAAATTCAGTTCAGCGTAAAAATACATAACTTATTTAAAACCCACCTTTAAGCAATTAATGCTCAATCTCAGTAAACCTTACGAATTCTTTTCTGTAGCCCTGTATATGAACCATAGCATTTATACACAATATAGTGAAACTTAAAAGCGCATATCATAATAAAAATGCATATCGAGAGATCATTGCTAATACACGGTAATTCGGATGCAATATAGTATCTGAAATCTTTTGTGTGCCCCTGTAAATGCTATGCACTTCGTATTATACATGAAATAACTTATACTAAAGCTTAGCTACGCATGTAAGTTTCATTTATTTTAACATAATACGCCGCAAACAATCACCCCTCCCCCTATACCACTATGTAGCGGAATTCTTTTGTGTGGCCCTGTAAATGAATAATAACTATTCCTTGCACCGCATATTCAACAGAATGCATATTTTAGCGGACTTCATAAATGCATGTCAATTTTGCTATGGTTGAAAGAGTGCAACACCATTAAAAATCATTTGAAACTATTTTTTCCCATTGGCCGGAATGTAACGGAAAACTTTTGGCTGTCCCTGTAAATGAACTAAACATGCTACAAACTTCATTTAAAATAGGGGTCGTGCTATGGTAGAGGTCACTATCATCCAAAAATTTCAGAACGATCCGAGCATATTTACGAAAATTAGAGCGTGGACAAACGGACAGACGGACAGACAAACCAAAGTCATATGTTAGAAAGTGTTAAAAATCAAGCAGTTAATTAAAAATTAAATCAGCATAGTTTGCATAAATGAAATAAAAGGTCTTTCTCAAATCAATGTTGCCACAAAAATAAAATACCGCTTTATATCAAGCTCAGCGATGCTTGTAAAAAAATAAATAGTACAAAAAAGATAAATTATGATGTTTCTGCGCGGATTTACTTTATATTTATGATTAAACAGTAAAACGGAATTTGAAATGCTTAGAAAAAAAGACACAATCTATCAATTGAAGCAATGGTAGTTCACGTGTAGCCTAAAAGGTATGCTTTGTTAAATTAGATAAAGTTTTGTTTTATATATATTCACTTTATTTTTCTTTGTCCCGTGTTTTTCCCGAAGAAGGACACTATCCTCAAGCAGTTAAAATTTTATTGTTAATTTTTTTTTCGCGCGTGCTTTTTTGTACCTTTGATAAATTTTTTTGTATTTTGCTGGAATAAATGAGATGATACTCTGACTTGACTAATGTTTGTAGATATTTTTAGCCTTATTTTTTCTTTTAAAGTTTAAACGTGCATCTAAAAAATATTAGATATTGTTAAAAAAAACTATTATAATGAAATGCAAAGCTCTCGCATGGTCCACTGATATATATGCATTATTTCCGATGTCACTTCCTTTTTTCTATGCACATACAAAACGAAAAACGATGATTGAGGTATCATAACGACAAGTTTTTCAACGGTTTTGCTGACATAGTACACTCAAATTTCATAAAAACATGTTGCTTGATTTTTTAAAAAACTGCTGTTAATTAAAATTTAATGAAAAAAGTATCAGCATAAAATTTCAAAGATTGCACTGCGTGAAAAGATTTTCTTTTTCTTTTTTAAAGGTGGCAGCCATTTATATTGTATCACAGCTATTAAGGTAAACGCACGAGTAGTGGGCCAATTAAGGATATTTATCTAATTATTATTAAAGTAATAGTGAATTCCAAAATATATGTGTAGATATTAGCCTAGTCCTAACCTTCATGTATCTGAATAAACATTCAAAATTTCAAAATATATCCTTTGAAAAAAATGAAAAATAAAAAATGTTATTTTCGTCTATTCTCCAGTAGTGAGCTTAGTAAATTCCTGATGCATGAATCTTTAAGCTTTCGGCTTATCCAATAAATCCTTTACAATGTAATACAGTATATCAACAGTAGTTTAATTTAAAATAAAACATAATATTAAAGAAACAAGTAAAAATTAAATTTAAAAAATCAAAACACCCGACTGCGTAAAAAGCGGACTAATTAATTATTTCTCATCAATGTAAAACTATTTTTTATATTATTTACCTATTTTTTTATTTACTTGTATTGGTGACTTTTAAGTTGTGTTCAGTTGTTAGTTCCTATCTATAAACACTGTTTTGATGAAGCTTATAGATGTCTAGGAAGGTTAGCGTTGCAGTAAAGCTAGAGATCCTACCTACACAACTTCCAGGTTGTGTAATATTGAAACGGAGCTTCTGACTGTAAAATAGTCAATGAAACATCGTTTTCATTTTAAAAGACCTATCCAATGATATGCCACTCAATATGGTGGGTAATTTTTTTTTCGTCTGTACCGGAATTTTGTATTTTACGGCCACCATTTTGAATTTATAGAAACAAAACCTAGCCTATAACTATCGGACGGTTAAGACGAATCGATAAGCCTTCATTCATTAAAATCCATCCAGCCATTAGGATGTTTCGAGGGTATAAAGAAATCCACATACCACATACCAGATACGCGTGAAACACATAATCCTTCTTGGCAGTCAGATAACAATGTGTTTAATAAAAACTTATTTTTTAAGAAAATTTCTGAAAAATTTCCAAATAAGTGGGTAAGTGTGATCGCAGATCGCACAGAGGGTTTCGTTTAATATGTCTTTTAAAACACTTTATCCTTAAATTAACAAATCAAAATTGCTAATTTAAAATTATTAATTCCTTACATAAATGGCAGCACCATTACATTTAGGAATACCCCCCCCCCCCCGAAATCATTCACTACCCTCAGGGGTCTGTCTAGACTTTTTTCACAGGGTCCTGTTTTTGTGAAATTGTGAAGTTTTTCTTATATTTGTGAAAATTCTAGTCATAATTTTGTGAATTTGAAACTATCATTATATTAAAGTTCTAACCTTCATATATAAAATATCTAAGCAATATGTTATTTCATGAGTTCAGCTATTATTTTACAAGTCAGACTTTACTTTTAAATGAATAAATGTGTGAAAGGGTCAATTTGAAGGTGGGAAAATTTTGTAAAAGGTCTATTTATAATACAAAGAATTTTGTGAAGGGTCTTGTTTTGGAATAAAAAGTTTTGTGAAGGATCCTTTTTTGGGAGGAAAAATTTTGTGAAGGGCCCTGTTTTAAGATTAAAAAAAAATTTGAAGGGTCCTTTAAAGGACCTAGAATTTTCCTAAACAGATCCCTGAGTCCCTATTTCAAATTTTTATGTTTTATTAATAATATTTATAAGAGGACACCATTAAAAACCCGCATTTAAAAAGGGAGGGAGAGGCATCGGATCCTTATAATATGAATAACTTCTTATAGACCTATTTAACGATACGTCAAATGAGGGGTGATCCTTAAAATTTCGGAAAGTGCCCCCCTGAGGGAGACTCATCGGATGTCTATAATATGAATAAGTTTTCATAGGCCTATCTAACGATATGTCACATGAAGGGTGTCCTTGAACTTTCGAAAAGCGCTCACCGGGGCAAAGGTGGAGGGGGACCATCGGATGTGTATAATATGAACAAGTTTTCATAGACTTATCGAACGATATGCCACATGAGGACTTTACTCAAAATTTAGAAATAGCCCCTCCCCAGAGCACCCTCCCCTCCCCCGGGAATTGCCCACTCTTTCAAATATTTAACGTTAAAAAATAATTTGATATGACGGCTCAGTTAAAAAACGCATTCAAAACTCAAATAGATGATCTGAAGAAAAAAGAGAAAATAGCTTCCACCCCCCCCCCCCCCCCAACCCAAATTACACGCACCCTCGCTTTATAAAATTTTTAATATGTGTTACAAATTATGTCAAAGTTTAAAAGGGATTGATTAATTAGTTTCCCTAATTTTAACAATTCCGTGTCAATAGTCCTCCCCGAAGTGTCCCTCCCCTCCCTCCCCCACTCTTTCAAATATTTAATGTTATAAAATAATATTATTTATTTTTCAAAAAAAAAAAAAAAAAAAAAAACTATAGCCATTTTTTTCCCCATTCTGACCAGAAAATCAGAGTTCTAACTTTTTATGGCTGCTCTTTCATCTTCACCTAACACTTCGTTTATAATGGCTATTTCATAATAATGGAAGCCATCAGTCCATCAGAAGAAAATGATCCATTCCAAAGGCATAAGTTCGATTGAAAAAACTATTTAATACTTTGAGCAGAAAGAAGAGGCTACACCTGCAATTTTCATGACAGTAATAGAATCACATAGCTGCCAATGTGTACTGTTTTGTTACCTCTAAAATTTAATACAAATTTTTGCCATATTTAATCGTTGACAATTGTTAGACTTTTTAAACTGAATTTCCGGAAGTGACAGCCAATTGTTCCCTTGTGACGACATTTCTGTGGCTGTCAACTCCTAAAATTTGGCTAAATATGCTAACTTTGACAACATTTTCTAAATGAATCTTTACCTTTATAAGAAAATGGGAAACTCTTTAATTTCTTGGAGTCTGAACAAAATCGGTAAATTTTATATTTTTACGAATATTAATGCAAATATTTGTATTTACGCATGAAAATGACTTCGCGAAAGTATCAGAAAAGTAGTTAGTTTGGATTTGGGAATATCTCTCAATAAAAAAACAAAAAAAAAAAAAAATCTCATAAAGAGATGTGATCCCCTCCCAAAAAAAGGAAATCCTTGACCCCCCTCTAAATGGTGAGCTGGATCCGCCCTTGCTTGACTGAGCTCAGATATTGTGCAAAAAGGCTGCGTAACAGCGTCGAAACTAAGGGGGGGGGGGGGGGCAGAGGAGGCATGTGCCCCGGGCGCCAGAACGAAGGGGCACCAAATGAAGGATTATACCTTTGGAATGGATCATTTTTTTCTGATGGACTGATGGCTTCTATTATTATGAAACAGCTATTATAAATGAAGTATTAGGTGAAGATGAAAGAGCAGTCGTAAAAAGTTAGAACTCTGATTTTCTGGTCAGAATGGGAAGAAAATCAGAGTTCTAACTTTTTACGGCTGCTCTTTCATCTTCACCTTACACTTCATTTATAATGGCTGTTTCATAATAATAGAAGCCATCAGTCCATCAGAAGAAAATAACTCGGTGAAAGCGGAAACTCGGTTAAGCAGGACTCGGATAATCGGGACTCTAACTGTATATTTCATTTTAAAAATGATCTTTAGACTATTTTTGTTGGTGTTCATAGGGGAGTCATGATCCCCGCGACCTCCTCCTTGGATCCGACATTGTAGATTACGTAGTTCAGTATTACATATTTTATGATTACATATTTTAAATCTTAAAATAAGTCGACTATTAGAAAATTATTGAAATTCTCTTTGTAAATATACTTTGCTGAAGAGGGGGGGGGGGGGGGCAAAATCCATGCTTGCCCCGGGTGCAAAAAAGGCTAGTTTCGGCCCTGCTGCGTAATGATACTCCTTTAGTTTTAATTCGAAATATTACAACATTTATCATGAATCATTAACAAGCAAATTTTTTGCCAAAAATAGAATCGTCAATCAGTATCTTCGAAAGTCGATGCCTTCCTGTTCAAAGTCGAGAACAAACGTAATATTTATTTTCTTTCCATTGCGATCGAGATACTACGCCGTTGTTTCTGGGAATACGGAATTGCTCAACATCCTGAATGAGAAGACTTTTTTATTCACGGTAAAGTCATAATATTCGGTGTTTCTAAGGTTACCGGGAAAATATGCCCCGCAGCTATTTGACTTTTGCACATGGAAAAAACGTGTTTTTTGGTCTTGCATGCTGCCATAGAAATTCCTTGCATAAGTTTAGTCAATATAACAGAGTGACAGTCACTTATCGGTGACACACCGGTTCCCGAATCCATTTCAAGTAAGTATCATTTCTTTTTTAATATTACTGATTAATAGATTTAATTATTTAAGGTAAGGATACAAACTTGAAAGCTGACACCGGCCAGGGCATATAATTAAATCCAATGTTGTTTCAGCTCATATACAATTGTACGAGTTACAGATAGAGAACATTTGGCGATTTATCAACTGTGACGGGCTACCTGAAAAATATTTTACAATTAAGTTATTAACCTCTTCAGTTCCGAAGCTAAAATAATAATACAAATGCTTATTATTTTTTTTTCCCTAACAAAATGACATCGTAAAGGACAGAAAAAATATTTTTTCTGAAATGGATCCTTTAGGCGCTTAGTAATTTAGGTTCAAAAATATGGATCTAAAACTATAAACCCCCTTAAAAACATCAATTTAATAACCAATAACCTAAATTAACGCAATCACAAATTTAAGAGCTTTAAACAAAGTAAATAATCTACAAATCCTCAAAAATTTTTACTGAAAAAGATTTAAGTTAAATACTTATGAAAATTTCTCTCTTTCTTGGTCATACTGTTTTTGGAACATTTTCAGGCATTTTGGAAACTCAGATGAAAATAACATTTATTTTATGTGGGAATCAGCTTAGATGCTACCATTTATTCGTTTGCTTTGAACGCAAAAAACATTCAGCTATTAAAAAGTGATGTGAAAATGGAAAAAAAATCGGACATTTTAGTTTTCATAAGGAAAAGAACAGAGGTCCCCGTATGGGGACCCAGGGACCGAAGAGGTTAATTTATAATTAAACCTTATCGGTCCTATTATGTCACTTCCGAGCGCGGATCCAAGGGGGAGGTCATGGGGTGTCGTGACCATCCTCTAAACGAAGAAAGATACAAAAATACATTTTTTTTTTTTTTTTTTTTAAATGAAAATGCATATTAACACGTTCACTGCCATAAAACTGCTAGTCACTCAACTTCCGAATTCCCCTCGGTAATGTTAAGTCTATGGTCGTGTGATGCATTCTTATATTTAAAATATCTCCCCAGGGATTTAATATTTTTGACTTCTTTTTTCAGTGTTCTCTTCTTAAAGGATGGCTCTTTATTTCTTAGCTGTCAAAATATTTCAAAAATCTATGCTTAATTTAATAATTTATGTTTTAAAAATTGACGAACTGGGAGTAAAATTTTAACACTTCCTATAAAATTAAGCGTAGATTTTAGAAATATTTTGAAAACTCAGAAAAAAAGAGACACCCATTAACCCCTCGGGGACGAGCGACCGGTATTCGTACTACATAAGCTGCTCAGAATCGGTGATTATTCTCACCAGTAAAACTGTATTGTAAATTTTTATTTAATTTGATTTATTGAATAAAATTTTTATTTAATTCTTATTTAATCCGAGCATTTTCCTGATTCAGTTAGACAAACATTTCTGTTTTAAAAATTCGGTGGCTAAAAATTAAAAATTCTGTAAAAGGTCGCTCGTCCCGAAAGGGTTAAGAAGAGAACATTGAAAAAAGAAGTTAAAAATATTAATTTCCCGAGAAGACCTTTTGAATATAAAAATGCATCAAACGCCCACAGACTTAACATTACCGAGGGGAATTCGGAAACAGAGTGACTAGCAGCCGTAAGCATCACCGGTGGGTCTCAATTTTTTTTTTTCATTCTGTGCCGTGAGCATCACCTGTGGGTCACAGGTATAGCTTCCCATATAATATTAGATAAAAATCGTGGGCAGGTCAGCAATGACTTTATATTTGTATGTGGCACTCTGGGATAACTGCAACTCACTATATTTTTGTGAACTTACTCCGAATTACGTATACTGTATTTATTTAACAACAAATAAACCCTTTAACCGCTTTGGGGAAGAGCGACTGGTATACGTGTCGCGTAAGGTGCTCAGAATCCCTGATTATTCTCACCAGCAAATTTTTATTGTAAATTTTGCCTTATTTAATCCGAACATTTTCCCATTCAATTAGGCAAAAATTTCTGTTTTGAAAAACCGGTGATAAAAGATTAAAAATTCTGTAAAAGGCGCTCGTCCGTTAAAAAGACGAATGTCTTTTTAAATTTGGCACCCTAGTGATCTAATTCCTATGGGGCAGTGAACGTGTTAAGGTTCTTTTCGAAAACAAACACAAAAAAAAATCTCACTCAAAACCACAAATATATTTCTGACAAAGTAATTAAAATGAAAATGCATAAAATTTGCAGATATTAGAATATATTACTCTTTAAGCGACAAAAATCAATCAACGCTTTTAATTTTTTATATGTACGCGATACAGTTTCAATTATAACTAATTACTCCCTTTTGATCGTCTTTCGTGACTGTCGAGTCACGAAAATAAAGGTAAAAGGCTAGCTCGGCAACAGTATTTCCTGAAAAATCTTGTGATTTTATAAGAAAATGAGAAACTCTGTTCGATTTCTTGATGCCTGAATAGAGCTTGCATATTCTATACATTTACGAAAATATCTAGAAATGTTTTGCATTTACGAAAATTCCGACATATTTTATGCATTTACGAATGAAAATATAACTTCATTAATGTGTCAATAAAACAGCCAATTTAGAATTGTAGCAAACTTAAGACATAAGAATTGATATTACAGGTGTTATCCCCTCCTCTTCTTACAGAGAGACATGACCCCCCCCCCCCCCGTCTAAATAGAAAGTTGGATCCGCCCCTGGTCAATTCCCATGTGACATCGATACTTTATCGTATCGGTCGTAAGGCATATGTGAGGCGACAAGATTAACCCGCTGGGGACCAGCATATCTCACACGAATTTCATTCGGTTGGCACCACCTTATTTTTTAAAGCAACTGTTACTTGTATTTTGAAAACATGTGCAAAAAAAATACATGTACTACAAATTTTATTTTTAAAATATAGTGTAGCCAATAGAATAAAAGAATAGTCACCTGTGGCAACCCTGCGGTATTCACTGAATGCAATTACAACCTATTGGGGAATTTGGCGAATAGAACTTTATTACAGCGCTCTATTTTACCTACTATCTTTACACACATGCCACTATTTAGCTAATATTTAATTAAGACTATAAAACGCTTAAAACTACTGAAATCACATTTCCAGAAATTATCTATATATCATTTTATCTATATTCTGCAAACATTTCTTCTTAAACTAAATTATGTTCAGCGTAAAAATGCGTAACTGTTTTAAAAACCACTTTTAAACAATTTGCGCTCATACCCAGTAACCGTTTTTGTGTAGCCCTGTATATGGACTATAGTATTTATACATTACCAAATAGTATGTATAAATATAGTGAACATAAAAGCGCATATCATAATTAAAAATGCATTTCCAGCAATCACCGCTAATGTACAGTACTTCGGATAAAATATAGTATCTGAAATCTTTTGTGTATCCCTGTAAATGCTATGCACTTCGTATTATATATGAAATAAGTTATAAGTACACCTCAGCGACGTATATCAATTTCATTATAGTATATGAAATAGATTAACATTATTAAAATACGCTGCAAACAATTACCTCTACCCCTATATCATTATGTAACGAAATTCTTTTGTGTGGCCCTGTAAATGAATAATAACTACTCTTTGCAAAGCATATTCTACAGAATGCATATTTTAGTTCACTTCATAAATGCATATCAGTTTTATTCTGTTTGAAAGTGTGTAACATCATTAAAAATCATTTGAAACGATTTTTTCCCATTGGCCGTAATGCAGCGGCAATACTTTTGACTGTCCCCATAAATGAACTAAACATGCTGCAAAATTTATTTGAAATAGGGAACGTGCTATGGTAAACGTCAATAACATCCAGAAATTTCAGGGCAATTCGAGTATATTTACAAGAGTTAGAGCGCGGACAGACGGACAGATAAACCGAAGTCATAAACACTTTTCAACTTTGTTGGAAAGTGTTAAAAATGAAACCTTAATTAAACTTGCCTTTTTAGATTTTTTTTAATTGATTTCTAAACGTATAACAGTAAATTAATTATTATTAAAGTATTAATTGATAAAAGCGCATTTTTTTTTATTACACTTCTTTCCTTTTTACTTTTTATCTTTTAAAATGTTTTATTGTTGCAGTTTCAGAGCCTAAAAGGCCTATTTTGAAGAGCGTTTACTGGCGCATATATTAAATTCCATTGTTGTCTCAACTCGTCTACGTATATATTTCAATTCCTTTCGAATTACAGAGAAAATCTGGCGATTTATTACCTGTGGCGGTCTACGACAACTGCCTTAAAATTAATGTGTTAATTTATAATTAAGTTCTAAAAATATGAAAATGTTGTATTATCATCGAAAATAACACCTGTGAATGTAATTTTTATAATTCTAGCCTAACAAGTAGAAGGTTAAAAATCGATTACAAGATCCCAATTTTACATAAAAAAAACCAGATTGAGTTAAATAAAAGAGTATAAAAAGCAGGGATGTAGCTAATATGGAGCAGTTTTTTTGTGCAGAAAAAGAAAAGTTCTTTTAATGATCCTTTTTTTTTTGGGGGGGGGGGGTGAGTAATAGATGGTTCTACTTATTGCTTTTTAATTTTTCGCTATGCTCTGCGCTAGATTGCTAATGCTATGTGGTGTGTGGGCGGAGGGAAGGGCTCTTTTTGTTTTGCTCCAAGTTAATGTGAAATTAGGTCTATGTTATCTATAAGCAGTGTTGGGTATGAACGCGTTCATTGAATGAAAACTCGCGAACTTAGTTCACATTCTGTGAACTTTGAGTTGAACTTGACTCACTTTTTGATAAACGAACGTGAACTGAACGAAAGCTCAAAAAATCCGTGAGTTTGAACGAAATTTACAACTCAAACTCAATTTTTTTCATAACTTATTTTTAAAATTTTCCAGCCGTTAAGAACACGGTTTTCCCATTCCAATGCTATTTAGAGGTCTAAACAGACTCGGGACGGGTCGAGTTTGATCATCAGTTTTTCTGGGTCGTGCCCCGGCCTTGCTTTCTTTGGAGGCTCGGGTCGGGCCGAGCCGGATTTATTTCTGAGCCTGTGCTTCTTCCTAGAAGTCTGCACCGACAGAAATTTTCTGGTCTGGTCGCCCCTGCTTGTATGAAAATTATTGCCCCGTCTCAGTCTGACTCGTGCAAAAATCTGTAAGGAACAACCTACCTTGGGTCAACAATTTTTTCCGAAAATGCATATATTTTTAAATTAACATTATTCTACAATTAAAATTGTCTTTAAAGTATAGTAGTACATATACATTTCAAGGGGGGGGGGGGATACAGTACTGTAAAATCTGTTATAAGAATCTGTGCATGACAAGACTTTGTCCCCTATGTTGGAATTTTGAAAATTTTTTGCAGATCTACACCGATCATGACCCCTAGAACCCAAAACTACCCTCAGTAAAAAAACTATATACATATATATAACTTTCTTCTGGACACGATAACTTCCATAATTCTGAACAAATCTCTTTCAAACTAATACAAAAATCAAGGGGTATAAAATCTCGGTCAGTTCGTTAATGGGCAAAATCTGACCAAGGGGATGGAAATAGGGGGGGGGGGTGTGAAAACCGAAAAAACACCATAACTTCTTAATGTTTGTACATATCAAATCAGTTTAAAGTTTTTATTACTTCTAAAAATTGGGCCAAAAATTTATGCATCACAGATTTTTGATAAAATTAAAAATGGGCTCAAGGGGCGCAAAAAATAGGGTTTTATGGAGAAAAAATTCATAACTTCGCCAATCCTTAAGATATAAAATCCAATTAAATTTATTATAAATCTTCTTAATATTATCTACAACTTTTATATTGACAAGTTTTCATAGAACCAATTCGCACCGCAAAAAAAATTAAAAACGAAAACAAAAAGGGGGAGTTGAAGAAGAACAACAGTTGTCCACAACTTCGTCAATTCACAAAATATAAAATTCGCATGAATTTATTATATATCTTCTTAATATTGTCTACAACATTTATATTGACAAGTTTTTGATAGGACCAATTCTTACAGCAAAAACAAATTTAAAATACATAGCGGTTGAAGAAAAAAATCATCGTATTAACTCTGTATTCAAATCCAAACTGCTTGTTTTTTGACTCGTTTTTAAATTCATTTTTGCTCTCAAACGCATCCAATTTGTTGATTCTCTTATTCAGAAACTAATATATAATGTACCGTAATGATCGATTTTTTGATAGAGGCAGAATGTATTTCAAAAAATGATGTCAAAGTGTGCATTTTGAACCGAATTTCCCGAAGCGATTGTGTTAAAAACGAAAAATATTGTCTACTGAGAAAATAATTGTTTATAAATCAAGTTTTAATTAAGTGAACGAAAAATAAAAACACAGGACGCTTTTAAATCTCTTCAATTAATCACGTCAGCAAGTTTCATATTTTTTCTATTAAAAATGAATCTGAAAATGTGCCTGAAAATTTCGAGTTGTTGAGCATGGGAAAGTTTTTTTTGTAATACCGCCTTAGCATGATTCTGATAAAACCAGCTCTTATGTAATAATGAAATAAAAACTCGTCAAAAGCGGCCAGATAAAATTGTTAAAGTGAGTTTATCTCTAATCATGATTTAGTTTTTGTTGGTGTAATTAGTATACTTAACTTCGAAATCTACCTCCGCCTGTAGGCCGGGACGGCAGGAATTTTTTTTTCCTACATAGTCGTGCCGGGACGAAATTGGTCTTAATCGTTCTCAGAATGTATAGGGCACCCATTATGTTTTGTAAAAGTATTAAGAGCGATAATGAATTTCTGTTAACAGTGCTTTTGGAAAAGTTACAAGGTACCTTAAGATGGTCTTCAAATTCACTGCTCAACAATGCGAAACTTTCCGATATATTTTCTGCCTCATTTTTAAATGTAAAGGCATAAATTGAAAGGCCTGACATTGAAGGGATTTAGAATCGAATAGCATTTTTCATTTTTGATAAATTACTTAGAGATATAAGATATTCTTGTCACGAGACTTTATGTTTTTAGCCTCTCCCGTGTTGCCGCTTCCGAAAATTCGATTCAAAACGCTAACTTTGGCAGTATTTTCTCAAAGATATATTGCGTTTATATTAAAAATAAATAAAAATAAATAAAAAATTATTCATTTACATAGTTTCTGAATAAGAATACCTGCCAATCTTACGTTTTTCCGAAAAGAAATTAATTCAGAAATGTGTCAGAATGTAGCTCCTTTGTATTTGAGAAAAGCCTTAAAATGACAGAGAAATATTTTTACAAATCTACTTGTCATTATGTAGCTTCAAAAGTTACCATGTTTTTAACCCTTTATTCTAAACGACATTAATTTTTTAATGAATTATTGTTTGAATTTCGAAACGTCTAAGACCGTAAGTAATCATTAATGTTACAATTGTATGTTTTCTGTTTTGCGAACACATAGTAATCTAAAATATACTGTAAAACATCTCCTCCCCCCATAAATACGCATGTAGTATATTCATTAAAAGAATATATTAATTGTATGTCGAGAAAAAATGGATTTTTTGTAGAAATTGAGCCGGGCCTGTTTTCACTGATTTTTGTACGGGCCGGCCGGGCTCGGTTCGAACTTTTAATTTTTACACCGGGCCGACCAATATAGCTTTCGTTCGGGTCAGGCCCGGGACTGGAAATTGCGGCCCGTACAGACCTCTAAGTTACTTTTAAGAGACTAAAAAAAATGAAATTAAAAGGATGAAACGAGCAAAAAACGTTCTAAAATCGTTCTAAATGCGATTTCTATGGAATTGTTAAGGACAGAATTTTGAAATGTAAGCTAAAAAGTTCGAAAATATGCGATGCACGCGCAGAATAGTCTTTTTTTTTTTTATCGACATTTAAAATAGTGTAGAAAAAAAAAATCTGAATTGCGAATTTAGTAATGCTAAAGGAAATAGAAATTAAAAATTTCTAATGGGGTTACTTTTAAGATAAAAATGCTCTCTACGAATGGTTTCTAAAAAATTCAAAATTTAGAAGCGTGAAATGAGTAGAAAATGTTCTAAAGACTTTTTAAATTACGGTTTTTGTATGAAATCGTTAAAGGTAGAAACTTGAAATTTTACATGGCTACTACATTTATGAGGAAATTGCAGGCACAGTTTTTAAAAAAATTCAAAAGAGCGCAGGAGAAAAAACGTTCTAAACTTACCATTTTCGTGATACTGAACTGACGAAAAACTCGAAATTTGGCATATGCCGGCTACTTTTAAGGGTGTTCTCAAATCCAAAAAGGCAACTTTCTGACATAAATTTTAATTTATTTTTGTTCGAAAATGCATGAAACGAGCTGGTGTTGTTGTTCGGAAACTATGACATTGAGCTGTTTTTTTCATTTTTTTGCAAACGCAATAGATCTTTAAGAAAAGAGTGTCAAAGTGGGCGTTTTGATCCGAATTTCCGCGCGAAGGAAGAAAGAGCACTCAAGAGCGGGCGAAAAACGTGTTTGTCACGTGATCGAATTCGCTTATAACTTAATAGGTAATGGATGAATCCAAAAATGGAAAAAACAGTTCCATTCCAAATCGCTTCCATGGCCAGGCTTTCCAATTTTATATCTTTCCGTTAAAAAATGAATATGTAAGTATGTCAAAACGTTTTGCGCTTGTTGAGCAGAGCAGTTAAGAACAGCCTTAAGATACAAATGTTCTCTAAAAATGGTTTCTAAAAAAAATCTAAATTAAAATGATGAAGTGAGCAGAAAGCGTTTTAAAAACGTTCTAAATTACGATTTCTATGAAATTTTACATAAAATTTATTAATTAACTAATTTTACATTAATTACAAATGCAAAATTATTACTTGGCATATTTCAACAACTACGCGTGCAAAGCCAAGGGTTTTGCTAGTTAATGATAACTAAAGATGCATCGCATTTATAGGGGAGGAGAACGTTTCTTAATTATTTAACAACTGATTGAAATTAGCCGTTTTTGCTGGTAAATTTATTGCGTCATAGACATTGAGATTGTCAAGCGGATAAAATGTAAAATTTCCGAATACACTGGAGTAAATCATTTTATGACAAAATTCGATCAAAGTTTAATAACCACCTTTTAAATTAAACCTGTTTGTAAAGCTGAATCTGATTCAATTAAAGGAAGTGGCGTTGGTTCAAAGAAACTACAATAAATCGATTATGCAGCGATTCGAATAAGAGGCGGATTTCCCTACTTTTTCCTTGTAGGGGCCCGTGAAACCTGCACCGGCCCTGGGTTATTGTGTTTCTATGGTAATTTCCCGCCAAAAATTATTATCTTCTTGTAACCCATCTCCCCTTATAGTTACAACAATGCTGAAATGCTGCGTAACTGACCTTCGCTGTTCGACCTCCTGTCTAGTAAAATTACAAGTCATTCCTGCGTTTTCTCAGGATTTTATTGCATTTCCATTCTAAAGTTAAATTCGGTCTGAATGAATGACCGGCGTGCAATCACGGGCGTTAGCCGATTTTTTTTCTTCCCAGCATTCTTCTTTTTCTTTCCCATCCCCTGGAATTTCTCAGAAGGGAGGTTTCCGGGAACCGCGTAGTCTGTTTCGTTTCGTTTCGTTTGCATCTCTCCTTTTTTCTTTTTGTTATTTTGGACGTACAGTTTTTGATTATTTTTCAATGTCTTATAAAAAGTTTTAAACTGTTCAAGAAACTTTAAAAACGTTATGATATACAGTACATATACATTTAACGTCTGAATTTAAAAACCATTAAAACACCAAATAAAATAAACTAAGACAAATTTGAGCACAGTTAAAAAATAAAATTTATAGAGAATATACTTAAAAACAATTAAAAATACAATATGTAAATGTTTCGCCAAGCGATGATGCCTTGCGTGTCGCTTGGCGAAACGTTTACATATTGCACTTTTAATTGTTTTTAAGTATATTCTTTATAAATTTTATTTTTTAACGTTATGATAATTTACAATAGGATTATAGTAGTGATGAAGCCAGTTAATCAGAAGAATGCAATAATTTAGTTCTAAACGAAAATGATGAAACTGATAATGAAGAATCGGAAAATGAAGAAATATTAATCAACAGGGGAAATTTATTCAAATTAAATATTTAATTTGAATAAATTATTTATTATTTACTTCATACATACGAAGTTCGTACTCAAAGAGTCATAAGAGGGCCATGCCCCACCTGAAATAAGTCAGTATATCAGGGCCGAAATTAGCCTTTTTGCACCCGGGGCAAATATAGATTTTGCACCCCCCCTCCCCCCCCCCCCCCCGCCTCCGCAAAGTAAATTTACAAAGAGAATTTTACAAAGTTTCTAATAATAACTCATTTTAAAATTTAAAATATGTAATCAAAAAATGCGGAATACTGAATTATGCAATCACCTTTTTAAAATATTGATTCATTAAAACCTCTAAAACGAAATCCAAAGGAACTGAAAAGAATTATACAGGTTTCTGTCTTAGCAGGTATAATTGTTGGTACTCTTTTTGTAGTGAACATCTTTTTTTTTTTTCATTTAAGGTGTTCTCAAATCCAAAAGGGCAACTTTCTGGCATAAGTTTTAATTTATTTTTGTTCGAAAATGCATGAAACTAGCTGGTGTTGTTATTCAGAAACTATGTAATTGATCTGTTTTTTCCATTTTTTTGCAAACGCAATAGATCTTTCAGAAAATCGTGTCAAAGTGGGCGCTTTGAACCGAATTTCTGCTCGAAGGAAGAAAGAGCACTCAAGAGCGGGCGAAAAACGTGTTTGTCACGTGATCGAAATAGCTTATAACTCAATAGCTAATTGATTGATCAAAAAATGGAAAAAACAGTTCCATTCCAAATCGCTTCCATGGTCAAGCTTTCCAATTTTATACCTTTCCGTTAAAAAATGAATTTGTAAATGTGTCAAAACGGTTTGCGCTTGTTCAGCAGAGCAGTTAAGAACAGCCTTAAGATAGAATTTCGTTATAGACAGATTTCAATTTTACAGATTTTACGGTAGTTGTAGTAATTACTAATAAGGCGTTTAAAGTCACAATGTTTTAGAACTTTGTGTTTTAGAAAAACACAAAGAATTACATTGTTTTAAGAGCCTACACTAGTCACGCGACGATACTCGCAAGCTAATGTTAAACCTATGGAAGTGTTTTTTTTTTTTTTTTTCAAATTTCTTGCTTGCATTTTAATGTTTTTAAATGATTTATTCTGTTTGGGATAGCTGAGGGTGATCTCTAACCGGGTTAATGTTTACTTTTTCGAATTTGGTTTCAGCCTTTTTTTATAAAGTTACTTTCACTTTCGGAACCGATCCGAAAGTGGAAATAGAATCATTAAAAAAAACTGCAACCAAAATCGAAAACGTACAAACTAACAATGCTAATGACAATGTCTCAGCTATTCTAAGGAAAAAAAATCATTTAAAAATATAAAAATGTGAGCGAGAAATGTTAAAACGACGCTTCCATAGATATTTAACATTAGTTTGCGAGTTTCTTCGTGTGGCTAGTGTAGGGTCCTAAGAACTCTAAAACCAACCTTCATTTGTCGCCCCATTCGTTTTCCGTTCTGGCGCCTGCCCCTCCCCTCCCCCTAGCTTCGGCCCTGCCGTTTATTTTCATTTGTTTCATTATTTTCATTTTCATATATTTTCATTTGGTACATATATTTTCACTTGAAAAAAAGGACTGAATTGTAAAATCTGTAAAGTTGCACACACAAAAACGAATCAACGAAAAAAATAAATAAATAAGAAATGAAAAGTAGCTACTCCTTTACGTTAATAATTTCGGAGAAAGGGTTATTTTATCTCAACTTTTTATTATCTCTATAGATATGGTAAAAAAAAATATTAGAATGAAATATTGATATCATCATCATCATCATCAACCGTTTTCAATCCACTGCTGGATGTAGGTCTCCCTCAGATTTTTCCAATGTTTCCTGTCTAGTGCTTTAGTCATCCAATTTACACCGGCTACTTTTCTGATTTCATCACTCCATCTTACTTGAGGTCGTCTTCTTGGTCGTTTTACATCTCTGGGATACCACTGTAGGGTGTTTGTGCTCCATCTATTGTCTTGTCTTCTTGCGATGTGCCCAGTCCATTTCCATTTTAGCCGTTTAATTCTTTCAATGATGTCAAAAACTTTCGTCTGACTTCTTATCCAGGTTATTCATTTTCTGTCTCTTCTAGTTATACCTAGCATACATCTTTCCATACTTCTCTGTGTTGTTTGTAATCTTTGTACCATCCGTTTTGTTAGCGTCCATGTTTCTGCTCCATAAGTTAGGACAGGCAAAACACATTGGTTAAATACCTTTCTTTTCAAACACAGGGGCATGCTACTCTTCAGAATAATATTGTTCTTCCCAAAAGCACTCCATCCATTTCTTATTCTTCTATTGATTTCATTCATGATACTATTATCAGATGATATTTCTTGCCCAAGGTACACATAACTTTGCACTTCTTTAATTTCAGTGTTGTTGTAGACGATTTTCTTTTTTGATGCAAATGAATTGAACATCACCTTAGTCTTTTCCAAGTTTATTTTTAATCCCACATTAATGCTAGCTTCTGCCAAATCTTTTAGCATATTTTCCAATTCTTCAGGACTGTTACTGAAAATTAAAATGTCGCCAGCGAATCGGAGATGACTTAAATATTCCCCATTTATTCTAATCCCTTTGTTTTCCCAATCCAGCTTCTTGAAAATATTTTCTAAGACAGCAGTAAAAAGCTTAGGCGAAATGGTGTCTCCTTGTCTTACCCCTCTTCCAAGCTTGATCTTTGCTTTTCCTTTGTCCAAGCGGATGGTTGCTGTTGCTTTCTTGTAAATCTTCTTTCCGGCACAAGAAGCCAATTGAAGTTGAAAAAAATACATGTTACATCAATCATTTATGTAATTTAAATAAATATTCAATTGTATATTTCAGGTAATATTATTAACAACACATATCAATATAATTCTATAACGATTTATATTGATATGTGTTATTAATAATATTACCTGAAATATACAATTGAATATTTATTTAAATTACATAAATGATTGATGTAACATGTATTTTTTTTCAACTTCAATTGGCTTCTTGTGCCGGAGCACTATCAAAACCAAACTGACAGCGGTGCTGTCCTTCCAAAAAATATATATCACGATTTGAAATTTATAACTGAAAATATGTTCTAATTCATTGTATTAATTATATCTTTACAAATTCAGTCAGTTTATATAATATTTTTTTATCATGTTGACATATTTTGAAAAAAAAAAGTTATTAAAACATTTATTTAAATGTTAACCGAATATATACTTAAAATAAATACGTACTAATTGCTATAACATATAAATTTTCCCATTCAAGCAATAAACCCCCTCATTTTCTCCGTTTTCGATTTTCTAGTAATACCCGTAATTTTCCTCTGTTTTTTCGGCCAAACGGGAACGGCGGCAAATAGACCGAATGCTCCCCCCCCCCCCCCCCCCGACTACGTTCTAAAAAAAGACGCGACTATTCTCGGGTTAATATTCAAATATATAGCAAAATCTCTGAATAGTAGAGACCTCGGGATCATTGAATAGAGTCTTGCATCGCGTCAGGTTGTACATAAATTCCTGTTTTCAGGTCTTAATGAATGATTCAAATATTCTTTTTGCGGGTTGAGTTCAGCCTAGAATAATTCTTGCGAGTCATAGTGAGATCTTTTGGAAGTCGGGTTGTTTGCATTTTCACAACAAGTTTGAGCACAACTATGTTTCAGATGAAAATAAATATGTTTTTGAGTATGAATGAGTATATATTCAAATTACTGCATGAGAAATAAAATTTATAAAAAATATGACCATAGATCATTCTTTCTTTACGGTACAGTTTAGAATAATTTTTCCTTCTCTCGGAATATGAAAAATATTGCCAACATTTAATTTTTGAAATACACAAAAACACATGTATGATACTTGGGATAGTTTATGCATACATAAAGACGTTACATTTGTGTAGATTGGGAGGTTCCCATATTCAGCGATATAAGCGTATAAATACCTAAGTATTAGGAATTGCAAAAGTGTTCGACGACTAGATGTGTACTTTTCGGGAGTATGCATTATGAAGATCTTGTTGTATATAGATTTTTAATCTGAAAAAATATTTCGGATATTCTTTTGAAAAATCTGGTCAACCCGAACGGCAAGAGTCAAAATCCAATCCGAACCCGAAAAATGATAGTCAACCCGACCCGAAACCGACCTGAAACAAAAAAGTAGAAGTGAATTTTATAAATTTGGACGATAAAGTTCTAATATATATATATATTTAAAAAAAAAAAAAAAAAAAAAAAAAAAAAACGAGCTTTTAGTGAACTTCTATCACTTTCATAGAATGAGTTTGAGTTGAGCAAGTTCGTTTGAAAAATTTTGAGTTTGAACGTGAACTTGACTCATTTTTGAGAAATTGAGTTTGAGTTTGAATTAGTCCGTTTTTTTTTGTGAGCGTGCCCAACACTGTCTATAAGCCATCTGATCACTGCTTTGCCTTTTGCTTGCAGGTGTTTGTCTTGATCTTGAGCTAGATGTCTATGACAAAGTTGCTCGTTTTTAACAGTTTCCAACAAAGTTGAAAAGTGTTTATGACTTCGGTTTGTCTGTCCGCTTGTCCACGCTCTAACTCCCGTAAATATACTTGGATAGCCCTGAAATTTTTTGATATTATTAATGTTTACCATAGCACGTTCCCTATTTCAAATGAAGTTCCTACCATGTTTAGTTCATTTACAGGGACAGTCAAAAGTTTTCTGTTACATTACCGCCTATGGGAAAAAATCGTTTAAAATGATTTTTAATAATGTTACATGTTTTCAAGTATAATAAAATTGATATGCATTTATCAAGTGCACTAAAATATGCATTCTGTAGAATATAGTTATTATTCATTTACAGGGCCACACAAAAGAATTCCGTTACATAATGATATAGGAGTGGAGGGAATTGTTTGCGGCGTATTTTAATTATGTTAAATTATTTCATGTATAATGAAATTGATATACGTAGCTGAGGTTTACTATAACTTATTTCATGTATAATACGAAGTGCATAGCACTTACAGGGATACATAAAAGATTCCAGATACTATATTGTATCCGAAGTACTGTACAGTACTGACTGCTGGAAATGCATTTTTAATTATGTTATGTGCTTTTATGTTTCACTATATTTATGCATAGTATATGGTGCGTATAAATGCTGTAATTCATATACAGGGATACACAACAGAATTCGTAATGGTTACTGGGTATGATTGCAAATTACTTAAAGGTGGTTTTTAAATGAGTTATGCATTTTTACGCTGAACTGCATTTAATTTACTGAGAAATGTTTGTAGAATATAGAAAAATGATATACAGGGTCACGCAAAGAATTGGATACATGGCCGTCTATAAATGATAATTTCTGGAAATGTGATTTCAGTAGTTTTAAAAGTGTTTTACTTTGAATTAAAATTTAGCTAAATAGTGGCGTATAATAAAGGTACTAGGTTAACTACAGGGTTGTACAAAAGTATACAAGTATGTTTCGATCTATTAGTATATAAATTGTTGAAAGAGAAATTTCAATCTGTTATGCGTTTTCTTGCTAAACTAAATTTCCCCATTATATAGCATATATATCAACCTACAGATCAAATACAGGGCTGTTCAAAAGAATTGGAATACATATTTGCTATGGACGGTAACTGCTGAAATCAGTTTTTCAAATGTTTTATGCGTTTTCTAAAATGTTTACTTAGTTCTCTTATATACCTTATTTCCCTAAATAACGAAGTTTTGTTAAAGCATTCAGGAAGGATTGGAAAGTGTTTCATAATCTATTCTTAACACTTGATTTTTCTTACTTGTTTGCTGTTACAGCTGATACTATTAAAATTTATAACTGGGACATTCTTTAAAGGACACCCTGTGTTTCGTTTGAATCAAAATTCATTTGGAGAAACCAACCAGTGTAGCGGGTTAAGCCTACTAATTTCATATAAAGAAACCATCAGATCAGGGATTTCCGCGATATATTAAAAAGAAATTGTAAATAACATTATTAACTGCATCAAAATGATAGAAAATAGTCAAGCTATCTTTCAGATTCTGCGCTCAATTCCAATAGCCAGTATAAATGATGTTCCAGTTTTCTCAGAGGCTGAACTCTATAACAGTAATGGTCGAATACTATGTTTGGATACTATGACGGAAAATCTAGCGAATTGAGAACATTTTCGTTTTAGACTGGTTTTCGTCTTAGCAGGTATAATTATATGGAGTTCTTTCCGTATAGACCATGAATTTTTTACTTTTAAGATAGGATTCCGTTATACACAGGTTACGTTTTCATAGAGCTTACAATTTATGTCCCGATTTTGAAGCCGCAGTCCCGCCTTTTTTTTTTCTCTGTGTCCCGCTTTTTGTGACAGTGAACCTGGAACACTACACCTAACCCTCTCTTTCTTTTTTTCTGTTCTATTTTCTTTTAGTCTTGCGTCTGTTTTCGTAGCATAGCAAGTCTTTTTTGCGTCTGAAGAAAGAAATAATTCAGTAAATAAATAAACAGAAATGCTCAATTCATATTTAAAAAGTTCAACTTAAACTTACACTATTGATTCGCGGATGATTAAATTATGATAATTCTTTGAGGTATATATAATTTTTGCGTCATCGAAATTAACTTGTATATTCTGCTTCTAGTTAAGTCTTGAAGTAGGTCGTTGTTGTAGGTCGGTTATGTTTTAAATCTCTCAAATGTTCTTTAATACGGGCTTTAAGTTTACGTGAAGTCATTCCTATGTATTCAAGACAAATATTTTCTGTTTTCAGTGGAATCAAGCAGGACGGTCGTTCTGCCAAGCCAAGCTGAAAAAAAATGCTAACCCCGCCAAACAAACAAACGCCAAGAATAAGGCAAGACACCGTAACTGCTTATTATACTGATGGCAACTTCTCCATGTTAAATGAACGAAATATGCCAGCGTAAAATTTCCCATATCAAAAGAAGCAATCATCGCAGAAAAATAAAACCAACACTAAAAGGACCTAATAAAGAAGATCTTCAATTTGAGATCAAATGCATCCTCATAAATTAATTATAAACAGAGATATAGATTTTTTAAAATAACGTCGAGATACTGAAAATGACAGATTTATTTTCTTCGTCACAACTTATGTTTAAATCGAGGTACAGACTTAAATAATGGACAGAAAAAAGTAAGGATTGAATTTTTGGATAGATATTTACTCAATCTACGTGCTTTTATAAAATTCAGCTTTAAAAACATTAATTTTCTATTCATAATTAGCGAAAAACTGTTAATTAGTTCTAAAGTTTACAAATTATGCCAAATAGCGATAAACCCGCCAAAATATTTTAGAAATCTTATACTTTTCTTTTATATTATCCTTTTGCATTGATTTCATCGAATATAACTATGGCTGAGATTCAGATAGATTTTTCGCTGTTAGCGAAATGAGTTTGACCAATCAGAAGCCTGCATGCTTGAGAATATTTGCTGTTTGTGGATCTCGGCCTATGTCATGAAAGTTTTGAGTCATTTTTTTTAGTGCCGTGGATGAAGTGCAATGTTTGTAGAAATGTAGGCTAGGATGCAGATAGATTTTTCGCTGTTAGCGAAACGAGAATCGCCAATCAATAGCCTGCATTTCTGCAAACAGCGAAAAGTTCACAAAAATGCAGGCTTCTGATTGATGAATCTCGTTTCTCTGACAGCCAAAAATCTATCTAGATTGCGCACAATGGAGGATATTCCAAATATGGGTTCGAGGCTGGAAAAGTCACGTGATACCGGTAATTTATCCAAGGAACTTCTATCTGATAAGAAGGGAAGATACTACTACTTTGCCTCATGAACCGTTTCATTGGCTAGCGGGGATTTACATTACACGTCTACGGAGCCTTTCCTTCTTTACGATAGAAGTTTTTACCTTGACCGCGTGATCAAAATGTAGATGGAATATCCTCCATTATGTTGAACACAATTTTGCATTTCCACATCCAGGTAGGGTATTAATTGTCATAACAACAATACATATTCGAAACTATTTAAGGCACTGATTCTGAACTCCTTTGCTATACCTTTCAATATCAAAGAAGTTGTTGTTTCCATAGTAACAGTACTTTTCTGTATTGCTTTCTCTAAAACACAAATATAGAAATTTAACAAAGAGCGCTCAGAATCAACACCATAACAGAGAGCCTTCATACATAAGAGTGGTGATATATGCACAGGAAGCATGCTCATTTCAAGTTTTTGCCGAAAGTATGGCTACAGCGTCTAGAATACCTGGTGTGGAAATATGCTATCCAAACAACGCTAAAAATTTGTATCCTTTAAATGTGCGACGATACTGCTAAAATCCCAAGTATCGATCACAGCGACATCTGCGGGATTTAGTATTACATTGTATAGACTAGCAATATCTTGCAGTTTGAGAAAATATCCTGCAGATGTCGCTGTGATCTGTATATTTCAGCAGCATCATTGCACAGTTAAGGGATGCAATATTTTAGCACTTTTTAAAGTATTACAGGGATAGCCAATTTACACACTATATATACAGCGCCTAAAAGATACAGTGTGGAAAACGGCTACAAAATAGTGCTAAAAAATTGAATCCCATAAATGTACAACGATGCTGAATAACAAGATGTCGATAGTAGCGCCATCGTAGTGATTTAAAAACGATAGTCATTCTAAAAGAGACTCTTTAACCTATTTCACGTCATTCCTTAACTAAATTAGCTTATAATAGACCAAAATATCCTATATTTATAGTGTCCGATATTTAACATTCTATAATTTTGGAAAACTCAGTGTTTATATTCAAAAGAGTTACGAGATGGCGCTCGTATCAGCATATTGCCGCTGAGCATTGTTGGAGATTTATGGGATAAAAGTTTTTAGCACTTTTTAAAGCATTATAGGAATAGCCGTTTTCCACACTGTATCTTCTAGGCGCCGTACTATAGCTCCGTTATAGGCCTAGATTATATGTTGTAGAAATCGACTATCCCAGCAATACTTAAAAAAGCGCGGAAATAGTGAATCCCTTAAATGTACAACGATGTTGAATTCCAAACAGTCATTTACAGCGACATCTGCAGGATATTTTTTAAAGAAGAAAGAGACACGTGTTATGCACCGCTATAGCGTCTAGAATACATACTATGGAATTTTGCTATCCAAGCTGCGCTAAAAAGTTGTATCCCTTAAATGTGCACTGACGCTGAAATTCAGGGAGCTGATCGCAGCGACATCTGTGATAAACTTTCAAAGTAAACATCGTATTATTACAGCGGGCTTGACGCCAAGCACATAGGTCAGATGTATGTTAATAAAATGTAAAAAAAAACGCTACAGCGTCTAGACCAAATTATAGCGCCTAGAATATATAGTGTGGAAATTGGCTATCCCTGTAATACTTAAAAAAGTGGTAAAATATTGTATCCTTAAATGTGCAACGATGCTGCTGAAATATACAAATCGCAGCGACATCTGCAGGATATTTTCTATAACTGAAAGATATTGCTAGTCTATACAATGTAATAGGAAAATCCCGCAGATTTCGCTGCGATCGACACTTGGAATTTTAGAAGTATCGTCGATCATTTACGGGATACAAATTTTTAGCGTTGTTTAATAAAATATTTCAACACTAGGTATTCTAGACGCTGTTACCAAATCGTCATGAAGTTTTAGGAAATATCCTGCAGATATCGCTGTGATCGACTCATTGGATTTCAGCATCATTTGAAATTTAAGAGATCCAATATATTAGCACTTTTTAAAGTATTACTGGGATAGCCGATTTCCACACTATATATTCTAGGCGCTGTAGCACCGCGGTAGCCTGTCTTTTTCGTTTACCTCGGAGTAGATATAGATGAAGTAATTTGTAGCTGTTCTTAAACTGTGGCCAACAACATATAAGGCCAGTTCATAACGTCACACGGAGTTGATTATCTGTACACAGCAATGGACACAAAAAAAAAAAAAATCGGCTCGCAGCTTTGTACTAATCATCGTGTAAAGATGATCCAACTCTGAGACTAACGAAAAAGACAGGCTACCGCGGTGGGTCCGATTCTTCTTTTTTTACAGACCGCTGGAGTCACGTGATGCTCGAATGCACCAAAGAAGGTGCGTGAAAAGAGTATCACGTGACTCCAGCGGTTTGTAAAAAAAAAGAATCGGACCCACCGCGGTAGCCTGTCTTTTTCGTTAGCCTCGATCCAACTGCGTGTGACTTTTAAACATCATGAACTGGCCTATTATGTCATTGGTCGCGCTAACACCCACCCTCCTGCGTCCACCGTATATAGCGGCATCTTGTACTGGAGACTGCTAAATGGGCTGCTATCGGTCAAAATCAAGAGAGAAAAGGGCAGAAGAGAGGGAAATAACTCGTTTTTTTTTTGGTAACTAGTTTTTCACACGGGAAGATTGACATGTCTGTTCCTCTCCTTTCATAACTTCATGGTGGTGAAATACGCCAAAGCATCCTAAATATCTGAGAAAGTCTTGACTTGCGTCACGAAAACATCACACAAAGCAGGCAAAGCAAAGAAACAAAATCATTCATCGGCTCGTGAATATGAACGAGTCAATGAATGATTTTTCTTCTTTGTTTTGCCTGCTTTGTGTGACGTTTTTCTGACACACGTGTCAAGGCTTTCTCCAATATTTAAAGGGCGTTGAATAGGCCGGGATCAAGATAGATATTTCGCTATTAGCGGGATGGGATCGATCAATCAGACGTCTGCATTTTTCCGAACTTTTTGATGTTTGCAGTAAACACCGAAAAGCCTGCAAGGATAAAGGCTACTGATTGGTCAATGTAATTTTACTAACAGAGAAAAATTTATCCGGATCCCGGACATTAACTTTGGTTGGTTAAAACAATTTTGAATAAAATCAAATCAGGAAGCCAATGTTTGTTAACTTTTCTGGTTAGTTTAATTGAAATCTTGCTCGTCTATTACTGAAAACTGAGTTACCGTACTTTGGACAAAAAATTGAATATGAGTACAAGACTTGTGCATATGTAACCACTCAAACACAGTGTTGCCAGATGGGCTACTTTTTTTAATTCAGATACTTGATTGGCACCACTTTTTTGAAATTGCAAAATGCGCCTTATTTAATGACATATTAATTAAGGCGAAAACAAAGGGAATTTTACCGTTTATAATAAGTGCTGGCAATCAAGAAATCTGAATTAAAAAAAAGTAGCCCGCTGGCAACACTGCTCTAACATATAAATGTTCTGTGTTATGACCATGATTCTAAGTGCAGTTGGTTAAATTTGAGTATCTGGGCATTAGAGAAAGCAATAGTGGCCCACTGTGGCTGAGTGGATAAGACACAATGCCGCTAATCGCTTGAGAGCGTAGGTGGAAGCAGATTCGAATCCCGCCGTGATCCGCATGTGATATGATGTATGTGTTCAATAAATCAAACAAACAAACAAGCAAGCAATAGTGAAAGGTACAGTTGGCATGGAAACAACGACTTCTTTAATTCGTATAGAAAATTGATGAATAGTAGTAAATGACTCAAGTTTAAAATGTAGGCAAATGGTCTGGAAATATCAATGGCTCCCATCTAGTATTTCACAAAATTAATTTAATAGTTTCATATGATGTATAACTTGATGCAACTCTTAACTATTGAAAATTCTGCAACAAGACTTATGTAGGTAGATCTTTTGAATGAATAATTCAGAATTCTGAGAACAAAACGAAGTTCTTAAGGCTCTTCCTCACACCCCCCTCAAAAAAGGAAATACGATAGAAAGATATAAGAATTTGGATAGCTTCGATATGTCTGTGATCTTTTGTCAGAGTTCAGAAAAAGAGTCTGGGCATAAAAAAAAGATAAATTTAACGAACGATAAGACTATAGAGTTCAGGCAATTTTTAACCGAAAAATATTTAATTCTAATGTATATGCGGCTTTAATAATAGACTATTAAAGATAATCAATTTAGGGGAAATTTTATAGTAAATTAATATCCTCACATTTATGCAAATAGGTATGGATAAACAGACTTGAGTAAAATTACATATTTATTCTTTCTTCTCTATAACACGATCTAAATGAAGATGAAGTTATATGTACAGTTTATATCTCTAAATTTTTAGATTTTTTTATCAAAAATGTTCCTTTATTATGTCTAGAATTGCTAGATTTACAGATCTTCGATTCTTTAGATACCTGCGGGTTTTCATTCTCGGATTAACCGTAGGTATTTGTAAAGGTAAATTTATTTTGCAAAACCGTCAGCAAAAAAAGTTAGAAAAAACAATTAACTGACAGACTAACTGTAAATATATATTTTATTTCGACTCTGTTTTTTACTAAATTTTCATCTTTCGTAGAAAATTTTAAGGAGATATAAATTGAGAAAGACTGATACTTTGAAAGAAGAAATTGACTTTCCTTACTTTTAAATTATTAATCACTATAAAAAAATGTATAATATTGTGTTTGCTCCCTGCTTATAAAGGCTATACAAGGACTAATTTTAATTTGAGCTAGTAGAATTATTTCAGTTATATATCATTTGTTTTAAAAAAAGAACTGATATCTACTAAAAAACAACTTTTCAAAAGTAAAAAATAAGCCAAGCAAAAAAAAAAAAAAAAAAAAAAAAAAGAAAAGAAAAGAAAAAAGGTGAAAGTTGTGGCTAAAAATAGTGTGATATCAAATTTCCAAGCTTATATTGCGGTACTTATTTAACATTTTTTGATAAAAATTTACCATATGTAAGTCGAGTACCTAAGTATGCGTTGATAGAAAGCCTTTTCTCCTTTACTAAATACATCATAACGTGTTTCTGAAAATTAATTTTTTTTTAAATTATGCATGATGGGCTTGGCGGCCATCTTTCCATATTTTACACAAATTTCTAAGCACTCAAGCTCGTAACATATTTGCATTATTAAGAATTTCGAAGTTATAGTTTTAGCTACAGACAGATAAATTAAGAAAGTTTTTTATTTTGAAACAACAAATTGATTTTTACTGCTTTAACTAATTAATTAACCCCCCTCCAATAAAAGAGAATCATAAGATGAAACCTGAAGTTACTTCAGCTTTATTTTTAGAGACAAATTTTTAGGCACTCATTTCCATAAATTAAAAGAATAAAATGTTTGCTTTAGTAACAATTTCGAACTTCCAATCTTAACAATGAACTTGTGTGCTTAGAAATTTGTTTAAAATATGGAAAGATGGCCGCCAAGCCCATCATGCATAATTTAAAAAAAATTAATTTTCAGAAACACGTTATGATGTATTTAGTAAAGGAGAAAAGGCTTTCTATCAACGCATACTTAGGTACTCGACTTACATATGGTAAATTTTTATCAAAAAATGTTAAATAAGTACCGCAATATAAGCTTGGAAATTTGATATCACACTATTTTTTAGCCACAACTTTCACCTTTTTTCTTTTCTTTTCTTTTCTTTTTTTTTTTTTTTTTTTTTTTTGCTTGGCTTATTTTTTACTTTTGAAAAGTTGTTTTTTAGTAGATTATATATACTCCAGAAACTTTATATTCCGCGTTTGGGTCTATTTTGGTACTAATTAGATTTTTCGGTTTTGCTGGAGGAGTGGCGATTAAGTTTACGTCAAAGCGAAAAAGTGCATGTCTGAGTTTTTCGAAAAGTCCTGGTATGTACTTCATCTTAGTGATGGGCGATAACGAGATGTTTTTCTCGATTTTCTCGATTGTATGGACATCTCGATATTTTTCGATTGTGTAAATTTTTTCTCGATGACTACAGTTTGCAAATTTCTTTTATAAATCATATTATGTATTATATACGTCATACATTTATCAAGAATCGTCTGCGGGTGAACTGCAATGAGTCGATGTTAATAAAGACTAGGTGACTTCGACCGCTAGCGAGCCCCTCCTTTAATCGGGGCCCCTAATTTATACGTAATCTTGTAATATGAAATCACGAACAGGTTACCCGCTATATACGGCACTGATATATGATAGCAGGCGGGTGTGGTGTGCACGCACTACAAAATCTTGTAAACAATATAATATCGAAACGAATGAACCTCTGACCAGACCTCTTGGGGGAGGGGTCAAAGCGAGCGGAGGGGCACAGCAGCTGCATAATATAATTAAGTCGTCACAGGTCTTTAGGCCTTTCGAACCATATGTCACATAAGAAGTCTGAATCTGAATTTATAAAAATGCCCTCCCCATGGGGGCAAAGGGGGGAGGGGTGGGGGAGATTGATAACATGAGTAAGTGGTCATAAGCCTTTCCAACAATATGTCACATGAGGGGTCTCGGCTAAATTTAGAAAAACACCCCCGTGGGGGAAAAGAGGGTGGGCGGTCACCGGAGGTGCATTACATCAATAAGTAGTCACAGACCTTTCCAACGATATCTCACATGTGGGGTCTTGGCTAAATTTGGAAAAGTGTCCCCCGGGGGGAGGTTCAAAATGGGGGGATGGACACCGGAGGAGCATAACGTCAATAAGTAGTCACAGACCATTCCAACGATATCTCACATGAGGGGTCTTGGCTAAATTTGAAAAAGTGCCCCCGGAGGGGCAAAGTGGTGGTGGGGACACCGCAGGTACATAACATCAATAAGTAGTCACAGACCTTTCCAACGATATCTCACACGAGGGGTCTTGACTAAATTTGAAAAAGTGTCCCCCGGGGGGGGGGCAAAGAGTGGGGGGACAGTCACCGGAAGTGCATAACATCAATAAGTAGTCACAGACCTTTTCAACGATATCTCACTTGAGGGGTATTGACTAAATTTGGAAAAGTGTCCTCCGGGGGGGGGGGGCAAAGTGGGGGGCGGCCACCGGAAGTGCATAGCATCAATAAGTAGTCACAAACCTTTCCAACTATATGTCACATGAGGGGTCTTGGCTAAATTTGGAAAAGTGTCCTGAAATTTCATATATTATAAATAATATTTAGTGGAGGGCTCCATAAAAAAATCCGATCTAAAATGATAAAAACGGAAAAAACTACCCTCGCAGTGGGGGCCAAATTGGGGAGGGGAGGAAGAAAATCTCATAATATGAAAGAGTCATCCGAGAGCTTACCGATGACATATCACATGACTGATCCAAAAAAAGTTTGAAAATTGCTCCCCCTCCCTCCTCTCGTGGGCCCACTCTTTCGCCCTGGAATTCACACAGCCGCCACTTTAAAATTTTTATGTTCAATAAATAATATTTACCGGAAGACTGCATAAAAAACCCACCTAAAGTGATATTTAAATTTATTATAGAAATCGGCTACGGTTTTAAAAATTTGTTCGCCCCTTCCCCATCCCCCTTTGGGCGAAGAAAGGTTCATAGTATGAAAGAGTGGTCAAAGGGCTTTTCGATTATATGCCACAGGAAGGGTTCGGTAAAATTTTTAAAATTGCACCCCGCATGAGTCCACTCTCACGTCCTCCTCCCTCGAAATCACCCGACCCACCTTCCTCTTTGAAATTTTTATACTTAATAAATAATTTTTATCGGAGGGCTCCAGGTATGTGACATCTTGGTAGGGCTAAAATAACAGAAACTTTGAAAATTAGGGCTTCATTTCACAGCTCATTGTCATGCCTCTTTCTCTATCTCGTTCCTTGGTACTCTCGATAAATTTTCTTACTTTTATTCTCTGCCGAGGACGAGAGAAATCCTCGAAAAGCTTCTCATAGAGAAATGTTGAAAAGCGCGAGAGAAATCCTCGAAAGGCTTTTCATTGGGAGATTTCGAAAAGGACGAGAGAAACCAGCGAGAGGCTTCCCATCGGGAAAGGTTGAAAAGGGCGAGAGAAACTCTCGAGAGACTTCCCATCCCGAAAGGTTTAAAACCGCGAGAGAACCAACCATCGAGCAGCTTCCCATCTGGAAGCGTCGGAATGATGGAAAAATCATCGAGATGAGATTTGCCGAAATGCGAGATGTAAATGAAGCTTTCAGAGTCAAACTTACCGCATTTCTGGTTTAAGTCATAATTTCTCAAAGGAGTCCATCTGCTTATCCAATCTCTTTTTAGCTCACAGGCTATCTAAGCCTGAGAGCTAATGTACCCGTCGGTTCTGTGTGTATGCATATTATTATGTTAAGCATAACATAATAATATGCATTATTATGTTATGCATATTATTAAGCATAACATAATAATATGCATTATTATGTTATGCATATTATTATGTTAAGCTTATCCAATCTCTTTTTAGCTCACAGGCTATCTAAGCCTGAGAGCTAATGTACCCGTCGGTTCTGTGTGTATGCATGTACGTACGTATGTATGTATGTACGTAACGCGATAACTCTTGAATAAAATGTACGATTTGCTTTAATTTTTTTTAATGTTCATTCTGATAAGGCGTTCCGCTGATTAGTTTTGACGGTTTATTGGTTAAGGATAAAGGGAGAGAAGGGGGGCTGGTCCCCCCCCCGTCTCCTTAATTTAGATAAATAGGTTTATCATGCAGAATTATTCGATTTGCTCCAAATTTGGTATACCGGTTTATTATGTTAAGGAGCTTCCCTGATTAAACTTGGAAGTTCATTAGATAAGTATAAAGGGGGGAAAGGGGGGTAGACCCCTCCTTAATTTAGATAAATGGGTTTTTCATGCAGAATTATTCGATTTGCTCCAAATTTGGTATACCGGTTCATTATGTTAAGAAGTTGCCTTGATTAGATTTGGAGGTTTACGGGTTAAGTATAAAGGAGGAGAAGGGGGCTGGACCCCCCCCCCTTAATTTAGATAAATGGGCTTTTCATGCAGAATTATTCGATTTGCTCCAAATTTGGTATACCGGTTTATTATGTTAAGGAGCTTCCCTGATTAAACTTGGAAGTTCATTAGATAAGTATAAAGGGGGGGAAAGGGGGGTAGACCCCTCCTTAATTTAGATAAATGGGTTTTTCATGCAGAATTATTCGATTTTGCTCCAAATTTGGTATACCGGTTTATTATGTTAAGAAGTTGCCTTGATTAGATTTGGAGGTTTACGGGTTAAGGATAAAGGGGGAGAAGGGGGCTGGTCCCTCACTTAATTTAGATAAATGGGTTTTTCATGCAGAATTACTCGATTTGTTCCAAATTTGGTATACCGGTTTATTATGTTAAGGAGCTTCCCTGATTAAACTTGGTAGTTCATTGGTTAAGGATAAAGGGGGAGAAGGGGGCTGGTCCGCCCCCCCCTTAATTTAGATTAATGGGTTTTTCATGCAGAATTATTCGATTTGTTCCAAATTTGGTATACCGGTTTATTATGTTAAGGAGCTTCCCTGATTAAACTTGGATGTTCATTAGTTAAGTATAAAGGGGGGAAAGGGGGGTAGACCCCTCCTTAATTTAGATACATGGGTTTTGCATGCAGAATTATTCGATTTGCTCCAAATTTGGGATACCGGTTTATTATGTTAAGAAGCTGCCTTGATTAGATTTGGAGGTTTATGGGTTAAGTATAAAGGGGAGGGGCTACTCTCCCGCTTAGTTTAGATAAAAGGGTTTTTCATGCAGAATTATTCGATTTGCTTCAAATTTAATATACCGATTTATTCCGATATGGCGCTTCCTTCATTAGATTTGGAGGTTCATTGGTTAAGCATACAAGGGCGAAAAGGGAGCAAGCCCCCTCCTCTTAATTTAGATAAATGGATTTTCATGGAGAATTTTCAATTTACTTTAATTTTTTTTTTCTATGTTCGTTCTGATATGGAGCTTTCCTGATTAGATTTGGAGGTTCATTAGTTAAGTATAAAAGGGTTAAAGGGGTTAGACCACCCTTAATTTAGCGATATGTTTCTTTTTTTCATGAAGAACTATCTGATTTGCTTCAAACTTGATATACTGATTTATTATAGTTAAGGAGTTTCCCTGATTAGATTTGGATGTTCATTGGTTAAGTATAAAAGGGGCAAACGGGTGATATTTCCCTTCATTTATTTTTTGAGGGACATTATTCTTGAAATAAGAGTATAATATACAATTAGTGTGAATAACCTGTGAGCTCGATGCCATCAGTTTAACTGGCACTTATCTTTTTATTGCTATTAACCGATGTGGGTTATGAAGCATAGTGGTTTATGTATTCAGTTCTGTATAGTCCTAGTTTCAAACTTTACTGTTAAATTTAGTGTCATTTTCCCCCGAATTTTCAATGTTTCTCTTATTTTAGCTCTGCCAAGCTGCCCCATACCTGGAGACTCAGATAAATACTATTTATTAAATATAAAAAGTTCAAAGAGGTAGGTGGGTGAATTCTGGGGGGCGCGAGAGTGGACAAAGGGGGGGGGGGGGGGTAATTTTCAAACTTTTAGCAAACCTCTCCTTGACATATCATCGGAAAGTCCTTTCACCACTCTTTCATATTATGAACCTTTCTCCTCCCAGAGTTGAATTCCGGAAGGAGGCGGAGGTGGGGAGCGGTACGGTGGTGATTTTTTTTTTTTTTTAATTGTAGAGATTTCTACAATAAATATCATTAAATGAGGTTTTTTAATGGAGCTCTTCGATAAATATTATGTATTAAATATAAAATTTTAAAAGTGGGGCTGCGTGATTTCCAAGTATATTCTGGGATAAAAGAGGGAACCCACGTGGGAGGGGTAGATTTCAAACTTTTTTGGACCAGTCATTTGATATATCATCGGAAAGTTTTCGGTTATTATCGGAAAGTTACTCTTTCATATTATGAACCTTTCTTCTTCCCTCCCTAGTTTGGCGCCCCGAGAGAGGCACTTTTCGAACTTTTTTGAAATCGTAGCGTTTTTAAACATTTTAGATCGGATTTTTTTACGGAGCCCTCCGATAAATAATTTTTAATATATGAAAATTTCAAAGAGAAGGATGCGCAGGGTATATTTCGGGGTGCACGATAATTGGAATCCTGGGAGTTGGGACTCTTTTCTATCTTTTGCTGACACCCCTCATGTGATATATCATTGGAAAGCTCTGTGACTACTATTTCATTTTATATATCGCCCGCGCCCCTCCCCTTACTTTGCCCCCGTAAGTCACTTTTCTAAATTTAGCCGACACCCCTCATGTGACATATCTTTGGAAAGTCCTGTGACTACTTATTCATATTATGCACTTTCCTTGCCCCTTCCCCCTACTTTGCTCCCCGAGGGAGTTCGTTTAATGTATTCCAGTCGAAGACTTTCTAAAAATGGGGAAATTAAAGATCCAATCTCTAATGACGCAGAAAAATCAATAAAAAAATTTGATCCCTTTTATCATTCTTTAGTTCATGTTTTTGCCACTAGGGGGTGCTTTTGATTCTTATTTCTTTGGCCATTTTGGTGCTAATTGCCAAAAAATTCTAATTTTTGATACTTAAACTCTCCTTACCGCTTCATAGCTACTCGCGTTTTTTCAGCTTTTTTCAACCAGGGGGCACCCTTACAAGACTTTTCCAGTCTTATGGCTCCTTTATAGCCTCCCTGTGGTTTGTTGTTCTTTTATTCCATCTGTTTTCAGTTACCCTATATTTAATAAAATCTACCTTATATATATGTAAAAACAATGATTTCAATAATCGATTCTAGAACATCTCCTTAGTAGATTCTCGAAAGTAATCGATGACTGTATCGATTGTGTATTTTACGATAACGATTTTTCTCGATTGGTAATTTTTTAAGAATAGCCCATCACTAAGCCCTATCACTACTATGAAATTGTCGGCCAGAATAATAGCTAAGTTTTCCAGTAACTGTTTTTAGCTTTTCTCGTTATAATCGATTGTAAAACATCTCGATTGTAGATTCTAGGAATTAATCGATGGCTGTATCGATTGTGATTTTTTACGATGACGATTTTTCTCGATTGTCGAATTCTCGTGAATCGCCCATCACTACTTCATCTTGCAGTATCTCATATTACTCAATGGAGTTTTTTGTATTTTCATATAGCTCTTCTGTGAGTTGATTAGCTTATCAATAATGCGTATTGGGAAAACATTCTCAATTGCAATGTTTCTAATGGTATTTAATTCATTTTCAAGGTAATTAATAGAGCAAACACTAAAAGCTCGTCTTACATAAAAGTTGAACGGAGCAAGTTTGTAGTTAAAAGGTGATGTACTTTCAAAAGGAATGGTGCTGTTAGACTTATTTACTTTTCTGTAGACTGTGCGCTCAATGGTTAAGTTTGATAACAGCACCATTCCTTAGAATAGAAGATGATGCTGATTTTCTGAAGCGCATAATGTTCTCCGACGAAGCATCCTTTCATGTTTCTGGTATTGTTAATCGCCATAATGTGCGCATATGGGGATCTGAAAACCCCCATGAATACCGTGAGGCAGTAAGGGATTCCCCAACGATTAATCTGTGGTGTGGACTAATGCACGACCGAGTCACTGGGCCTTTCTTTTTTACAGAAGAGACGGTCTCATCAGTCGTATACTTAGACATGTTGGAAAACTTTCGTATTTCCACAAATAGAAGAGCTTCAGCCACATGTCATTTTGCAACAAGATGGTGCACCAGCTCATTGGGGTACCATCGTTCGTACTTCTTTGAATGACCATTTTCCAGGAAGATGGATTGGGCGAGGAAGTCCAATTCCTTGGCCACCCAGATCACCTGATATAATGCCGCTGGACTTTTTCCTTTGGGGATTTGTAAAGTACAATGTTTACAGGAGAAGAGTGTCGAACATTGATGACTTAAAAGCCAGAATTACAACCGCAATAGCCTCTGTGGATGCCGACATGCTTGCCACTACCTGGCGTAAAATTGACTATCGACTTGATACTCTCCGTGCGACGAAGGGGGGCACACGTGGAAGTTCATTGACAAGGGTCATGAAACTTTTTGAGTCTATCTAACCATTTATGTTATTAATTTTAATCTATCTTTATTATTTTATGAGTCATTAAACATCAAAATGGGTCCGGGACTTTATAAACACCCTGTATATACTGTATGGTTTTAGAAACCGATTTCAATGCTATTATTGCCCTTTATCAAGATATTTAACCCTTTTCCTTCTCTTCAGAATGAAACTTCGGACAATGCTCAACCCGATACATCATGTCTTATGGATCGCAGTGATGGTTGGTTACGCGCTTTCCAGCTCCGAAGATTACTATACAGCGGCTGTTTTCGAATATGCGAGGGAAGGGGATGAGATTCAAGACAATGCTGCCGTCGTCATAAAGGCTAATTTAGAAAACTATGAGAGGGCAACTAGAGCAGCTGCAGAGCAAGTAAGTTTAGTACTTGTTATTATTTTTTTTCATTTCGGTTTAATATGTTTTTAATACTTTCCAACAAAGTTGAAAAGTGTTTATGAATTCGGTTTGTCTGTCTGTCTGTCCACTCTCTAACTCACGTAAATAGACTCGGATTTTCATGCAATTGAAATATGTTAATGATGCTTGCTTACCATGGCATGTTCGGGATTGTATATGAAGTGAGTGGCATTAATAGTTCATTTACAGGAACACTCAAAAGAATTCCATTGCATTGTGGTATGTGGTATATGGAGGACATTACGCTATTTCAAATGTATTGAAACTGATATAAATCCCTGAATTTCACAAGATAATTACGATAGAAAGGGGCATTCATAGCATTTGTTGTTCATTTACAAGGTATCTCAAAAGATCGGTTACAGAACTGTCTTTGAGCAATTATTACTGGACGTGCGTTTTCAATTTCAATATGCGCTTTTAAATTTAACTCATTTTTTTGCATGTTACTCGTTGTATATAAATCCTATACCTCGTACAGGGCTGCACAAAACAATTCACGTACCATTCTCATTATTAGCGGAAGTTGCTGAAGGAAAATTTTCAAATGAGGTATATATCTTGCAACTGAACTAAATTTTTGCATGCACGTAGTTAACAGATACAAATCTATATACCATATACAGGGTTGCTCAAAGAATTCGGATAATTTTCCGATTGTAGATGGGAACAGCTGAAATTGGGTTCTCAAATGTGCTATACGTTTCCGTATGATTGAATTAGACATAATATTTTAACTTATTAAACGGTGCAGTTTTGTTACATTATTCTGAATGTGTTGGAAAGTGTTTGATAATTTATGCTTGATGCATGATTTTTTTCATTCTTGTTACTTTTGTGAAAAGCTATTTGATTTTACTGCTCTTTTGATTTAATATCTCTTTTGGGCGCACGCAGGATTTTCATTAGGGAGGGGGAAGTAATGAGAATTTGTTGGTTTTACCTAAAAAAGATTAAAGAAAGAATACCCATGCGTCATGCATAGATTATGAAACACTTGTTAACACTTTACTAATATCGTAATATAACATCGCCATTTAATAAAGTAAAACAAGATATCAAAATAAATAATTTTTAAAACCATAACACATTTGAACACACAGTTTTAGCAATCAGTGCCTATAGTGGAAAGGCAAGAATTCTTTCAAGCAGCTCTGTATATGATGTATACATTTGTATACAAACCACAGCTACAAAACGCTTAACACATTTGAAATTTTAATTTCAACAATTACTGCTCATAGAAATTAACGTCATTTTTTGTTATTTTATTTTTGTGTGTGTGTGTGTACAGCCCAGTATATGATCTACAGATTAGACTGGGCCTGCTAACCAGTCTAAGAAGAATCTTACGATTGATATACAGTGTATCCTTTCAAAGAGTTAATATTAATTTTAACGACGGAAGTGGGAGAAATTCTTTTTCAAATCTGAAATTATTAAAATTAGTAGCAATTGATCTTCACTCATGTCCAAAAACTAAGGATAAGTGACAGGACGCTTTCGATTTTACACTTTTGTCGAATACATACTGAAATTCTTGTCAAATTGTTCTTGAACTTCTAGTACGTAAAGAACATGAAATATTTTTTTTTTAAACCTAGTTTTAACTCTATCGTTCTGCCATTTTATTCTCCTCTCTGTTTGAAAATTTCTAAAATCCTTTCTCGTTTCAATTTCAAAGTTATCTTCAAACCTATTAAGAAAATAAAACCATTTTCTCTCAAAGATCCTATTTCCGGTACTTCCGGTGATCCAGAAAACCGGTGGAGCATTTATTTTATTCCTTGTTCTTGTAATTTAGGTTATATTGGTCAAACTAAGACAGCATTAAAGTTTAGATAAAGCGAGTACCAAAAATCAAGAAATCTCTACATATTCAGTAGAAACAGTATACTGCAATTAAAACATGAATATATTGAATATTTCATGTGATATGGGCATTTGTAGGAAATAATTTTTAACTGCGCATGCGTGGAAGATTCCACAATTTTTATTTCATAATTTGGTAGTCAGCTATTTAGGGCAGCTTACATAAAATGTCGAATCAAACATCGCGAAAATTCAGAAAGATAGGGTCAATATAGTAAGTTGCTTCTAAAAGTAGCTTTATTATAAGGGATTTTTCTACAATTTTTCAATCAGCTCACTGTATCTTTCTGAGTTTTCACAATATTTGACTGGACTTTTTATAGAAGTTGCCCTGAATAGCTGACTACCAAATAATGAAGTAAAACTTTTGGAATCTTCCACGCATGCGCAGTTTAAAATTATTTCATACAAATGCCCATATCTCATCAAATGTTCAATATATTCATGCTTTAATTGCAGTATACTGTTCCTACTGTTCTTTGTCAGCTCTCCGTCATTGCACTACAACTCAAAAGCGAAAGCTGGGTTCCCGAAGCGGCCATCTTCGTACATCTCTGTTCTTTGCCAGGTTTTCAAGTAGTTGTTTTAAATTTGGTTGAAAACTTTGTATGCTATAAACAAAAAACTTTTGAATTTGTCACAGAAACGTTAACATCTTCACGAATATGAGGGCTATGCTTACAGAAAGGCACACAAACGTTGAACAGGACCCAAATAGTCATTTAACACAGTTACAAACCATTTTCAACATTTTATGTTACATGGGTGATCGCAAATATTATTTTATTATTAAATTTATTATTAACCCCCTAATTGTAATACCGACTAAATTTTCTTTGAGAAATACGAAGTCAAACATGTTCTTTATATCCTAGAAGTTCAAAAACAATTCGTCAAGAATTTTAGTAGGTATTCGCCAAACCGTGAAAAACAGAAAGCGCCCGGTCACTTATCCTTGATTTTGGACTTAGCAATGCCTCAGTTTTATTAGAGGTTTTATTATTAACACGTTAAGCGCCACGTCAGTCACCGGTGACCGACACTGAACTTTCTGTTTAAAACGCGTCATTCACCGATGACTGACGGTCTAAAATGTGATACAAAACTAAAAATACATATATTGTTTTAAGTCATTACTGAACATTTATTTAAAATTTACCTACCTTTTATTTATTACAGGATTATATTTTCTTAAAAACTACTTAAAACATTGTAAATTTTTCAGCGCTTCAGTGTCAGTCTCCGTGGCACTCAACGTGTTAAATAACTTTCTTCTTTGCTGTTTGTATTAAACAACAAGAATTGATATGCCATAAAGGCTTAAAAGAAATCTGCTTTATAGTTTTAACAAAAATAAGAGTAATAATCATAACTCATAAGATAATTTGTGTTCCTAACTGTCAAATTTACAATTGTATGTTAATTTTAGGGGTCTGATATCATCCTTTTCCCTGAATATGGACTTTTCCATCCCATAAACAGAAGCCAAACAAAAAGCTACCTTGAATCAATCCCTGATCCAAACGAAGTTACAGTGATTCCGTGTAATGAACCTGAAATATTTCTCAGCAGACCTATTTTGTATGCACTTAGCTGCATGGCAAAATCTAATGAAATTGTTGTAGTGGTCAACATGGGAGGAACGGAAGTCTGCGAGAAGAAAACTGATTGTCCAGAAGATGGAAGATTTCAATTGAATGCAAACGTAGCTTTTGACCAGAATGGAACACTAATAGCAAGGTACTACAAAGAACGATTGTTTTATGAATTTATGATGGACTTGCCCAGAGAGAAACAGAATCCAGTTTTTCGTACTAGTTTTGGAAAATTTGCTACGTTTACTTCTTTCGATACGATGTTTAAAAAAATGTCCCTAGTTGCACAAATCAAAGATGTCGATGCTATATTGCTCTCGGCGTTGTGGTTTAACTTTGCGCCTATGTACAGTTCCACGCAGTTTTTTCAAGGATGGGCGATCGGTAACAATGCTACTCTTATTGTGGCAAGCCTACACTATCCAAATTATTTAGTAACTGGCAGTGGAATATTTATGGGTAAAAAAGGTTCGATCGGTCATGTACTCAGTCCTGATGGAATATCCAAACTTATTGTTGCCACAATTCCCAAAAGAAATAGAAAAATCCTCAAACCAGCTAATATTTTCGCAATTTTTAAAAATGGCACTCAGAAGTGGAATGATGATGACAAAAGTATTCCAGAAGTATGTTCTAATAGTCGTAATACTACTCCGTCCGTAAACGACTATATATGCATGAATGAAGATACAAGCAACTACACTCTCGTGAAACTTGTGAAAACCGCTGATCATCTGAAAGCTTGTAATAACGATATGTGCTGTGAATTAGATTATGTTGCGCATAACATGAACGAGAGCTTTTATCTTGGAGTATTCAACGGATCTCACAGACCTTTTACCAGGTATTTCTATTGGGAAGAAAATTGTTTCTTGGCAAGATGCGAAGACACAGATGGAAAAGCATGTTCAACGTTTCCACTTTTATCCAAAACACTTTTCTACAAAGTACACATGACAGCCAATTTTTCAAGCAGAAAAATTTATCCATCGCTTGTAGCAGATAAAATTAAATTAGTTCCGGTTAAAGATTGGAGTTTTATAAGAAGATTAGAAAGCTCATCTATAATTATGGACAATAATGCAGGCATTCCTTTATTGGCTGCAACGCTTAATGGCAGGGCTTATGAAAAAGACCCACCTTACGTCCAATAAGGATATCTTTTTTACCTACTAAACCTTGTTTATAAGTATGCTTATAAAATTTTTGATTTAATGCCACTAATAATAAAATACTAACAGAAATGTTAGGTGACGGGGCTTGAAACACAGAGTTCTTGTCGGACTGTAATGAAATGTTAAGGCTGTTCTCAAATCTAAAAGAGCAACTTCCTGACATAAGTTTTTATTTATTTTTGTTCGAAAATGCATGAAACTAGCTGGTGTTATTGTTCAGAAACTATGTCATCGAGCTGTTTTTTCCATATTTTTGAGAACGAAATAGATCTTTCAGAAAATACTGTCAAAGTGGACGTTTTGAACTGAGTTTCCGCGCGAAAGTAGAAAAATCACTCAAGAGCGGGCGAAAAACGGGTTTCACGTGATCGAAATGGCTTATAACGCAATGGGTAATTGATTGATCAAAAAATGGAAAAAACAGTTCAATTCCAAATCGCTTCCATGGCCAAGCTTTCCAATTTAACACCTTTCCGTTAAAAAATGAATTTGTAAATGTGTCAGAACGTTTTGCGCTTGTTGAGCAGAGCAGTTAAGAACAGCCTTAACTAACAATTTTAGGCTTGCACGGCTTCAGACAAAAGTTTTACACGACATAAAAACAACAACATTTAGCAATTTTCTCAGATAAGTGATATGGAATAAGTATAAAAGTAAAAGTAGTTTAAAAAGTCCCTGCCGGCTTGGCTTACAGGTGGAGCTAGATTTCGAAGTTAAGTACTAAATTCACCAACAAAACTTAAATCAAGATTAGAGATAAACCCAGTTTCTTCACTAAGAATGAGCTCTAGGGAGCTAAAAGTTTTGTGAAAATTCTAATATACACGAATATACACACACATGTATATGGAATATGTATAAAAATGGCTAAAGCAAATTCAGAGAACCTCAAAGTGTTAAAATATGTTAATATTTCTATAGTCGGGTTTTTATCACGTTTTAATACGTTTCTTCAAACTCACATGATGTTACATATTCACCTGCTGAGGTCCATTATATTTCCAATATGACGTAATATATATATTTTTTTTAATTCGTCAAACTATTTATTTTATTTTGAGTTTTCATGCGGAAATCTGCTCTAGAAAACTTTTGACGTAGTGTTCAATTTTTTTTTCAATTCGTCAAACTATTTATTTAATTTAATTCTTCACGTGAAAATCTTGCATAGAAAAGTAATTGTTGTGGTGAGAATTTTATACATTTCTTTTTAATTGTTGGACACTGCCATAACGAAAAAATGTTTATTTTTTCCTGTCATTGTTGTGTAAGTGCTGATTTTATCAGAATCATGTTAAGACAGTATTCAAAAATTTTAATCCTCCCCCATTTCTACTGCCTTGGGCCGATTTTTCTCATTTGCAATCCCCGCCGAGAAATTAGCCATCTCAATGTGTTTGGCGAGTTTGAAGACGATCCGTGCATAATTGCGACTTTTATAGTGCGGACAAAATTTAGTACATACATACATACATACATACATATATATATAAACTTTTTAGGTGAGGGTGGTTTTGGGTTCTTTGGGTCCGAAAAGTTATGAAAGAATTTTTCAAAAGTCGCACCATGGTAACGACTGCAATAGATAGTATTTCTTACGAAATCTACCTAAAAAAAAACACTTTTTTATAAGCACTTTTTTACGCTACGTATAGAAAGCGCGAGCAGAAGCCCAGTGCCGTATTGGTCAGTACGTCTGACAACCGCGCTGCAGGTCTAGAGTTTGACTCCGGGCTGGGAAAGGTTCACCCAAACTTCCATACCTTTGGGGTCTGCAAAATTAGTACCAACCTTGCTTGGAAACTAAACACTGAGGGCCCCGCATTAGGCTCACCGCCTGACAGAGATGTATATTTTATAGCCCCTTCAGGACCCATGGCTTAGAGAACATGGCCAGACACATGGCCATATTCCTTAATGGATCGCAGCGCCGCAGATTTAGTTTAATTTTAGAAAATACGAGAAGGTGAATTTGTTTTTAAAAATTACATTTTCTACTCGACGGCGCTAATAGGTGGCGCTGTAAGCAATAGGCGCTAAGTACAAGCTCGATTTTTTGGCCTTTCTCTTCCTCCATGCGGAAAAAGGAGGTTAAAATGTATTGAATGGGTCCCGAAGTACCATAAATCAAGCCTGGATTTAGCGTCTATTGATCGCAGCGCCATCTATTGTTTGTAATTCAAACTAAAATCGAAAATCACTGTAAAAAAACTTTTGACCTTATGCATAACCCTCCTGCAAGAATTTTTTAAATATCTGTCACCGTTTGCAAGTTATTGAATTTTAAAATTAGTCAGTCCTTTTTAGGGCACCCAGTATATTAATGGAGTTAGCTATTGATTCGGAAATATATATATATATATATTTTTTTTTTTATCCTCTTCGCTCCTTTGGTCCCCAAATGTTGATCTCCGTTTTGTCCCATTTTATTAACGGTACTCAAACCTAATTACAATTTCGATATCAGAATGATATGTTACGAAGTCTAAGATTCGAACTAATGCAAATAAAATAAAAATCTTGCTTTGAAGTCAAATGGGAGAAGAAATAATTCAGTAATGAATAATAATACTGCATTAATACTCAGTAGCGAAGAAGTTAAACACAATTAGTTCAAAAGTATACATTATGTGTCAGGCTGCTAAGCAACTGAAGCAAGACGTTTAAATTCACGAAAAAAATCTAAGTGGAAAGTTTAAATCTTACTAACATAAAACATTAAATGTGTAAAAATTGAGTACATTTCCTTGAAATTTTGCAAGATAAGCCCACAACTGATTTCAACTAAATAATGTTGTCTCGTAGACATGTGCTTTTACTCCTGTTTTTCTGCATATAAAAGAAGTCTTTATTGTTCTGATTTTATTCCAACTAAAATTAATATAGATATATATTTTTTAATGGTTTATAAATTTAAAATCTATATTAATTACTCTCTCAGCCTCACGTTCGTATAAACTTCCTTGGAATTCAGCTGAAAATTTTCTAGAAATTATCTCATGGCATGTAAATGCATGTAAGCGTAATCATATATGTGCCTGATGTATAGTGTATGGGTAAATAAATTCATATAAATAGAATAAACTTTAACGTGAATGGCAAGCATTTTGAACTGATAGAAAACTAGCTTTTGCCGCAACTCCACATATGTCGAATGTAAGTCTTGCAATTAAGGATGCGAATTATACGTATAATTTTTATATTTTTCTTTAGCATAATTTATCTAACTAATAGTGCAACTCCCATCAACATCCGATCAGTAGAATTTTTTAAAAAGCTCTTCTTTCATAATTGGAATGGCCTAATTGTAGAACATTTTCCCATAGCTGTATAATTAAGCAACATAGTATAATGAGTTATGAACTAAAATCTCCGCCCAACAATTATCAAACTAATAATGTAAGTCCCATAAAAATCCATTTCTCAGAACGTGAGATGTAAGCTTTGGCATGAAATTCCCATTTGCATTTTTTATATGCAGAAGATAGAACTTTCTTCCATAGTTCTGTAACTAAGCAACGTAAGATGATGTGTTACATACTAAAGCCCTTCCTTCAAAATTACCAAACTGAGAATGTAAATGTCATAAAAATTCCATTAAACAGAACGTGAGTTTTAAGCATTCGAAATGAAATTTTTTTTCGTAATCAAATTGGCCTAACTGTACAACTAGCTTCCACAGCTCGGTAACTGAGCAATATAGAAGGATATGCAATATACTAAAACCGTTGCTGAAAAATTATACAACTAACAGTGCAAGTTTCATCAAAATCCATTCTTCAGAATTCAAGTAATAAGGAAAGGGCATGTTTAAAGATAAATACTTTCGTCAACCAATCTACTACTACTACATTTTTGCCTTAGGGATCATTGCAGGAATCATCATGGCGATGTAGACCAATCATATTTTAGACCTGTTAAACCCATCAGATCACCCGAACTCATGTTTACAGCAGAAGCCACAAAAAAAAGACATGTACTTCTTGCTTCCCCACAGTATTGTATTTCACAGTGACATCAGCTGCCCTTTCCTTGTAAACGGCCGGAACGAAATTCCCATTTGTATTTCATATATATAATAGATATATTTAACAATATATGCATAGATATTTATAAAATTTACAGTTTCAAATATAATTGAAGCTTTCTATTATCAATAAAAGTTAAATCTGTTCTTCATCTTATAGGGAGCCGATGTCATAGTTTTTCCTGAATACGGCATATTTCCTCCAGTGAATCGAAGTCTAATCAGAAAATTCTTAGAATTAATTCCTGATCCGAAAGTAGTGACTGTAACTCCTTGTGATGAAGCCGAGCTGTTTGCCGACAGACCCATTACGTACACCCTCAGCTGCATGGCAAAATATAACAAAATTGTCATAGTAGCGAATATGGGAGGTATAGAACACTGCCAAAATGAGCTTGGTTGTCCAGATGACGATAAACTTCATCTCAATGCAAACGTGGTTTTTGATCAAAATGGCACACTCATAGCAAGATATTACAAAGAACGCCTTTTTTATGAAGAGGGAATGGATTTGCCCCGAACAGACCAAGATCCGATTTTTCAAACAACTTTCGGAAAGTTTGCAACGTTCATTTGTTTCGATATAATTTTCGAGAAGATATCACAAATAGCACAACGTACGGATATTGATGCCATAATGTTTTCAAAAATGTGGATGAATCAGTCTCCTTTCTATGTCTCTGTTCAGTGGCTTCAAGCGTTTGCAATAGGAAACAATGCAACAATTATATCTGCAAATATACAAATGCCAGGTTGGTTTGCGTCTGGCAGTGGAATGTTCATGGGCAGAAAAGGTTCAGTGGGCCACACTCTAAATCCTGATGGCGTATCTAAATTAGTAGTTGCAAAAATTGTAAAAAATAATAGAAGTGCTCTTCCGGATTTTAATATAACAGCCATTTTTAAAAATGGCACTGAAAACTGGGAAGACGATAGTAAAAATATTCCGGACGTATGTTCATACTCGATTCTTGGACCTGCTAAAAATATGAATAAAGATTACAGGTGCGTAAACGAAAACCTCAGCAATTATACACTTAAAAAGCTCCTTAAAGCTAATGATCGTTTACAAGTGTGTAACAATGAAATGTGCTGTGAATTGGTGTATACAGCTAGCAGTATGAACGAAAGCTACTACATCGGTGTTTACAATGGAAGTAGCAGTCCTTTTACTAGATATTTCTGGTGGGAAGAAAACTGCTTTTTGGGAAGATGTGATGATCTAAATGGCACAGCATGTTCAGTATTCCCGATGGCATCGAAAACTATGTTTCAAAAGATACACATGAAAGCTAACTTTACTAGCAAGAAAGTTTTCCCCTCATTTGTTGCCGATAAATTGAAATTGGTCCCTGTTGAAGATTGGATTTTTGATGCATATCCAGGAGAGGCATCTATCTCCTTTGAAAGTACTTCAGGTATTCCTTTACTGTCAGCTACCCTCAAATGTAGACCTTACGAAAAAGATCCACCTTATGTCAGATAATAATATGCTACTCTATTTGATCATATTTTTTGTACTTTTTGTGAAAATATATATAATAAAACAGTTTAAGCAAATCAGTGAACGGGTCTTTTTTATCCTCTTGAAGCCTGAAGCTAATATAATACTACAAATATTCATTCATTGCTTTTTCACAAACTAAAAGACATCATAGATGACAGAAAAAAAAATCTGAAATTTATGCTTGGACTGGTAATTCACGTTCACAAATATGGATCTAAAATTATTAGTCCCCTAAAATATCAATATTATTATCAATAACCTAAATTCACACAATCACAAATTTAAGGGCTTAAAGCAAATGAATGATCTACGAATCCGTAATTTTTTTATTGTTAAGTACTGAAGTTAAATACAGGGGGCGTTCCATAATAACTGAGAGTAAAATCATAAAAAATCAAGAAATATATTTACATAAAAAAATGCATCATTCTTCTTCAAAACACCTTCCCTCAGATGATATGCAACGGTCCCATCTTCCAAAACACTTTTCAAAACAAGCAGAGAAACCGTTTTCTGGAGGCTGCTTCAAAGAACCCTTACACTGCTAAAATAATTTCAGAATCTGTTGTTGAATCTGTCAGAATCACTTGTTGTGGACTTGATAAGGGGTTCAAAATGATGCACCCAAGTTTTATCACCTGTTATTACAATCTTTAGGTAATTCCGATCATTTTGATCGCCTTATCAAGTCCGAAACAAGTGATTCTGACAGATTCAACAACAGATTCTGAAGTTATTTTAGCAGTGTAAGGGTTCTTTGAAGCAGCCTCCAGAAAACGGTTTCTCTGCTTGTCTTGAAAAATGTTTTGAACGATGGGACCGTTGCATATCATCTGAGGGAAGGTGTTTTGAAGAAGAATGATGTGTTTTTTTATGTAAATATATTTATTGATTTTTTATGACTTTACTTTCAGTTATTACGGGACGCCCTTTGTAATTATGAAATTTACTCACTTACTTGACCACACTGTCTTGAAGACGTTTTGAAAACTCATATGAAAATAACATTTATTTTAAGAGAAAATCACCATCGATGCTGCTATATATTGGTTTTGTTCCAATGCAAAAAGCATTCAGTTATATAGAAAAATGTGAAGTTAAAATGTAAAAGAAAAACTAGTCGGATGTGGCAATCCCAAAACTTTCTTCTATCTCATACATGTTAATACTTCCTGAAAAATGCAGCATAGCATCGCCACCGGTTAGATGATTTACACCAAAATCTAATCAGCAACAACTTATGTCAACTTCTAAATGAATCTCAAGTTTCGTTAAAATCCGTGCATTAGTTTTTGAGTTATGGCGGAAAACGTAAAGAAAAACCTGCATAGCAGCGTCATCTGTTGTGCGATATATACAAAACCTAATAAGCAACAACTAAAGTCAACTTGGTAACTGAATCTGAAGTTTCATTAAAATCCATGCATTACTTCTTGAAATAAAATAATTGCGGGAATCAGGAAAAATGCATCATAGCAACGCCACGTTTTGTGCAATTTACGCCAAAACGTAGTCAGCGCCAACTCATATCAAGGACTAACTGAATCTGAAGTTTGATGAAAATCCACGCATTAATTCTTGAGATAGAGTCATTACGGAAATCGTGGAAAATGCTGTATAGCAACGCCACCTGTAGGGCGATTAACACCAAAACGTAGTAAACACCAACTCATATCAAGGACTAACTAAATCTGAACTTTCATAAAAATCCGTGCATTAATTCTTGGGATTGAGACATTGCGGAAATCGTAAATAATGCATCATAGCAGCGCCGCCTGTTGAGCAATTTACACCAAAAACTAATCAGCACCCTTTTATATCAGGGACTAACTGAATATAAGTTTTTATTAAATTCCGTGCGTTAGTTCTTGAGATAAAGCGCCTACAAAATTTGTGTCACACACAGACAGACAGACTCACAGACAATCATTTCGTAAAATGTTTTTCGGGATCTCTGACCCCTAAAACGTGTAAGTCCGTCAGAAACCGGAAGTCGAAAATGTTCACGAATCCAATACGTTCTTCTTGTAAAGATAGAAGAAAGTAAAAAAAACAGTTTATTTTTTATGAGGAAAAGAGTAGTGGTCCACGTTTGTGTACCTCACCCCTGGTCTGAAGAGGCTATACACATTAGCAATGTTGCCAAATCTGGCGGATTTTTGCTTTCTTCTATCTTCTGAAAGGTTAGACACATTAGAAGGGTTACAAAATCTGGTGGATTTTTGATTTCTTCTATCTTCTGAAGAAGTTATACACATTAGCAGTGTTGCCAAATCTGGTGGATTTTTGCTTTCTTCTATCTTCTGAAGAGGTTATACACATTAGAAGTGTTGTCAAATCTGCTGGATTTTTGCTTTCTTCTATCTTCTGAAGAGGTTATACACATTAGAAGTGTTGACAAACCTGGTGGGTTTTTACTTTCTTCGATCTTTTCAAGAAGAAAGCACTGGATTCGTGAAAATTTTTCGACTTCCGGTTTTCGACAAATTTACACGTTTTAGGGGTCAGAGATCCCGAATAACATGTTTTTACAAAATGTCTGTCTCTGAATCTGCGAGTCTGTCTGTCTGTATGTGACACAAATTTTGTGGGCGCTCTATCTCAAGAACTAATGCACGGAATTTAATAAAAATTTATATTCAGATAATCCCTGATATAAATTGGTGCTGAGTAATTTTTGGTGCAAATCGCTCAACAGGTGGCGCTGCTATGCAGCATTTGGCAGGATTTCCGCAATAGCTCTATCTCAAGAACTAATGCACGAATTTTTATCAAACTTCAGATTCAAGTATACCTTGATTAATATTGCTGATGATTATGCGTTGGTGTAAATCGCTCAACAGTTGGCGCTGCTATGCTGCAATTGTCATGATTTTCGCAATAGCTCTATCTCAAAAACTAACGCACGGATTTTCTCCAAACTTCAGATTCAGTCAGACGTTGCCATAAGTTGTTGCTGATTAGGTTTTGGTATAAATCATCCAATAGGTAGCACTTCTAGGCTGCATTTTGCTGGATTTACACGATTTCAGAGATAGTCATATCTCAAAAACTAATGCACAGAATTTCATATCTTTGCAATCCTCATGAGAGACATATATTGCCATTTAATTTTGACAGCGTGATAACGAATTTTGAAGCATTAACATGCATGAGATAGAAGAAAGTTTTGGGATTGGTACATCCAACTAGTTTATTGAGAAATTCAAAATTCTCATCAGAAAATCTGAATAGTTATTTTTGTTTTATGTACTAGTGAGCTCTGCCCCCTACGAGCTACGCTCGCCAACCCCCCCCCCCCCCCCTTCAGACACCGCAATACTTTTACGCTAATTTGATCGGTTTTAAAAAGATTACGGAACACTGGATTATAATTCAAAAACCAGTGGCGATCTTCCTGTAAATGGATTTCCATTCATTTCCCTTTGATCGGGGAATTTTAAGGTCGAATCAGCTGCTGTCAAGAGATCCAATCTCTTTTTCCGTCTTTGATTAAATAAGATCAATTAAACATTTGAAAATAAGCTAATATAAAATGAATTAAGTAAACATAGTCTTTGTCTCCCAGAATTCATAAAAAACGGTATAATAAAGTAAAGTTCTTTTATATAAGACATTTTAAATGTATCGTTTTAAATCTGACGTAATTTTCACCAAAGTTTTTTTTTTTTTTTTCTGTTTTTAATATTCAGACGAAAATAATTTTGGAAATATTATTATTTGCGCTGTCTTAAAATTGGCAACAACAGTTAAAAAGATCATCTCGAAATACGAAATACATTTCTCAAATAAATATTTTTTTTCAATTTAAACTGTTTGGCAATATTATTATTTTGCCACTTTAAATATGACGTAATTTCTCCCATTTACTGCTTTTAAAGTATATTAAATGTATTATTTTAAAGTTTTCTTTCGCTTTTTAATATTCCCGTGTAAATATTTTTGTTGTTAGAAAGGAAATATTATTTGCGCTGTCTTAGAACTCACAACAATTGTTAAAAAGATCATCTCAAAATATGAAATGTCTCGTGTAAATATATTTTAAAATTTAATCTATTTTGCAATATTATTATTTGGTAATTTTAAATATGACGTATTTTCTCCTATTTACTGCTTTTAAGGCATATTAAATTTATTATTTTAAAGTTTTCTTTCTCTTTTTAATATTCAAGTGTAAATACTTTTGTTGCTAGAAAGGAAATATTTTTATTTGCGCTTCCTTAGAAATGTCAACAATAGTTTAAAAGATCATCTGGAAATGTGAAATAAATGTGTCCTGTAAATGTATTTTTGAATTTAAACTGTTTGGCAATATTATTGTTTGGCCATTTTAAATATGACGTAATTTCCTCCATTTATAGCTTTTAACGCATATTACTGTATTTATTATTTTAAAATATTCTTTCCCTTTTAAAATTCAAATATAGTTTTTATGGCGTAATTTTCAATATTCTTCTGCTTTTAATACGCAATCATTTAATTATAATTTGAAAGTTTTCCTGTTTATAATAGCCACGTGTAAATAAATTTTTAATTTAAAAGAAATATTATTATTTGTGCTGTTTTTACAATTGACAACAATTTAAAATAATAACCTTTTCTAAAATATGCAAAAAGTATCTCTCAAAATGCTGAAAATCTGAAATTTAAATGGAAATAAATCCTCAAAAAATGAGTCAAATTAAAGAAATAAATGCAATCTGCACACCGGAAGCTTCTAATGTATTATCCTTAGAAAAAAAATTATTAAATTCCTATGTTTCAAATGAAATTCAAATTTCAAATTAATTGCTTAAAAGGCCTTCCGGCCAGTGCCGGGAGGAAGAGGTAGCTTTCATATTCCTTATTTTTAAAGTTTTATACTATTCAAACACACGACGCTCAAATTAGTGGAACCCGATTATAGAAGATTCAATACTAATTTTTGTCAATACTGAATGTGAATGAGAATTTCGCGAAATTAGTCAGCTGTATCCAAACTGGTTTTATTTAAAGTGACTTATATTTGGTCGCCAAATTCGGCGGTATCTTGAAGTGCCCGCCATTTTAAAACGACATGATGGGTGAAGTTAACCAATGAACTTAGTCAAGACCTTAGTAATTCATGTGCACATGCTCATTCACATTGGAATTGGTTGATATATACGAGTGCTGTCGCAGGCAAAAAATCAGATTTTTCCAAATATTACCCACATTAGAAATTCAAAGTGCTATATTTCAACCATTTTTAAAAATAAAGACAAAACAAAAAATGCTCCGGAATCTTTGCATCAAGGACAAACACATAAGAGACGAATCTTTTTCCATTTCTAATTTATTTTACCTCATTTTAAATTTTTTAAAAATTTAAATGACCGCCATTTTGAAACAAGATGGCGGTTGAAGCTGGCCAACGAACTCGGTCAAGACATTGGTATGTACTATGTACACACCAGGTTACATCCAAATCGGTTCATAAATACAAGAGTTAAAGTGTGACAAAGATATATATATATATATCAACATTTGAACGGAGGGTGGTTTCGGGGTCTGAGGGTCATGATCGGTGAAAATATACCAAAATGTTTCGGTAATCGTTTTTCTCCAAACGGCTGCAATAGGTAGCTTTTTGTAATGAAAGCTATCTAAAAGGCGCAAAGATCAATATGGTGAAAAAGATTCCATGCTGGGACTCGAAACCAGGCCAGTATAGCGCACTGACATTCTACCGACTAAAAAACTATTTTAAGAGATGTTTAATGTTAAAGTTTGTCAAAATCGTTGCTTAAAAAAATTTTTATAGGAGCAAAAACTATACAGAGGGATTTGATCATTTTTTCTAAGGAAATTCATTAGAAACTCGCGGTGTGCAGATTGCATTAATTTTTTTTTTAATTTAACTAATATTTTGAGGGTTATTCGGTAGAATGTCAGTGCGCTATACTGATGGCCCGGGTTCGAGTCCCGGCTTGGAATCTTTTTCAAAATGTTGGCCTTTGCGCCTTTTAAGCAATTAATTTGAAATTCGAATGTCATTTGAAATATTGTATGCAAGGCGAAATTTTCTCACTGGAAAATTTTTCAAGTATTAATATAAATTCCTATGTATAGTTTTTGCTCCTATAAAACTTTTTAAATGAAACGATTTTGACCAACTTTAACGTTAAATATCGCTTTAAATAATTATTCGTTTTAAAAACGTGTTTATCAAACATTTCTCTATAATACTACCCATTATCATATTTTTATATGCAGTAGTTTTCTTAATATTAACGAAGAAAGACACCCGGTCACAAAAATTCATTTGCAGCGGCGGTGCCAGCGTTGGCTACTTTTGTTTTTTAGAATAGAGAGAAAGATAAACATTCCATAAATAAAATGAAAGAAAATAACCATTCAAAATTTATGGTGATAATTTGGAATTTCTGACTAAAAAAATCTGCCAGGTTTGTCAATACTGCACATTAAATCTGCTATTTAAAAATTCGCTATTTTGTTCGTCTTTATTCGTGGTGTATTTTTTTTTTTTAACTGAAAAAGAAAAATGCTTATATTACATTTTTCTTTTAATTATTAACATGAAAATTCAAAATTATGATAGTATAAGAATTTAATAGCGATTTTAAATTTCCTGCTTTTCTCTGGACTATATTTATATACATTTTCATTTTCGAAATTCTCTAGAAAACTGCCATGGGCGTCTGTTTGCTTTTAATTATTTAATTATTAAGGCTCCTGTCCCTGCCGGCGAAGACACTCACGAGCTAATGCTGATCCTATGGGGAGGGATTTTTCTAATATCTCGTTTGCATTTCGACATTTTTAATTTTTATTTATTTATTTATTTATTTATTTATTTATTTATTTATTTTTTTGCATTGGATAGCCGAGGTCCGTTTCTACATCGCGCCTTTTTTACTTTTTCGATTTTGGTCGCAGATATTTTTTATAAAGTTACTTTCACTTTCAAAACCGGTTCTGAAAATGAAAATGTCATTCTAAAAAGTATCTGCAACCAAAATCGAAAAAGTAAAAAAGGTGCGATGTAGCGACGTATCTCGGTTATCCAATACAAAAAAAAATTTTAAATGTCGAAATGCAAACGAGATATTAGAAAAATCCCTCCCCATAGGATTAGCATTAGCTCGTGAGTACCTTCGCGGGCAGGGACAGGAGCCTTAACACCTATCTCTCTCTATTCTAAAAAAGAAACTTACGCTGTCACCGTCGCTGCCAATGGATTTTTTGTGACCGGAGATCTTTCTTCGCTAATATTAAGAAAACTACCGCATACAAAAATATGAAAATGGGTAATATTATGGCGAAATGATTGATAAACACGTTGAAGCAGACAGTTTTTAAATCGAAAAATTAAATTAAGAGATGTTTAATGTTAAAGTTTGTCAAAATCGTTCCATAAAAAAACCGAAGAAAATGACTCCGCCACCGAAGAAATATGACTCCTTCTTAGCTCAAAAGTATTTTGACAATTAGTTTGCATTTAATTGTTGAAGGTGTCAGTGGCGCTATAGCTTCGGTTAGTGTTTATATTGACTTATTGTGATTATTTTTAAATGCCGAACTATAAAAAAATATTGAGGTGATTCTAGACAATGCACTTAAGAAAGGTAGACTGCAAGCAGAATTAGCTCGTTCTTTTAACGTGTCTCGGCAACTTGTTATTACATAGAATAAAGTTTTTAATAAGCAGAATTACGTCAAAAATAAGCCTCATACTAGTCATCCGAAAAAAACAACTTGCAATGTTGGCTGTATTATAAAAATGATATCTACAAGTGATTGTCGTAAGTCCGCTGTAATAATAAAAAATGAATTGAAAGAAAATTACGGCATAGACATACACGTTTCATCAGTCAAAAGACGCCTAAACCTCTATGGTTTACATGGCAGAAGCCCAGCAAAAACACATTTGTTATCTACTAAAAATAGGAAGGCTGGAGTTGCATTTGTAAAACGGCATAATCTTTCAGGGGCAAAGCAATTCCATTGCTAAAGTGTTGAAATTAATGACTGACCCCGGAACTTGAAAACAAATTTATTTGTAAATAAGAAAAAGCTACATTTCACGCGCATTATAAACCGAATTTTTTTTAATCAGAATTCTGGTGTTAATCATTAATTTCGACACTTTATCAATGGAATTGCTTTGTCCCTGAAAGGGTTATGCTGTTTTGCAAATGCAACTCTAGCCTTCCTATTCTTAGTAGATAACAAACGTGTTTTTCCTGTTCTTCTGCCATGTAAACCATAGAGGTTTAGGCGTCGTTCGACTGATGAAACGTGTGTGTCTATGCCGTAATTTTCTTTCAATTCATTTTTTATTATTACAGCGGACTTGCGACAATCACTTGTAGATATCATTTTTATAATACAGTCAGCATTGCAAGTTGTTTTTTTTTTTTTTTTTTCGGATGACCACTATGAGACTTATTTTCGATGTATTTCTGTTTATTAAAAACTTTATTCCATGTAATAACAAGTTGCCGAGACACGTTAAAAGAACGAGCTAATTCTGCTTGCAGTCTACCTTTTTTTAAGTGAATTTACAGCGGCTTTCTTAGAATCACTTAAATATTTTTTTACATTTCGGCACTTAAAAATAATCACAATAAGTCAATATAAACACTAACCGAAGCTATAGCGCCACTGACACCTTCAACAATTAAATGCAAACTAATTGTCAAAATACTTTTGATCTAAGGAGGAGTCATATTTGTTCGGTGGCGCCGAATGTAAACAAACAAGTTGAAACTTGACACATTTGAATAACTGTAGTCATAGTGTTCTCAATTATAGGGAATACATTTTCTTTTACATTTTTATATAAAATAAAATAAGAGAGAATATAAGGTTGTCAAAATACTTTTCAGCGCTACTGTAATAAATGTTTAAAAGTATTCTGATTTTTAAGCCAATAATTAATCTATATCTATCTATACTAATATTATAAAGAAGTAAAAATTGTTTGTTTGTTAGAGGTAATCTCTGGAGCCGCCGAACCGATTTCAAAAGTAATGGTATCAAAATGATGGTGTTAGTACAACTTAGAACATAGGCTATATTTTATGTCGGTGCCACTACCCCAAAGGGGGTGCAGGAGCAAAAAACATTCTAAAAACGCAATTTTTGTGTTATGAAAGGGCCTAGAATCATGAAATTTGGAATGGTAGTTACTTATAAGATATAAATAATATCTAAGAACATTTTCTAAACAATTCAAAATTTAAAAGGGGTGACAAAGAGCAAAAAGCGTTCTAAAAAACGTTCTAAATGGTGATTTCTACACAATCTCAGGAAATACCAAACCGATTTAAAAAATAATGGTGTCAAAATGATGGTGACAACCCTTGTTCTAACATAAGGTACTTTTTATGTCGGTGCCACCACCCCAAAGGGGGTGCAGGAGCAAAAAACATTCTAAAAAGGCGATTTATGCGTTATTGAAGGGCCTAGAAATATGAAATTTGAAATATTAGTTACTTATTAGATATAAGGGATTTCTAAGAACAGTTCTTAAAAAATTCGAAATTAAAAAGGGGTGATAATGCGCGAAGAGGGTTCTAAAAAACATTCTAAATGGCGATTTCTACTCAATTTTGGGAAGTATCAAATCGATTTCAAGAGTAATGGTTGTAAATTCATGGTGACAGACCTTGCTCTAACATAGGCTCTGTTTTATGTTTGTATCACTACCACCTGGGGATTGCAGGAGAAAAAGAAAGTTCTAAATTGCGGTTTATGTGTTATGGAAGGGCCTAGAATCATGATATTTGAATGGTAGTTACTTATAAGATATAAATGATCTCCAAGAACATTTCCTAAAAAAATCGAAATTTAAAAAGGGTGAAAATGCGCGAAAAGTGTTGTAAAAGGCGTTCTAAATTGCGATTTCTATGCAATCTCAGGAAGTACTGAACCAATTTCAGATATAATGGTGTAAAAATGATGGTAACAGCTCTTGCTCCAAGATAGGCTATATTTTATGTCTGTTTCCACTGCCCCAGAGAAGATGCAAGAACAAAAAACGTTGTAAAAATGCGATTTTTGAATTATGGAAGGACCTAGATTCATGAAATTTTGCATGGTATATATTTATTAGATATAAATGATCTCTAAGAACATTTTTTTAAATTGAAATTTAAAAGGGGTGAAAATGCGCAAAAAGTGTTCTAAAAGCCGATTTGCGAGCAATCTCAGGAAGAATCAAACTGATTTCAAAAGTAATGGTTGGCAAATTGATGCTGACAGCCTCTGCTCTAACATAGATGCTATTTCATGTCGTTGTCACTATCACCTGGAGGTTGCAGAAGCAAAAAACTTTATAAATTTCGATTTTTGTGATCGGTAGGGGCTAGCAACTTGAAATTAGGCAAGGTGCATTAGATATAAATGATCTTTAAGAACAGCTTCGAAAAAATGGAAATTTAAAGGGAATGAAAATGTGCGAAAAGCGTTCTAAAAAGTTTTAGATTGCGATTTCTACTCAATCTCAGGAAATTTCAAACCGATTTCAAAAGTAATGGTTGCAAATTGATGGTGATAGTCCCTGCTCCAACATAGGCTATATTTTATGTTGCTGTCACTACCATCTAGGGGTTGCAAGAGCTAAACATGTTCTAATTTGCGGTTTTTTTTTGCACAACTGAGGGGTCTAACATTTTGAAATATGGCATAGTATTTACTTACAAGATTTACTTGGAATGGCTGCTAATGCCATTTGTTGAGAAAAAGTGTCAATATATCAACCCTCCCTGTGTATCGAACCTCCCTACCCCCCTTAATGTGTTCTTGAAAGTATAGATTATTGCCTGATAAAGGGTTTTTTTACATGGAAACTGGTGTTGTTAAAGAAACGATGGATATCGGTTTATAGTTCCTCATTTTCAGGATAGAATTGTTTATATTCGGTTATAGAAAACGCTGTTCAAAGCATGATGTCACTACATTTACAGCCGCAGTAAGTAATATTGTCAATAAGACATGGAAAAGCGTAAATGGACTGTTTTCAAGGAAAAAATTGCTCCACATTTGTGCCCACAGGAACAAAAGGAAATCATAAAATACTGCACAGGCAAGACCTTCCATGTTAAAAAGCAATATGACAAAAATACTTATGGTAAAACTCAAACGACTTTTGTTAAATCGTTAAATTGTTCAGTGTCAGCTGTTAACAATATTCCTGACATTCATTTGAATTTTATAAAGGACCAAAGCTCACGGAGTTCATAGTCTTTCTCCATGACACATCGCCGAATGTAGAACACGATGCAGAAATATTTAAGCGAAGCATTTATCCAGAGAAAACATAAAAAAATGTTGTTACAATAGATTAAGCTTGGGACTAATTAAAAGACTATAATAAAAAGCGATCCGATACGGTTCACTGCATCTTTGATATGTTTTGCAAAGGATTTGGGATATTTGTTTCCGTTGTATATGTCGTAGGTTAATTGAGAAATCCGGCTCTTTGCAAACAGCCTAGGCTGTTTGCAAAGAGCCGGATTTCTCAATTAGCCTACGACATATATATATATATATATATATATATATATATCAATTTTGAACGGAAGGTGGTTTCGGGGTCTGGGGTCATGATCGATGAAAATATACCAAAATTTTTTGAAATCGCTTTCCTCCGAACGGCTGCAATAGGTAGCTTTTTGTAATGAAAGCTACCTAATAGAGGCTGGAGAAATAAATTTTAAAAAAGAAGGCTGGAAGAATAATTAAAGAAATGGAGGCTAGGGGAATAATTTGAAAAATGGTGTCTGGAGGAATAAATAAAAAATGGAGGCTGGAGGAATAAATAAAAAAGAGGCTGAAGGAATAAATAAAAAATTGTGGCTGGAGGAACAAAAAAAAATGTGGAGGATTGAGGAATAATTAGAAAAATGGAGGCTGGAGGAATAAATAAAAAAATGTTGGCTGGAGGAATAAATAAAATATGGTGCCTGGAGGAATACTTAAAAATGGAGGCTAGAGAAATAATTAAAACAATTGAGGCTGGAGGAATAATTAAAACAATTGAGGCTGGAAGAAAAATTAGAAAAATGGTGGCTAGAGGAATAAATAAAAAATTAAAATTTTAATTTACTTATTTTTAAATAATTATTTATAATAATGTTTGAATTGTATTTGATTTCACAAAAAGAATAAAATTGTGTGATTGAAAATTGGCATAAAAAATAAAATAATAATATTATTTAAAAGGCGTTAATTAATGAATTATTAACTCAAAATTTGTGTTTAAAAGGAGAAATATTTCTATGATATATATTTTTAAAAATCAAATTTCGTGTTCTCTTCTCTTTATTCTAAAAAAAACTAACTAACGCAGGTCACTGCAGCCGTGAATGAAATTTTTGTGACTAGAGGTCTCTCTTCGTTAATATTAAGAAAACTACTGCATACAAAAATATGAAAATTTGTAGTACTACACAGAAATGTTTGCTAAACACGCTGAAACAGACTTGAAGAATTGTTTTAATAGCTATTAATTGTTAAAGTTGGGCAAAATCTTTCCATTAAAAAAGTTTTATAGGAATAAAAACTATACAGAGGAATTTAATCATTTTTTCTAGGGATATACATTACAAACTTACGGTGTGTAGACTGCATTTGTTTTTGCTTTTAATTTGGCTAATTTTTTAGGGGTTTTTTTTCCATTTTTTTATTCAAATTTTCAGCATTTCAAGAAATTATTTATTTCGTATTTTAGAAAAGATTAATATTTTAAATTGTCGCCAATTTATAAACAGCACAAAGAAGAATATTTCCTTTAAGTTAAAGATTTGTTTACACGTGTCTGTTAAAAACTGGAAAAAAAAACTTAAAAATTAGAATTAAATTATTACATATTAAAAGTAGGAAAATATTGAAAATTGCGTCATAAAAATTGGATTTACACGTGAATATTAAAAGAGAAAGAAAACTTTCAAATAATAAATTCATTAATATACGTTAAGAGCAGTAAATAGGAGGGAGGGGGGAATTACGTCATATTTAAAATGGCCAAATAATAATATTGCCAAACAGTTTAAATTTAAGAATATATTTACACGAGACGTTTATTTCATATTTCGAGGTGAACTTTTTAACTATTGTTGCCAATTCCAAGACAGCGCAAATAATAATATTTCCTTCCTAACAACAAAAGTATTTTCACGTGAATATTAAAAAGAGAAAGAAAACTTTAAAGTAATAAATTCATTAATATGCTTTAAAAGCAATAAATGGAAGAAATTACGTCATATTTAAAGTGGTCAAATAATAATATTACCAAACAGTTTAAATTTAAAAATATATTTACACGAGAAACTTATTTCATATTTCGAGATGATCTTTTTAACTATTTTTGCCAATTCTAAGACAGCGCAAATAATAATATTTCCTAAATTATTTTCATGTGAATATTAAAAGCAGAAAGAAAACTTTGGTGAAAAGTACGTCAGATTTAAAATGATACATTTAAAATGTCTTATTTAAAGCAATTTTCTTATGGCGTTGTTAAAAAATACCGGAAGGCAAAGACTCTGTTTACGTAGCTTATTTTTAAATGTTTAACTGATCTTATTTAATCAAATACGAAAACAGCCATTAGATGTCTTAACAGCAACTGATTCGGCCTTAAAATTCCCCAATAAAAGGGACATGAACGGAACCTCGCTTTCAGGAAGATAGCCACTGGGTTTTTAATTATAATTCAATCTTCCGTAATCTTTTTAAAGCCGATCAAATAAGCGCGTTTTTAGAATCAGCAGTGTCTGAAGAGGGGTTGGCAAGCGTAGCTTGTATAGAAGGCAGAACCCTCTAGTGTTTTAAATAAAACTATGAATGTTTTTCGTATTCTGTAAAATTTAAAATGAAGGGGGAAAATTGTTAAAACCTTGAAGTTTTGAATCTGCATCAATTGATCGTAGATTTGATTAGAAATCTGCCCACAAGCATAGGATAGCAGCGCTTCTATTGAGTGATCAAAGTCAAAATTCAATCAGCATCTAGTCCTGTGAAGGTCTATAACAGAAGATGCAGTTTGATGAAATTCGGTGCATTAGTTCTTGGGGTATAGCTATCACAGACATCGTGAAAACACAGCATAGCAGCGCCACCTGTTTGGCGGCATGCGCTCAAACCAAATCAGCTTCTAATTGTGTAAATGTCTAACAAAATATGAAGTTAGATGAAATCCCCTGCATCAATTCTTGAGATATAGCTATCGTGGAAATCGTGAAAACTGTGCCATCTGTTGAGCGATATACGCCCAAACCTAATCAATATTTATATTTATGTCAAGCTATAACTGAATCTGAAGTTTGATTAAATTCCATGTATTATTTCTTTCGCTAAAAACGGAAGTTTAAAACTTTCCCGATTCTAATTACTTTCTTCTTACTTATACAAAAAGAAAGAAAAAAAAATAGGTTTTAGCACCTCAAAAAATGTGCCTGAAAATTTTACCTATTTAGCAATGTAAATGATTGCATGTAACATTTGCACTGTTCAATTGTGGTCATGTAAAAGCTAACTTCTTTTTTTTTTTTTTTTTTTTACTTTCCTTCAGCATGCAAGAAGAAAGTGGATTCGTGAAAAATTTCGAAGTCCGGCTTTTGACGGATTTGTACATTTTAGAAGGTTTAGGCACATTGTAGACGGAACACCACTTCACTGTTTTTAGGAAACGTCTGACCGTGAGTCTTGTCTGCATGTGGCGCAAATTTTATGTGGGATCTAACTCACGAACTACTCCACAGAAATCAATAAAACTTCAGATCCATTTAGGTTTTGAGAAAAATTGGTGCTGATTAGGTTTAGTTGTACATCGGCCAACAGGTGGTGCTGCTATACTGTGTTTTTCATTATTTCTCCTATGGATATATCACTCACCAGCAAGAAAAGTGACACATCTCGACAAAAATAAATTTCACAGGAGAGGCAAAAGAAAATTTGCATGATTTTACTGTAACATGAAATTGCAGTAGAGCGCCGATTATCGGAACACCAATTAACCGAACTTCCAATTATCCGAACAGCCTATTTCTCTCAAAAAAAATTTTAACCGAATTTCCAGTTATCCGAACAGCCTATTTCTCTCAAAAAATTTTTTAACTGAACTTCCAGTTATCTGAACAGCCTATTTCTCCCCAAAAAAATGTTAACCGAACTCCCAATTATCGATTGGCTTGGAATAAAATTTTAAATAAAGAAAAAACTGATGGTGGATCATAAAATGAGGAATGTAAAACAATAAAGAAGATGGGAAGAATCCTAAGCTATAAAGAAAATGAAATTAACGAATGGTTAAATAATGAAGTACATGACCTGGATGTCAGATTTTAAATGATGATGAGATTGTGGATAAGATTCGTGATGAAAAAGAAAGTGAAGAAAGTGAAAACGAATGCTCTGAAAATAACCCTGGTCCATCACATAACGAACCTTTGAATGTTTGGAAGCGGCTATGAAATGGCTCGAACGGCAGAAGAACACTGATCCTATTCAACAAACGTATATAAGAAGAATTAGAGACATGGCAGCATTGAAAAGAATGTCTTCGTCGAAGCAAGCAACAATCAAAAAGCTTTTTTGCTTAAATTATAATCCCTGGAGTTCAGAAAATGATAAAAACAGAAATAATAAATTTTAATGATAAAAATGTTAAAATTAAAAAAAAGATTAAACATGCCAGCATTAACTGGTGCTGCCACTCTTAAGCTTAGATAACGCGTGAAGGTTTTAGTATAGTCAGAAACATCCCTTAAATTGTCTGTCCATTTATCCGATCTTTTGCTTATCCGAGCTAGGGTCCCGACTTGTTCGGATAATCGGCGCTCTACTGTATAGCATTTAGCTCTGCATGCAGAAACAAAAACTTTCATAAAAGCGAATCCTTAAAAATGAAGACGTATGATGAGGTTTGGAGTGCTGGGTAACTTTACCTCCCTACATAACAACCCCTCTTCTGTGATCACAAATGGTCATATATAGCGTAATACAGTGATTTTCCGTATAACTACTCTTATGAAATTTTTTGTGTAGCAAGACGCACCTATAGCAGGCCTATTACTGGAATAAAACGCAAAATGAATTTTTGCGAGATGGTCACTTTTCTTGCGGGTGGGCGATATATAACGAAAAGTAATACCCGGAATTTCATCAAACTTCATAATCTGTTAGAACTTGACATAAATAGATGCTGATTCAATTTTGACTTTGATTAAGCAACAGCGGGCGCTTGTATTACTAATCTTGTCCACAATCAATTGAAACAATTTAGCGAGCGTGATTTTTTCTACTATTATTCACCGGTCACTGTAATTCTATGCTAAATTCAAAGAAAGGCATGCTGTGTTTTTCACGATTTCTCCGATGGATATATCACGAAAAGTAATACACGGAATTTCATCAAACTTCATATTTTGTTATACCTCAAGTTAAATAAATGCTGATTCAATTTTGATTTTGATCAAGCAACAGGGGCGCTTGTATTCCTAATCTTGTCCACAACCAATTGACGCAATTTAACGCGCTTGATTTTTTTTTCTATTACTAGGGGGCTCGGCCCCCTACGAGCTACGCTCGCCAACCCCCGTCCAGACACCGCAGGCTCTAAATGCACGCTAATTTGATCGGCTTTAAAAAGATTTCGAAAGATTGGATTATAATTTAAAAAACAGTGGCGATCTCCCTATAAACGAATTTCTATTCATTTCTCTTTGATTGGGGGATTTTAACGCCAAATCCGCTGCGGTACTACTTGATTATCCCGTCGACCAATTTCGCCAAATTATATAAATCGCCAAATTATACAAATTGACATAATTTTTATTTTAAATAACGAAAGAACAAATAAATTCGTACAACATTAATAAAAATACAAATAAAACGTCGAAATAAAAATAACTTGATGACGTAGACACGTGTAACAACATTTCAAAATAAGCTAATATAAAAGGAATTAAGTAAACAGAGTCTTTGTCTCCTGGTATTTTTTAACAAAGCGAAAAGAAAGTTCTTTTAAATGAGACATTTTAAATTAATCGTTTTTAATCTGACGTAATTTTTACCAAGCTATTCTTTCTCTTTTAAATAATCGCGTGAAAGTACTTTTGTTAGCAATGAAATATTATTTGCGCTTTCCTAACAAAAATAGTTGAAAATATCCTCTCAAAATATTAAATAAATGTCTAGCGCTATTTCTAAATTTAAACTTTTTTGCAATATTATTTTGTGTTCATTTTATGTAATAACTATAATGTGACGTAAATATGACGTAATTTCTCCTAAGACTTCTAACGCATGTTAATGAATTTATTATTTTACAATATCCTTTCTCTTTTAAAATTCACGTGTCTACTTTTTATGACGTAATTTTTAATAAGTTCCTGCTTTTTATACATAATTATTTAATTCTAATTTGAAAGTTTTTTTCCTGTTTATAATAGTCACGTGTAAATAAATTTTTAATTTCAAGCAAACATTATTGCTTGCGCTTTTTATACAGTTGGCAACAGTTTAAATTAGTACAATTTTCTGAAATCTGTAAAAAATATCTCTTGAAATGCTGAAAATTTGAATTTAAAACAGAAATAAAACCTGAAAAAATGAGTCAAAATAAAAAAATTAATGCAATCTGCACTCCGGCAAATTTTAACGCATAAAATGATCTAAAAATGATTACACTGCCCTGTATAGTTTTTGCTGCTATAAAACTTTTTTAGTGGAACGATTTTGTCCAACTTTAGCATTAAATATCTCTTAAAATAATTCTTCGATTTGAAAACTGTCTGCATCAGCGTGTTTATCAAACATTTCTGTATAAAACCACTGATTTTCATATTTTTGTATGCATTATTTTTCTCAATATTAACGAAGAAAGACCTCCGGTCACAAAAAAATTCAAAACCGGCGGCGGCGGTGACAGCGGTAGTTACTTTTTTTTAGAATAGAGAGATTATTCACTGATCACTGTAATTCTATGCTAAATTCAAAGAAAGGCAAGCTGTGTTTTTCATAATTTCTCCGATAGACATATCACGAAAAGTAATACCCGAAATTTCATCAAACTTCATATTTTGTTATACCTCAAGTTAAATAAATGCTGATTGAATTTTAACTTTGATTAAACAACAGGGTTCGCTTGCATTCCTAATCTTGTCCACAATCAACTGATGCAATTTAGCAAGCGTGATTTTTTTCTATTATTATTCACTGATCACTGTAATTCTATACTAAATTCAAAGAAAGGCATGTTGTCAGACCGGGAGCCGGCAGCACAGACAATTACACAGCAAAGCACAGACAAAGCACCTAAAAACCCGATTTTAGAGGCTGACTCGTAGGTTTACCATTGTGTTTTTCTACACTAAAAGGTATGAAAACATGGTGGACTGGGAGCAGGAAAACACAATGGTAAACCTACGTGTCAGCCGCTAAGATCTGGTTTTCAGGTGTTTTCCACCAAGATATGACTTGGCAGACCGATTGCGTTTTAATATGCGAATCAAGATTTAACTAATCCTAGAATTTCATCCGTGAACTCGATGAGGTGATTGTCTGTGCTGCCGGCTCCCGGTCTATGTGTTTTTCATGATTTCTCCTATGGATATATCACGAAAAATAATACAAGGAATTTCATCAAACTTCATATTCTGTTAGGCCTTGACATAAACAAATGCTGATTGAATTTTGACTTTGATCAAGCGGGGGTGCTTGTATTCATAATCTTGTCCACAATCAATTTATGCAATATAGCGAGCTTGATTTTTTTTTCATTATTTTTCACTTCACTGATCACTGTAATTCTAAGCTAAATTCAAAGAAAGGCATGCTGTGTTTTCCATGATTTCCCCGTTGGACATATCACGAAAAGTAACAGCCGGAATTTCATCAAACTTCATATTCTGTTAAGCCTTGACATAAATAAATGCTGATTGAATTTTGACTTTGATTAAGCAACAGGGGGTGCTTGTATTCCTAATCTTATCCACAATCAATTGATGCAATTTAGCGAGCGTGATTTTTTCTGTTATTATTCACTAATCAGTGTAATTGTATGCTAAATTCAAAGAAAGGCATGCTGTGTTTTTCATGATTTCTCCGATGGACATATCACGAAAAGTAATACACGGAATTTCATCAAACTTTATATTCTGTTAGTCCTTGACATAAATAAATGCTGATTGAATTTTCACTTTGATCAAACAACAGGGGCGCTTGTATTCTTAATCTTGCCCAAAATCACTTAATGCAACAAAGCAAGCTTGATTTGTTTCATTCGCTGATAACTGTATATGCTAAATTCAAAGACAAGCATACTTCATGTCTGTAATTGTTGCAGGATCAGTATGCTGTTTAAGTTAGTGTATTTGAAAGATATAGAAGAAAGATTTATGATAACCACCACATACTAGTTTTAATGCGATAGTTCATGGTTTAAACTGATTTTTCGGCCACGAAATATTGGCTATCAGTATTAGTTACCATCGGACATGATAATTAAATGTATACAGTGCCGGCACAACCATCGGGCAAACCGGGCGGCTACCGACCAGTTGGAGTCTCGTTAGGGGCTCTATAGATCCTCTCTATAGAATTTGAAATACCGTTAACCTGTGTAAAATAGACATTATTGCTTTAAATTTGTCTTTGAATGTTTTTTTGCGAAAAATAAATCAGTATTAACTTTATTTCTTACTTCCAAAGTTGATAAAATTGTCGGGAAATGTATAGATATAAGGATCGTGAAAATAACCGTAAATACAAAAAAAATAAATATTTTAAATATTTTATAGGATAGAAGATTTTTAGAAATTAAAAAAGATTATACGCATTACACTGAAAAGAATTTGCATGTTATTTTTTTCTACATTTTATACTCTCTGTATTATAAATTATTCATATACAATTTTTAACTAGTCAGATGTGTCAATTCCAAAACTTTTGTCTATCTCATACATGTTAATACTTCAAAATTCGCTATTCCTGTGCCAAAATTAAATGGTAATCTCTGCCCATCATGGATTCAAAAGATATGAAATTCTGTGCATTAGTTCATGAGATACGACTATCGATAAAATCTAGTAGATCCTATAAAATGCAACATAGCAGCGCCACCTGTTGTGGGATTTACACCAAAACTAATCAGCAACAACTTATGTTAACGTCTAACTGAATCTGCAGTTTGATGAAAATCCATGCATTAGTTTTTCAGATAAAGATATTGCAAAAACTGTAAAAAATCCAGTATAGTAGCGTGACCTGTTGGGTGACTTACCCCAAAATATAATCGGCACCAATTCTTATCAAGGTTTACCTAAATCTAAAGTTAGATGAAAATTCGTGGATTAGTTCTGAAGACAGAGCTATCGCGGAAATTGGAAAAATTCAGCATAGCAGCGCCATCTGTTGGAAGATTTATACCAATACGTAATCAGCACCAATTCATGTCAAGGACTAACTGAATCAGAAGTTTGGCGAATATCCGTGCATTAGTTCTTGTGGTAGAATTATTGCGGAAATCATGAAAAATCCAGCATAGCAGCGCCACCTGTTGAGCAATTTACACCAAAAACTAATCAGCACCAATTTATATCAGAAACTAACAGAATATAAATTTTTATTAAATCACGTGCATTAGTTCTTGAGATAGAGCACCCACAAAATCTGTGTCACATACAGACAGACAGTGATAGACTCACAGACAGATATTTTGTAAAAACATATTTTACGGGATCTCTGACCTCTAAAACGTGTAAATCCGTCGAAAACCGGAAGTCGAAAATTTACTTGAATCCAATACTTTATTCTTGTAAAGATAGAAGGAAGTAAAAATGATTTTTATTAGACGAATATTGCAGTCAAAGACGTCGGGCCCCGCTAAGTAATTTGCCAGGGCCCCCCGTGACATTGCGCCGGCCCTGAATGTGTGTCACACTTTATAAGTTTTTATTACTTTATTCAATATACATAAGAAAAAAGCATCGGAATCGCATTTTTTTTCGACTTCCGTTTTTTCATGGATTTGCCATGTTTTGAAATGTCCTGAACACGATTTGACTAACGTAAAATAATGTTTGTCTGTTAGTCTGTGTGTGACGCAATTTTTGTTTCCGCTCTATCACAAGAACTAATGAACGGAATTCTATGAAACTTTATATTCTGTTATACCTTATCACGAACTTGTGCTGTTTAGTTTGGATATGTATATCACTCAACAAGTGTCCCTACTGTGTTGCATCTTTTAAAATTTCTGTGTTAGCCTATACCAGAAGTAGCAATGCATGCAATTTCATAAAACTGCACATTCTCTTAGATTTTGACATTAATAGATGCTGATTTTGTTTTGGTATATATGTTAATGTTATATGCGTCTAATCTGTTTTTAAATGCTCTTGGAGGGGTTTTAACTCCGAAATCCCCCCTTCGCTGCGCTAGTGCAGTTAGATCTTGACATATTTTGGTATCGTGGCATACGTAATAAGGTATGCCCATTTGCCTCTAATGGCTGAAGTTAATCACTAGAGGGCGCTGTAACCTTGGCCAAAAATTCTGACCAATCGTGCAATCCATCACTAAAAGTGAAGCCTCATTCTGACCAACCCACTACCTGGGCAAGGTATAAATGTAAACAAAGATCAGTTGATTCATTGAGAATCTTGGGCAGAGTTTGTGCTAAACCCGACTGAGTATTTTCAGCAAAATAAGCAGGCCGTTTTTAGGTGTGTTCGAATTATATAAATACGTAGCACCTATAGTCGTCGTTCGGTCCGTCTGTCTGTCCGTCCGCATATAACAGAGCAAAAACTGCTCAACCGAATAGTCTGAAATTTTAAATATATAATTGTTGCAAAATTTTGTCGTGTCATTTCAAATTTTATGAAAATCGGATGTATAGTCTAATTACAAGGACAATCAAAAGTTTTTCGTTACATGACGGCCAATGGGAAAAAAAATTATTTCAAGTGAATTTTAATGATGTTACAGCCTTTCGAACAGAATGAAATGGATAGGCACTAATGAAGTGCACTAAAATGTACATTCAGTACAATATGCGGTGCAAAAAATATTTATAAAACTAGTTATAGTACGAACGCATCTCATTTCCAACTTGTTTATTACGTAGGCCACGGTTGCTATTGGTTAGGTTTGGGTGAATCTTGCTCAACAGGTGGCGCCGCTGTGCTGTGTTGTTTTTTAACGATTTCTATGATAGCTATATCTCGGATTTTATAGGATGGAATTTCAGCAAATTTAGATTATAATAAATATTTTAACTTGGTATATTGTGGCCATCATAAAATTTTCTTTAAATCAAATCATGTGCAACTAAAATTAAACGACAATCTATTCGTTCTTGAAATATAGCTATCGGGAAAACGTGGAAAACAGATCATAGTAGCCACACATGATGAGCGATATACACCCAAATCTAATAAAGATTTATTTATGTGCAGCTGCAACAGAAAATGAAGTTTGTTGAAATTACGTGTACTAGTTCTTGAGATATAACTGTCGCAGAAATCGTAAAAAAATGCAGCATGGCAGCGCTACCTATTGAGCAATTTACACCAAAACCTAACTAGTAAATCTGCAGATCACAAGCCTCAACGTCAGCTCCGCAACTCATTGTTTTTAGCACACTTTGCATAATATTAATTTTTCTACAAAAACGCAATTTAACTTACATAAATATTTATAACTTACATGTATATATTAATCTTTCTACAAAAACGTTTTTAACTTACATAAACATTTATAAAAGAAAAAATATTTCGAAAGTTTCAGGCATTAAAAGAGTTAAATTAAACACGTTGTTATGTAATGATATTCTGAAATTCTCATGAGCTACTTATTCTGGTAATTTTTAGATAATAAAGTAGATTTCTTCAGGGGGGGGCAGAACCCCCCTGATCTCCCCGTAGTTTAATTTAATTTACATTTGTAATTTTTTATTGATTGTGTTAATGATTATCGTATATCTTAGATTTATTTTTATTCGGCGATTTATAAGGATAAGCAACAGTTTGGACAAGCATTTTGCATTATCCTAATATCCATACAGTAGTATTTACTACTTGCCTGCCAACTACAAACACCTGTTTCTAATGGATAAGGACTTTTGGAAATGTAAATTGAGACATCCAATTTAGAACTCTAATGTTTCGATAATTTTTGTTGCAAAAAACAATTTTGATTGCCTTTCTGTATTAGTTACATCTGAGATCTAATCTAAATATCTAATAATGTACTTGATAGCATTAACTTACTAAAATCACCCCAAAATAGGCATATTTGGAGACTTTTAAACCTAACAGGTAATCATTCATCATCGTATCCACTTCCAATTGATTGAATAGAAAAGTGATTTGGCTCCGTTTTTTTTGTGATAGCCTTTTAATAGTATCCACATTCAATTTAAAATCATGATGTTACGAATAGCGTTCATATTTGACGCAAACCTGTGTTTCAGATCAAATTATGAATGGTTAACTAATCTTTTATTTCCCTTAGCCCTGTATTGCCATTCTATGGTATTTAGATCTAAGATCTTATCTAAATCTAATCTATTTGATAGCATTAGCTTTCAAAATCCCCCCCCCCCCCAAAAAAAAAAAATGCATGTTTGGAGACTTTTAAACCTAATGGCATTTATCATCGTGTCCATTGCTAACTGACTAGCAAACGTGTCAACATGATTATTCAGGCAACCTTGTTATTTTATTTTTTAATAATGAAACCAATTATTTCCTGTTAATCATGACGTCATTTTCGACATTGATATCTATGCGGTGCATGTTATTGACCTTTGCTATCCACTTGCTTTAGAAAAGTTTTTCTTTTCTTTAAAATAAAAAAAATAAATCTTTATGTTAACTGTGCGCAGACGATAAACAGCAAAATATTGATAACAATTTTCTTTAAATAATAAGAATTAATATCATAACCGAAGATCATTTTAGTTGAACGTCAGAGCGTATTCGTTTTAATTTCGTTATATGACGTCATATTCGCTGGCTTTCCATGCTTACTCAAATCAATCTACCTTATTATTAAGACACTAGCCGCCTCTGGCGACCAGTTTGGTCTCCCTTAAATGTACGCTAAGCATTGCATTATGTTACTTTCATTCTTAAACTAATTTATTTGCTTAATCATTCCCCAAATCCAAAGATTCTGATAGAGAAATCAAGAATTCTTTGTGATCTTAATAACATTTCATATTTTTTTTTCTTTTTTGTTATACGTATTTTGTCTGTTTTGGCAAATGCTACTTAATTTCTGTAGCTGTAAAAATGAGTGAAAATTGAAGTGTTTAAACTTAGATTTGTTCATAAATTATCTAAATTAAATTTATTTCACTTAAACATGCTGTTATTTCAATTTATTTTTTAGTATTAATAAATTAATTTAAAATTTTTAAATCATGCATTTATAATTTTTTTTCACTATTTAATAATTAAATAATGAATATATATGCCTTTGTTTTTATAAATTTGATTTCTGAGTTCATAAATATGACACTAAAGTAACATAAATAAGAGAAATAGCAAAATAAAACCCTCGTGAATGTAAACCGTAAACAAACGTTAGAGCCGCCAATTTACCTACTATGACGTCATAAGAAAATTGTCCATTCATTGTTGGCGAACCTGCTTTGCGAATGATTACCTTCATGGTTTAATATTTTCTACTGTTCATGATGAATGAATCTCTTGTGTTTGTTTACCTTATGAAGTGAGATAGTAAGATGTCAACCAAATTTCAATTGAAGTTATCTTAGAATATATATTTATTTGAATGTAAATTAGAAACTATACTTTGATGTTCAAATGAAATATTTTAGTTTGTTATTATTATTGCGGTTAATTATTTATTTAGGTACTTTTCCACTACAGGGGCCTTGGCATTTTTTAAAAATCTTGGCGCAATTCGGGCTTCAGAAAGTGAAATACGTTGACAAAGTATATAAATAGCTATGAAAACAAATCTGGTGGATTTTATTTTTGTTTATATGTATTTATTTGCATATAAACATTTTATTTATACATATTATACAATATTTGTGTATATACAAATTACGGTACTACTTAGTTATCCCGTCGACCAAAAAACCATCGCCAAACTATAAGATTAAATGTGTACTACTTAGTTATCCCGTCGACCAAAACTCTATCGCCAAACTACAAGATTAAATGCCAATAATAGTTGATCGTAAATGTAACATTCACTTGACTTTAAGCAAGTTACACGTGTTTGCATCATCAAGTAATTTTTATTTTGACGTTTTATTTGTATTTTTATTAATGTTATACTAATTTATTTGTTCTTTCGTTACTTGAAAATTTTATGTCAATTTGTATAATTTGGCGATTCATATAATTTGGGGAAATTGGTCGACAGGATAACTAAGTAGTACCATTAAATGTTAATAATAGTTGATCGTAAATGTCACATTCACTTGACTTGAAGCAAATTAGACGTGTGTACGTCATGAAGTGATTTTTATTTTGATGTTTTATTTGTACTTTTATAGATGTTATAATAATTTAAAATTGGTCGACGGTATAACTAAATAGTATCCAAATTACTTCTGGTTCTATATAAAAATATTATTGGCTTCTTTAGATTAAATAAATTGTACACATATGGAAAAAATTTCTTATGTATATGAAATAGGATATAGCCGGAAAATACGATGTCAATTTTTGTTTCTCGCAAAGGACCTATACTGGAAAAATACCTTTATTTCATTTTAAATGAGGTGAATGAAATATGTGTATTTAAATGTATCCGATATATGTATTTTAAATTTATGTGTTTGAAATGAAAGTTATGTATTTTAAATTAAAGGAGTGATACGTTTATATTTTAAATGAAATGATGGCGATGGAAGAATATTTGGCGATGTATCACCTGAGCCCAACTAACAAAAATACCGGAATGGCCGTTTGGCATTTAAAAAGTGAAGCGGTCAGCCCCGAATTATTGATGGCAGTCACATGACTTCGGCTATTATTATATAGACTAGCCGTCTCTGGAGACCAGTTTGGTCTCCCTTAACGTATGCTATGCATTGCAACATGTTACTTTTATTCATAATTTAACTTATATGCCTAATTCTTTGCCAAATCGAGAGATTCTGATAGAGAACTCAAGAACACTTCGCGATCATCGCAGCATTCGATATTTTTAGTTGAGTTGTATTATTTTTTCCAGGAAAACCGCTTAGTTCACTTAGACATTTATGCTTCTTGTTCGTTTGCTTATCAGTTGCAATGCGTTCGCTAATGAGGAGATTTTTAAACCTATTAAGTAATCTTCCGTAATTGGGTCCCTAGCCAAATGGCGCATTTTATCTAATAGGATTTAGTCAATGAATTTTTTTGTGAAAAGCCTTTACACACCCACACTTACATTAAGACAATATTGTTAATAATATCTTTTTAGAGTTGTTCTCCATTATCTCGTCGATCACTTCCTAAAAGAACTATCGCCAAACTATTCGCCAAACGCCCAATAAAATAAATGGACACCTTCAGTTAAAACGGTTGAAACTGATCTATTGTACTAATGCATCATCACATTTTTTGAATGTTTGTACTCTTTTAATATCATGACGTCCCCATTTAATGACGTAGTTGATATTTTAATTAGAGAAAATGTAATAAATCTGTAAAACATCATTAAAAATCACTTTATGATGTGCAAACACGCGAACGAATCTGACGTCAAGTGAATGTGACGTCAAGATCATTCATTTTTGTTAAGTGTTTAATTATTGTTTTGTGTAATTTTAGATTGCTTCAATATTAGTTACCATTTTTAATGCTCTTATTTAATAAAAGTATATTAAATCACTGTTTTGAATACAATATTGACAAAGGTAAATATGATTGGCTATTAACAATCATCTACGGTGATCTATCCTCCTGGCACGGATAATATATAAATATCAAATTATTTGATCTGTCATTCATTAAATATTTTTACATGAGTTTGGTTTGTTTTTGAAGAAAATATCGTGAAAGAAGTTGAATTGTATAGCAGTTTACCTAACAGAATGAGATGCTGAACTTTGGTTGGCTTAAAGGCGTGAATTATTTTTGCACAAAATTCATTGTCGGAGAGCTTGCTGTGTGAATGATTACCTCCTTAAATTAATATTTTTTTCGCTCAATGAAGAACGAATCTTTTGTGTTTACTTTGGTGGAAACAGATATTGGACTGTCAGTGTCATTTCAATTGAAGTTATCTCAGAATAAATAGATATTTGAATGTAGCTAATCTCTCAAACATTATAATTTTTTGAATACGATCTTTCTAAAAGTGTATGTTGGATTCCAATGTAAATAAATCTCTTAACTAAATGAATCCCTAAAAGTTAAGTATTAAAATATCTATAAGTTATTAAAACTGCACTCAATAACATTTCTTATTGTTAAAGCGAATATATTTCTAACTTAAATTCAATGACAGAAGAGCCATATATTTCACATTACTTTATTTGGTAAACTTCTTTTTAGAACAAAACAAAACTAACTGTTGCCAGATATTGAAACAATGCAATTACAACCGGTTAAATAATTATGCAGGTGACTGATACATGGATGAAAGATAAAGTTAGTCATTACGTAATATACTCCCACCTTGAGTTGTGGGGCATGAGTGTGTGCACAACTCAACAATTTAAAATTACAAGTTAAATCTTTTCGGTACCTTAACTGTGTCAAAGAAATATTGCTTTGCTGCTTCTTTCATACAAATCACGTGAAACAGGAGACATGCCAGATCTTTGTGAATATGGATCTCTCAAAGATGATGAATAGGGATCCGCATGTTTATCTCTCATGGGCGCAATAGATAGACTACGACGATCATAAGGTGAAGGGTATGGTCTCATGCGCGGCGGCATTGAACTGCAGCCACGGTCATAAAAATCTCGACTTCCAAAAGGTGGACTGTCATATCTTCGGCCGTAGCCATTAGCATACCCATCACCACCACGGGGTCCACCATAACCACCACGTCCTCTGCTTGAACCTCCTCTAGCTCGTCCTTGTGATCCTGGCTCATGATGAAGCTTGTTTTTTGAAGTCTCAACACTCAAAGAAGATCTTCTAAAGTAATAATTATTCAGAGCTTTTAAGGCATCCTGGGCTTCTTCAGGTTTGATTAACTTTTCAGGAACTCTTGGACATACTAGAGTTTCGTGTTTTTTTCTGCATACTACGCATTTTACTTTTGCTCTACAATTTCGGGCTAGATGGTTTAATTTTAAACATAGAAAACAAGCTCCCTTCTTTCGCATTATGTCTTTCTTAACATCATACGACATTGACATTGCCTTGAAACATTTTTTCGATGCATGTCGTTTGTCACAAAAAATACACAGTGTTTGTTTAAAATTATTCTTATTTCTAGTATATTTTCTCATATCAATGTTTAATAAATCTGATACAGTAGATATTTGAGATTCTTCGAATTCATGATCATTGCGTGCAGCTCTGTATCGAAAAGTTTTGTCAAAACTCTTACTTGCCAAAGAAATTCTTTCTTCTGCTTCAACTTCGTCTTGCAGAAATTCTAATAAATTATCTAGATCAGTTTTTGAGCCAATTACAACACCGTTCTTTAAATCTGTATCATGATTTTTATCTAGTTCAGATTCCACATCATTACATCTATTTGACGATCTTCTGTGAGACGTTCTGTACCTTTCCCATGCTCTAAGAATATCATCTGGAAGAGCCGATTCAACAAGCGGATATAACATAGCAGCATATTTGTCTCTAATAACTCCAAGAGTTTCTAATGATCGCAGTTTCGATTCTAATGAATCATATAATCGTCGCAAAGGGTTATCTTCTCCTGGATTTTGCTTCTGCAGTACAAGGCCTAACAAATCTCTAACATAATATTTTATCAAAAGTTCTTCCCGTCCAAAACGAGATTTAAGTTGACTTACAGCTTTGGCATAACTATTACCACGAGGCGGAAAACTTCTAATCAATTCTTCTGCCACACTGCCTTTTTTCCATGGCTTGTGATAAATACGCAAATTTGTCATGAAAATCTAGGCTAGTATCTTGATCAATTTTTTGAAATTGACCCCAGAATTGCAACCAATTTTTAATTTCACCATTAAAAGTAGGTAACTGTATTTTCGGATAATGAAGCAATACATTCTTATTAATTACCGAAATATCAGATTTCAAATCTTCATTTTTTACAACCAAAAGTTCGTTTAATTTCTGTTGTAATACACGCCAACGATCGATGTAAACCTCTGATTCATCGATATCTTTGTCTATTGTTTCTTCGTTAGCTTCTTCGCTATAAAATGCATCTCTGATTCTATATTCTACATCTACCATAAGTTTCGCTTTCTCTTCTATCATTGTCAATTTCATAATTTTATCAGCAGACGTTAAATCGTTTTCATTTGTATCAAATTCGTTACATGCTTTAGTAAAAATTCTACGATGTTGTCGTCTAGCTGCTTTCAACGTATCCATATTATTCAACATCAACAATAATTTTTTATTCAACAATAATAATAATTATCACTTGAACAGTTCAAATAAAATTCTACTTACAGATTCCAGTCTTGTCAGCGGACGCCATATGTTGGATTCCAATGTAAATAAATCTCTTAACTAAATGAATCCCTAAAAGTTAAGTATTAAAATATCTATAAGTTATTAAAACTGCACTCAATAACATTTCTTATTGTTAAAGCGAATATATTTCTAACTTAAATTCAATGACAGAAGAGCCATATATTTCACATTACTTTATTTGGTAAACTTCTTTTTAGAACAAAACAAAACTAACTGTTGCCAGATATTGAAACAATGCAATTACAACCGGTTAAATAATTATGCAGGTGACTGATACATGGATGAAAGATAAAGTTAGTCATTACGTAACAGTGTAACTTTTATGCACTTTTATCCTGTTGCAAACTGTTGATGACAGCCAAATGCTTTGCTCTTTATAATAATAATCTATATAATATTTGGCGACTTATCACCTGCACCTGGCTAACATTAAAGTACTAAATTGGCCGCTTGGCTTATAAGAAATGAAGCGGGTAGCCCGGAACTATTGATGACAGTCACATGACTTAGGCTTTTATTATATAGATACTTAAAACTTCCCGTTTTATTTCCAATATGACGTCATGTTCTTATTTTTTTTAGTTTTAATTTTTTTTTTTATTTTGTTCTCTCTTTTTCACGCGAAAATTTTTCGATTAAAAATTAATTGTTTAGGAGAAATTATTATTCCGGGTTTTGATTTTCTTGGCAACGAAAGAAATATTGATAAATTTTATAGAAAAATATTAATTGATTCTTTATGAGAATAGAGAGCTTTTGAATTTATAAGTCAAATATTGGAATAAAATAAGTAAAACATAGCTCATTTATGGGTTAAAATCTATCTATACGTAAAGATACAAAGACATTAATTTTTCCGTCTTGACGTTGGCTTCACTCAAACGTTATTCACACTTATTATGTACCTTTAATATTATTAGGATGAATTACTGTTTCTATGGTATCGATAAAAGTAAAAGAAAAAATGAAATATGTACATTTCAAATAAGTAAATTTATAAAACAAAATGTTTTATATTATTGCAACACAAGTGTAAAAATTCACCTGAATTTACACAAATAAATTTAAAAATATGACAAATGCATTGACAAAATTTCAAACTAATAGGAATAATTTAAGGCCCTTATTTGGAAATTTTAGTATCCATAATTCAGCATTTAAATCCATTAATCAAACGTGCCATTTTCTTTCAACAAATGGAAATTTGAAAATTGTCTGACTTGCCGTAGTAAAGCATCATGGAGCAAAATAAAATCTTCCATATTTTCCGAACGAATGAACCAAATTTAACCAAAAACTATACAGCTACGTACGGGTATCTCATGAATATGCCCACTTAATTGCAAGCTAATCGGATGCTTTATACGACAGTTATCGCGGAACAGAGACAGACAGATTAATAGACTAACAGAAACCAAAACATTTCGTGTCTCCACAGTAAGCCTTCACTAACGTTTCGGCATTTAGCACCAATTTAAGTTAAGATCTAACCGAATTTGAAGTTTTGTTGAATTCTGCGCATTAGTTTTTGAGATAGAGCGCCCATAAAATTTGTGTCCCATAGAGACGGATTCACGGACAGACATATTCTAAAAACAGTCGTCAAATTATGTTCAAGACATTCTAAAACGTTTAAAACCGAAAGTCGAAAATTTTCATGAATCCAATACAGTAGACTCGCGATTTAACGACCTTCACGGGACCTCGGAAAATAGGACTTTAAGTCGAATGGTCGTTAAATCAAAAGTTGTTAATATTGGTTGATTTTAATGAGTTCAAAAATACATAATGTTCTAATCTAATAAAAATTACTAGTTTAAACGGATGAAACATTCGGGGAAAGAAGAATTTTTATTGCTTCTGAATTTTTAATTTCTGGAAGATGAGCTGTGTAGTTATCAATGGTTAATAGGATCTTTCTATCTTTATTTTTAATTTTTTTTATTTAGCTTCTTGGCTCACTCTTCAAAAATGTCTATGGCTATCCATGCTTTCTTATTGGCTTTGTAAACTTCCCCGACGTTTTGATTCCCTCGAAACAACGCTGTTTCTCAGAATTTCCTATAACGAGGAGAGGAAGTTTTTCGGTTCCATGTACAGTCGTAAAAAAAAAAAAAAGTAAAGACCCCCTACTAACTCCTCAACAAATTATCGTAGAAGAACGTTACTGGTGCCGAACGATTAGAAATAAAGTCTACTTTTAAATGATGTATATAAAATTTGCTTAGGGGGCCATCTACATAATAAAACGAACCATAACCTTGTTTTTTTCAATAGCAGTACACAATTCTGACAGCATAAATGAACTCTATACCCTTCAATTAGCCTAAAAACAAATTTTTATGCAATTAGTACCATAAGTTTCCGAGAAATTAATTATTTTAAAACGAATATATTTTAAGGGCTGTATCCAAATTGAAGTTCGGTACTCGATTGTTAACCGAGAGAGCCCCCTTCTTGATCAAGGCACCTTAAGTGCCACTCAAGTAGTCAATGAAGCCTGCTAGATTACAGCGTAGCAGAAGAAATTTCAAATATCTAGTTACTTCCATCATAGACGGCCCCTTAAACCATCATTTTGCCGTTTTTTAAGCATAATTTGAAAACTACTTGGAAGAAAAATGTGAAATTTTGGATTTCCATAAAGCAGGACTTAATAAATCTAAATCCATCAAAAAAATTGTAGATTGCAATTCATATTTTTTTCGAATATTAATTTCATAATTCATATCATAAAATTATAAAAATTGCAAATTCAACGTATTTATGCTTGGGTAAATTAGTATTATTGCTATACAAAAAAATTAGCTCATTAGGAGCATAATTTCAGGAGATATAAATAAAAATATGAAAATGTAATTTAACATTAGAAGCTCTAAATTTTGAATGTTTATAATTCAAAAACTTACCTTTCAAATGACTCGAAATTTGGTGTCTAGGCATAGTTTGAACACCGAAGATTTTAAATATCTCATTAAAATTCGGTATTGCCATTGAAAAAAATGAAGTTTGGATTCATTTTAATATCTAGAGGGCCACCTAAGCAAATTTTATATATATCAACATGGAAACATTTAAAATGCTTCATTTAAAACACATTACTACATAGGTGTGATAAAAAAATATACAAATGTTTTTAAAATTAAAAACACTAGATGTTAAAATTATAAAAAGCTACTCCGAGCGCTTTCGGCTAACCTTAAGCCTTTGTCAAGAATAAGCGAATTGACTGATAAAAACACTCGACGCTCGATGTTCACTGCTACAGATTGACCGGAAACTCACTTCAGGAAGCCCGCAGGTGGTCGTATCCATTAAACTGAAGGAGGGGGAAGGTAGAGAAAGCTCAATCCTCCGAGAGACCGAACTCTCCAGTAATATTAAGTAAATTAAACCAGATACGCGGAATTTGGTATGATAATACGTCATTACAACAATTTTCTGCTTGCGTTAAAATTTCCAAAGACTCTAAAATAGCACAACTATTAAAATCAGAAGCCTGGATAATGACTTTTGCTCTAAATAAAAGGATGTCAATATCTTTAGTTTGAAACAGCCTTGAGAGGGCGGTAGCCGGTCTATTTTTATTAATATCCTGCATATGTTCTTTAACTCTTGTTTGGAATTTTCTTGTGGTCATACCAATGTAATTGAATATTTTATTTGTTTCTTTACTTCTGTATGGGATGATATAAACTCCTGATAACGTTAATAGCTAGAGATAACACCAAATTAATTAATCTTGTGCAAAAAAGAGTTGATCCTATTAGTATGGAAAATAAGTCAATGTATAACGTTAATAGCTAGAGATAACACCAAATTAATTAATCTTGTGCAAAAAAGAGTTGATCCTATTAGTATGGAAAATAAGTCAGGAGTTTATATCATCCCATACAGAAGTAAAGAAACAAATAAAATATTCAATTACATTGGTATGACCACAAGAAAATTCCAAACAAGAGTTAAAGAACATATGCAGGATATTAATAAAAATAGACCGGCTACCGCCCTCTCAAGGCTGTTTCAAACTAAACATATTGACATCATTTTCAATAGAGCAAAAGTCATTATCCAGGCTTCCGATTTTAATAGTTGTGCTATTTTAGAGTCTTTGGAAATTTTAACGCAAGCAGAAAATTGTTGTAATGACGTATTATCATACCAAATTCCGCATATCTGGTTTAATTTACTTAATATTACTGGAGAGTTCGGTCTCTCGGAGGATTGAGCTTTCTCTACCTTCCCCCTCCTTCAGTTTAATGGATACGACCACCTGCGGGCTTCCTGAAGTGAGTTTCCGGTCAATCTGTAGCAGTGAACATCGAGCGTCGAGTGTTTTTATCAGTCAATTCTCTTCTCCTTGACAAAGGCTTAAGGTTAGCCGAAAGTGCTCGGAGTAGCTTTTTATCATTTTAACATCTAGTGTTTTTAATTTTAAAAACATTTGTATATTTTTTTATCACACCTATGTAGTAATGTGTTTTAAATGAAGCATTTTAAATGTTTCCATGTTTATATATAATAAACAAAGGTGAATCTGGCTTTCAAGATTGGACTATTTTATTAAGTCAATTTATTTATATATATCATTTAAAAGTAGACTTTATTTCCAATCGTTCGGTACCAGTAACTTTTGTCTACGATAATTTGTTGAGGAGTTAGTAGGGGGTGTTTACTTTTTTTTCCCACGACCGTACATCTTAGCCGCCAGTAGAACCGTTAATATTTGCTTTGCTCGCTTCGCTCAAGAGGAAGTTTCATCTTTGAAAACTACAGATCTCTCTGATAGCACTTTGTAAAAAAGAGCAGTTTCGTCAGCATTGAACATGTCATCTTAATCGTATCCATTTAAAAGTTTTTTCAGTGTTATATCTCTACGCTGACTCGCAGTTTCGAGACTTACAGAAGTGCTTTCTTCGCACAGAATTTTAAATGTTAATCCATTCCAAGTCTTCAAAATTTACAGCCATCCATCTGAGGCTTTCAAATTTTCATTCACATTCAACATTCCAGCAAATGCTTGATTGGATTATTTTCTTTTGACTTCTCGTAAAAGTTGAATAAGATACGCAATTTGCTCATGTTCTCCAGAAGGTCGCTAAATCAAGGTTCGGATTATTTGCGGGTCGTTAAAATGAGCTCTGAAAAACATTGTAAGTATTGGAAAACGGTTGGGACCTCATCGAATGGTCGCTAAATCGGTGGTTGTAAAATTGCGAGTCTACTGTACTTACTTCTTCTAAAGGTAGAATAAAGTAAAAATTATGTTGTTTCAATTTTTGCTTAGTTCATTCAACAATTTGGAGGGTGGGAGGGGGGAGGGTAGGTGCTGCTGTGTCTTTCATTTCTGTTCACGATTTCCTTGCTAGACATATCTCGCCATCTACGGTATACAATTTCACCAACATATTTATTAAAAATTATGTTGTTTCAATTTTGATTATTTAAATTTTTGTGATGGACATTATAGAGATATCTCAGTTTATGTTGTGCTGAAATGCACTAGTTTTTATATTTTAAGTTAAGTTATTGATTTAAAGTGTAGTACTTGGTTGACCGAGCGTCTTGCGGGGAAAAGGAGAAAAACTGCTGCGAGTGTTTCCTGTGGAAAATGCCCGTAATCGAGTCCAAAATCAAGTAGCATGTTTAATACCATTATTATAATGCTTATACATTTAAATGAATATTATTGCTAGCATCACTTTTGTTTGGCGACAACTTGTCCTGTGGATTCGATTACGGAATATTAGCTTTTTTCTAAGCGGGTATAACATTATAAATTGTTTCATTTCTCATACCACATACTATTTGCGATATTTTTATATTCCATTTCAATTTTTGGCAGTTCTTGTACACTTTTTATGCTTTCTGCGATGATTTCTATTTGTGCGAAATACGGATATTGCATGAAAATGATTTTTCCCACAGAACACACACTGAGAGATTGATTTTTACATCAAAAAACGTATACTCCATCGTTTTCAACAAAATTATTAGAGCCATATCGAGAAAACCCATAAATATACATATAAGTAGAATTATTACTAATGTAATAGTATAAGATTTTAGTTTTTATCAATTCTTGTATGCTTTATACATTTTCTTCAATTTTTAGCTTAGAGACAGTTCTGTAATCGAGTTCAGAGTCACTTGGCCTAAGGTTTGGCGAAACTTTTTACTTGTGCAACCATTGTTGCAACATTTAAAATGTATATAGTAAAGTGGGGACAAACGCCGCGGTAGGACAGATGCCGCAGAGATTGTGTAGGCGACACTAGCATTCCCTAGACCAATTTTAGAAGTTCGTAGTGTTCCTCTGTGCTGTGTGATGTGTTGTATGCGTTTCCACCGCTTAATTGTCAGTATTTACATATTTATGCCAGTTTTTATGGCTCGACCCTGCTTGGTAAGTTGCTAAAATTATTCTAATGAAGTTTTATTACATATTTTAAGAAAAATAAACAGAGATTTCATCCCAAAATCGATTGCAACTATAGACTAGATCCTCGTAGAATACAGACATGTGCTTGCCTTTCTCTAGCGTCACTCACATGACACAAAATGGCGGCGCGGCATCTTTCCCGCCACTATGGGACAGATGCCGCAAAATATATTTTTGTTTTTTGGTTCAATAAATTCATCACTGCGATTTAAGTAGAACTTACATTTAAATGAATGTATATTAGCGCATTCTGCTACTTATCAAAATATTCTCAGCAACAATGTTGGTTCACCATATGTGAATAAGGAAAACGTAGGCCGTTTACAATTCTCACCATCTAAACTGTTAAACAAAATATCTCCTACCCCCAATGGTCAAAAGACCTATACAACCAAGTAAGAGAAAGTAAAAGGATGCAAAAATTATATAAGCAATTATAAACAATAGAGTTTATAAACAATAAAAAAGAAGAAGGAAATGAAAAACAAAAGAAACTAGAAAGCGTCAAAGAACGACAACTTGGCGGAAGTAAAATGTGTAAACAAATGAAGAGAAAGATCAACTTGAAAACGCCTTACTTGAGGAAAAGACTAAAATATGAGTCATCTTCCGACAATGGGTAAATTGCTCCTCTTATGGATTCTGATGGAAGAACTGGATTAGAATTTGATGACTCTGCATGTGTTGAGTGGCTGGAGTCTTATCAAGGAGCAAAGTCTAAAGCGAACAGAATTCAGTGCATCAAATTCAATCGATAGCTGCATGAAAAACGCTTACTTTACTTTTGCAACGGGTAGTGGGGTGTGATTGTGGGCGAATGGAAATACAAAATCAAAGAATGAGAAGAAAGGCAAAAAATAAACAGACTAGGGCCTAGATAGAATAGAACTAATATTTACATTAAGATCAAACTGCAATGTTCGCCTGGATGTAAATCAGTGATTTATATCTTTTTTGGAATTATGCTGTCTATTGTTTCCAGTAATTATGCTATCCATTCATGTAAATCAAATCTAACAAAAACATAGCTGTGAAAAAAGGGAGCCAAGTTCTGTAAAGACAATGGCAAGAAAAGAAGTGATATCTAAGTGGGTGCCAAGTTCAAATAAAATTCACTCAAACTTACCTACTGAAGTATTATAGCATTTTAAAAATTGTTTAGAAATAAAAATTATTGATAGCATATTAATAATAAATCTAGAACTTGGCAAGTTTTTACCTACAAGTAATTTATTTTTATTAATGACATTATTATATCTAAACTTGTTATTTCATGTTTGAAAGCCTTCATTTGAGTGAGCTCCTTCCCCTTGAAGGATAGTGTGATAAAATATATCCCACCTAATTTTAACTGCAAAATGCCACATTGACACTAGAATTCAGGACTAAAAAGTTTAATTTTATTAAATACGTGAAAAGAAGCTTTTACCTATTTTGAAATTAATTTGTTTTTAAATTCTGGTGTGATTGAATCATTTCAGCATGTCACGAATAAAAGCTCTTTGCCCCTGAAGGGTTAAAAAGGGGTGCAGTCTCTAGACCAAGAACCAAGAACAAGCGTAAAGGAAACTGTCTCTTTCTCAGGCCTTGCCTGAGGCCCTCAGGCTTTGCCATCTCAGGCCTCTTTCTCAGGCCTAGTCTGTTTGCATTGAGGTTTCCGAAGGGTGGGTGCTAGAATGATAACCAAAGACGAGCGGGAATGTATTTGTGTATTTATTGGTTTATCAAATCTTTAACATGAGTCATTTGTTTATAATAATAACTAAATAATTTTTTTTATAATGACATTGTTGTTAATCATCATCATTTTATTAAGACATGAAATTGATAGGCATAGCATTTATCAAAAACTTGCCAAGTTCTAGATTTATTATTAATATGCTATCAATAATTTTTATTTCTAAACAATTTAAAAAATGCTATAATACTTCAGTAGGTAAGTTTGAGTGAATTTTATTTGAACTTGGCACCCACTTAGATATCACTTCTTTTCTTGCCATTGTCTTTACAGAACTTGGCTCCCTTTTTTCACAGCTATGTTTTTGTTAGATATCATTACTTTTTGTAAAGTTACAATATATTTAGACACTTTGCTTAATGTTTTTTAATGTGTTTACATGAGACTATTTTATTCACCAAGCAACATTCAATTTTAATTTAAATTTCCTACAACAAACTATTTGGCTGTCAATTTGCGGCAGAAATCTATATTTTAATACTGCTACACTGAATGCATGTTTTGAAACGAAATGTATTGATTCGAAATTTTTATTGTTTCTGAAACAACAATTCCTATTAAATTCCTATAAATTTTCCTGTTAAATTTTCCAATTAAATATCCTATAGCTGGGCCTGCTTTTTTGTACTGGAAGTGGAAAATAAAGTTATGTGCTTATGCCACACTATGTATCATTCATCCATGGGTGCGGGCAAAGAGGCAGTGCAGAGGAAGGACATTGCCCCTCCCTGGATTTTTAAATTTAATTAACTAAATAAACTTTTCTCTGATGATTTTGAAAATAACAAGTTTGTTAAGTGTGATCACAGATCGCACAGAGGGTTTTGTTTAATATTCTTTTCAAAACACTTTATCCTTTTGAAAAATCTGTTAGTTCCACATTTCGCAACCAGGGGCGCACTCTATTCTAAACAAACCTCTACCCGAACGAAACTCCGTTTTACGTACTATCCGTAGATATATTTGTCGAGTGGATTGAGCCCATAGTACCCGAGATAAGTAGGTGCACCTGGCGATAAAAAGTGGAACTAAAATATGTAAGACTATGGTGCATAATATGAAAGAATGGTCAAAGGGGTGTCAGCAAAAGTTGGAAAAGTGCTCCCCGGGTGAAAAGGGCGGATGTTAGAAAAATTGCTTAAAATACACAAGTTAGAGCCCGGAGGAGTAAATAATATAAGACTTTTTGAAAGTTTTATGATTTGTCGTGTGCTCTGGCGTATTCAGCTATACGTATGCAAAAAGTCATGTCTCCAACTTAATTAGGGACTCCCTTAGAAAGAATTGCTTAAAATACATATGTGGTAGCTCAAAGGGTTAAGCGTAAGACTTTTTCAAGATTTTATGATTTGTCGCCTAGCCTTAGGTGTTCTGCTATAAGTATGCAAAATTTCAAATCTGCAATTTAATAAGGGGCTCAGTTAGAAAGAATTGCTTAAAATACGCATGTGGAAGCCCAAAGGGTTAAATGTACGACTTTTTCAAAATTTTATGATTTCCCGTTTGATGTGAGGTGTTCAGCTATAAGTATGCAAAATTTCACGCCTCCAACCTAATTAGAGGCTCACTTTGAAAGAATTGTTTAAAATACACATGGGGGAGACCAAAGGGTTAAATGTACGACTTTTTCAAAATTTTATGATTTCTCGTTTGATGTGAGGTGTTCAGCTATAAGTATGCAAAATTTCACGCCTCCAACCTAATTAGGGTTCACTTAGAAAGAATTGTTTAAAATACACATGTGGGAGCGCAAAGGGTTAAATGTACAACTTTTTCAAAATTTTATGATTTGTCGTTTGATGTGAGGTGTTCAGCTACAATTATGTACAATTTCACGCCTCCAACCTAATTAGGGGCTCACTTAGAAAGGATTGTTTAAAATACACATGTGAGACCCCAAAGGGTTAAATTTACAACTTTTTCAAAATTTTATGATTCGTCATTTGATGTGAGGTGTTCAGCTGTAAATATGCAAAATTTCAGGCCTCCAACATGTATAGTTTCTGAGAACGGGCTCTGTGACGGACAGAATATCTCAATTTGTTGATTTTCTGTAAGCAAGTAAACCCAGATAAACCCCCAGTAAGTAGATAGGTTTACAATGGAAGTCTATGGGAATTTGGTGAAATATCAGAGATATCGCCAAGGTGGCGTCACTTTTGGCGACTAATTTTGGTCGCCAAATTTGGCGACATATCGCCATGTTGGCGAGAATCTTGGCGGTATTTGGCGACAGAACAGTGTCCCCTCCTACGGCAAATTAAAATTTTGCCTAATAGACGCAATGGTAAAGTAAAAATGGGCACCCCCAGGTGGGTAATTAATCGATTTTCACAATTTTTTTATTTTTTTCCTTAGTTTTATAGTGTAAACGAACTTCGCACCAAATTTAAAGTCTGTAGCTGCAGTAGATATACGAGATCTTTTTGATGAGTGAGTCAGTCAGTCAGTCAGTCAGTGGTAAAATTATCGGATATCAGACATTTTCAAATGTCATTATCTCGGAAACTAATCATGCGTTATTTATAAAATTTTGGATTTTAGGTAATTAGGGTGGCCTTACTACACATTTCGTATAACAAGTACGTAGGTCTCATAGATTTTCAGTTGTAGAGCATTGAAATTAGATGATAACAGCTCGAAATGGTTCGTGTAAATAACACACGGCTATGTCAGGCGAACTTGGCTGACACACTGCCGTGTGTCTAGATGATTTCCTTTTCCTTTTCACTTTTTGTCTTAAGTTTTGTTTATAGGGATTACACTTTTGCATTTTCATTAAACTTTTCACAATTTAGTGATATATATATTTTTTGTAAGTTTACTGTTATTTATTTTCGTTTTAAGTAGTTTGAGAAAATAAATTTGTGATTTGCTTGAAAAAAAATAAACATAGCATTTTTCTCCATGCGGCATCTGTCCCACACCCCATGCGACATCTTATCCAGCACATAAAAAATTATGTTAAAAAAGGAACTGTGGGAAAACAATCATGCTTACTTTATTAAGAGGGTTTTGACTTGTTTAACATAGAAATTAGATTCTAAAGGGTTTGATCAATGATTTCTGGTATTTAGTTTGGGCACAGATGTCATATTCGCCCCATATTGGCGCGATTTTTTTTCGGTTGCCAATTTGGCGAAAATATCAACAGCATAAACAACATAATCCGGGTTACAACATCAAGCAAAATAACGACACTTTGGCGCCAGTTAAGTACCCGTTGCGTATATGACATTGGCGTCAGAAAAAAATCGCGCCAATATGGGGCGAATATGACATCTGTGCCTTAGTTTGTTGTTTTTTGCTTTATTGTACATTTTACAAGAAGAAAAGAAAAACTGCGGCATCTGTCCCCACTTTACTATATTGTTGTCTTGTTTGACGCCAATCTTTGCTGCCTATCCAATTACAGAAAATCTAGTATTTTACCAGTGCGAAGATCGAGTATAACATAATACAGTGTTTCATTTCGCATACCAAGTACTATTCGCAAAATTTTTATATCTCATTTTAATTTTTGGCAGTTCTTGTACAACTTTTATATTTTATGTCATGTTTTCCACCTATGTGAAGAGAAGGTGTTGCATGAAAGCGATTTTCTAGTTCTACGTCTTTGAGTTCCCAGAATCTTTGGCACAGATGTCATATACTTTGTAATAAATAATGGCGGGATTTTGTCTGACGCCAATGTCATATACGCACCGGGTACTTAACCGCCACCATCTTGGATTTCTTGGCGATTTTTTATTGACGTTTATCGATAAGGCAACCCCGTTAAGCCTAACATGCGCATAAATCGCTGCTTGGCGACATTTACTACTTGGCGGAAAAGGGATTTTCACCCCAAGAAAAAATCCAAGATGACAGACGCGGGAATATACAGCATCTGTTCCAATTTTAATACCATTTAATTGATTTTTGTGCGTTTTTGGTAGTTTTATTTTGATAAGTGTAAAACTTAAAGGTATTTATGGTAACTCCGGATACAACTGTAACAATATTAGATCTAAATAACGTAAAATTACATAATTACTATGTTAATAAGTCTAAGTTGGCAAAAAGAAATAGTGAATTTGTCCGTACAACACGTAAGTGCTCTTTCAAAATATGAAACCAGTAAAAGAGGCATGAAATCAGAATAATTGAAAGCTAATAACCTAAACGATTATCGTAATCAATCAATAACAATAATGCAGAACAAGCATGATAGATTTGATTAACGTCACTGATTTATTAGTTTCAGATCTAAATGATGTAATTTTACAACACATATTAATTACATACGATAACAATTTTGATCCACAAGCTTCTACAAATTTTCGGCAAATTTATGTAGAAAAAGTTATTTGTCCTTATTTAGACATTTTTTCAGAAATCTATCATGGTCATCTGGAATTTTGCGTTTCATTTTTTTTTTTAAACATTTGCGTCTTCTTCCGCCTTTGAAGAGCCTGCGTTTCCTGTATCAGAATCTGCGTTTCGATTTGCATCTTTGGAGACATTGTCAACGGAACGTTTTACTTCTTGAGCGTTTTCTTCGTCTTCTCCATATTCTTCATAATCTTCATCGTCATTATCATCATCCTCATCATCGTTTTCGTCTTCATCATCATCATCGTCGTTTTCGTCTTCTTCATCATCATCATCTGCTTCTCCTTCTTCCGGTTCTGCATAATACTTAATTTTATATTTTCCGTTATCCAGTTCCAACAGAAATTCTTTGGAAACAGCATTATTTAAACTCGATTGGATGCTTTCCAAACCTGGAACATTATTCTTCAAAGTGGATTTCAAATACTGTTGAATATCGTCCAGGGAAGCACCTTCAGAGCCGCAACGATCAATGGCTGTCATAATTTCTACTTCATATTCGTCATCATCTTCATCTTCATCTTCATCTTGTTCTTCTTCTTCTTCTTCATTTCCGTCTTCTTCTTCTTCATCATCTTTTTCTGCAAGTTCTATAGCACTCTTAATTTTATATTTTCCATTCTCCAGTTTCAACAGAAGTCCTTTGGTAACTGCATTATTTAGACTCGATTGGATGCTTTCCAAATCTGGAACATTATTCTTCAAAGTGGATTGCAAATACCGTTGAATATCGCCCAGAGAAGCACCTTCAGAACCGCAAAGATCAATAGCTGTCATAATTTCTTCTTCGATATCTACCTGCGGCTTGCGTGTTTGCGACATATTTTTTTATTTATTTTGATGGTTTGTTTAATTCAGAGTTGATTTGTTAAAAATACCGCTGAAGCTCGTTAAAACTTTTTCAAAAACTTGAAGATTGATTTAGAAACAAATTTAGCTTGCAATTCTTGATATCTTGAAAATTGAAATAACGTTTTTATTCCAGAAAAATCTATATCATCGTCGCTCGTGTATTATCAGCATAAGAAATAAAAATGTGCATGGAGGTTGCTGTTGCAAGTACAGAAAGATCAAATTAATCGCATTGGTGAATATACTGTAAGAGACTTAATCAGAAATGAAGAATATGTACATTGTTTTAGTTTAAAAACTACAAATTAACTGAGTGACAACCCGATGTATTGCATTTCCATTGCATGAGATCATATATGTATAGTTTTATTCAACATTTAGAAAATACTTCATTATTTTTATTAAATTTATTGTAATAAATAGGGTATACATTCACGATGTGAGTTGAAAAACACGTTATTTAGTTGCAATTATAGATAATTGCTACACTTTCCTCAATGAAACTTCACGTTTTCAATAACGTCAATTTCACATTTTAAAAAATTTCATCTTTTGAAGATTCGTCTCTAATTTCGAAACTGATGGAATAAAAAAAAAAGAAAAGTCTCTGAAAATGACGTTATTTTAATACTATTATATAGAAATATATATGTAGGTTTTATTAACTAAAATACATACTTTCTTTTTAAAATTATGTCATTTTAGTTCGCGAAAGCATTCCTGTTTTAAAACCCTGGAGAACAGTCCACCTATTCCGAGTAAAAAAAATTTTACTTTTAATTTAAAAAGAAGGCGAATTGCCTTAATAAAGGTACAATAATGCTCTTTACTTCCATTTTTATTTATTTTTCTTCTTAAAAATTAAATAGTCCCATACGCACTTATTCATCATTTGAATTTATTATAGAAATTTCATTTTAAGAATATAATGTTTAGGAAGCTACATTTCAAAATTTGAAAAGTTATTATAAGGTCCTCGAATCGTTACGAAAAACTGATGTTCGTTTCACTAGCAATTCGTTATATTCTCGGGTGTGTCGATAAAATCTACTATATATATAAAATGCAAATGGGAATTTCATTCCGAAAGCTTATAAGTCTCGTTCTGCTAAGCATATTTTTATGGGATTTACATTGACAGTTAGATAATTGATGGGGGGGAGGTTTTGGTGTATAACACATCGTTCTACGTTGCTTAATTATAGAACTATGGAAGAAAATTCCATAATTAATCCGATGCAATTGTGTTTGGGAATTTCAATCCGATCGTTTATAACTCGCGTACATTTTTATGGGACTTACATTGTCAGTTAGGTAATTTTTGGACGAAGGTTTTAGTCAGTGGCGTAGCTACATATTCAGCGCCCTGGAGCAAGTGAAGTTTGTGCGCCCTATTCTCACTCAAAAAAGTTCTGCGCATTTTTTGTTATGAAATTTAAAATTTATATACTATTCTTAATTCGATTTAAAGTTTTACTTTTATTTGAAAGTCAAAGTATTTCAACAACGTGTTAAATACAAATAAATAAAAATAAATAATGAATAACGAAATAAATTATTCTGTAAGTACCGAGATATGTTTTGCGAATAGGGCGGGATTTTTGTTTTAAATGCGCCAATGGGCCAGTACAATCTGCCGCTCTCAATATATGTGTTTCTTTGCAAGGGTTTCGAAGCATTGTAGAATACTAATAAAAAATTACTTGTCAAGTTCTTTTTTTACTTTTTACATATGGATGAAATACGTTTTTCTGGTTTTAGTGCCAGAAAATCCAAAATTCAAAGTAACATAACTCGGTAAGTTTTGGCCATACAAAAAAGAATGTATTATTTTACCTCTTAAAGTACGGAGTAGAATTTTCTAAATTTAACGTATAGAACCAAGGAACGGAATAAAAATGTAAACCTCGTAACTTTTAAAAAATAACTATTTTGACATAAATTACTTTTAAGAGGATGAAGAATAACTTTGACACTTTTTTACTATTGGAATTATGATTCTACAGCTAATGGTTTAGAAAATTACCCAATGAATAACGCCAATAAATGTTGACACCGGGGTTCTCACTGGCTTTTGACTAATCTGAGCAGTTTGGCTAAATCGCTAAAGAAAAACTAGCCAAATTCAAATAATATTAGTAATAGATTTGTTATAAAATACTAAGGATATCAAAACACAAATAATGAGTTAGACGGAAAAGGCCTAATCGTACAATAACATCATTGAGAGTGTCACCGAAACAACAACAAAAAAAAAAAACTCTTGCAATTTGACCATTTCAATCTTTAGTTTTCTCCTCTTGTAAAACATTTTGGCGCAGTGGCGATCGGCCTAATTGACACCCTTATATACTACTCAAGATTCCAGTTTTTACATTCCATAAACATACAATGCTAGGAAGGAAATAGGAAAGCATAGTAATCACAATAAAAATAAATGAAAATAACGGTATATTTTACATTTTCAAATACTCTGAATCAGTTCTCACAATTTTTTTTCAAATATTCAATAGGTATGCGTGTATGTTAGAATTTACTCACGTTTTCAGATTCCCAGAGCACGATTTGGTGTGTTTTTGATCATGTCGGCAGAAACGTTATAAATTTGTCATTAATTTTCGAAGTTTCGAGTGGCCGCATGGTTTGGTATCTAAACTTTTTATCAATCATTCTACAACGATAACTGATGAACGTTTTCCCTTATATCTCAATCAAATTATTTTTATTGCTCATGTTGAGCTTATATCCATACAACAACATTTCACCATGCAGACAGTGTCTGCTCGATAAGGGGTTCACAATCACTTTATTGCTTTTACTACCAGTAATTTCAGAGAAAAAATTCTCCTTGTTTAATCGTAGAAAATCCTACTATTAAACCAGATCAAATTTTATATACTAGTTTCTGATAGGAAAGTGATTGTGAAACTCTGAAGAGCCGCTACTGCACGCAGGGTCGGACTCAGTACTCAGTTACTGTAAAATACGCAGACCTTGCATTTTTGGAGAGCACAACATTTTAGAAACTTATAATTTTACCACCTTGCTAGTAGAAACCAACAATATCCATTAACATTCCAGTTTTTCTTTCTGCAAATGCTTTCAATTTCGGAACTGGATCCGAACTTGAAAGCGTCTTTACAGAAAAAAAGAAAATCGAAACCGTGTAAAATAACTGTTTAGACATCGACGTCATATATGCTACGGAAAAAAAATTAAATGTGTATGAGAAATTTTTAAAGAACACCGACATTGGTTTAACATTAGCGTGAGAATTACTAGAGTAGGATTCTAAGTATTCATAATTTTAGTGCTAAATTAGAATGTTATGATTAATTAAATCTACTTTAAACTATTTTTGTAGCTGGAGGATAAAACGTCTTAATGCTGCTAGAAATATTAAGAAACGTGCAAATAGATTTTTATACAGTAAACTGTCTAAAGCTCCGTGCAACTCATATTTTCGTCTTATGCAGAATGCTCTGTAAACCCTAGCAACAGAGTATAATCGAAAGGACGTAAAAGAACCTTCAAATTGGCTGAAAATTCTTGGAGAAGATCGTGCCGCCATTGGTAACGAACAGAATTAGAGAATATATACATTATATTTTTTAAGATTTAAATGGTCCTCTGAAACAAAGAAATTTTCAAGAAAAAAAATTCCAATTCTCCTACTTTGGAAAGAGATACAAAAATCCTTAATAAAGAAATACTTCAAAAAAGTATTTTTTTTTTTTAAATTATTAAATAATTTAAGACTTCAAATCTAACGCTTGTAGCAAATTTTGTAACTATTAGCTTCACCTGGGGGCGGTCTCAACTTTATCTGGTTTGGGGCACACCAACCCACAGGTCGGTTTGCCCGACGGGCCAGTCTGACAAGGAGAGGGCCAACCTTGTTAATCACAGATTTTGATTATTTTAATATATGTTGTAGTGTAGATATCCCTTAGTGTCAGGTTCAAAGGATTTTATCCAACGATCGTTAGTTCTTGAGAAACCGGGGGGGGCCTAATAATAGTACACAACTTAAATACTTACATTGCAACCGTAATGATAGGTCGGTCGTAGCTCAGTTGGTACGACGTTCGCTGGCTGATCTGCAGTCCCGGGTTTGGTACCCGAACGCGCTACATTTGTTTTTCTCATTTTTTGTTTTATAAATATACTTGCAATTATAATTTAATAATTTCAATTACAAATTTTAATATCATACATTAATTATAATGTTAACAAACTTAAATTTAGCATTTTTTTTTTAATGTTTAAACTATTATTTCTCATCCTTTAAAGAGGTTTAAAAAGAAATTCGATTTATTATTGAATGATAAAAATTCCAAAATCGTGACAAAATCTGTTGTGGTGCCATCTAGTTACGATAAAATTAAAGAATATTCAAATAAAATAAAAATAAAAGCAGAATTGAAGATAAAGGTGAAAGCAAAATAATTGAAAGCTCAAGTATACGTATTACAAATTAAAAAAAAATTTAATATGCAAAAAATCGGTTGTAATTTAATTCTGATGCTAATTTTTAATATAATTATGCTTGTTACTTTAAAAACAGAATAATAGTGTTATCGCATTGACTTCCTTTTTTAAAGCAATGTGTAAATGATGTTTCTTTAAAATCACGAATTGACACAATTGCTCAATATCGAATTGATAAAGAATATATGAAATACATTTTAAAGGTGATTTTTAAAAAGTTAACAGTTTTATGATGTTTTATACAACTATTCAGTTAAAAGTAAAAAATTAAATAGGTTAAAATTATGATTGATATACAGTATTATAAATTTTAATTGACAATGAGATTATTAATTATGCTTACAAGTATATTTATAAAACAAAAAAATGAGAAAAACAAATGTAGCGCATTCAGGTATCGAACCCGGGACCGCAGATCAGCCGGCAATTGCCACACCAACTGAACTACGACCAACCGAGCATTGCGGTTGAAAATTAAGTATTTAAGTAATGTACTATTATTAGACCCCCCCCCCCCCGGTTTCTCAAGAACTAAGGAGCGTTGGATAAAATCCGTTGAACCTGACACTAAGGGGTCTCAACACTACTACAACATATATTAAAATAATCAAAATCTGTGATTAACAAGGTTGGCCCTCTCCTTGTGAGCCTAACAGAATATGACTTGATTTAGTAAAGTCCTATTTTTCCTTTTTTTTTTTTTTTAATTTATTATCCTTATTTCAGCACATTTGAAAGGGAAATTATGTCATTAAAAAATGTTTAAACTTTATGAATGAAAGTGCACGTTTTCTTTAAAACTCGAGATCTTTATCACCAGTGAAAATGTTTCACCTTTGTATAAAATTGGGTTCTAAGTTTTTATTCATTTTTATTCTGTTTTGAACCCACAGTATTTCTATAAACTGTTCGGAAAGTTGAGTAGAGTAATTCCAGATTCATATCGAAATGTGGCGAGAAGAGGGAGCAGAGCCTGATTACGGCCTAAGCAAATTCACATTAGTATTTCCGAAAAATATGTTTTGCCTTATTTAATCCCAAAATTCAGCAATTAAATAAGGTTTAATGCTGAAAAATACTTTTAGAAAAAAAGTGGTGTAAATTTGTATAGGCGATAATCAGGTCCGAAGGAACACCAAATTTTTCACTCTTTTTGAAGGAAAAGACTTATCAATTCTGCATTTAAGATTTGCCATATTTTCAAAATCTCAAAAACAATACGCACAAACTTAATTTGCCGCTTAACCCCCCCCCCCCCCACCCCCCCATCTAAATTTTGTCACCGTGGACCGATGTGGAATATGCGTAAGTCAGGTTCTTATTATTGTTTTGTAATCTGTACCATGTTTTGTAATGACCATGTTTAGTTTCTCCAAAACAAAACAAAACTTCAAAATTTTCGTTTTCTTGTTTGTAAAATGGGCAATGATTTTCTTCAAATTGTCAAGCTTTTTTTAAAATCTTAAATTAACTAAATAGGTGAGGCTGTTACATCGTAAATATGGGTTTCTCAGCAGTGATTTATTTGGCTTACATTATTTCCGTACAGTAATCACCATGATAAATTTCTAATGCATTTTCAAGATAAATGTACCAGGAAGTTTGTTTGAGAATGGTGGTTGCCAATAAAGTGACCAATGACAGCCCTATAAATAAGTTTTGATTAGTTTAAGATTTGAAAATCTTTAACTCTCGTCTGCGGAAAAGTTTCAGAAAAAAAGAAATCGGGCATGCTGAAACGGTGTTGGAGAAGTTACTCGGGGCTACAGTACGGTATGAATTACAATTAAAACTCCGCGAATAGAAGTAATTTCTTTTAACTGTGTATAAAAACATGTTTTAAATCGAAATAGTCGAGGTTAAGCACAGTAGAAAGTAACACACAAAGACACAGTAGTAAAAACATAATAGTGAGGTTAAAACAAAGTAAAATAACATAGGAATATGCCTATTGTAACAAGATTTATCTATAATATCTGATTAATAGTGAAAAAAAATATGCAAATATTTTTACAAGTTTTTATTTTGCTCTTTCTAATTTTGCGCCCTTAGGATTCGGGCGCCTGGAGCAGTTTGCTCCAACACTGCTCCACGGTAGCTACGCCCCTGGTTTTAGTGTATAGCAGGGCTTAATTTCTAACAAAAGAAGCACCGGAACCCTAATATTCTGCGGTACTAAAACCGTAGAGTCTCCCCCCTCCCCCCAATCACTCTAATCCACATATTTATATTTCATACATTATTTGCAAAATTTAAAGTACCTTCTTTTTTTTAGCAAAATAAAAATTTTACATATATCTATCTAGCTGCATTAACTGTGACTATTCCATTTTTTAGTTTATCACTCCTTTCGAACAGAAATCTTCGCCTCATTTTAGTGGTAATTAATCGCAGAACTCTGCAATTAAATAAGGTAAGAATTATGATTCGGAAATGGTATTAACACAAAAAAGGAATTGTTCGCTGCTATATATATATATATATAATGAAACCAGTAAAAACACAACAAAAATTTTCAGAAAATCTTACGCGCCGTTTCATCTCCACCTCCTATGTGTGCGACACTCTACGTCAGATATAACTGTTTCGACAGAAAAGAATGCAGAAACGTGGTGATGGGAGAGAAAGGAAAGAGATTTAGGCTTCGGTTTTCAGAATCGCTGTTGCACTGGGCTCCGGAGCCCTGTTTTTATAAGCTTCGGTGAATTCTGGCCAGTACTTAAATACTTACTAAAAACAGAGTAGTACCGGAGCTGAGCTCCGGTGGACTCCGGCGCAAATTAAGCACTGGTGTATAGCACATCGTTCTAACGTTGCTTATTTGTAGAGCTATGGGAGAAAGTTCTATAATGTGCCTTATGCACGCGACCTGAGGTCGAGGCTAAAATTCATCTGCTGGCGGTATTTACTGGCGGTGTTTAGCATAGCAGGCTATGGAGTGTGAGTTATTAATGCTTGTTTGTTAAAAATACCGAAAAAAAATTCTTTGATGCAGCAGCATATACTTAATATATTATAATCTAAATTCAAACTGTTGTTCTATATGCGAGAAAATTCCCTAAGTTTGCAAATTTTCAGTTAAAATGTATGCACTCAACCTGGGTCAAGGCTAAAGTCGTCTGCTAGCGGTGTTTGCGCCTGCGCATACTGGTATTCTGCCGGTGCAGTAACTAGAATAACAGATCATCATACCGCCAGCTCTGGCGTCTGACGTCACCTGAATAGGGTCCATTAGGCCGACTCAATTATGAATGGAAATTTCAATCTGAATGCTTATAACTCGCGTGCATTTTTTTGGGACTTACATTGTCAGTTAGGTAATTTTTGGAGGAAGGTTTTAGTGTATAACACATCGTTCTACGTTGCTTAGTTATAGAGCTATCTGAGAAACAGGGCCGTAGCGACCGCCCCCATACCCCCTATTTGGGGGGGGGGGGCTGAGCAAAGTCAGGGGCCCAGTAGTGAGCTATTGTACCTTTCAGCCAAATGTTTTTTACTTTTAAGATTATTTTTGATGTATTTTTAAAAACATTTTATTTTGTTTTATCGAAATTCATTTTTTTTTTTTTTTTTTTGTCAAAAAACTTGATCAGATTTAGAAATAGAAAACAAATGTGTGCTTTTCTTCTATATCCACCATTCTTTATAAAAGTTTTTGAAGGCTGTAAGTTCTACTTAAAAAATAAAATGGCATTTTAGTATTTTTGGGGTGCGCCTATCATTGGACGAAAAAGGTAAAACCAAAGATTCAAAACTTCTTTAATACTATTACTTCCTCCAACCAAAACAGATATGCACTTTTTTTCTACAACAGCCATTCTTTTTAAAGGGGCCCAGATGAAAGAAATTTTGCAGGCTCTAAATTCTTTTTGAATTGTCTTTTTTAGGGCCCCCTATAAAAGTGAGGAAAAGTTGGAGCCCAAGATTCAAAACTTTTAAGCCCATTTTTTTATTCAAATTTTTTAAAAATATGCTTTTTAATCTCACTGAGGGACCCAAAATGTTTCAAAACTTCCTTAATACTATTACTTCCTTCAACCAAATATGCTTCCTTTCTATAGTCATTATTCTTTTTAAAGGTGCCCAGATGAAAGAAATTTTGCACGCTCTTAATACTTTTTAAATTGTCTTTTTTGGGGCCCCCAATAAAAGTGAGAAAAAGTTGCAACTCAAGATTCAAAACTTTTAGGCCCCATTTTTATTATTCAAATGTTTTAAAAATATGCTTTTTAATCTCCTTGGGAGCCCCAACAAGGTTCAAAGCTTTCTTTATACTATTACTTCTTTTGACCAAAACAGATATGCGCTTTCTTTCTATAGCCAGTATTCTCTTTAAAGGTTCTTAGATGAAAGAATTTTGCAGGCTCTAAATTCTTTTTGAATTGTCTTTTCTAGGGCCCCCTATAAACGGGAGGAAAAGTTGGAGCCCAAGATTAAAAACTTTTAGGCCTCATTTTTTTATTCAAATGTTTAAAAACCATGCTTTTAAAACTCGTTGGGAGCCCCAATAAGATTCAAAACTTCCTTAATACTATTAGTTCCTTCAAGCAAATGTGCTTTCTTTCTACAGCCAGCATTCGCTTTAAAGGTTCCCAGTTGAAAGAAATTTTGCAGGCTCTAAATTCTTTTGAATTGTCTTTTTTAGGGCCCCCTATAAACGTGAGGAAAAGTTGGAGCCTAAGATTCAACACTTTTAGGTCTCATCTTTTTATTCAAATGTTTTAAAAATATGCTTTTTAATCTCGTTGGGGGCCCCAATAAGGTTCAAAGCTTCCTTAATACTGTTATTTCTTTTGACCAAAACAGATATGCGTTTTCTTTCTATAGCCAGTAGTCTCTTTAAAGGTGCCCAGATGAAAAAAATTTTGCAGGCTCTAAATTCTTTTTGAATTGTCTTTTTTAGGGTCTAAACGGGAGGAAAAGTTGGAGCCCAAGATTCAAAACTTTTAGACCTCATTTTTTTATTCAAATGTTTTTTAAAAATGCTTTTTAATCTCGTTGGGGGCCCCAATATGGCTCAAAGCTTTCTTAATACTATTACTTCTTTTGACCAAAACAGATATGCACTTTCTTTCTGTAGCCAGCATTCTCTTTAAAGGTTCCCAGATGAAAGAAATTTTGCAGGCTCTAAATTCTTTTTGAATTATCTTTTTTAAGGCCCCCTATAAACGTGAGGAAAAGTTGGAGCCCGGGATTCAAAACTTTTAGGCCCCATTTTTATTATTCAAATGTTTTAAAAATATGCTTTTTAATCTCGTTGGAGGCCCCAACAAGTTTCAAAACTTCCTTAATACTATTACTTCCTTCAACTAAATGTGCTTTCTTTCTATAGTCACGATTCTTTTTAAAGGTGCACAGATGAAAGAAAATTTGCAGGCTGTAAATACTTTTTTAATTGACTTTTTTGAGGGCCCCTATAAAAGTGAGGAAAAGTTGGAACTCAAGATTCAAAATTTTTAGGTCCAATTTTTATTATTCAAATGTTTTAAAAATATGCTTTTTAATCTCGTTGGAGGCCCCAATAAGGTTAAAAACTTTCTTAATACTATTACTTCTTTTAACCAAAACAGACATGCCCTTTTTTTCTATAGCTACCATTCTTTTTAAAGGTGCCCAAATGAAAGAAATTTTGCAGGCTCCGAATACTTTATAAATTTTCTTTTTTGGGGTCGCTCTTAAAAGTGAGCAAAATTCGGAACTTAAGATTCAAAACTTTTAAGCCTCATTTTTTTTTTCAAACGTTCAAAAAATATATGCTTAATCTCGTTGGGGACCCCAATAAGCGGGCATCTATGCGCATTGCATATGCCGCCTATCCCCTTATGTTCGACCTGTTTCGTTTTTAACATTTCATTTCTCTTGTCTCGATAAATTACTTATGTTAACTATACATAAATTATATTGTGTATTTATTTAATCTACTAGCAGAGCTTCGCCCGCTTCGCTGATTGCTTTTTTAAAAAAAGAACCTATTTTTGGAGTTCTCCATTGGGGGGCCTTCACTGCCTTCCGCAGCGTAAACCTGTTCCGGATATTCCCGCTCCGAACTTGAATCAAACAATCATTGAATTATTGTTTTTTTTTTCTTTTTTCGATAAAAGTGATAGTGTCCAGATAAAAGTGAAATTTTCCAGCATCGTAGCTCACGTTGCTACAGGAACAAATTTGTTATTTTTCCACTTCAGCTTAATTATGACAGCAGCAAAATCTACTGGATAATTCTTCGGTTTCAGAAACAAAAGGTCAAAAAAAACTCCGCAAAACGCGAAAAAAAAGTGTAAAAATCTTATAAAAAAATTGGGCAAAAATTCAAAAATCGCTGAGAGAAAATTGATTATATCGAGCCAAAAGATTGAAACTGGAATGTTAGAAAATCGCCGTGAAAGACAAAAATACGCTAAAAATCACATAAAATGTTCGTAAAAAATTCAGAAATTTCTATGGATATATTTTCTATATTGAGCTGACTGAAACCTGATCCCTTTTAGGGATGTCAAAAATCCGTGCCACAGATGACAAAATTTTGACTATATTGGGATAAAAGATTGAAACTGGGTTCCTTTTACACACTCTCTCGTAAAAAAAAAAAAAAAAAAAAAAAAAAAAATCCGCGAAAACATAGAAAACTCACTAATCCAACGTAAAAATTACCTAACATCCTTACTAAATATAAAGATGCATTTTTGTCAAATCAAATCACAGGAGTGTTCCGCCAGCTTTGTGCTGCATTGTACTTTTCCCTATTAGAAACTGAACTTTTACGCATGACTTTTTTCCTTCATAACACGAAGAAGTCGCGAATCAGAGATCAAAATTTCTAGAAATTTTCCTTTCTAAAGACGAAAATTTCTTCAAATGTGAGATAAAATCTCTTCTAATCACAGGGGTCTTAAAAAATGAAAAAAAAAAAAAAAACGTTCGTGAAAAATTCAAAAATCGTAACGGACTAAATTTAGTACATCGGGCTAAAAAACTGAAACCTGATTCCTTTTACTAATGTCATAAAATCAAGTCGGAACGCGAAAAAAAGTTAAAAATCACATAAAAAATTCGCGAAATATTTAAAAATCGAAGAAGACTACTTTACTATATTCGGCTAAAATGGACAGATGGATTGAAAATAGATTCATTTTATGAATGTGGGGGAAAAAGCACGAAACTCGAAAAAATACAAAAAATAGCGTAAAAAATTAAATGAAAAAAATTCGAATCAAAAAATTTAAAAACCTGTTTCGAGGCGCATAACTTCAGGCATACAGGTAACCTTACCGTCAAATTTTGTCCTGAACAGAAAAACATCTGGTCAAACAAAGAAAAACTCTAGACAGACAAACATCTGTCTTTATTATTATTTACTAGGAAACCCGTCTTCTTTGCCCACAGAAAGGTACCTTCTAGCCGAAGGTATTTTTTTTTTTTTTTTCACTTCTTAAATTTCAACTTGGGTGACAATTTTAAACTGGAACCGGAATGTATGAAAACAACATCCCAAAAGTAATTTTTTTTCAATTAGTAAATCTGTATATATATGTGTGTGTGTGTGTGTTGGTGTGTGTGTGTGTGTGTGTGTGTGTATTTAATAAAAGGCACCAATCCGAGCAGGAAAACAATTGTTATAAGTGAATATTTTCTGCTTAAAGAAAATCTGTCTGGGCCACGCGGATGGCATTGTCAAACTGAAGAGAAAATTGAAAATACGAAAACGGCTTCCATATTTTTTATTTATTTATTTTGTTTATGAGCAATACTTAGCGATTTATAACATTTGTAAAAGGAATTCAGTTTCAAACTTTTTTGCCAAATTTTGTCCTCTGCTGTTTTTAAAATTTTCGAGAGTTTTTATGTGATTTTTAGCTTTTTTCACTTTTCTGGTAGTTTTTTTTAATATTCGTAAACAAAAATAAACCCGGTTACAATCTTTTAGCCCAATATAAGTAAAGTTTGATCTCTATGAATTTCGCTTTTTTCATGTAATTTTTGGCGTTCTTTCGCGTTCTTCGGCGATTTTTTTGACATTTTTTTCCCTAAATGGAAGAATACTCAGTTAAATTTTGCAAGTCCTTTGATTAAATTCACGTTGTAAGAATATGAAATCTGTTCCTGTAGCATCGTGAACGAAATGTTGAAAATTTGAATTTAATCTGGATCGAAAAAAAAAAAAAAATTACAATAATTCAAGGTTCGTATGGTTCGAGATCGGAGCGGACATAGCCCCTATGGGTGTACATTGCCGAAAGCAGTGCAGCCCAACTACAAACTCGTTCAATTTGAAGTTCGTTTTGGAAAATCCGACCAGCGAAACTCCGCTGGTGTTTTTATAAAATGGAACTCGGGTGGCAAATTAAATATAGATATTTCTCTAAAATCTTAGAGGGCCCCCCCAAAAAATATGTTTGGGGGGGGGGGGGGGGGCTCTGAAGACCTTGCTACGGCCCTGCCGAGAAGGTTCTATAATTAGGCCGACCCTAATTATGAATTTGAATTTCAATCCGAACGCTATACCTCGTGTGCATTTTTTGTGGGACTTGCAATGTCTGTTAGGTAATTTTGGGGGGGGGGGGGGGGGGGGGGAAGATTTTAGTATATAACACATCGTTCTAAGTTGCTTAGTTATAGAGGTGTAATAGAAATTTCTATAATTAAGTGAAAGATTATGGGTTTTTTTAAGCTTCTCTATTAAGTTATGAAAAAAATGTTGCAATTATATACAAAATTAGCATTCCGAATTGCAAATCTTACATTCTACGTGAAAGGAGCCGTAAGCAGGGACGTAGCTACAGGGGGGGTGTGGGGGGGTGCGACACCCCCCCCCACTTCGGTAAACTCATATACATTCGGTAATTTCACTTTCGTTCAAAAATTGCATCATTTGGCTCTGATTTTTTTCTTTTTTTTTAAGAATTTTTAAAAACATATTACAAAATGTATTGCAAAACAGAAAACAATGTCAAACCATATTTGAAATTATTAAATATTTTAAATATATAGATTTTCTAATTAGAAACTTCCTTTCTCTTTGCACTATGTATTTTTTTTTTTTTTTTTTTTCGCTGGGAGTCGATTGCAATTTCACCTTTTAACTATTCCATGGGTGTAAGAAGGGGAGGGAGAGGGGTCCGGGTTACAGTATCCCTTAGAAGATTAAGTATAGCTTCTTCCTATTTCTATGCAGTGTCCCTGTAAGCTAGAAGATAAGGGTAGAAAATATCTTCGCTTCATTCAAGAAAGGTATCTGGAGAAGAGTGCCTTGAGGGTAAATGCGTACACTCCTTGACCAATGCAAATGAAATTAGAAGGCCAGACTTCTTGTTTGTTAAAATTCGTTTTGCTTGACTCTGAAAGCTATCGGGGGTTGATATTTCGCGGTTTTTTCGGTGGACAGGATGTCGCCAGATTTTTTTCTGTTGTATTGTCTGTTTTTCAAAGCAAAAAATAAGAGAGAACAGGGAATCTTTTCTTATCAAAGAAAATTAAAACGGTGTAATAAAATTACATCAGCTACTAAGGATGTACCGAATAGTGATTTTGACCGAATACCGAATATTCGGCCTACCGGATACCGAATATTCAGCTAGCCGAGTAGTAACTATTCGGCCAAATACCAAATATTCGGCTGGTCGAATATTTAAAAATTTTATTAATTAAAAAAGTTTCATATTTCATGGCTTCTTATGGTGAATTAAACCACCAAGGGAATATATATATTTTAATTCTAAAACAAACAACTCAGCAAAAATAGCTTTTCTACCGAATATTCGGCCTACAAGCGAACCGTATACCGAATATTCGGTTAGCCGAATTAACTGTTAGGCCGAGTACCGAATATTCGGCCAGCTGAGTAGTAACTATTCGGCCAAATACCAAGTACTCGGCTTGTCGAATACTTTTATATTTCAAAGATTAAAGGCATTAAAATGTTAAATTTTAAAATAATTTTACACAATATTTAATGCAGAAATTTACATATTGATAGACAAGAACTTTTTACAAGTAAACTTTATACATGAAAAAAATCTTTGTGTTATTTAAGAAGAGAATTTTAAAATTTTATTAATTAAAAAAGTTTGATATTTCATTGCTTCTTCTGGGGAATTAAACCAAGTGAATATATATATATTTAAATTCTAAAACAATCAACTCAGCAAAAATAACTTTTCTACTGTCTTTGATTTAGTAAGGAAGTTTTTAAATGCATCTTAGATCAGTGTTTCGAATGGGCGATTATTTTCAGAGATTGTAAACATACACATTGTTCCTAGAAAATTGTAAAAAACAGAGATAATATGGTCAAGACAAAAAAAATTTGAACAAAAAACAACACCTCACTCCATTTATTTCATTAAAATTACAATATATTTAGTCAAAAATTCTGGGTGTGAAACTACAAGCCGAAACTGAATTTTCGTTCACAACTTTATCAGTAAATGAAGATATTTTAGCAAGATTTGTTTCATATTAATTTAGTTTGTATTAAATGTGATGATATCATTGAAAATGATTGAATTTTGGCCAGTGACACAGTATAAATACTATAAATTGCATTCTGAATAAAGGAATGTCTACCTCATAGTTGTTTAAATATGAAAAATGGCAATTTCCAGCACTCCTCATCATGATATTATATTTCACAGAAATCAAAGCAAGTTTGTTAAAAAATATAGCTATGATATCTTCGTTAGGGTTAACAAATGAAAATCCAAGTTTGACCTCGAATGAGATGAGATACACTTTATTTATAACTGAATAAGTGGATTTCGATTGTGGTTTTCTGAGCAAAAATTGTCTTTCTTGATGTGTATTATCAACCCTGAAAGTTTTTCTGTTTCGATTAGAAGCGCACTTTTGTGTGAAAAAGCAAGAAACCAATTATTTACTAGAAAAGGTTCAGGAAGTTGCATTTTTACATTGTTAATTCCTATTAAAATCTCCATTATGGTTAATTTTCTTAAGTAATACTTTACAAAAAGCAAATAATGTAAAAATATTCTCTTTTACTTAAATATGATTCTGTTTCTAATTTTTATGAACATCTTTATAATTTGACAGCTAAAAGTAGAAATTGTGTAAGATTTTTAAAAATGTTTTAAAAGTTTTTTTTAAGTATTCGGTTTGGCCGAATATCTTGATATTCGGCCTAACGGAATATTCGGTAATATGGCCGAAAAGGCCGAATACAGAATAGATACCGAATATTCGTTACATCCCTATTAGCTACTATATATAATGGTATATTGTATCTTCGAAAAACTAAAAGTTTCTTGAAAAACTTATTTAAAAAAAAATGCGGGAAAAAAATCCTTAAGGGTATTCTCAAATCAGAAGAGCTACTTTCTGAGACATTTCTGAATTCATTTTTGTTCGGAAATTGGCAGGTGTTGTTATTCAGAAACTATGTAGTCGAAAGACGTTTTCCATTTTTTGGTAAACGCAAAAGATTTTTCAGAAAATATTTTCAAAGTTAACGTTTTGAACCTAAATTCAGACACGGCAGCTCGAGAAAGGCAAAAAACTTGTCGTCATGTGACAACATTTGCTTATAACGTGATAAGTAATTTTATCAAAAAAATTTAAAACTAGTTTCCATTGTATTCCGCTTCAACAGTCAAGCCTGCCAATATGCTTAAAATGAGACAGAAAATGTGGCAGAAAAATTTTTGCGTTGTTCAGTAGGAACTCGAGAACCGCTTTAAAGAAAAATAATATAAGACAGAGAACTATAAAATATTGGATTTTTTCCTTTGTAACTTAATATAAACCGACGATATGTTTTAAGATCTGGATCTGTTTTTGTCACGTAGTAGTGGAGGGTATACGGAAATATACGCCGTATACCCTCACTCTGGATTTTTTTAAGAAGCTCCGCATACCCTCTGCTTCTCAAATAAAGCATTGGCGTATACTGTATCCATGAATGTTCATGACTTTAGCGTATACCCTTTGTTTTTTTTACGACTGCAACACTGGTTCTTGTCATTCAGTTCGAAAAGATATTTTTTATTTATGTTTTTGAACTTGTTTTAAAATCATCAGTTGTATTGATATATAAAGCAAGTGCATTGATGATAAAACATTAATTTTTCTTCTAATTGGCGTATTGAGACATACATTTACATTCTGCTGCAAAAACTGAAAGCCATTTTTTTCTTTGTTTTCTGAAATGAAGGGATCTCAAAGTTAATTTAAATTGATTTAAAAAAAATCCTTTGACTTCAATCAGGCTAATTCGTGTAATAGAATCAACGCTACAGCTCACAAAAAAATGCAAGCAAAGTAATTTTGCAGAACACAAAATAATTTTCCACACTGTCTACTCTCTCTCCCCTTCCCCTTCTCCATCTAAAAAAATTCTTTTTGTGTTCAAGACTCTTTTTCTATTATTGCAAATTAAAATAATATTTAATTTTTGTATACTTATGCTCAATTGCTCAACATGATATTTGACTATTTCAATTCTGATAACTTTCTATATTACGAGTTCCAGCTTAAAAATTCAACAGAAAAAATATCCTACAAATAAAGTGCAGGTTTGATTAGCCACATTTTGTGGTTTTTAAAAACTATTTAAAGCTGATCTGAAATCGTAACTTGTATCTTTTTTTACACTTTCGTGAAGAAATTTTCATTTTTAAATGCACGAAATTTGCAGATATTCTTTCTTATTCGTAAACGAATAGCGTTTCTCTTTTTTCCTATAAAGGTAACTGGTCTTTCAGAAAATGGTGCCAAAGTTGACGTTTGGAACAGATTTTTTTTAAACATGACAATAGGCAAAAGATCATTATGAAATAGCGATTGATTATAACTTAATATGTAATACATTTATTAGAAAATTTAAAAGTGCTATTTGATTTAAAAGCACTTCATACCTCATGCGGTCATGCCTGCTGATTACATACTTATGGATAAAAAAATGTCTACTTAAATGTGTCAGAAAATTTAACATTCTTGAGAGAAGTAAAACTATTTTTTAAGAACAAGTGTTTTTTTTTCATAAACGTGGCTTTTAATACGAAGTTAGAAAACTGTTTAGTTATTTCAAATCTGAATCCGTGTATGGTGTGTATTTGATAATTTTGATCATATGTGAAAGAAAAATGCACAATATAAGAATAGGAGGGTTTGAATTTTTTTTCTTTTATTTCTTTCTCTTTTTTCTATAAATCCAAGTAAAAACGTTCTGTAAAAAAGTTCCAAGTAAAAAAATTCTTCTGTCCGGTTTTATGCAACATTGTCTACTAAATGTTTCCGTCGTTCTCTGTAGTTTGTTTTGGTCCTTTGATCTGCTTTGGGGGGCAGACAGTTGAAATTTTCTCATTGAAGTAATCTGCAACAATTATCCTTATTCTAATTACCAGAGAAAATAAAAAATACTAATCAACCAATTCTCTCATATATTTTTATTTAATTTTTATTAATTTTCTTATTTTATCTTACATTTTTACTTGGATAAATATTTATGGAAAAAGAGAAATAAAAAAAAGAAAAGAAAAAATAAAATCCAAAAATCCTCCTATTCTTATATTGTGCATTTTTCTGTCACATATCATCAAAATTATCAAATATACCATACACGGATTAAAATTTGAAATAACTAAATAATTTTCTAACTTCGAATTAAATGCCACGTTTATAAAAAAAAAAAAAAAAAAAAAAAAAAAAAAACACTTGTTCTTAAAAAATATTTTTACTCCTCTTACGAATGGTAAATTTTCTGACACATTTAAGTAGACATTTTTTTAATCCAGAAGCACAAAATCAGCAGGCATAAGGCATGAAGTGCTTTGAAATCCAATTGACTTTTTTAATTTTCTGATAAATGTATCACATATAAAATTATAATCAATTGCTACCTCATAATGATCTTTTGCCACGTTTTAAAAAAATCTGTTACAAACGTCAGCTTTGGCAAAACATAAATAAGGCCTGACTAGGCCTAATTAATGTTTTCTGTACAGAGCCGGGACTGGTTTCATTCTTCCAAGTCTTCATGGGCCAAAATTTTCAGTTCCGGTTTTCACCCAATCCGTATGAAAATCATTGTCTGAGCGTGGCCTGGTAGCAAAATAAAGCTAAATTAAAATATAGCAACGCGTGTGAAAAAGAACCTGCCTATGCGTAATCCTGTTTTAAACTGAAAAAGGTGTTGATCCATGCAAAATTAATATAATAATATGTGAGAAAAGGATATATAATACATTTACACCTATTAAGAAGAGAACTTGTCTGTAATGCATTTTTTTACTTTACAGTGCGATTCCGTCTTAGAAGATTTCACTGTATAGCATTTTCTAGATTTTTAAGTCTCCAATACATGGAATATGGATTAACAAAAATAATGATAGTCGAAGCATTTGCATATAACAAATAGAGATTTATTAAAAAAAAAAAAAAAAAAAAATATCGCAACCTACGGCATTTCTATAAAAATAAAGATTACAAAAAAAAAAAAAAAAAAAGAAAAGAAAAAAAAAAGCTAAGATTAAGTATTTTTGATCAAGATTCCTCGTACAGACAAATTTTTAACCAAATCGACGTAAAAATCAATGTTTTGTAAAGATTCACTCGGTCCGTGCCAGGCTCGGGTCGAGATTTTCATTTTTTTTTTTTTTTTCGGGCCAGAATGGTCTCAGGCTGAACTTTTAGCTGCTATAACGCCGGGCCAGGCCAATAATTTTTTTGACAGGTCTGGCCGAGTTCAGGCCTATCTTTTATAATGGGCCAGGTTGACTTTTTTTCTATGGGTCGGCCTGGCCCGGGCCTGAAAATTTCTACCCGTACAGACTTCTAACATAAAATTTAAAAAGTATTGCAAATTTCAAACTTTGAGTTATAAATAAAAGAAAAAAATAATTATTTTTAAAATATTTTCTGTTAAACTTATTTTTATTGTAATAATAAATAATCAATCTAAATCTGTCTTTTTACACCTCACCCCAAATTACTCCTTTTACCTTTGCCCCCTCCCCCCTCACTGAAGTATCGAGCACGAAAAGCTTAAACCTTAAGTGATGAGGTGATTTTTTTTAATATATATAACGTGGTGAGGTGGTGTGTATACAACCCCAAAATTTGATTTCTTGTCTTGTGCATTCAACAAAATTTACGAATTAAAGTAAGAAAATCTCCTGTGAATTTTGCATTATTTACATGAATAAAAACAACTGAAAAAGTACTGTAAATGTACATACATATACATATAAATACACGTATCTAAATATCACAAAAAAAATTTCTTCATGAATGAAATTTCTCTGGGGTGGAAAACACCTCACCTGATCAGTTAAGGGTTAAAGTCTTTAAAATTACTTTTTTCCTCTGCTTTATTTGTAATTGTGCAATACGATAAATAAATCAACAGTTATCTATTTCACTCCCTCCATTCATAATTTCTACTACCCTCGCTCCCCCAGTTTGTAAAATTTTAAATGGTTGAAATTATTTAGTTTTTTGTTAAAATTTTTTGGTCTGTTTATTTATATATTACTGAAATAATAAATAAATGTCTAATCCCTCCGCCCCCTCGCCCAAAAGAAAACAATGTGAAAAAATACAAAATACAAATAAATACAAAATACAAATACCGTTGTTGGCATGATTTCAACATTTTGGATATTTAGAACTATTTTTTTTGAAGGAAAAAGATATATATATATATATGAATAAGTTTACTGTCGATATCATCTATGTATATATTTATCTAAGTGATTATTTTATCTAATTGATTAATTTTTTAATTCAAGTTTTTTTTTATCTAAGTGATTATTTTATCTAATTGATTAATTTTTTAATTCAAGTTTTTTTTTTCAATGTACAGTATTATTGTTTTTATGTATGCATTTATTAGTACATTATTATTATTTTATTAAGGATGGGTACCAAGAGCATTAAGTATTTTCCCAGGCAAGTGTTTTGCTAAGGGGAAAGCTTAATTGCCAGTTACTATCTGTATGTATGATATTACGATGTAAAGTAAAGAATTGGACAGTTCTGGTACAAAAGAGGGACTTTTATGACCTCATGTTTTATGGGACAGCTGCAGGATCTTCGTGTGGGAGCCCGCGGTCTCGTGGGAAAGTGGGGTTTGAAATATCGGATGTAGGAGGGTCGAAAGGCCCCGTGCATTCCGGGGACCCACTGACCACTGGCCGACACGAAGGCGGGTCCAGGCAGCGGCGAGTGGTTGGAGATTTTAATTATGCTGAATATGTTAATTCGCATCCACCACTCAGGGCCGCACATGCAAATTTTTAACAGAGAGAGATTTTCTTTTTCTCGAAAAAAATACAGAGCTACAAAAAGAGTTCCAGAGTGCGGTAGTTATTTTTTTCAAGCCCTTTTTGGCTGATCTGCCCATGTTTACTTGCGCTGTCTAAGACGAGCAATATAGTAGTGTTAATTTTTTTTTAAAAAATGATTTAAACATTTTTGCTTTTGGCCCAGACCTGGGTGGAATTTAGTGTAAATAAAACTAAAATTACGGAACACGAATATGTGTGTTGTGGTTCTACAAAAAAAAAAAAAGAACTTTTGGATATATATATATAACTGTCAAGTCTACAACTCTAAAAGGATCTTGTGACCCCAATGGGGAAAAAGGTACGATGTTATGGATGTTCTCTTTTCTATTGTGTACCGTTTTAATATCAAATGTTTTGAATTGGGAATAGGGTGCCCAGGAGAACTTGTCAACTTCAATTAATATCCAAATTAGTGGTTTTTTTTTTTATGAGTTATTATTTTGGATGGTAAAAGTATGAATTATTTAATTGTAACTTAATATAATTTGCCTGTGGTGTAAATAAATGATGTATTATTATTAATTCCCTTCTTTGTTATTATTTGTGAAAAGTCTTGCTAATTACTTATTTTACGTATTTAGAAATTACCTGACTGCTTAATATTATTATTAGACCATATATGTAAAAGCCATAATTAAATTTATCTTGTAGGGTTGGTTTGTCTGAAAATTGGGGAGTTATATTTAGTGGTTTTAATTATATTATATATTTCCCTTCAAACCAATTGGCCATAGGTTAGTTATCTTCTAAACATTTCACAACGCATTGTCTTATTTATTCAAGATAACCTTTTAGGTAAATGACCGTAGGTTATCTATTAACTAACTAGGCTTTTACGATCACCAGGTCCTCTATAATTAGAGGCCCCTATAAGATAGATTTTCTTTTGGATCAAGTAAGTTCGGAGAAAAGGGTGCGCCCAACACTCTTGTTAGCTTGTGTTAGGGAATTTATAGATAAATTAAGATATTCATTAACCTAATTTTTAATAGTTGTCTAGAACTTGCCAGCATGGGCTTCCCCGATACTTAGGTGGTACCGTGATCTCTTCCTTTGGGAACGTGAGGTTATTATTGTTTTATCTTAATTATAATTACATTTTGGGTCAAATTAATTACATTAATAATTTTTTGTATACTTTAGGTATTAAAATTCTAAGGATATTTAGGTCTAAATTATTATGCAGATAATTTCAATTTTTTCATCCTACATATTAAATTTTTTTTTGTTTTGTCCGAATGACAAAGTTCTCCTGTGGACAAAACAAAGATTGGCACAACTTTTATAACAAGGTTCAGTCATGACAAATGATAATATGAGAAAATATATTATTGAAAATTATATATTTACTTTTTATATATGTTTTTCTCAGGTTTAGGAGTTTGTTAAATATATCGAGTTGAATTATAATGAGTAATTGTATATTATACATGTGCATTAAGAAATAATAATAGAGGGGTATTATTATGATAAAAGAAAAAATAAATAAGAAAAAATAAATAAATAAAAAGAAAATAATAAAATTTTTCTATAATTTATCAGTGCAACTGATAGAAAAGGTAGAAATACATAGATGTAAAAAAAAAAAAAAAAAAAAAAAATATATATATATATATATATATACAGTTATGTGTGGCTGAGATGGTGCACTTGAAGAAAGATTTATATACATTACATTAATTTTTCTTTTCCTCTATTTTTCGGAAGAATTTATTTTTTTTTGGAGTATGCGTTATATGTACTGTGATTAGTTCTCTTATTCCTAAGGGTTTTTCTTTGAATGGTGTGTTTATATTTCTTTACATTTTATATTTGATTTTTCATATTATTAATAATTTTTGCAATTGGAAATTTTACACCCAATTTATTTAAAATAATGTTAGCGCATGGGAAATAAGTCTAAAATTAAAAAGCGTACCAGTTCGGAATTTAATAATTTCATTATTGAAGCGCGTACCCGTCTTGCACAGAATAAGTTAAAAAATTCAACGAATAAAGTAAATATGTCTAAAACGGATACCGAAAAGGCGAATACGGATAATTTATTAAATGTGATTGCACCATATGATGGGAAGAAAGAATGTAATATACATTATTTTATTCAGGAGTTCGATAGAGCTGCCGTCCAGACGAACTTTTCTAATGAAGTGAAATTAATAATTTTACGCTCAAAATTTGTCGGAACGGCACGTGAAAGGTTGCAAACGGATGTAGAACTAAATTCGGAAACCGATTATGCGAAATTTAAAGAAAAAGCGATCCAAACCTTTGACACAAAAAAAAACATTCGGTGAATCACATAATGATTTTTCAAAGATTCAACAAAAACCAGCGGAGAGTATGTCGGATTATATTGTGAGATTTAATCTGGTAGCTGCGAAATTTTTTGACATTTCGGGTCTTTCTAACAAGGCAGATGCGCGGAAATTATTTGATTTGATGAAATTACACCGATTCTTAGAATCTATCAAACCGGATATTGCTTTGGAAATAAGAAAGAGAGCGATTGATCAGTATAAGGAAGCAACCGAAATTGCCCTAACAGTGGAAGAGGCGTTTTTGTCGGTTAAGTTTGAGGAATTAAATGCGATAGGTACAAGTACAACAACTGAATTTTGCGAATCATTATTAAGAAAAAATGAAAAACAAGAAAAGGAATTAAATCAGTTGAGAGCTGAATTGGAAAAATTAAAATGTAAGCCAACAGAAAAATGGCAAAATAATTCACGAAATAATACGAGGTATTGTAATATATGTAATTTAAGAAATCATGATACGGAAGAATGTCGTTATAATGTAAATAATAAAAGAGAGTATCGGAATAATGGTTATCAACAGAATTTTCCAACACAGGGACAAAATATGCAGGGATTTACAAGCTCTAATAATGAGTCTCGGAATTTTCAGGGGTACGGAAGTGTAGGTAATTGGAATTTTCCTCCACCCCCTCTTCCTCCTTCATTGCCAATGGGTCAAAATTATCAGTATAATTATGTCCCACAGGGACAGCCTTCAGGTTATGGTAATTATGGTGTGGGAAATATTCATCCTAATTATAACTATGGGCAGAATTTTCCGAATGGGCAGGGGTATCACCCACAAAATCAAGGTCAAATAAATCCCCAGGAAAATTATAGGAATGTGAATAATGCGAATCGCGATAATAGTACATCAAATAAAACAGAGGGACGTAAGATAACGGGAAATAAGCAACGTTCGGGAAACATATAAGGGGATCTGGGGATACTAAGAATGAGGAGCAGGAATCTGTCCCCAGATCCCAAAATACGAAGGTTATAGCGAGTGTTAGTGATAAAGAAATGGAAAATGTACCAATTATTAATTTTGATATTAAAGGAATAAAAGTTTCAGCTCTTTTAGATACGGGCGGAGCAGTGTCTTTAATTTCAGCCAGTTTATTTGAAAAAATAAAAGAAAATAATGTAAAATTTAAATATTTGGGCCATAGGATTAGAATACAATCTTTTAGCGGTACATCAATTCCATTTACACATTGTATACAATTGTCATTTAAATTACAGAATGCATTTACTTCTGGCACATTTTATGTAACAGAAAATAATTTTAAGGCATCTTATAATATGTTGTTGGGATATGATTATTTAAAAACAAATCAAATGGTGATTGACATAGAAAAAAAAATGTTGAAATTTAAAAATGCGAAAATTCCACTCAATCATAATGATAACAAATTACCAGTGCAGGACATAAATATTATAATTACTGAAGAAGTAGAAAATGTAGTTACTAAAAAGGAGAGTAAGAGAAACAAAATATGGGTAAAATCAGTGCACAAAATTTATATTGCTGCAGGGCAAGAAAAAATCGCTACTTTACTATGTCCTGATTTTATAGAAGAAAACAGTATGGTACTTTTTGAGCCAGATATTCATAATTTGGGTATTAAATGTTATAACTCGGTACACGAAATATCTCAGAACAGAATTATTAATGTAATAATTAAGAATATTTCGGATAAGAAAATTATTCTACAGAAGGGTACAAAATTTGGGAATTTAATTTTAGACATTGATTTTGGAACGGATGAAGTGCCTGAAAATATTATAGACGGTAAGGTACATGAGATTAATACTTTAAGTATTGAGGAAGTTCGTAAATTGAGGGAAACAGAAATTTCACCGGAAGATTTTGATCTTGCGCATCTTCCCAAAGAACTACAGGAAAAGATGGAGAACCTTTTGATGCAACATTTACATGCATTTTCGAAATCTTACAAATCGTTAGGTCAGACATCCTTAGTCACCCCCCAAATCAAATTGGCGCACAATCATGCTATACAGTCTAAACCTTATAAGATTCCTCATACAGTGCGAGAATATGCACAAGCAGAGATAAGAAAGTTGTTGGAGGCAAATATTATTGAGAAAAGCAAATCTTCGTACGCGTTTCCGGTATTATTTGTAAAAAAGAAGACTGCGGAGAACCAGGAGTTAAAATATCGTTTAGCTTGTGATTATAGATTACTAAATGCAATATTAGAAGGATATGCTTATCCGATACCTGATATTCGTGAATTGTTGCAGAAAATTAGCGGAAAAAAATTTTATACAGTCCTGGACCTCCACAGCGCATTTTTCCAAATAAATTTACAACCACAAGACAGGGAAAAATTAGCATTTATAACGGAATTTGGCAAGTTTCAGCCAGTGAGAATGAATTTTGGCTTGAAGGTCAGTCCAACTACTTTCGCAGAATTAATGGACTTAGTTTTAGGCGACTTCAATAAAGAGGAAGTCACATATTTTATAGACGATGTCCTTATTGCGGCGAATTCGGTGGAAAGAATGCTAACTCTAATTGCAGAGGTCTTAAAAAAATTGATTGACAACAATTTAACAATAGAGCCACGAAAGATGCAAATATGCAAACATGAAATTGAATTCTTAGGTTTTAGGGTTCATGAAAACGGTTATTCTCCTTCGAAAAAGAATATTGAAAAAATTCAAAATTTGGCAAGACCTAAAAACAAAAAGGGTGTCAAATCTCTTTTAGGAATGGCCAATTACTTTAGATCGTTAATACATAAATATTCGGAAATTGTAGATCCATTAGTTCAAATGACCAAAGAAAAAGTAAAATTTAATTGGAACGAAGAGGCGGAAAAAGCATTTTTGGCCATTCAAGAAGCTATTTTACATAATCCAACTTTAAAAGCGCCAAATTTCAACAAGGAATTTTTTTTAATTACGGACGCATCTAAGACAGCACTTTCTGCAATCTTAGCACAGAAACAGGGAGAGGATTATGTACCGATTGAATTTTACGGACGAAAATTAAAGGATTCTGAGAAAAAATATCCTAGTATAAAGTACGAATTACTAGCGATTCATGATGCTTGTGTTTATTTTGAAAATTTTCTTTTGGGAAAAAAATTTACAATACTCACCGATTCTAAAGCTTTGACTGATCATCTTAAGTTAGAAAAACAGAGCGATATCATAGCAAGGTGGATAATGAGGTTAGGGAATTTTGATTTTGAGATAGGATTTATTCCTGGCGAAGAGAACCCGGCAGATTTCGTCTCAAGAAATATAAATAATATAACGGCTTTAAATGAACTTCAAAATGATTTATTTAAAGTTAATTCTAATCTTTCAGAAGAAAAGATAAGAGAGGCTCAAAATGATGATCCAAAACTTAAATTAATTATTCAGAAAATTGAAAATGGTAAACCAAATCGCCAGACTAAGAAATTTGAGCTAAAGGACAACAAAGTACTAATATTGAAGCAACGGTATAAAGATAAACCACTGCTGATAGCTCCTAATAAATTAATATTTGAAATAATTCAAGAGGCTCACAAGGCACATTTTGGTTTTCCCAAAACATATGAATTAGTGAAAACAAGATTTTACTGGTTTGGGATGTATAGGGATGTAAAAAATTATTGTGCAGCTTATTGTAACAAAAATAAGCAGCATAAAATGATTAAGATTCCCTTACAGAAAGTGGAGAAAGATCATATAATAGGCTCAGTGGTGCATACGGATATTGTGGGCAAACTACCACAGACCTTAAAAAAACACTGTTTTATCTTGACGATCATTGACGTTGCGTCAAGATTTTTACAGGCAATACCATTGCGTAATGTAGAGACACAAACGATACTAAATGCACTCACAAATTACATTAGTATATTTGGCCTCTTTCGAGAATTAATTGTGGATAACGCGAAATATTTTCGGGGAACCCTTTTTAAAGAATTTATGACGGCAATGGGGGTGAACCTCCACTTTTGCTCTACTTATAAACCTTCCTCGAATGGAATTCTTGAAGTGACTCACAAAGAGTTAAAGTCTTCGATTAGTGCAATGGCAAGAACAACAACGGAATGGGATATAAGGTTGCCGTTCTTTATTCTGTCGCATAATACTTCGATGCACAGAGCTTTAGGATACCGTCCTGATAAGCTGTTTTTCGCTAGAGAAACGGCCAACCATTTTACAGCTCTAGAGGAGCCGGATATGTTATGTACACAACAGTTTGTTCAAAAACGTATTGCACATATGAAAGAAGTTTATAAAACTGCACTCGCAAACCAAGAACGAATGGCGAAAGAATATGTGGGCAAAGATTTTGAAAAAGTTGTGAAATTGGAAATTGGGGATCAAGTATACTTAAAAAATGTTGGACGCCCATTGGCGTTACATCCTAAGTTCGACGGTCCTTATGAAGTTGTAAAGGTGGCAAGACGCAATAATTATATTTTGAAACATATACTCGAACCTAATAAAAAAAAGATTCAACGCCATATTACTCACATGTGGAAGCCAAGTGCTAAAATTAAATTACCTCAAACGAACGACAACGATGAGGAAAGTACGGAAGAAGTGTAAAAATATTTTAAATTTTCTTCATTTTTATGTTTTTTTAGAAGTAGAGGTTGATCTAATTAAAGTATTACACACACACAAAAAAAAAAAAAAGAAGAAGGGCGGGAGCTGAATTGTTCTGGTGTATCTACTAGTGTGTATGTTTAGTGTATATAGTGTGTTTAGTAACATAATTCAAAGTTTACTTGTTATTTTTCTGTTTATGATGATAAATATGTCACCGAATTGTTCTTTTGTATCTACTAGTGTTTAAGTTTAATGTATATAGGATATTTAGTCAGATAATTCGAAATAGGTTTCTATTTTTCGTTCTTTAGGGTGATAAACAGGCCACCGAATTGTGCTTCTGTATCTACTAGTGTTTAAGTTAGTATATGTAGTGTAGTGATTCACATGGCCTAAGAGGTGCTTTATATTTTTGAGGTTTAGGGTTATAAACTTGTTATTGAATTGTTTTTATGTATCTACTAGCGTGTAAGTTTTAGTATGTATAACAGGGTAATTAATGTAGTTTAATATTGGCGATGGAGATAAACAGGTAGTTTAACGGCTTTTATGTATCTACTAGTGTGTAAGTTTTAATATATATAGTATATTAATCTAGATAGTTTAACAGTTGCGAGGGTGATAAACATATCACTTAAAGGTTCTTATTCAAATATTAATTTTTATATCTAAGGGCATATATTGATATAAGAAAAGTGTCTTTTCTTTGCATATTTCGGTTATTTATAGTATATTAAAGCATGTAAAATAGTAAAATAGGTAGAATATGTAGCAAAATACATATATATAAATAGTAGACAAATGCTCACAAGCATAGGATGGTGTGTTTTTTTTTTCCCTCTTTCTCTCTCACTCTGGTACACTGTAACAGTCTGGGAGTACGTTTTGGGAGAATGGTAATTACTAGGTTCCAGTCTATTAATAATACACATAGAGCGGATTTATCACTAAGTGAAGAGAAAAAAAAGGAAGAGGGAGAACTTATAATATACATTGTTTTGCTTAGGCATACTAGGTTGTAAATAGCGATGATTTTTGATGTTCTCTGGAATTTTAGTTAGTATTTTAAACTTTTTGTAATTACGATTCCTGCGGAATATATTTTAGTTAGTTGCACCTTTAACCAAGTGGTTAAAATAGTGGCTAGATAGTTTTAGGTAAAAGGTTCAAGCAAAGAACATACTTCATTTTATTATTTTTTATTATTATTTAGTTAAGCAAATTTCTAGTAGAAATAGTTTAATGAGGAAAATGGTATAAATCCATAAATAAAGTGAAAAAAAATTATAAACATAGTAGATCTATGATTTTTGACTAATTTTTGATATATTACTGTAAAATATAAAAATTTAATATTTCACTTTTATAATATTTACAATACTTGGAATAATGGTATTATCAATGAATAATTAAAAAAAAAAAATAGTAATAATAAAAATTGGGAAAGTTACTGTATTATTGGGGTATAATTACTATTGTTGGGGGGGGGGGGGGTAAGTTATATGGGTGGTAAATAGATATACATGACTAAAATGTTTTTTTTCCCAAATTGGCCATATGAAAAAAAAAAAAAAATATTTTTTTTGGTTGTGGTGGATTTTAAAGTAGGGCTCTGAACACTGGTTTTGTAACTACTAGTCATTAGACAAATGGATACATGTAAAAAGCATGTGGTACGCCTCTAAGTTAACCTTTTGCGGGCTACACACCACTGTTTTAGGTCCTAATAAAATCCGGTGGACTCTAATTTTAAAAAAAAAAGGATATTTTTTTTTAATATAAATGGGGGGGGGGGTCTACAAGATAATAAATAGGGAACTCTACAACATTTTAACAAGAATAAATAATTATTTTTATATACACACATATATATATATATTCGGAATTCAAGTTAAAACACAAAGGGAATACATAAAACAACTCTTTTTTTTTCCTCTCTCTTACACAAATAAAGTAATAAATACAATTTATATAACATAAGCAAAAGTATGTGCATAGGGTCACTCCGTACGTATAAGTAAGTAAGGAATGTAATAGGTAATAACTCGCTGTCAGTTAGTTTCTGTTTACCACGCAAAAAGTGCGCGCGCAGGGCAGGAAAGACATTCAGAGAAGGGATTGTTTTTCTCTCGTGGAGAACTCCCCATCCTCTTTTTGGAGCATCAGTTCACGATCTCTCTTTACAGAAACGAGAGAAGGAATTCGGGTTCAGAGAAAGGGGAGGATGAAGGGGGAGTGAATAACTACTCAATATTTTTACTTTTTGGTTCATGACAGCGGAATTTTGGAAAAGGGGATTTTCAAAATTTCTATGGGAATTGCACACATAGATAAAAAAATGTTGCAGGATAAATTTTTGGGGATGCATAATTAAAAGGGATTTGCACTTTTTAAAGGGGGGGTGGTGGTATTTAAACAACACCTAAATTAATAAGGATATTAGGATAACTGTGGAAGATGGATTAACAGCAGAGTAGGGTATATTTTATAAATAATTATTAATATAAAACTGGGCAGAGCCAAAGATAAATATGTATATACATTTTTTTTTGGTTTTGGCAACTTCTTTTGGGGATGTACTTTTTTTTTTCTTCCCAAGAAAAGTAAATATATAACAAGGGTATTTACGGTTCCAGTTATTTTACAAACGATTCGAATGAAATGGATACATTATATTTATAGAAATAAAATCTTAATCAAATAAACTGATAAGCAGTAAAAACAAAAAAAAAAGAAAATCAGTAGGTTTGGAAAAGGGCTCCCTATGCACACACATCAATATATAAGATTCAAATTCATATTGTATTTAAATATAAAACAGATAGTATTGTGCAAAAAAAAAATAAAAATAAAAATAAAAATAGTAAATTAGAGACAAACATCTGCTTCACCTTGCCTGAAAGCATTTTATCACATTTCATATATATATAAAGAATTGTCATGCAGAGGCATGCGGTTTAAAATCAGATAAATAAACAGATAAAAAATTGTCATGCAGAGTACGTGCAGTAAGAAATTAAATAAATAAAAATAAATTGACCAGCAGGCATTCGGTTCGAAGTTTAAATGTTGTGGCCTCTCTAGCGGACACATAGTTTTAAACATACTGGCATCAAGAAAATTCAATTGGATTTTCCCCCCCTTTTATGAATAAGAAAATAATGAAGACTTTTTTTTTCTTCTAAATTTGATTTTAAATTCTGGTGTCAGTCTTGCATTTCATCTTTTCGGAATACAGATTGCTTGACACCGAAAAGAAATAATTTAAGATTTAAGTGTGCGAAAAAAAAAAAAAAAATAATAATAATGAATAAATAATTAAGATTAATACTATTTATACCTTATGTATATATATATATATATATTCTACTAGTATAAATAGAAAAACAATTCATATTGTCCTAAGTAAGTATTTTTATTAATAAATGCTAGTTATGGTGTGTAGAAGGTAGCGGTTACACCCCAAGGGCAATGTTTACTACAGGTCACGAAAAGTTAAAGGGTCAAATGTAAATAAACAGTCGCCTAGCGCCATCTATGTGCATTTCAGAGAAACATGCAAAATGTATTCAAAGACAGGCATGCAGAAATGGTAATTTTATCTTACCGGTTTTCGCTCTCTGTAGAAATCCTGGATTCAGTCAGGAAGGTTCGCCACATTGCGACCGCCAGATGTAATTTTTTAACCAGGAGCAACAATTTTTTTTTCTTCTTCTTGTTCACTGAAATAACCCGCATAGTATTAGCATAGTACATAAAAAGACATTACGTATAGATATATAGGACATTTAAACGGTATTGGGTTAGAAAATATCTTTAACAAATTAAGATAAAATAAATTAAAGTAGAGGATAATTTTTTTTTTCTCGTCTTTTCGTTAGTCAAAATTTACATTTTTAAAAAGGAAGGACTATTATCAGATTTAAACAATTTAATCCCGTCAAGTGTGGTGCATACTGGATGGTAAAAAATTCATTAACGAATGTAGGTTGCAATTAAATTAATAAGAATTTTTATCTATTGGTATATCTTTTTTTTATTTTTTGGTATGTATTAAATTTGAAATAATACAAATTAATTAAATAAATATAACAAAATAAATTTCATAATACAAGTAAATACGCAAAAAGAAAAACAAAATTAATTATTATTATTTTCTTTTTCTCTCTCTACGGACTCTTTTGGTATATATATTTTTTTTAGTTACGAGGTAATACAGCTTTTTTTTGTTTTTTTTAAGTAACATAAAAAATCTACACGTAAGAGAAAATATAGAGTACATAAAAGGGTTTACCAGGGGTACCAGAACTGGGAGAGCTAGGTTAAAATGAAAAGAAAATGTATTATTGAACACTGTAGGTTAAAAAAAAAAAAAAAAAAAAAAAAAAAAATCTATTTATAATTTTTGTTTTCTCTTGTGGAATAATAATTAAATCATTATTTAAATTAATTTTTACTTACATTTTTGTGTGGAGAGCAGAAAGAGGGCTGATCAGCTTTCAGGCATTGATATTCTCTGCAGGCGGAGAATTATTTGTAGCCGGCCGGCATTGTGTGGAGGAGGATCATGTCTTTCTTCAGGGTTCCCCTGTAAAAATATAGATTGGGTGCAGGTATTAGGGTATTGTATTTAAAAAAAATAAGGGTTTCCACATACAACAACAAAAAAAAAAAAAAAAAGGAAGAAAGAAAGAAAGAAAAAACATTCGTGGTTTTAATTCAATTTTAAGAGTATCAGTTGAAAACGATATTTATATATTTTAGATAAGAGTATTCGTAGAGTTATTATTGATAATTTTTTTTTCCTTGTTTTCTTTTTTTTTCTCTCGGGGTGAATACAAAATTAATTGTTTAGGATATTTTAATATAAAGTACACAGAACCCGTTTATTCTGCAATATACTGTAAATTCGAAGGCGCGGTTCAACTTTATTAGTTACGAATTAAGTTTCGTCTTATACAGGTGTCAGTAAAAGTGAGGGATTCCAATGAACAGGAATAACATTTTTGGATGTTATATTTTAAGAAAGTATATCGAGTTTTTCTTAGCACTTTTCATAGGTCTAAATGGAACTAACATTTATAGGGGAGACAGTAATCAAATAAGGATATCAGATGCTGTTTGTAAGAAAACAGGCTACAGTTCCGTACGGGAGGAAGTGAAACTGGTTTCGTGGAATGTCATTGATGCAGCAAAATGGCTACTAGGCTTCCGTATTTGCATTACAAACACTTGTATTATAGTTAATTATTATAGTAAATAGTACGAAAAGAAGTTGTTTTTGTTGCGTAGGCGGTGTATAGGGTGCAGATTAAGGAATACGGAGAAGTAATGTAAAGATAATACATGTATTACAGGGATTAATAGAAGTAATTGTTACTTACTTTGCAAACGGAATATCCACGCCTCTCTCTTAAGGGTCACTCCAGCACCAGCTCGTACTAGACTTGGCTTGGCATTAAGGGGTGACCTTCGGCCGCTCTGGAATTATCACTTTCCAGCCTGTTTCGATACATTATAATGGGCGATTCTAAGTGTTATCGATGGCAGGTAACGGGTAGCTGGAAAAGTGGATATTTTTTTTTCTTCTTTCTCCTCTTTTGTTGACGCTATTAGAAATTGTAATTTTACGATAGCTTGTATTGCACTGTTTGCTAGGGTGGTTAAAGTACCTATTGAGGAAAAGGGAGTAGTGAAGCGGTGAATGAGTGGAAACAATTCACTTATTTATATGAAAGAAAAGAATAAATAGAAGAAGAGTGTTTGAGTAATTTATTTAAAATAAAGTAACATGATAGTACTTACACTCATAATTTGTAATTTCAGATAAAGGATTCAGTCACAAAATAATATGAAATACTGTTTTTTTTCTTTTCTGCTTTCTTTTGTTTTTAAATTTCTACTATCTCTATCTCCTTCTCTGGGTGGAAGTGCTGTTTTTGTTTTGTTTTTTTTTTTTTGTTTTTTTTAAGTCTGAGACTGAGTTTCTTATATTTGAGAGAATATTAATAGTTATTTGGTTAACTTTTAATTAGAGGGTACGTTTAGAGAATCACGTAATTTACTGAATGAAAGTATCGAATTTACTATATGAGAATCAATTTTAGATATTGTGGTTGCATAGTTTTAAAAATATATGTGTGTTGTAAACTATAAAGGTAGTGAAATAATTGTAAAAAAAAGTATTTGAAAAATGTAAGAATATGTATTGATATATTTGCTTGTTTGGTAGTTAAATGATTATTCGGTGTAAAAAGTTATGTTGGTAAATATGTTTCATTGTGTGTTATAAACCTTTCTTAATATGCATATTTAAATGTTGTACTTATGTAGTCATGAACTGAATACTTGCTTTGTGTAAAAAAGTGTGCTAAACTTTGTGGATCAGTATTTAAACTCTTTGGCATAATTAATTAGGTTCCTAATTTTGGGATTTTATCTTTTATGATTAACTTTTTGTTTTCTCTTCTAAATTGGTACACATATATACAATTTTTGGGAACATTCAGGGACTGTACCTTCATCACAGAGAGACAGAACTCATGCAGTATGCGGCTGTGATGGTTATGGGGAACACTGCTTTAGGGACCGTATACAAATCTGCATAAAACAGTGGACAGAATAAGAAGGAATATTCATCTTATGTACAATGTACAATTTAGGGTACAGGCATATTTTAATGAACTATACAGATAACATCAGCGTGTATTTGATAATGAACATTCCTATCTTTGCACGGACTTCACAGAGTTTTGAACACTACGGAAGAGGTGAATCAGGGAGCATAGAGGAGATGCCCCAGTGCCTTACAGATCTGCAACGTCCAGCCGTTGGAGAGGCTTTCGGTGTTTGATAAGGACATCGGTCCACTTGAAAGATGTTATAGTTCCTGTACATGGACTTTCAAGTGCTTTGTGTTGGGGGGGGGGGAGTAATGTTGGCATGATTTCAACATTTTGGATATTTAGAACTATTTTTTTTGAAGGAAAAAGATATATATATGTATGAATAAGTTTACTGTCGATATCATCTATGTATATATTTATCTAAGTGATTATTTTATCTAATTGATTAATTTTTTAATTCAAGTTTTTTTTTATCTAAGTGATTATTTTATCTAATTGATTAATTTTTTAATTCAAGTTTTTTTTTTCAATGTACAGTATTATTGTTTTTATGTATGCATTTATTAGTACATTATTATTATTTTATTAAGGATGGGTACCAAGAGCATTAAGTATTTTCCCAGGCAAGTGTTTTGCTAAGGGGAAAGCTTAATTGCCAGTTACTATCTGTATGTATGATATTACGATGTAAAGTAAAGAATTGGACAGTTCTGGTACAAAAGAGGGACTTTTATGACCTCATGTTTTATGGGACAGCTGCAGGATCTTCGTGTGGGAGCCCGCGGTCTCGTGGGAAAGTGGGGTTTGAAATATCGGATGTAGGAGGGTCGAAAGGCCCCGTGCATTCCGGGGACCCACTGACCACTGGCCGACACGAAGGCGGGTCCAGGCAGCGGCGAGTGGTTGGAGATTTTAATTATGCTGAATATGTTAATTCGCATCCACCACTCAGGGCCGCACATGCAAATTTTTAACAGAGAGAGATTTTCTTTTTCTCGAAAAAAATACAGAGCTACAAAAAGAGTTCCAGAGTGCGGTAGTTATTTTTTTCAAGCCCTTTTTGGCTGATCTGCCCATGTTTACTTGCGCTGTCTAAGACGAGCAATATAGTAGTGTTAATTTTTTTTTAAAAAATGATTTAAACATTTTTGCTTTTGGCCCAGACCTGGGTGGAATTTAGTGTAAATAAAACTAAAATTACGGAACACGAATATGTGTGTTGTGGTTCTACAAACAAAAAAAAAGAACTTTTGGATATATATATATAACTGTCAAGTCTACAACTCTAAAAGGATCTTGTGACCCCAATGGGGAAAAAGGTACGATGTTATGGATGTTCTCTTTTCTATTGTGTACCGTTTTAATATCAAATGTTTTGAATTGGGAATAGGGTGCCCAGGAGAACTTGTCAACTTCAATTAATATCCAAATTAGTGGTTTTTTTTTTATGAGTTATTATTTTGGATGGTAAAAGTATGAATTATTTAATTGTAACTTAATATAATTTGCCTGTGGTGTAAATAAATGATGTATTATTATTAATTCCCTTCTTTGTTATTATTTGTGAAAAGTCTTGCTAATTACTTATTTTACGTATTTAGAAATTACCTGACTGCTTAATATTATTATTAGACCATATATGTAAAAGCCATAATTAAATTTATCTTGTAGGGTTGGTTTGTCTGAAAATTGGGGAGTTATATTTAGTGGTTTTAATTATATTATATATTTCCCTTCAAACCAATTGGCCATAGGTTAGTTATCTTCTAAACATTTCACAACGCATTGTCTTATTTATTCAAGATAACCTTTTAGGTAAATGACCGTAGGTTATCTATTAACTAACTAGGCTTTTACGATCACCAGGTCCTCTATAATTAGAGGCCCCTATAAGATAGATTTTCTTTTGGATCAAGTAAGTTCGGAGAAAAGGGTGCGCCCAACACTCTTGTTAGCTTGTGTTAGGGAATTTATAGATAAATTAAGATATTCATTAACCTAATTTTTAATAGTTGTCTAGAACTTGCCAGCAACCGTATATACCATTATCCGGAATTCCAAAATCCGGAAGGACCCAAAATCCGAAAAAAATAATTATTTGAAAATTTTCTAAATTTGTAAATTTGTACTAAAATTTTGAAATTTTTTGAAAATTTGACCGATTTCTAATTTTTTTTCAATCCATTGTGTTTCGACGTGTAACCACTAAAATATGTTATTTCAGCTGCCAGATAACACGAAGCCGCCGACCCCCCTCCCCCCGACATCAGGAAGAAATCATTTTTTCTCTCCAATTTTAATATAAAATTAAATTATATTAAGATTCGTTAAAAAAAGAAAATCGTCAGATATTTCACTGGGGGTGATTGATTCTGTTCTGAATTTTCCGAAAATTAAAAAAAAATTGGTCTTCAGCACGAAAATTCGGGCATAAAAAATATCGCGATTTTCGACAAATGGGCGCCGAAAAAAAATCAATTACGTCATACACAATTCAATGACATGCAGAAACACGTTGTTCGCAGAAAAAATCGCCAATTTCTCCAAAAAATTGCAGAAAAAACGCGAATTTTGTCAAAGAATCGCGAAAAAAACACAAATTCCGTCAAAGAATCGCAAAAAACCCGCAAATTTCATCGCAGGATTCTGAAAAAATGCAAATTTCGTCAAAGAGTCGCGGAAAAAATGCGAATTTCGACAAAGGATCGCGAAAAAAACGATAATTTCGTCAAAGGATCGTTAAAAAACGCTAATTTTGTCAAAGAATTGCAGAGAAACGTGAATTTCGTCAAAGAATCACAGAAAAAACGCGAATTTCGTAAAAGAATGCGAACTTCTTTCAAAGAATCGCGAATATCGTCAAAGGATCGTGAAAAAACACAAATTTTGTCAAAGAATCGCGAAAAAAAACTAGAATTTCATCAAATGATCGCGAAAAAAACGCTAACTTCGTCAAATGATCGTAGAAAAAATACGCAAATTTTGTCAAAGAATCGCGGAAAGAACGCGAATTTTGTCAAAGGACCCTGAAAAAAAAAACGCAAATTTTGTCAAAGAATCGCGGAAAAATCGCTGATTTTGTCAAATGATCGCGAAAAAACGCTAATTTCGTCAAATGATCGTAGAAAAAATATGCAAATTTTGTCAAAGAATCGCGGAAAAATCGCTAATTTTGTCAAATGATCGCGAAAAAACGCTAATTTCGTCAAATGATCGCGAAAAAAAAGGTAAATTCGTCAAATCATAGTAGAAAAAATAACGCGAATTTTGTCAAAGGTTCCCCAAAAAAAACGCAAATTTTGTCAAAGAATCGCGGAAAAAACGCCAATTTCGTCACATGATCGCGAAAAAACGCTAATTTCGTCAAATGATCGTAAAAATATTTGAAATTTTGTCAAAGAATCGCGGGTAAAAAACGCTAATTTCGTCAAGTGATCGCGAAAAAACGCTAATTTCGTCAAAAGATCGTAGAAAAAATACGCAAATTTTGTCAAAGAATCGCGAAAAAACTCAAATTTCGTCAAAGGATCGTGAAAAAAAAAATGCAAATTTCGTCAAAGGATCGCAAAAAAAAAAAAACGTGAAATTTGAGAGGACCCGAAATCTGGAAAATTCCAAAATCCAGAAAGCCTTCGGTTACAAGGATTCTGAATAGGTCCTGTACTGTAAATACAAAAAAAAAATACTATGAACATTCGGTAAATTCGATCTCCACACCCCCCCAAACGAAATGCTTTAGCTACGCCACTGGCCGTAAGCAGAAGCTATTTAAAATATATATATACTAGGAGGGCTCCACCCCCCTGCTCGCTACGCTCACCAACACCCCGCGCAATCGCTTCGTGATTCCATTCGGCATCATCGCGAAGCAAACCTTATTTCTAGCCTACCCAGAAGAAATTGTTTCGTGTTTCCATTCTGAATCGCTTCACGATTCCTCATTTTCTATGCATTCAATTTTTAGATTCCACTTAGTATAAACGCGCTCCTCCCCAGCTCCTGACGATTTTATTTCCTTATCTCCAAGCAGGTAATCATTAGAGGTTATGGAGTTTCATAATTAAAAGAATTATTAAATAAAAAATCATTAAAAAAGTAAAATTTATAATTTATTTGAATAATTACAAATTAAATAAAAAATATATATATAGTGTTACGAATGTTGTAAATAGTTAGTATTTGTGCTTAAAAATAATGTAAATAGTTCAATTAAGCCCTATTCATAATCTAATATTAGTTTTTGTTGCATTGAAATATCTCGATTTGTTGATTATCTGCTAGCAAGTAAACCCTATTGGATTTCAGTGGGAGTCTATGGAAATTTGGCGAAATACTGGAAATAGCAGTAAGTTGACGTCACATTTGGCGACTAATTTTGGTCCCCAAATTTGGCGGTATATCGCCAAGTTGGCGACAAACTTGGCGATGTTTGGCGACAGAGCCGGGACCCCTCCCTTGGTAGCCCCCCTTATAGCGTCAGAAAGCTCTGACCAATCACATGCGTTTCCCGGCATCTACGCAGATTTTCATTGGTCCATTTCCAAAGCGTTACTTTTTTAATATATATAGAAGGATATATTTGTCGGAGCACGACTCCAGCTTCCCATCACAAATTACATTTTTGTCTCCACGTCCCAAAATATTACTCGTATCGACAATCAAACTGGACTGGAAGTCGATAGTGCTAAGATTTCACTTTGTATTTAAATCAAAGACCTTCATCAACCCAAACGCCCCGAAAAACATCGGCTCAAAAAGACTATATCAGTGCGTAGATTATATATTTATTCTATACTAGGGAGCTCTGCCCCCTACGAGCTACGCTCGTCAACCCCCGTTCAGACACCGCAGACTCTAACAGCACGCTAATTTGATCGGCTTTAAAAAGATTTCTGAAGATTGAATTATAATTTGAATCTGACGTAATTTTCACCAAATTTTTCTTTCTCTTTTTAATATTCACGTAAAAATACTTTTGTTAGGAATGAAATATTATGATCATCTTAAAATATCAAATAAATGTCTTGCGCAATTTTTAAATTTAAACTGTTTTGCAAAATTATTTTTTGTTCATTTTACGTAATAAGTGTAATGTGACGTGAATTCTTCTATTTAAGACTTCTAACGCATGTTAATGAATTTATTATTTTAGAATATCCTTTCTCTGTTAAAATTCACGTGTAATTATAGATAAGTAATTTTCAATAAGTTCCTGCTTTTTATACGTAATTATTTAATTCTAATTTGAAAGGTATTTTTCTGTTTATAATAGTCACGTTAAATAAATTTTTAATTTGAAGCAAATATTATTGTTTGCGCTATTTATAAAGTTGGCAACAGGTTAAATTAGTACAATTTTCTAAAATAAGTAAAAAATATCTCTCGAAATGTCGAAAATTTGAATTTAAAATAGAAATAAAACCTCAAAAAATGAGTCAAATTTAAAAACTATATGCAATCTGCACACCGGGAAATTATAACGTATAAAATGAAAAATGATTAAATTCCAATGTATAGTTTTTGCTCCTATAAAACTTTTTTAATGGAACGACTTTGTCCAAATTTAGCCTTAAATATCTCTTAAAATAATTGTTCTATTTCAAAACTGCCTGCATCAGCGTGTTTATCAAACACTTCTCTATAATACCGCCGATTTTCATATTTTTGTATGCAATATTTTTCTTATTATTAACGGAGAAAGACCCACGGTCACAAAAAACTCAAAACCGGCGGCGGCGGTGACAGCGGTAGTTACTTTTTTTTAGAATAGTGAGATTTTATAAAATGGTATTAATTTAAACTGTTGCCAACTGTATAAACAGCGCAAACAATAATGTTTGCTTCAAATTAAAAATTTATTTACACGTGACTATTATAAACAGAAAAAAAACATTTGGAATTAGAATTAAATAATTACGTATAAAAAGCAGGAACTTATTAAGAATTACGTCATAAAAACTATATTGACACGTGAATTTTAAAAGAGAAAGGATATTATAAAATAATAAATTCATTAACATGCGTTAGAAGTCTTAAATAGGAGAAATTACGTCACATTACAGTTATTACATAAAATGAACAAAAAATAATGTTGCAAAACAGTTAAAATTTAGAAATTGCGCGAGACATTTATTTGACTTATTTATTTATTGAACAACAAACATGTGACATGTATGCTTGACATGAGCATAGATTAACATCCAAGATCGGACATTCCCATAGAGCGTAATGGTAATGCGATTGCGATCGTAGCGCCCTTAGTGACAATGGGGAAGAAACTCCCCATCCTTGTAGTATGCTTATTATTGAGTATCTACCTTACTGTGATCTTTCTTTTTTTAATGTTGCATGTTGCATGTTTACGTTTTCGATAGAATCTTACACCGATACATGAACATAGAATAGACATTCTATTTTATATATCTAATATCTATTCTATGTTCATGCACGGATATATGTGTTTGTTTTTTTTTTTTTTTTTTTTTTTTCTACATGATTAGTGAACGGTTTTAAGTGCAACGAATACTAGGTAAAAATTTCGTCCGAAATGTACTCTACAAGTCCCAGAAAATTTCATAATTATTCCCCTTTGGCAGGAAAATTTTTATAGCCCGTGTTTTATAAATTTATGAAGTTTAACGTATTAAACAATCGTTACAATAATCTTTTAAAATTTATGCATTTTCACTTCCTTACAGATAAAATAAAAATATTATTTTTAATGTAAATAACGTACAATCAATTCAATAATGTTTATAATATTAACATATAAGAAATTAAACAAAAACATAATTTGAAGAACAAATTAAAAAACAAATTTATTTCCTAAATTGTTTAAGCCCGAGAAGGGACAGATATTAAGTTATTTCATTCAATTAGTTCTACATTTAACGTTAAATTATTTTAACAAATTAATTAAGCCAATTGAAGATTAAAAAATAAAAATAAAATTCATACAATATGATACTTAAAGCACCCTAAAAATTAAATTCCGTTCAAATGAAATCGAAATAAATCTTAGACTTCTTCCATTTTTAATTAAAAATATTTGTGTTGCAGATTTTGTATTATGTTTATGACAATTGTGCATAAAATGATAAGATGCACGCAAAATACAAAACTTAAAAAAAAAAAAAGTCTAAGATTTATTTCGATTTCATTTGAAAACGGAATCTAATTTTTTAGGGTGCTTTAAGTATCATATTGTATGAATTTTATTTTATTTTTTTTTTTAATCTTCAATTGGCTTAACTAATTTGCTACAAAAATTTAACATTACATGTAGAACTAATTGAATGAAATAACTTAATATCTGTCCCTTCTCGGGATTAAACAATTTAGGAAATAAATTTTGTTTTTTAATTTGTTCTTCAAATTATGTTTTTGTTTAATATGTCAAGTTTTTTAATAACTACTGCACTCAGGCGGACGCATTTCAAAATTAATAGAGAGTATCATCATCAGGCTTTGATGTATGCGGTATTGCATCACAATGTGGGATGCAGTTTACCAATGTGTAATTCAAAATGTTTCACCACTGTAGTAATGCAGGTTGCGGTTGTTTGGACAAAAACTTCTAATCTGAACGTAAAAAATCTATAATCAAAACATAAAAAATTAACTTCACTTAAATTTAGATACCCTATTCTTCCACTCAGGAACTCTATGAATGTAAATGTAAATTGTGTTGAATCCTTACTGCTAATATTTAACAATATTATAGCTGTGATACAGTAAAAAATAAAAAATAAAAGTTTTACTTAAATTTTTAAACCTTATTCTCTCCCAAGGGGGGATGTAAACACATCAGAAAATTATTACCTAAGTTTAACTTAGGGTATCAATAGGAAAAATCATCTCGGAAAAAAAAATACATTTTAAAGTTTAAGTTATGGAATTCCCCACTACGTTCGCTATCTGCGTAAAAATAGCTATGCATTAGAAACTTTTTACTAAAATATAAACTTGACCAAAGCAAAAACTTATTCTGAAAATATCCTTTTTATTTCCACTATGACGCCATATTCACCTTCTTAATTTTTGAAAAAAAAAATATAGCTCAATTTAATATTTCACGTGAAAATCTTTTAACTAAAAAAAAATAAATTATTATTACGGCTTTTGAAATTTTTGCAACAATGAAGTAAAAATGTTACATTTTCTATGAAAAATGTCCGTTGATTTTCAATGAAAAAACCGAAAATTGGAATTATTAAGTAAAATATTTGAATAATGTAAAAAAAAAATTGGCCCGTGTTTCTCTCTGGGTTATAATTCACCCATATGCAAAGGCATTTTACCATTCGTTTTGACCCTGACATCAGGCAAACGTTTTTACACTTTAAATTTATAATATCATTAGAATAAAAAATGAGTGGCATCAGGGACAAAAAGGTGCGAAGAAAAAAATGAAAAAGTTATGATCTCCATAGTCTTTTACATGTTAAATTAACATTGAGAAGTGACACTGGAAATAAATAAGTATTGCGCTGCCGCGCAATACTTAAATAATAACAAAAAAAAAAAAAAAAAAAAAAAAGCAATTTAATAAATTACAACGACCATTTGGAAAATGATTTTTTCAAAGACTAAAATTTAAGACATAAAAAATCGCACGGAGTTGATCCTACATTACGTACGCCATGGATTAAACGATAACATTCCTGGACCTATCATGAACAAATTTTTAAAGAAATTTCAGTTTTACAATTTTTGGCACTGTAAATTTTTAAACTTCTACGGAGCTGGTCATACATTACGTACGATACGAATTAAAGATTAATAGTGTTATTACACGTAAAAATTGCAAGCAAGAAAAATCGCCTGCGACTCGTTAGATTTCCTATGAAAATTACGTAATAGCCAAGCATTTCATTGGCTGTTCGGGAAAAGGCTTTTCTATCATCAGATTTCCAAAAAATCTCACGACCAATTTTAAATAAAATTTCATTCTTAAACTTCTAAACATCCGACAATATTACTTTTTATACCGTCGGATAGAGAAAAAAAAAATGTACTTTTAAATGCAATTTGTTTGAAAGCTGTATCTCAATTTGTCTCTGATTTATTAATTTTTTTTTTGTAGTTTTTATTACTTTTTTGTCATACTGGCAATACTTTGTTGTCCATCGTTGTTGAAACCAAAGGGAAATACAGATTACTGTATATACCAATCAGATAACGAATAAATTGCGGATTAAACCACTGAAAACGTTCAGATATGCTTTTGATTTCTTACCCTGACGAGAACAATAACCATTTTTCCAAATGGTTAATAATATTACAGATAGGGAAAAATTCCTTTCGACAATTTTTTAGAATTGTATAAATCTAAAAGTTAAAAATAAATAGAGGTACTGACATTACACTCAATAAAATTTTATTCGATATGAATAAATTGACACAATACCTGAATTTGATTTTTTTGCAATTTAATCTTATAAAGTTACATATTTGCATTCTTAACAGAATTTTCTGGCAACTTGTCCCATCTTGGCCCTTAATCTATGGACATGAGAGCCCGCTTATAAGTCAATGACCAATATCGCCAAATTATATAAATCGCCAAAACACTCGCCAAATATACAAGTTGACGTAATTTTTATTTTAAATAACGAAAGAACAAATAAGTTAGTATAAAAATACAAATAAAACGTCGAAATAAAAATCACTTGATGGCGTAAACACATGTAACTTCTTTACAGTCAGTTGAATGTGACATTTACGATCAACCATCATTGCCATTTAATCTTAGTCTGGCGATAGATTTTTGGTCGATGGGATAACCAAGTAGTACCGTTATAATTTACCACTCGAATAAAAAAATGCTTTCTGGCGAGTTATAAAAAAAGCTATTGGCAGGATTTTAACTTAGCTAACATAAAAGTACCAATAATTCTTTGCGATCATGGGAACTTTTATGTAGTTTTATTCGAAAAAATAACTTTGAGCTCCCCCACCCCTCCCCCTTCCCAGGCTTCCTGAAACCCTCGTGGAAGTATATTTTCAGATTGATTTTTCTTTTTATGTTCATATATTTAAAATCTGTCTTAATACGGAAGGGGGGATCTTTAACACTTTCCAACAAAGTTGAAAAGTGTTTATGTATTCGGTTTATCTGGCCGTCTATCCGCGCTCTAACTCCCGTAAATATACGCGTATTTTCATGGAATTTATAAAGGTTATTTAGGTCACTAAAACATGTTTGGTATTGTATATGAAGTATGTAGGATTAATAGTTCATTTACAGGGGCACTCAAAAGTATTCCATTACATTATGGTATATGGGGAAAAATCGTTTGCAGAGTATTTTCATGACATTACGCTATTTCAAATGTATTAAAGCTGATATGAATCACTGAATTACACTACGATCACGTTATAGCAGGACATTCATAGCAATTTTTATTCATTTACAGTGACACACAAAAGAAACTTCGGTACACACAAAAGAACCGTACCCAGTTTAAACTTCGGTATGTGCTTTTAAATGTAACTAATTTTTTGCATGTTACTCGTTATATATAAATTCTATACCTCATAAACAGGGCTGCACAAAAATATTGACGTTGCCATTCTTCTTATTAGAGAAAATTGCTGAAGGGGAATTTTCAACTGAAGTATATGTATTTCTTAAGTGAACTAAATTTTGGCATGCATGTAGTTAATATATACAAATCTATATATCATATATAGGGCTGCTCAAAGAATTCGGATACTTTTCCGATTGTAGATGGGAACAGCTGAAATTGGGTTTTGAAATGTGTTATGCGTTTCCATATGTTTGAATTAGTCATAATATTTTAATTTTTTAAACAGTACAGTTTTGTTACATTATTCTGAATATGCTGGAAAGTGTTTCATAATCGATGCTTGACGTATAATTTTTCTTTCTTGTTTACTTCTTCATTTTATTTTATGTTTTAATGGGTCCTTGTTTCTTAAAAAGAAACCACAATGAGAGTGAAACAAAGAGGAGAGAATAGACAAAAGGCAAGGCCGGGGCAACCATCGGGCAAACAGGGTGGTTGCTCAGGGCCCCTCGCCAATTGGGGTCCTGTTAGGGGCTCCGAGTCTCTCTGTATAATTCGTAATAACGTTACCTCTGTATAAAATAATAATTTTGCTCTAGATTTATTTTTAAATGTTAAAAGAAGTGAGTATTAAATTTATTTGTTACAACAATTATCACTAGGTAATATTCTATGTTGTATATTTTATTAATCCAGTATACTTTGGGCCCCACTAATTGCTTTGCCAGGGTCCCGCGCGACGTTACGCCGGCCCTGACAAAAGGGAGGGAACAAAAAATAGGAAGATAGCTCAGAAGCCCGGGGTTGCGAAAGCCATTTATCGCTGAAATTAATATATGCCCTCCAGGCCCTGACTATCGCACGGGCACCCGGGGCCCATGCCCTGGGCACGAAATTACTGAGGGGCACGAAAATTTTCATAATTTCACCTAAATTTCCATTAAAAATTCATAATTTTGAAAAATGTGATAGTTGATATATTAAGACGATGAAATGACAAAAATGTATCTTAATATATGTTTAAAAGCATATTTCAATAAATAATAGAAAAAAATATTTTATTTTTATTCCTGGAACTGTTTTTCAGTTTTCCGGACAACTAAATTTTTTGAGCTGATACTTTTCGAATAAGTGTGTAATATGTAAAAAAATATAGTATCAGTAAATCAATCAATCTAAGGGGGCACGAAAAATTGAAAGTGCCCTGGGCACAGAAACTTGCTAGTCGGGCCCTGATGCCCTCATTCGGCCCAAACAAGGCAACCCCACAGGTGTTGTTTTCATGTTTGCATATTTGGCTGAGCACTTCACATCACGTGACTTTTACCGTAAAATGTTGAAAAAGCTGCAGGACAAACCTCGTGACGTCACCTTGCACAGCTCTTCTTAGCGCTCTCTATAAGTTCTTTTAAGAATTTGAGTAGTAAATTCTTTACTGAACTCTACACTTTATGTTTTGTGTGTTTGTTTTTATTTTCTCCATAGCTCTTTCTTTCGTTTGACAGGTAAAATTATTTTGTATTTTTTCCTTTATCATTAAGTTAATTTGAAAGAGTATCGTATCGTATACTTCTGTATGGCTATATGATAGTTTTTATTTACCAACTTGCTCACAATTTTAATTATGTTATTTATAGGTCTCGTATGGTGCAGAAATGCTCTCTTCTTTAAAGACTTCTAGTTTTTTTTTTTTTTTTAACAAAGATGATTTCCAGCCATACTATGGATTAACGAAATTCTCAACAGGAGAAACGAATATGTTTCTTTAAAATAGTTACTCTCAAATCACAAAAGAAATGGAGCTTCAGTCGGAGTTCTGAGATTGAAGATTTCTTAACAGCCGTTTTGTACGTCCTCTTTTTTATGTAATTTTCTTCTTTTCCTTTTATCCACTCTTTTTTTGGGTTTTTTTTTTTTTTTATATTCTTAAAAAATATATTTTTGATGCAAATTCATAATGCGTAGATTTGTGTGTAGGTTGCAAGTTGAAACAACTCAATATGAAATGTTAAAAATTCTTTTGGTACAGATGTCATATTCGCCCCATATTGGCGCGATTTTTTTCGGTTGCCAATTTGGCGAAAACATCAACAGCATAAACAACATAATCCGGGTTACCACATCAAGCAAAATAACTACACTTTGGCGCAAGTTAAGTACCCTTTGCCTATATGATTTGGCGTCAGAAAAAAATCGCGCCAATATGGGGCGAATATGACATCTGTTCCATTCTTTTTTGTGAACAAGCTTATCCATTTGTTTAATAAATTGTTTCTAAAGATCTGCTTGTATCCAATAAAATGATCATTCTATTGAAATAGCTTGTTGAGTTGTATGTTATGTTTATGTCCAATCAGCTGTTTCTTTCATTAGATGCATAATTTATCCTATAAATAATAACTAGGTCATGTTCTTTTAATATATATATGTACATATATTATGCCATGCTAGAAAATAAATCTATTAATCTTTTATTCATTTGCTAAAATATGAGCCCATAGAATGTGTGAAATTCTAAATTCTTTTCAGTTATAGCAATATAAAAATTATGTTTGACAATTATTTAGATGGTATGATCCATGTCAATTCAGGCAGCCAAAGAAAAAATCTTACCTTCATAGTCTCAGAAGTTTTTGAATTGAACATATGTTAAAATTCAATAAAAAATAAGATACTTGTATATTTTGGTTTTGCCCAAAAAAATTCCTGGCCCGAGATACAGGCCGCCAAAGATGGCATCCCGGGCACCATTTCCAATTCGCCATTTTTGATAAAAATTTTAAAGTGCTCTATCTCTAGAACGGTGCAAGATATTTTGTTGCGGTTTTTTTTATTTTAAAGATAATATTCTTTTGTTTAAAATGATATACCCAATTTTGAAAAATGTATTCAACTTTTCTTGTGGCAACCTTTAAAAAAAAAATTTTTTTTTTTCATAAATGCCAATCCTAAAAATTTTGATTTTTTTGCTGTTGAGCAATACCATTGGGAACTATCTTCACTGTAAAGAAGAACTTCCACTTTTGAGTTTAACAAATTTTAGAAACATTTAAAAAATTCAGAGAATTTTACAGGAACTGTATATATACAGTTCCAGTAAAAGTCACTGAATTTTTGCTTATTTGTATCATATTTGTAAGGATAAGCCTACTATGTATCCTAAACAAGTTAGAAATTGCAATATCAAATGTGGCAAATGAGGTGCGTGCATAGTATTAACTAGTTTTATAAATATTCAGATCTTGGTGCAATAAGTGTTACACTCTTGGGCAAAAAGGCATGAATACAAAATTTACTATAATACCATATATTAAATTCAGTAATACGGAAGTAATATGAATCCATCTTAAAAGGACTTAATCGCCATGGCAACCTAGAATCATTGCCTATTATGGTATATCATTGAATCAATTATGTATTATAAGATTTTTAAATAGAATGAAGAAAACTTTTATTAATGTCTTTTATGTTTTAATTTGATTTTCATAGCATTTGAAGTGATACATACTTTATTGCAGAGGTTTACAAAAAATTACTTCCTGTGTCATAGAAAGTGCATGGTGTTTACAGGGACACACAAAAGTTTTCGGATACTTTACCTTATTGGAAATACTGCACATTAGCGAAGATTGCTAGAGGTGCATTTTTAGTTGCGATATGAGTTTTTAAGTTTAATTAAATTTTTCCATATTACGTTGTGTGCATAAATGCTGTAGATCATGTACAGGGCTACATAAAAGAAATCTTAAGGGTTTACTGAGTATGAATGAAAGTAGCTTAAAGGTGATTTTTAAATGAGTTATGCATTTTTACACTGAACTACATTTAGTATACTAAGATATGTTTGGAGAATATAGATAAAATGATATACAGGTCCATGCAAAGAATTAGATACATGGCCGTCTATGAATGATAATCTCTGGGAGTGTGATTTCACTGGTTTTAAGGATGTTTTAATGTTAATTAAATATTAGCTAAATAGTGGCATGTATAAAAAGATAGTAGGTAAAATACAGGGTTGTATGAAAGTATTCAAGTATGCTTCCGTCTATTGACATAAATTTCTAAAAGTCAAATTCCGACCTATTTATGTGTTTTTAACAATTTCCAACATAGTTGAAAGTCTTTATGGATTCGATTTGTCTGCCCATCTGTCTGAACTCTAACTTGTATTAATATAATTTGTATTGCTGTGTAATTGATACATGTTATTGAGATTGTTTTACTATGTTCGGTATTGAAAATAAAGTATGTATCACTTCAAATGCTGTGAAAATCAAATTAAAACATAAAAGACATTAATAAAAGTTTTCTTCATTCTATTTAAAAATCCTATAATACATAATTGATTCAATAATATACCATGATAGGCAATGATTCTAGGTTGCCATGGCGATTAAGTCCTTTTAAGATGAATTCATATTACTTCCGTATTACTGAATTTAATATGTAGAATCATAATAAATTTTGTATTCATGCCTTTTTTGCCCAAGAGTGTAACTTATTGCACCAAGATCTGAATATTTATAAAACTAGTTATAGTACGCACGCACCTCATTTGCCACATTTGATATTGCAATTTCTAACTTGTTTAGGATATATAGTAGGCTTATCCTTACAAATATGATACAAATAAGCAAAAATTCAGTGACTTTTACTGGAACTGTATATATACAGTTCCTGTAAAATTCTCTGAATTTTTTAAATGTTTCTAAAATTTGTTAAACTCAAAAGTGGAAGTTCTCCTTTACAGTGAAGATATTTCCCAATGGTATTGATCAACAGCAAAAAAATCAAAATTTTTAGGATTGGCATTTTCGAAAAAAAAAATTTTTTTGAAAAAAAATGTTTTTTTTCAAAAGGTTGCCACAATAAAAGTTGAATACATTTTTCAAAATTGGGTATATCATTTTAAACAGAAGAATATTATCTTTAAAATAAAATAAACCGCAACAAAATATCTTGCACCGTTCTAGAGATAGAGCACTTTAAAATTTTTATTGAAAATCGCGAATGAGAAAGGATGCCGGGGATGTCATCTTTGGCAGCCTGTATCTCGGGCCAGGAATTTTTTTTGGGCAAAATGAAAATATACAAGTATCTTACTTTTTCTTAAATTTTAACATATGTTCAATTCAAAAACTTCTGAGACTATGAAGGTAACCCCCCTGCCTGAGTTGATATGGATTCAGCCAGATGTTTTTTAACTAAGCTCTGCTGCGAGTATGCTCTCTTGTATGTTTTTACTTTTATCTTCTTATAAAGCTTTTCTAACACTAAAATGAGGTTCATGGCATTTTCTCTTAGAAAACATTTATTAGTAAAATGATAACAAGAGGAAGTTATTCTTAAATCAAATTAATATTATTCAAGAACTGCTTTCAGTATACAGATCTATACACCTCATTGGCACGATTTTTTTTTCTGACTCCAATTTGCCGAAAACATCATTTTCGAATACCAGTTACATATATAATTTTTAAAAAGGGCATAACAATAAATTTAAAAAAAAGTTTAATTAATAACTATAGAACAAAACAATTTATATAATTTAAAAAAAGAAACAAAAGTAAATAAACAATTTATTAATAAATAAACAACATCTGGTTTACCATATCAAGCAAAATAATGACACTATGGTGCCACTTAAGTACTCCGGTGGTGCGTATATGACATTGGCTCTCTGAACTCCTAGCAATTTGTTAAAATGTGGAGTTACTCTATTTCTAATAGATTTTCAGAAGTTAAAACTTTAAATGTTTCTGAAATAATCCATGTTCCATAGTAGTTTCTGAGAAAAACAGCTGTGACAAATGGACATCCACACGAGTGATTTTATAATGGTTCTGTTTTTACTTATGTGAAGTTGTGAATGTCAGGTTTAAACCTCATTATGGTTTAAATCTCTAAATATTTCTTGAATTTTTACAGCTAATTTTATAAATTAACATGCAGAAAATATTATGGAAAATCATCAAAGTGATAATTTTTATAGTTATGGAAGTTTTTATTTTATTCCATAGATTGAATTTTTTCTTAAATTTCTAAAAATTGAAAAGAAATTCAGTAATTTTTCTTTTTTTTTTTTTTTTTTTTTTTTTTTTTGCTTTAAGAAAATGAGTGTCAAACATATCAAGATATACTACCTAAGAAATAACTTTAATCCATCAAAGCATTATTTTTATGAGCTATAAAGAAATTGAAATTTATCCTATTGTATTTTCACATAGATAAGTAATTCAACCAACAGGATAGAAATGGACTAGAATAGATAGAAATAGTACTTTTATTGTAAATCTCTTCAATTTGGACTAGCTCCTGCTACTTCCATATATCCAAGATTTGTCTACAGAAAATTAAACATAAAAAGCACTCTAAATATTTTTTTTTTTTTTTTGTAATTAAGAATGTCTTACTCATTAATTCTAAAATTGTATTTTTACTTAAAAAATCAAATATTTCACTATACAAATTAAAGGGCAAAATTAGCACTAGCCACTGGTCACAGGGTCAGTAAATGAGAAAAAGTGGTTAGTGAAAAATTGTTTATCAGCGGCCACCTTCCGACCATTTTTTTACAAGGAGAGAATAAAATTTTCTTGCATTTCATCAAGGATTCTACTTTTTTTTTTGGTTCCAATATATTTATATTAACATATTTATGTAGGATATTCAGTTTTAGATTAATATTTATAGAAATTTTACTGTTTAGTATTTTTAAATAAAAAAGTGGCAATTTTTAATTAATTTTTCAACTACTTTTCAGCAGTGAAATTATGGCAGTAGTTGAAAAAAAAAAAAATAATAATTAATTAAAAATTGTATATTCACCGATGCTGGGTTCATTTGCGTCTCATGTTACACTGCTAGATTGTGTGCTCATGAGGACTTTTCCATCTAGTGCTGTGGTAGCAGCCTTACCGATTTATATAAGTGAGAGATGCTAAGCTGGGCATCGTCCTTGTGGCTTAGTGGTAGAGCACTGGAGATCTATTCCAGGGGCCCAGGTTCGATTCCTGGCTTGGACATTTTTCACTAAGTTGGTTTACGCTTTGTTAGCATTGTGATAATTCATGTCTTTAGTATTCAATAAGTGGCCACTTAAAAAACTAGACCTACCGGCCAGCGGCCGCTAATGAAATTTCCTAATTTTGCCCTATAATACAAATCTAGTAATTGAAGGGCTAAGATGTGTTATTATCCCACCCTCCGCGATGTTGAGTATTTGGCGATTTTTATCGCTCTGGCAACCCCGGCGTTTGGCGTCTAGTAACTTATTATGGCAACCCCTTTTTTTACGACGCGAGAGCATGAACATTCATTTCACTGCCGGGTGTCGTTGCTGACGGTTGCTTGACTCTTGTACCAGATACTCTTTGATATCGTGTTCTATGGCTGTCTTTTTATTTTTATGTTAAATTTATTGAATGTATTTCATTGACTATAGTTTCTGTAGTCCGTTTAAACGCTCTTGCTGAAGTAATTAAGAAATATGAGGAAATTTTGACATGAAAGGGAGGTTTGTTTATAGCGTGTCAATGCGTATTAAGCCTATTTTGGAAAATGACAGCAGTGTTATATTTTGTGCTGTAGGGTTCAAGAAAGCAGATGTCTGTTAAGGTATGTTGATAATTTTATGTGTATTTTGTTGCTTTAAGAGATTTTACATTTTGAGATTGCTACAAAACGAGAACTACTGAATTTTGAGAATGCTATATCGCGAAAAATGCTGAATTCAGCGATGTTTTTTTTTTCGGTAAATGAGCGCAAAGCGCTCATACAACTATTGCTGATTGCCACTTTAGCGAGTTTCGTTTTTTAGGTATATTTTGCTGTTTTAAGAGTTTTTTACATTTTGAGATTGCTACAAGACGAGAACTGCTGAATTTTGAGAATGCTATATCGCGAGAAATGGTGAATTCGGCGATGTTTTTTTTCCGTTAAATGTGCGCGAAGCGCTCATACAAGGATTATTGATTGCCAGTTTAGCGAATTTTGTTTATTATTTACATTTTATTTTCGTTGAGCCAAACATGCGTATAAACGGGTACTTGGCGACATTTACTACTTGGCGGAAAAGGGGTTTTCTCGCCAAAAAAAATCCAAGATGGCGGAGGGTGGGATAATAACACATCTGTTCTGTTATTTTAAAAAGGCATCAATGTCCGTTTGTTTTGTTATTTAATTTTTCTTTAAATTAACTTAGTTATTTCTATTAAACCAACATTGCATTACATATTTTTTTCCATTGCAATTTTTGTGCAGTTGTTTCTAATTTATAGTCGGACTTTAAAAAAAAATGTAAACAAAGGGGTGATCTATAATCCGCAAAACCTTTGGTCCCTAAGTGTGTGGATTTCACAGAGTCGACTGCATTTAAAATGTTAACAGGAAGTACTGAAATTCCCCCGGAAGAAAAACTTGTTAACACTAAATGATTAAATACTAAAAATTGTTATTTAAATTTTTAAATATAAAAATATTTAAAAATGTCTTATAGTATCTTCAAAACTAATTAGGTATTAGTACTTTAGCTTTGCCATGTGATAGATTACCTCATAACACCTTCATCCATAAAACAAAACAGTTTTTGAGAAAAATGTCCTAACACCTTCTTCTACCTGTGCATGTAATTTAGGTATTGACCGAATAGTCGATTCGGTGATTCGGCATGTAAACCGAATATTCGGCTTCAGCCAAATATTTAAAAGTATTCGGCTGAATAATTGTGGATAAGTATTTTCTTAGAAGTAGAAGACTTCTCTATTAAAAGAGAAGTAGAATAGGCTAAACGTTAAACGATGAGTTTCAATATTATGTGCATGAGTTCAGAATTCAGCTGCACTACAAAAAACAAGTCAAAAGGCCATTTTTAATTAAAAAAAAAAAAATAAAATAAAAAAAAAAAAAATTCATTCCTAAAATAGCCTACACAGGGGTGAAATCTAAACAACCGTCTACGATAGAGGAAAAAAATTAAGGAAGATGGGCATCTTTCCCTTATCATTTAATTTTACTTATTTCTACCTTAGTTTTCTTAATTTAAATTTATTTAATGTGTATTTTCTTTAATATACACTTCAAATAAGTATATCAGAGTTCATCTGTGTATATGTAATAGTGGTGTACCGAGTAGTACTTTGGCCGAGTACTCGGTACTCGGCCGAGTAACGAGTAGTTGTGTAATAATAATAATAATAATAAAAAAAACACTGATGTGCACGTAATGTGAGCTTGTGGTGTACATATATATAAATATACCTGTGTGCATATATATATACCTGTGTGTACATATATATAATATACATATATAGTATATATAAATTAACTAATTAAATTTGAAATTTATTTGTGCACCTTTTAAAGACAATTTTTAACAATTCAAAACAGTAGCAAAAAAAAAAAAAAAAAAAGAGAGAATTGACACATAACAAGTACAATTATTAACAAATATAAAATTAAAACATTCTTCAACCCTCCAATTTATTCTGATACCTGAAATCTGTCTATCAAAAATAAAAATGTTTATTGTGCTGTCCTCTAAAAAAAACCCACTTTTTGAATTTTTCTCTATATAAAATTTAATAAAAAAAACAAAACAATTTGAAGTAGCTACATTTTCACAGCTTGTTTTGACTAAGATTTTAATGTATAATATTTTTGATTCTGTCAATATATTACAAAATGGCAGTCAATTAAAGAAGAATTTGAAAAAAACCCACATGTAAAAACACTTCTAGAAACCAAAATATTAGACAATAAAGTATTTTTTTCATTATTAATTATTTTCAAAACAATTCTGCAAAAAAAAGTTTTTTTTTTTCAGTTTTTTTGCAATCAAATCCAAAGGGGCAACTTAATCACATATGTTTTAATTAATCCTTGTTCAGATAGTAGAAACACCTGAAATTGGCACTGTGTTATTCAGAAACGACAGAAATGTTCCAATTTTTGGTAAACATAAAAGATCTTTCAGAAAATAATTTCAAAGTTGCCGTTTTGAACCAAATTTCCGGACAAAAGGCAAAAGCCACCCAAAGAGAGGTCGTCATGGGACCCAAAATAGCTTGTAACTTGATAAGTAATTTATCAAAAACATAAAACTCATTTCGATTCCAAATCGCTTAGTCAGCCCTGTCAATTTTCTAACTTTATGTCTAAAAATGAGTAAATGTGTCAGAAAGTTTCGTCCTTGTTGAACAGTGAACTTGAGAATCGCCTAATAAAATTAGCATAAAAAAGCAAAATAATGATTAAAATTAAATAAGCTTGTAAACATTAAAACAATGTATGATATAAAAGTAAAAGGATATCTTTGTGCGCACAAAAAAAAGTAGATGGGTTTTATTTTTGCAAAAAACAAAGGGAGGGAGGGAGGTATGACATAACTTGTACAAATTCTTAGAAATGCAAAGTATGCATTAAATTTGCATAATTTATTGCTTTTGTTTCCCTTTAATTAATATTTTAAAGCAAAAATGTATGCTCCACCATTTATTTATATATATAAAAGTGAGTTTTTTCTAGTTCCCTATGGGTTCTAGTTCTATGGGTTTTTTTAGTTCTGTTTTCAAATCGTCACAAACTGAGCCAAACATAATATAATCAGCTGAAAATAGTATACATTTTATTCACATATTAATGGTTTAACATAAAAACTTAGGTACATCATTGTAACATGTCGTATTATACTAGAAAAACTGTGAAAATGAAGCTCTTTTTTTGCTCGAATTCTATATTATTAGCTTATTTAAAAAAAAAACTAAATAAACACTTCTAAAGTAATTTTAAATAATTTTATTATTGTAAATGGCATATAGAAACAGGACAAAAAGAAAATTTTACTTCAGTGATTTTTTGGATGAAGTTTTAGAGTGGGTTTTTTTTAGGATACATTTTCCTGTGGGTTTTTTTTTAGAGGACAGCACTATATTGGTTACTGTAACAATTCATTGAATAATGCAAAACATTGGATATTTATTTTGTAACTGTATCTTATTTTCTTTTGATTAAAAATAAAAAGAGAGGTGCAAAAAGAGATACAAGCTTTCTTGAGAACAATTATGTAAAACTGACTCCATTCGATTATGTGCAACCTTGCAAAAACATTCTTATCAACTTCAACTGCTGTTTATTCTGAACATATATTTTCAGAGGCAGGCCAAATTTACAGTAGTAAAAGAAATGCCCTGTTTACTGATAATTTAGAACGTTTGGTGTTTTTGCACCATAATTTGAAATATAATAAATTTAATTAATTATTTTTTTTTTTATTGCATTTTCAGTTTCTTTATCCAAAATAAGTCTTTTCTGTTTTCCTATATATTTAAAAAGAACTTATTTTTATTTGTATAAATGTGAAACTAAATTTTAATCTGGAATTATTTTATGAGGGTTTTTGTTCTTAACTTTTTCTATATTTTGTAGACATATTGTTAAATACCGAGTAAATAGTTTTATGAATTATTGCATATATTATACATTGAAATTCGAATAACTTTTTACAGATCAGTTATAAGTTCATATGCTTAAAAAATGAAATTCTTACAACTACTTGGTATTGGCCGAGTACCAAGTATTTACCGAGTACTCAGTACGGCTCTAATATCTAAGGTGTATATTAAAGAAAATGCATCAAATAAGTATACCCCTATGCCTATCCTATAGCTTTTATAACGATTAAAATTGCTCAAATTTGTTATCTTCATCAGTCATCACCACAATGTTAAAATATTAATCAAAATATAAATATGTATCAATAATTTAACAGAAAATAGTTAAATGTACAAATTGATATGATACCTTTTGTATTTGAGAACATTCTTATTCAATATGTTTATAATTAGACTTAGACGACAATCAGTAAATCAGCTTAATGACAACATTGTTTATTTTTATTTGAATGAACTTTTGTTTTCCTGACAATCCTTATCCTCCTCCTTATATCTTGTATAGTTTAATACTTTCATAGGTTATTTTGGGTATCGACTAGTGATAAAATAATAAAAAATAAGTGATGGATTAATGAATTTGTAAGTGGAAAGAAGTAATTAAATTTTTTGTGTTATTAGGTTTAAGAATAAAAATGTAGCTGAATTAAATTATTAAGAATTTAATTTTAATTAGAGTTTATTAAAATAGCTAATATATGCAAAAATGTGTATTAAAAATTTTTAAGTATTCGGTTGCCAAGTACTGAATATTCAGTATACACTTTAACCGAAGCTTTGGTATTCGGCAAAATTGTTGCTTCGGTCAATCCCTAATTTATGTTTTTTTAGGGAAAATACCATTTACTGTTTGTGTAGTACCAGAGGAGTTCATTGTACAGAACTCTAAATGCAATGTATGTTTTTTTACATAAATAATATTTTATGTTCTGATTTCAGATTCTAATCTCACAATGGCTATAGCTCGACCCCTGGGTATGGAATTTGACCATAGTTGGCCAGAAAGTGCAGAATGTTTAACTCTAGATTTTGGCCCTTTTGAAACAGCTCATCGATGGAGGCGAATGCCCGAGTGTGATGAATTTGTTGGTGCAAGGTAATATACTTAAACTGCGATCTTTAATCTGTTTAATGCCTATTAAAAGGCATGGATGGTTAAAGTCATTTCTTTAAAATTATCAGTTAGCTTTTATTCACTTTAAACGAAATTATATGTAATAGTAATAATTAAATTTATCTGCATCAAATCTAAGAAACTAATTTATAGCCTGCCCCTTAGGTATTCAAAGGAAATTTTTCTGTCATTTATATAAAAGGGTTATTAAAAAATTGAATATTGCCATTGCAATGTGAAATATTATCTTTGTTTTTAATAATTTTGAACACTATAATTATAATATAACAAATCCAATTTTGTCCAATTCTGAATACAGTGCGTTAAGAAATTATAAGACCACTAACGAATTGGTGCATTTCTGAAGAAGGCGGCGCAATATGCAAATATTTAGCGCTGTATTTAAAATTGATCATAGAACATTTTCTGTTATAATTGCTACATTAAAATTTAAGTCACATTTTAATAAAATCTTCTAATTTTTTAAAAATGTAAATAAGGTGACTGTTAAGAAATTATAAGGCCACCTGAGGAAATTAGCATATTATACGTCACATCAGAATCATTATAACATACGTGTTTGTATATCGTGAACGTGTTCCCGAGTAGCAACGGTGCAGGTTTAGATAGTGTTATTTATGGTACATTTGAAGATGCCGCAAGGTAAAGAGTTGTCTGTGACCGATGTAAGAAAAATTTGTTTTTATAAGAGTGCTGGTAAATCTGAACAAGAAATAACTCAGTTAATGAAGCGTTCTAAAACTGCCATTCACAATGAAATAATTAGAAAAAAGGATTCAAATAAAATTAAACAATCTGGAAGAAAAAGGATTTTGACAGCACGGGATGATCGACAAATATTTCAATTATCAACTCAAAAAGATCTTTCAACTCGGGAAATTTCGAACCATTTCAGCAAAAGAACTTTACACGTAACAGTTTGGAAGAGTCTGAAGGAATTAATTCCTATTTTTCTTATTATTTAATTATTAATTAACAAAAAAATAATAATAATAAAGTTCAATATTTAGGAACTATATATTTTACTTTTATTAAATTACATGAAAACAGAGTGGATTTAAAAGAAATTTTTTTTTCTCTCTTTTAAAAAGTAATATAAAATTCTTATAAATGCAATTAAATGTAAGTAAAATTCTTACCGCAAACATTTTATTACAATTTATTCAAGCTGCAACTGGTCTGACTTAGAAATAATTATAATAAACTGCATACTATTTTTTTTTTAAATGATTAAAATACAAGAAAGTGAATGGAAGGAATATATATTTACAATACATAAAAAACAAACAAAATATTACTTATTAGAAAAGAAAAATGAATCCCATCAAAAACATCTCATGTAAAAAAAAAAGCCAAGTCTCCTGACTCTTTGACCGTAAAAAGTTCTGAAATCATGTGTAGAGCCAAACTTAGCTCTCTTATTAACTCTAATATTTTAATTCACAAATTACTCCTAGTCTCTACATCTTTAGTAAATGATTATTTTGTGACTTGGCAATTACGCAGCACAGGAAAATTATTACGTAAACACTTATGTTTTGAATTGGGATTGATTATTTGATTAAGGCTGAATATGAACGCGAGGGATAGAAGTCTGAAGGAGGGATGCACCGATTAGGGGTCTTTGTAAAAGAGGGGTCTGGCTCGTATTCACGTTACACAGGAAGAAAATCACCCAAAACTCCAGACATCAAAGTTGACCAATAGAGAGTTTTCGCATCTGGGCTTACAATGTAATGTAAAATTATTTCAATGCTACAAATACATATACGTTCAGTGCTCTTATAGAAACTATTTTATGCAAAACTTTATAAATAAATGTTAATATTAAAATGTAAGCAACAGCCTTTGCATTCTCGTGCTGTGTCATTGCCAAGTCACAAAATAATCATTTACTAAAGGTGTAGAGACTAGGAGTAATTTGTGAATTAAAATATTAGAGTTAATAAGAGAGCTAAGTTTGGCTCTACACATGATTTCAGAACTTTTTACAGTCAGAGTCAGGAGACTTGGCTTTTTTTTACATGAGAGGTTTTTCATGGGATTTCACTTCTTTTTGTAAGGAGAAAGCCAAAGAAAGCTTTCCCAGTAGCGTCGGTTTCAATTACACTATCTTTAACTTCATAGACTTTGCCATGTGTGCTACTGTTTGAAATCCATTCATTCAATTTTCTTGTAACTATATTAGTTTTTGTTTCAGTTTATCAGCTCTTCAATCAAAGTCCTCCAAAGTTAATTCTACTGTGCAGAGTCCATTTTATAATTTCGTCTGCTTCCAGTCTATTTCCCATTTTTTTAGTTATAGCTCTCGTAATGTTTCCTAAAGTGTTTATTTTAAACTGCAGCTTACCTCTAGACCTTTTTCGTCAGTAAGATCCAATATTCATACCAGGGTGGGCAACAGAACAGCGCGCGACTTCTTAGCGAGCTACGTCTTCCCATTTCAAGGTGTGAATCGCTGTAACGTTTTAATGTGTGTTTTTGTTTTCGAAGATGGTTTTGGCGATAGAGAGCTCTAGCTTCTTGGAGCTGTTGAGAATGTGATTTCTCAGAACGATTAGACCTTCCCCTTTTGACCTCAATAGATCTTCTAATTTTTTTCTCTAGCTGATTTCTCTCTGTGATAGGTATTCATTTGGAAAAATAATAGATTATTGCTAGCTGTTAAGAAGAAGAAGTAGAAGGTCAAAGTGACCTCCTAAGAAACTAATCCCAGCTAATCCCAGTGCACAACCACATACTCGAATATAGCACATCTGATATCATACAACTAGGCTATGTTACCTAGCACAGAAAAGAAAACATAGATGAAACAGATACGAACGATCTCCAGATGTAGGAACTACTCGATGAGGACTTTCTTCGCTGTGATCAAAATATAACATTTCAGTATTTTCCTTTCAAACTTTCCTCAATCAACAATACCTTTCGTTGGAATATCATACAGTTTCGTGTTTCCCTCCGACTCTGCGTCTTTTCAGCAATTTTGCAGATGCACACTGATATCTAGAATTCAAATTTTACGCAATAAAAAACTGTGTCGCCAAAATTTGAAATTCAGTTATTCCTCTTTTCGATATGTAACACTTACAATCAAGTTCTTTTTAGAAACCAGTAGGTGAAAGAATTTTACACTAAACATTCTAACCTTCATACTTTTGAATTTAAAGTAAATCGTAATAATTTTTTTATTTAAATGATTTTAGTACACAGTAGGCCGAGCATAGCTTGGTAGTTTTTTTTAAAAATATTTATTTTGTTTTAGTAAATGTAGAAATGTGATAGATACTATCCGCAAAACATCAATAAGTTGCGCAGAATAGAGCAGAATTTTCGTTAATGCATCTCCTCTTAAGACGTATCTCCAGTTAATGCGGACAGTTTCATTTCCCCATCATATTTTAATTAATGTTAAAGGCATCGTTTATTGCAGATTTCAGTTAGTACAGATGAAAAATGGACTCCCTTGGAAGTCCACTAACGGTTGTTCACTGAATATTCATATCTACTGCTCGTAGTCTTAGCTCGGTTGAAAGTGAAAAGTCAGAGAAAATGACGTCACAGTAGTGCAAAAGTGATGATGTTTAAGTTTTAAATATAAAAATAATTGATTTCTTTTCAATATGTCATTTTTTTCAGGGGAGAGGGGAATGTAGAACCTTGATTTTGAATTCCAAAATGGTAATTTGAGTACCTAAAAAACATTATTACAAAATTATACATCGCAGGGGAGTTTGTATTGCCATTAAAAAAAATAAACTTTTTTTACGTATGCGATTATGTTAGTCATATCCGGAGTGCCAGTCTCCATGTTTTATAAAAATTGAATTTATTATTCTTCAACAATTGTTGTCTACATCAATAGTTTGGCAGCAAATGTGAACTATTTTGTAAATATGAGGTAAGTTTGACAGCAAAATTCTCTTGCTTTTAAAACTGCTGCTAATTTTGCGCCATGGTCTATTGCGATTGCATCAAACTATAGCAATGTTTAAAATAATATGGTAGTGATGTTAAATATAACAAAAGTATAAAAGCAGATATCTATCAAGAAATGTTAGCATATTTACAGAATGTTGATAAAATATTTAAATTCACCAAATTAACATTTGGTAAAATAAATTAATTTTATTTGGGTACTATTTGATTATCACGTCAATCAATTTCGCCAAATTATACAAATTGCCATAATTTTAAATAACAAAAAAACAAATTAATAAAACCTTAATGACACTACAAGTAAAAAGTCGAATTAAAAATCATTTGATGACGTAACAAACATGTGTATGGTGTTTAATGTCAAGTGAATGCAACATTTACGATCATCCATTATTGGCATTTAATATTATAGTTTGGCGATAGTTTTTTGGTCGACGGGATAATCAAGTAGTACCTTTATTTGTTCTAGTCAATTAAAATGAATTTTACTGTATTCAGGACCCAGCTATTTCGTGCTCGATTTAGTATAGTTGACAAACCGATGGTTTAGTTGACAAACTGTGTTTTATCGTGTTGATAATCAGTGAGCAACAGTATTGGCAGGAATTCTGATTACAGAAGATAAAAGGTTTTCGAATTTTTTAATTTTTCCTTTCTTTATATCCCAAATACTACCTTCTTACCAAATTTCTAGGGCTACAGGATGTACTTCAGATTTTTGATGATCGGTGAGTCAGTCAGTCAGTGTCGAAAAAGCGAAACTTTGGTTTCATATATTTTCTGAACTAGAAAAGAAAGAAACACGGAAATTTAAACATTTGCTTCCGCTTGAAGAGTACTTTTAGAAAAACAAAAGTTTCAAGTTCCTGGGAAATTCCAGCACAGGGATATGGGACTGTCAAAAGTACCCTGAGTTGCTTACGGCTGTGCTTTCTCGACTTGGCAGGGGCACTGCCGTGCCCCCAGATTAGATACATATTTTTCTTATTTAAGTTTTAAATAAAAAATAATATAATTTTTAAATGCCTGACATCAATTGTCAGTAATAATAAGGCTCAGATATTTAATAATTATGTATTTTTCTTTTATAAAAACACAGGAGGGAGAGAAATCTTTTTAATGCTTATGTATTATATTTTATGTATGCTGTACATTCAACTCACAGTTGAATTAAGTTTTGGTATAAATTTGAAATACATGGTGATGAACGCAAAAAATACAGAGATCGCAGTGACTTGACCGAGGTTATTGACGTCACTCTCAGTGTGCCCGGGCTTTGTAAATAAAAAGGTGTTGCCTTATCACACTTTGTTGGTTTCCTCCCTCTCATTTTTAAATGTGATGTGATTACTGGAAGACACTTAAAGGCTGTTTACAAAGACAGTTGTTGTATCAGATCAAAATTCGGCACAGATGTCATGTACGTACCATATTGCCGTGATTTTTTATCTGACGTCAATTTGGCGAAAACATCAACAGCATAAACAACAATATCCAGGTTACCATATCAAGCAAAATATCGACACTTTGGTGCCAGTTAAGTACCCGTTGCATATATGACAGGGTTGTTTGGTTTAAACCAAATGGTTTTTTTTAAAAACCCATGCTGGTTTTTTTCATCTGTTTTTTTTCTCACTTTTTCCCTAACGTTTTCATTTATTTTACACATTATTGAAAAATGCAAAATACAAGTTATGCAGAAGCTACAAGCAAAGCTTTAGAAAAATGATGAATTAATAAATTTGTAAAATGACAAACATTTTTAATCAATCAAACTTTTCTTATTAGCATGGCAGACTAATTAATTTTTCTCAAATTAGCTGAGAAGAAAAAACAAGTAGTTAGATTTCTTTCTTCTTCTTTTTTTTTAATCCTTTATTTTTTAAAAATAGCCAAAATGGTAGATTTGAGCTAAAAATACACTTTTACTACTTAGATTGCTTGATTAGTTAAGATTTAGTAAGGATTACATTATGCCCCAATGATGACACAATCATAAGTAATTCTCTCCATTGGTTACTCTTTGTTCTGTATGCTAATGAATGATTGGCTGCGAGTTTTCTCTGCCGTATCATGGCTATTGGGTTTAGCATTTTGATTTTATTCTGTTACCAGCAGGGTTGACACGGTTTAAATCAATTGGTTAACCAACTGGTTTTTTAGAAAAGATCTAATATAATATTTTTTCATTTTTGTAATTTAAGTGTTTCAAATTATTGGATATAAATAATTTCTATTTTTAACGGTCTTATCCCAGCAGTCACTGTGAGACATAGTGAGTCTAGGTTATATTTGTATGCATGTAGAATGCAAATTGCATGTGTTGATGAACATATCTGAAGTTCTAAAGAGAAAATTTAAAACGTGAATTTAGCAAAGATAAAATAGATTAAAAATATTCAATATTTTGAATATTTTCCTCTGAGAAAACGCAGATTATTTATAATTAATAACATAAAATGACCTTCAAGATTTCAGTCAAGCTGTAAAAGAAAATTTTCTTGATCGGGGAGATTATATTTAAGGCTGTTCTCAACTGTTCTACTCAACAAGTGCAAAACGCTTTGACACATTTACAAATTCATTTTTTTATGGAAAGATATAAAATCAGGAGGCCCGACTATGGAAGCGATTTGGAATCGAACTGTGTTTTCCATTTTTGATAAATAAATTACCTGTTGAGTTATAAGCAATTTTGATCACATGATAAAGATGTTTTTAAAGTTCCTTGAGTGGTTATTCTTCTTTTGAGTGGAAGTTCGGTTCAAAACACCTCTTTGACAATATTTTCTGAACGATCTATTGTGTTTGCAAAAACAAAACGGAAAACACAGTTCCATTATATAGTTTCTGAACAACAGCATCTACTAGTTTCACGCATTTCCGAACAAAAATAAATTAAAACTTATGTCATAAAGTTGCCCTTTCGGATTTGAGAACAGCCTTAAGAATAAAAAAGAAACTCAAGATATGAAGTCGAATAAGAGGACATTGAAAAATTGTGTACTAGCGAAGCACATGTTTACTTTTAACTAAAATATGCAATAAGATATATTTAAATTGTCTATTGCATAATTGAATCCACTATTTAGATCTGACAAAAAATGGGTAAAAAATCGAGATAAGGTTCACGTGAGGACATAACAGAAAAAGTCTCATAAAAATGCCTAAAAATATATATTATTAATTTTTAGTTTAGACATTTAAAAGTAATATGTATTATAACATAGCTTAGAAAAAAAAAAAAGCTTGTGTAACACTAGCTTAGTAAAACAGTCTGATTGCTGTTTAAATGTTTCAGTGGGTGACAACTTTTATAAATCTAATTTCTATTTTAAGATCAATGTTTTCAGAAGTCTAAAAAGCTGGAAATAGGTATTTCTGTTTATTTAACTATTGCCTTTTTTTTTACCTGACAGTTTCTCAGGAGAAGTGTCAAATGGCAATACACAATACTTCTTGAAACGTGTAAAGACTCTACTGCTAAATTCAAATCACTCCAGGAATTTCTTTATAAAAAGCTTTACTTTCAATAAAAGATAATAATTGTTAAGGTAGTGTTCTAACAGAAAAATCAGGTATCTCAATTGCAAATATTTCAAAGAAATTACTTTGAATAGCCATGGGAAAGTATATTACATTTATGAAACTACACCATATATTTATTTATAGTACTAGTAATCAAAAAATTGTTTATTAAGATTTTCAAGGTATCAATGTTTCACTATGTATAGCATTTTATTCATCGAACATATTTAAGACATAGCTTTTACTAAAAATGTTTAAATTCTGAATGATTTCAATTTTCTACATAATTGATTGTAATTATTTAATTTAAATTATTTTTAAACGAAGTTATATATAGCCCAGTGGTAGGGGAGCAAAAAAAGGCCGAATTCGGAATTAATTAAGGGAAAGCTGGAAATTGTTTAAATCCCTTCTGTTTAGGTCTAGAATGAATATGCTATGTTTTCCCCTTCGTACTAGGTGAGCGTTAGGAAATATGTATAGAATTATAGTCAAAAAACACGTTTTTTTGCATACCATAACAATATTTCAAAACAGCTAACTCTGTCAAAAACATTGTCAATACAAATGTTGTAGAGCTTAAAATTCTGAGTAAAATGAGTACCTACACTCAATACTTAGGTTGAATATTAAGGTCAGAATTCTACTTCAAAGTTTTAGACCCATCATCAGGGGGATGACTTCAAAATTAATTAGGAGAAAACTGGAAATTGTTTTAATCCCTTCAGTTTAGGTCTAAAATGAACGTACTATGTTTTCTTCCTCGTACTTGGGTGAATGTTAGAAAATATGTACATATTTATTTTCGAAAAACAAGTTTTTTTTAGTTTCCTTAACAATATCTCAAAACAGCTAACTCTATAAGAAACATTGTCAGTATAAATGTTGTAGAGCTTAAAATTCTGAATAAAATGAGTACCATCATTAATATTTTTGTTCAACATTAAGGTCGCAATTCTATTTCAAAATTTTGCCTTAATCGCTAATCAATAGCTTGAAGCCAGGAGAGACCAAGTTAACTTAACAATATCTCAAAATAGCTAACTCTATCAAAAACATTGTTAGTACAAAAGTTATAGAGCCTATAATTCTGAGTAAAATGAGTACCTACACTTAATATTTTTGTTCAATATTAAGGCCGCAATTTTAGATATTGTTAACTTGGTCTCTCCTGGCTTCAAGTTCTTGATTTGAAAAATTTTGAAATAGAATTGCGACCTTAATGCTGAACAAAAATATTAATGATGGTACTCATTTTATTCAGAATTTTAAGCTCTACAACATTTGTATTGACAATGATTTTTTATAGAGTTAGCTGTTTTGAGATATTGTTAAGGAAACTAAAAAAAACTTGTTTTTCGAAAATAAATATGTACATATTTTCTAACATTCACCCATGTACGAGGAAGAAAACATAGTACGTTCATTTTAGATCTAAACTGGAGGGATTAAAACAATTTCCAGTTTTCTCCTAATTAATTCTGAAGTCATCCCCCTGATGATGGGTCTAAAACTTTGAAGTAGAATTGTGACCTTAATATTAGTATTGAGTGTAGGTACTCATTTTACTCAGAATTTTAAGCTCTACAACATTTGTATTGACAATGTTTTGACAGAGTTAGCTGTTTTGAGATATTGTTATGGTATGCAAAAAAACGTGTTTTTTGACTATAATTCTATACATATTTCCTAACGCTCACCTAGTACGAGGGGGAAAACATAGCATATTCATTCTAGACCTAAACAGAAGGGATTAAAACAATTTTCAGCTTTCCCCTAATTAATTCTGAAATCAACCCGCTAACCGCTGGGCTATTATATATCCAACAATGATTATTTTTATCAATAAATGTGGATGTATATGTTATAGGAAAATATATTTTAAAAAACCCGGTTTAAACCAAAAAAACCTGTTTTTTACCAGCCCTGGTATATGACATTGGCATCAGAAAAAGATCGTGCCAATATGGTGCGTATATGACATCTGTGCCCAAAATTCATTACATAAAAAAAGAATTCATAAAGATACATATGATGGTTTGTCCGTATTCCAGGGATGCAAGTTAGTCACTTTTCTCACTTTTAGTCACTTTTTTAAAAACTTGTCACTTTTAGTCACTATTTTTGAAAAAAGTCACTTTTAGTCACTTTTTTTGACTGAAAGAGATGAAGTCTCTAAAAGTGAGCAAGCTGCAGAAACTGATTCGCTCACTTTTAGTAAAAAAGTATAACTAAAATAGACATTTTTATCTTTCAGATTTCTCGATATCCTCAGCATCAATAATTATTGGTGTTCTTGCACAAAAAGCCATGTGTAAATACAGTCGAACTCTGTTAAATTGAGACCGGCTAATATGAGGACATGGTTAAAACAAACTATTTGGATATTAAGAAAAGTTTGTCACTTAAACTGTACTATGTTTTTCTCTCTTATTATGAATTACAAAAGTAGGATATATGAGCAAAACATCATTCGGTTGCATTTGAGTTTCATTGAAAAATAGAGTAGAATTAATAAAGGAATTTCGTCACATAACTGCAAGATCCATAGTGTGCACACTCTTTGAATTTCAGTTCCAGTCACAATTCTATCTTTATTTTTTATGTGAGATATGCCGAATATTCTAAAATTTTTGCCTCCACCTTTAACCCCTTAGGTGGAGAATTTCTAAAGTCACTGAAAGACTTGTTTAAATTTTTTTTAGTAGATTTATTTTCTGGAATTTCACGCTCCTACCTAAAACGGCTGCTGAGATATGCCAAATGTTGAAAAATTTTCGACATCCCCCTTTTGAACCGCCTTAGGGAGGGATTTTGTAAAATCGCTGAAATACGTGTTTAAGTATTTTTTAGTAGATTTATTTTCTGGAATTTCATGCTCCTACCTAAAACTGCTGTTGAGATATGGCCAGTTGTTCTAAAAATTTTTACCCCCTAAAAAAGGGGTGGGGGGCAGGGATTTTTAAAAATCCTTTCTTAGTGCGTGCTTATGTCATAATAGGTATTCCACCACCCCTCCCCAATTTTCATGCTTTGAGGTTCTGTAGTTTGGTCAGTGCATTGATTATGAGTCAGTCAGGACAAATTATATATATATATATATATATACATAGCCCGCTACGCTGGTCTGTTTCTCTAAAAGAATTTTTATTAAATGAAATATAATAGCAAAAAAGAAATTTAAAAAAAAAAACTTTTTCTTTATGCCTAATCAAATATCCATAATTGTTGTCTTATTTGTATAATCTTACATTATCCAATTCAAAGTCAATGTTGGCAGCATAATAGACAAAATAGGTCTAAAATCACTGAAGTACCTGTTTTTAACTATGGTTTTAGTTGGTTGTTATCTTGAATTTCCCATTTCTATCTAAAACTGCTGCTGAGATATTGTAAAATGTTCAAAATTTTCGACCACCACCTTAATCCCCTTAGGCGGGAATTTCTGAAATCACTGAAATACATGTTTATTTTTATCTTGAATTTCACATTCCTACTTAACACGACTGCTAAGATATGACTAAATGTTCTAAAATTTTCTACCCCCCCCCCCCCACTTGAGGGGGGGGGTTCTAAAATTGTTGAAATACTTGGTATTATTTTTTTAGTAGATTTATTTTTCTGGAATGTCCCACTCTTACCTAAAACGGCTGCTAAGATATGGCCTATTTCTTTTTTACTTTTCTTTAACACTCATAGGGAGGGAGGGCGCTCAAAAATTGCTGAAATACTTGTCTAAATATTTTTTGTACAGTTATTTTCTGGACATTCATGCTGCCACTTAAAACGGCTGCTGAGATATAGCTAAATGCTATAAAAGTTTGACCCCCTCCCCTTTAACTACCTTAGGGGGGAATTTCTAAAATTACTGAAGTACATGCATTTTTTGTATTTCATGCCCCTACCTAAAGTGGTTGCTGAGATATGGTCAAATGACCTGAAACTTTCGAATACCCCTTTAACCTGCTTAGAGGGGGGGGGGGGGGGATGATTTCTGAAATCTCTTAAATACATGTTTAATTACTTTTTTAGTAGATTTATTTTTTGGACTTTCATGCTTCTACCTAATACGGCTACTGAGATATGGCTAAATGTTTTAAAACTTTCGACTCTTCTTTAACCCTTTTAGGGGTGATGAGGGGGAGGAATTTCCATTAATTCCTGAAATATGTACTTAATTATTTTTTAGTTGACATTTTTTCTGGAATTTCATGCTCCTACCTAAAACGGCTGCTGAGATATGGCCTGGAGTTCTAAAATTTTCGACCTCTCCCCTTTAATCCCCTCAGAGGGGGAATTTTCAAAAATCCTTTCTTAGTGCACGCTTATGTCATAAGAAGTATTTTGTCCCCAATTTTCATGCTTCTAGGTTCAGTGCTTTGGGCTGTGCATTGATTATGAGTCAGTCATGAAAAACTGTTTTATAGATATAGATGTGAGCATTTTATTTTTTATTTTAGCATTTATTTTTCATTTGTTACATTTTATTTGTGCTTTTTCTAAGAGTTTTAATTACTTAATCGATATGAATTCAGCAATAGAATTTTAATTTTTCTTTGTTTCCATCATTTTTTCTTAAACATCTAGTTCCTTGTTGTGTAGTTAGTTGCAGTTATAAAATGGAGCTTGTCACAGAAAATATTGCTGCAGTTATAAAATGGAGCTTGTCACAGAAAATATTGCAAGGATCCTACCAGTGACCTATTTTAATATCACTATTTGCCGACAGTGGATTTCTGTTGCAAATGTTATAAAATAAAATTAAGATTGTTCTTTAGAAATAGTGGTAATTAAAAGGTGATAGGTGAGACCCCTGTAAATTTTTTTGTGACAAACAACCTTACTATTTATAATTCAATTTTAAAAGTATATTATGGTAACATTGTACTTTTTGCTTTGTTTGATTAAATAAAATTGAGGTTTTATCTTATCCATCATTTTGGTAGAGTATTGTCATCTTAACACTTTACCGACCGGCCGTCGATTAATCGACGTTTGCTCCCCAGCGCTTACCGACCGGCCGTCGATTAATCGACGTTTGCTCCCCAGCGCTTACCGACCGGCCGTCGATTAATCGACGTTTGCTCCCCAGCGCTTACTGACCGGTCGTCGATTAATCGACTTTTGATCTTTCTGTTAGATTTGGTTAGGTTAGATTGACAAGTAGCAAGCGGCAAGCATTTCGCATTCTTTATTCAGATAATCGGTGCTTTTTTTATAAGCTTTAGCCCTTAGAAATGAATGGAAAGGATAGTCTCAGCGAGTTTTATCTCGACGACCTGTCAGATTGTCTTGACTGTCGTTCAGCAAGTAGTACTGATGACGAAAGTGATAGCAGTAGTATAGCCATTCGAAAGCGACGTCCTGTACCGCTAATATACAGTGATTCAGAAGACGAGGACATGAATAATAATGTTGAAGACAACAATGATACATGATCAACGAACGACAAGAGTATAATTATGGAACCTTTCGAAGGCAACTCTGGCGTAAAAATTATGCCAAGTTCCTCCGAAAGCGTAATGGATATTGTGAATTTATTCATTGGAAGTGACCTGATTGAGCACTTCGTGAGGGAGTCTAATAGATATCATTATCAAATTGTGGAAAAATATAGAATTACATCAAAAATGAAAAAATGGAAAGACGTCACGGTGACTGAAATGAAGAAATTTTTGGGCCTGATCATTCTCATGGGACAAGTAAAGAAGGACGTTCTCTACGATTATTGGTCTACAGACCCATCTATAGAAACGCCGTTCTTCTCGAAGGTTATGAGCAGGAACAGATTTTTACAAATAATGCAAAGCTGGCATTTTTGTAATAATAACGATATTTCTCCCAATTCGCATAGGCTGGTGAAGGTCCAGCCTGTCATTGATTATTTCAAGGAAAAATTTAACAACGTATATAAACCAGATCAACAATTGTCTCTAGATGAATGTTTAATTCCATGGAGAGGTAGACTGTCAATCAAAACATATAATCCGGCAAAAATTACAAAATATGGAATACTGGTTAGAGTGCTGTCTGAAGCTCGTACAGGATACGTATCCAACTTTGTGTGTATGCCGCTGATGGAAAAAAATTAGAAGAGACAGTATTATCGGTCATTGGACCGTATAAGAACATGTGGCATCATATATATCAAGATAATTATTATAATAGTGTCAACATAGCTAAAAACTTTTTTTTAAATAAATTGCGAGTGTGCAGGACGATTCGAAAGAACAGAGTTCTTCCTCAAATACTTCAAACGGTCAAGCTTTCAAGAGGCCAACATCAATTTCTTAGAAATGGCCATATTTTATTACAAGTATGGAATAATGGCAAAAGGAATGTAAACATGATATCGACAATACATTCTACACAAATGGCGGAATCTAGAAACAGAAGCAGGACATCAGATTGCCCCATTCAGAAACCTATTTCAATAATAGATTATAATAAATATATGAAGGGCGTAGATCGCGCAGATCCATATCTGTCCTGTTACTCCATTTTTAGGAAAACGAAAAAAATGGACGAAACGTGTCTTAATGTTCTTCATCAATTGTACACTTTTTAACTCCTTTAAAGTATATACAACTCTGAACGGACAGAAGATTACATATAAAAATTTTCTGCACAAAGCGGCACTTTCATTGATAGAAGACAGTGAAACTGAAGAACAAGGTAAGGATCTACCTAATTCCAAAAAAGAACCACATCCCGATTTGATCATCCCGGAAGACTGGCAAATTTTGGAAAGCATAAACTAGTAAATATAGTGACCAGCGGTCAATGTAAAAAACCCTTACGACAATGCAGAGTTTGTGCAAGTAAAAAAAAACTAAGCAGAACAGGTTTCGCTTGTAAATACTGCAACGTCCCATTACACAAAGGTGACTGTTTCAAGCGCTATCATAGTTCAAAAAAAAATATTAAACAACTTCTTTTTTCGACAAATATTGTTATATGGATTATGGTATATTTTATGAAAAGAATAAACTGAAAACGATTGTAATAGATAAAATAAATATTGTTTAACACTAATATGATTAAAATAAAAGATTTTATTAAATTTCGTTACCCTAGAATAACACGAAGCGTATAATTTTACCAGAGTTTAAGAAAAGCGCATATATCGTCAGTCTAGACCGAAACCAAGCTGGTGTCTCGGACGATCTGCGGGTGAAAGGGCATAGTATGTTCGAACTGCTACCGGTCGGTAAAGTGTTAAAAACAAAAAAGGTGTTTAATTTACATAATTTAACTTACAAATGGATTGAAAAAAATCGTTGTCATGTATCATTCGTGCCACTTTTTTTTTGTGCTTTACCCCCCCCCCCCCCCCCCCCACTCTTTTTTCGTTACTCTTTAATCACTTTTTTGACATGCTGTAGTCACTTTTTTTGACATGCTTTAGTCACTTTTTTGTCACTTATTTTGATCTTTTTGTCACTTTTTTGGAAGCATTATTGCACTTGCATGCCTGTATTCCTAAAAGTGATTTAAAAGTAAAATCAACAAAACAATATATTCTGCAAAAGATTAAACTGCTTTTACAAAACACAAAAAATAGCTTTATTCAATTAATTAATTTTAAAGTTTAAAAAATCTTTATGTAGGTCATATAAAAAAAACACTGATATTTGTGTTATATTATTATTAAGTTCGCTTATAATTTAACACAAAATGTGGTTTGTAGTTTGCATTTTAATGTAAAAGTTCCAAAGTTTTTTTTATTTAATATGTGTCACAATTTCTACTGAAGTATAGCTTATTCCATATTTTTCATTAAACATATTTAAAAGTATTTCATATTCTTATGCTTATGCCATGTCCTTACATAACATACATACCCAGATTTTTAATGTATCCCATCTCGGAGGGGGGGGGGGAGGAATTTTATATAAAATAGCAGAAAAACATTTCAAATAGATTTTATTCTATTAACATCTAACCATTAGTACTAAAATTTCACAGTATACACAATGTATTGCTTTGTGGTTTTGTAAATAGAAGTATAAAACTGCTGTGCAACAATTTTATGAAGTGACCAAGGCTCATATATACAGGGGCCATTCTTATCTCAAATACTTATGTATTACATGCATCTTGATTTTAAAATAAATTTTTAGAGAAAAAACTGTATGGTGTGTACATGTACAACAAATACAATATATATATATATATATATATAATATCCTGAATTTATTCGGCGAAATATCCAGCTATGTCAGCCAGGGTTGGCAAGTTTTTGACACGCAACAGTTTAAACCGATTTTAACCATGGTTAAAACCGTCGTGTCAAAAAGTGTCAAAAACCTAGTTTTAATAAAAATAATACCAAAAGAATTATTTAGCAGAGTTAGATAGGCTTTAAACAACAAATTCTAAATAAAACTGCATAAATACATTAAAACTGTGGGGTATAAACTGCAGAAATACATTCTTGAAACCTATTTGCATAGAATATGGTAAACTGCAAATTGATTGTTGCATGATTTTTTTTTTTTTTTAATTTGTGAATAAAAATTACCTAACTCTTATTTAATGATTTAGTTTACTATTAATGTATTCCTTTAAGATGAACCGTTAATAAATCCTTAATTATTTTTAATCATTAAAACTAGATAGGTTTAATCTAAATTTTGCAGAGATAAATAAATTGTTTAGATATTTTCATTTTTTTATGGCTAGAAGCATAGAGTAATCTATCACAATTGGTATCTAATGAGCATATTTACTTCCCTTAAGGGTCCTGCCCCTGCCGGCGAAGACACTCATGAGCTAATGCTAATCCTATGGGGAGGGATTTTTCTAATATCTCATTTGCATTTCGACATTTTTAAATAATTTTTTTTGCATTGGATAGCCGAGGTCCGTCTCTACAGCGCACCTTGGTTACTTTTTTGATTTTGGTCGCAGATATTTTTAATAAAGTTACTTTCATTTTCAAAACCGGTTCTGAAAATGAAAGTGTCATTATAAAAAATGTCTGCAACCAAAATCGAAAAAGTAACCAAGGTGCGCTGTAGAGACAGACCTCGGCTATCCAATGCAAAAAAAAATTATTTAAAAATGTCGAAATGCAAACGAGATATTAGAAAAATCCCTCCCCATAGGATTAGCATTAGCTCGTGAGTGTCTTCGCCGGCAGGGACAGGACCCTTAAGATAGAGCAAATTCAAAGATTCCCTTCTAGTACAAAACAGTATTGCTATTGCAACAAAACCAATTTTTCTTGCTTTCCCCCTATTATGTTCTTATGATGGGGTTGTTTCAGGAGCTACCTTCACTAATGGGAAAACACCCGCCTGATAATGTTAATACTACAGGAGAATTTTTTTTTAAATATCTTGTTTGAAATTTCATACTTTTTAATGATTTTTTTTTTTCAAAGTAGAAATGAAAACCCCCACTCAATAATGTCAATTCTATGGTAGAAATTTTGTTTAATATTTCAATGTTTTTTGCATTGGATAACTAATGTCGATCCCTACAAGGGCTCACTTTTGGAACAGGTTTCAAACTAAGTTAAGCATTTTTTTTTTTTTTCTTATTGGTATGGCGAATTATTCATTTGTCCCTAATTTTAGGAGATATTCCATAAATAAGGTAATTCCATTAGTAAGAGGTGATTGTCAGTCACTAACAAAAATTAATATTGGGATAAAAGGATTAAAATATCATATTTTATCATTTTATCCTAACATTTCATTCTTTTCTCATTTGTAAAATAAATGTTATTTTTATTGTTCTGCGTTTGTACTAAATGCGGGGAAAAAATGCTGCAGAAAAAATATTTCTGTTAAAGACTATATATAGGGTAGATGTGCCAGTATTGAACACCCTTAAGGAATTTCTTTAAAAATTGTTTTTTAATTAATAGTTATAATTATTATATTCCAGTTTTTTTTTCAATATTATATTAAAGTATCAACAATATTTAATATAATCTATTTTTATGGTATCATAATTGATTTCATTTGTTATGACTTATCATTAAAAAAAGTTTGTTTATATATATACATTTTTTCAAATAAGAAATGCAACCAAGTATGCTGAAAAGCCACAACAAAAATACACATAAAAAATTTGGGCAATTTAGTCATAAACAAAGAAATAAATTATAATTTAATATTTGATTACAGTAAAATAAATGCTAAAACTAAAGTGCACAATTATTAAATAAAAGCAATGTTGTATCTTGCTATAACAGCAATTTTTTTGGTTGTTGTCCTGACCATATTTAAAATATTGGTGTTTTTGATGGTTAAAACGCTGTTTAAACCTATGTCATGTCAAAAACTGGTTTTTGACGGCTTAAACCCAACCCTGATGTCAGCTGAGTTTAGAATTTAGCAGAGCAAATACAGTCAAACATCAGTATAGGGTTATTATCCAAAGAACATTTTGAAAGCGATATGTATGAAATTTGGTGTGGAATTTTGCAACATTGCACAATAAGTCAAACGACTTGTGCTGGTAGAACGAAATCCGGGGAGGAACAAGATTCTGGAACAAATGCCTGTCTCCATTGCAAAAGCAAATTTCTTAAAATGAAGAATGTAATCATAAAATAAAATAAAATAAAAGTTTTTTGTCAAACACTCCCGCAAGACAAATTTTAAACACACCAAAATACAAAACAATGCAAAAATTTATTAAGTATTCAAAAAATCATTCTACAGTGGAATTTTTTTTTCCCCCTTCAGAATAGAGAAATGAAATGCTTTTTTCCTTTTTTTTTCATCAGGGCTGCTCCGTCTGTTTAAACCCCACATTTAAGATAATTTTTTAATAGATAGAAAACAGAAAAAAAGAACTAAAAATTGTCTTCCATAGGACGTTCATGGGGGAGGGGGTGTGGTCATGGTCAAGGATGCCTTCCTGATGAAAAAGTTTTAGTTTCATTTTCTCTTAGCGCATTTTAAATCACTTGAGAATTTTTTTTTTTTTTTTTTTTTTTTTTTTTTCCAAAATTATCACAGAAAAAGAAAATTTGAAAATACAGGTAGAAGCAATGACCCTCACTTAAATCTGCAATCCCCCTCCTTCCCTGTGAAGGCATCCATGAAGTGACTGTGTACGAAGTTTTGACTGACTGTATTTGGTGAAAAAGCCTTACATCTCTAATTTTAACATTGTGATCAGTGTGCCAATCACTTAACAATTGAATAAATTCTATTTTCTCTGAAATTTTCGTGTATTTTTCTGATTTTGGCATGTTTTCTATTTTTTTTTTTTTTTTGTTTTTTTTTCTCCTGTATGATATACTTTAGTAATGAAAAATTTTATTTCTGAGACACAGTTCATAATTGATCATTTTTTAGACATTTTTATTTATTTATTTTATTGAAAATGTTCAATGATTAGTCAGTTACCATTTAATTTTTCATATCAAATTAGTACTACTTTTGATTATAGTATGAAATTTACACATATTTATTAATTTATTTATTTTCTAGGAGAAGTAAACATACAGTTATAGCATATAAGGATGCTGTATTTGTTTTTGGTGGTGATAATGGGTAAGTATTTTATGCTAATTTAAATTGTTGATAAATGCTATTTATTGTGTCTATATTCTGTATTATATATAACCTTTGTATTAAAATAATATTTTTTTCTGTGTGACTAAATAATTTTATTAAAAACTAAAAATTTTAAAAATGCTGTGGCAACTTACAAATTATCTCATAGTCATCTGGGGTAATTCCTGATAAAAAAAAAAAATAAATAAAAAAAAAATTACTAACATCTTAATATTGGAAAAAGAAAAGCAGGTAAAATTTTAATTCTAGGTGTGATTAACATATCTTTTCGTGTGATTTTTGTGGCATATTTATTTCATACAGAAATTAAATAGGATTTGAAAACTCATAACTTACCATTTTGATTTTTTATATTTTCTTAAGAAATACTGTTTAAGAATGATTTCTCACTTAAGAGCCGATTAAAAATTTTGAATAAAAACAGAGTATTGAAATTAATCAAATTTCATTTTCTTAAAGGCATTTTAATTTCTTTAAAGATTATCGCTGTTTTTAATGTATCATTAATAAAGGTAATGGCATCATTGCCAATAATAAAACTATCAGTTCTCTGAGAAAATTTGCCTATAGAGAATTACAGTTTCAATTCGATTTCAACTCACAAGGTGAACATTTTCCAGATCCTTTCATAAAAATTTCATTTCAATCTTATCAATTTCTTCTTTAAACATTTTTCAGCCTTAAAAGTGTAATTGTCATAATATATAGGCTACAATAATATTCTTTTATTGTTGTTTGAGTATTTTTTTAGTAAACACTTCATTAAATTTTCTATTATAAATTAGTTATAGAATTCAGTTCTCTCTTCCCTGCTACTCTTATTGAAAATTTTTATTGTTTTGTCATTTAACTATTGTTTCTAACTTTTTGCATATGCTTTGGCTTTTCTATATTATACATTATATGGTAATCTAAAAAAAAAAAAAAAAAAGGTAATTGGGGCTGAGGTCACTTCAGATTGTTGAAAATTAAGGATATCAAATAAATAAATAAATATGTGAAAGGGTAAAAATGGACCCTTCTTTAAATTTGAACTTAAAATTCAAAATTTTAAAATTAAAAGTCCCAGCTATTATCTTTTAACTTTGATTCTGAAGCTTAAAGCTGTCTTGCCTCTGGTAACTTTCTTTTCCAGCCTGACATTTATTACTTTCAGAATTCATTTTCGTACGGTTCTTAAGATTAAATTTGCTAGCCTAGTGCTTTTTGCAACTGTTTGTGGTTAGCGTTGCACCTGGGGTGATCTTGTCTAGTTTCTGCATTTTTTGACAAGTCTGCCATCTACCAGAAATAATTTAAATTACTCCTATTTTATAGGTGGGAGCAAACTTTTCCCTTGGCTTTTCCCCCACCATGTTTTGTTAAATAAACTTTCGCTGCTCGACAGGGTGTTTCGGGGCCATTTTCTGACGACAAACTCTCATTGCAGTTGGACCTGGTCTCAGAAAAAGAGACATGTAACAAAAGGATAATAAACCAGGTCCTACAGACTCTATCTTGTGTTTTCTTGCATTGGGTAATTCATCGAACATATTAAGTTAAAAGGAAAATCAAATGTAGATCTAGGACCTGCCAGCTAGAAAAGAGCCACGGCCCGACATTACAGCAGGATTGTTACAGTTACATATATGTATAGAAAATGCTTAGTGATTATAATTTAACTCAATAAGCGACAATAAAAGAAGTACATGCTTTTACTCTTTAATATAGTATTATATATATTACAGATGATCAGAAATTACCTTGGGTATTATGGATAAGATTTGACATAGTTTCTAATTTTATTTATTGTGTCAGTATTACTAAAACTAGTTATTCACAACTGTATATTGTTTGTGCAGTAAAATTTCGTAATTAATTGACTAGTATGAACATTATCAATCAAGTTAATAAACTTATAAAGGAAAGCCATTTGTGCCATACTTCTATAAGCAAAATAAATAATTTCTTTGTCACATTAAATATGAGATCATCTAATATAAGGTATATTATTTTATTTATCATTTATAATATGTTAGTTTATTTGATTTTCTGTATGTGTGATGGTGTTGTGCCAATGCAGTGCAGTGTCTGTGCATTTTGTATTAAGGTACTATTGTACTAAATTTAGGCATCAAGGACTTTGGATTGCATCATACATCAAATCATTTTAGAGATTAGTGCTCATCTGCAGTAGCAGTATGTATAATCTGTGGCTAAATGAACACAAATGTAGTTCTTAGGAGTTTTAAAATATTAAAATAACATAAGTTCATAAAATTCCAGTGCCACTAGGAGGTGCTTTAGGGAACTCACACCTTTCAAAAGATAAGTTGGAAAGGATATATTTATATACTTTCATTTTAAAGAAAGGCATTATATCATAAAATCTCTAAGGTTGACTCTTCCTGATGAAGAAAATTTCTGTCTACGATTTTACCTCACCCATAACCATTTCCATGTGCTCTATTGATTGAAAGTTGTTTTTTAATTCATTCTTTTAAATTAGAAAGCATGTTTAAGCAATTTCATTTTAATTTGTTAAAATAATATGTATGTTGGAATCTATAAACATTATCTTTGGTAAGGCAGTGTATGATACTTCATTTGTAAATGTTTTTTAATTTCTGTGTTTTTGTATCAAATTTTGATGAGTAGCCCATTATATTTGCATGGCTTAATTAGTTGCATTTCGTTGAGAAAACCTGCATGTGGATGCAGAAACAGATTCTGGAATCAGAGCAAATCCTTTTTAGTTGACTCATTTTAAATCCAATAGATGATATCACTAGCTATTTTAATTGCAAGAAAAAGGAAATTGTGAAAAACAATTACACTATTATCTCACCATGTTCTGAATAAAACTGAAAACACATTCTAAAATATGCGCTTATTTGATTTTAAAATGTTCTCTCTTTACTTTTATGTGGTCATCGTTGAATCTACAGATGTCTGGATCTGGTACAACTGCTTCTTTTCAATTTAAAAAAATGATAAATTTTTTATTTGTTACAATTCTAAATTTCAAATTCTACAATTCTAGAACTTCAAACACAATTTTTACTACTTTTTAATATTTTGAATTGTGTTAGAATAAAAACAAGGGTGTGTACACTAGGCTGATGTTTGTAAGACAGTGGTCATCAACCACATGCATGTGGTTGCACTTGCACTCACAAAGCTTCTATAAATTTATACATATAATTGTAGATTTGCACTCATGGGTAGTAAATATTGGTTTTGATTTAAAAAAAAAAAAAAAAAAAAACTCTGTGCCTTTTTTTTTATTATTATTTATTTATTTATTTAACATACCTCTTGTGAACAAAATATTGCAAGGCTTATTCGGCCGTTAAAAAACATTTTGGCGTAGCTTCATTCTTTTATGTTCTTGGTTATTTGCAAAGAAATGTATTGCATATGAAGTTGTTGGCAAATATACATTGATTCCTATGTGGAGTTGAGTATGTTTATTCAAGCTAGAGATCTGCTCGAGCCAGGCCTGGTCTGTACTCTTTTCGGGCCGGGCCCAGACAATACTTTTTTTCTGAAGGCTCGGTCCGGGCCAGCATAGTGACTACTCTTTATGGGCCGGGCCGGGTCTTACTTCTTTCCTGAAGGATCGAGCCAGGACAGGTCTAATTTAACTTTTCTGTACAGAGCCAGGACTGGTTTCATTCCTAGTCTTCACGGCCCAAAATTTTCAGTCCTAGTTTTGACCCAACCCATATGAAAATCATTGTTTCGGCGTGGCCTGATCCGTTCAAAGGTCAGTAAAATTAGGCCTGGTCCAAAAATGCATACATTTTTAAATCGCCATTATTTTACAATTAAACATTAAAATTTATTATTTTTAAAGAAGAGTAGATTTCTATGCTTATTAAAATATAGAAAAACGTGTGATGAAATACCTGCATATGCTGGAACACTGTTTTAAACTGAAAAACGTCTTGATCCATGCAAAAATAATGTACTAATAGAATACGTAAGAAAATAATATAATACATTTACACTTGCTAAGAAGGGAACTTGTCTATAAAGAATTTTTTTTTTCTTTTCTATGCAATTCCGTCTTAGAAGATTTTACTGTATAGCATTTTTCAGATTTTTACATGGAATATAGATTAACAAAATTAATGACAACTGAAACATTTACATACAAGAAATAGAGATTCATTAAAAAAAAAAATATATGGCAGCCTGCGGCACTTCTATAAAAATGAAGATTATAAATATGAAAAAAAAGTTAAGATAAATATTTTTGGTCAGAATTCCTCGTACGAGACAAATTTTTAACCAAATCGACGTAAAAAACAATGTTTTGTATAAAATCACTTGGGCCGGGCCTTGCTCCGGGCAAGATTTTAACTTTTTTCCGTGCCAGGCCGTGGCCTGGAAATTTCGACCCGTGCAGACCTCTAATTCAAGCTGTGCCCAGTGCATGCATATAGAGATAAATGAGTGCAGGGGGAAGGGAGTGGATGTGCCCATGTAGATGTCTAAAAATTTTAAATGCACCCATGATAGTTCAAAGGTTGATGACCCCCTGATGTAAGGTATAATAGTTTTCTCAAATTAATTGTATTTTTATGTTCTGCAATTTTAAAATAAATAGTTTTATTTTGTTTTTCAGGAAACATATGTTAAATGATTTATTAAGGTTTGATGTGAAGGACAACTCATGGGGAAGGTATTTATTTTTTATTTCTTTATTGTATATAGGAAACTAGTACTAAGATAGTTCTTATTTTCTTTTTTACTGTATTAGTAAGGTTTGTTTCGTATTGCATTTAAGGACTATGACATTATTCCTTTCAGCTATCTACTAAAATTAACTCTTTGCTAATTTATGAAGATAAGAGCTTTTAGTTCTATATGCAATTTCATTAATTCTTTCTTTCAAACTTTTTAATCAATTTCTATGCTTTTGCTCATGCCTTTGTATTGCTGAAAACCTCTTAAACTTCAATTCATGAAGAAAACTAAATTTATCACGGTAATGTCAATTTCAAGTAATACCTTTACAACAGATTTTTCGATACTTACTAGTATTTTTTTTTAAATTTATTTATAAAACTAGTTATATTACGAACGCACCTCATTTGCCAAGTTTGACATGCAACTTGTTTAAAATGAAGTTGGAAAGTATTACGTGTTCTCCCCCTCACACACAAAAAAAGGAAATCAGTTTCAATTAACACACTTTATATTTCAAACATATGGAATTCTTCATTTTTAATCCCTTTTTTTGATCTGTAGATGGCAGCTCATCACAAGGCCTATAGTTTCTTTTAACTCCTTCCGGTCTGACCTTTTATTACATTGGTGACTACAGTGGACTGGAGTATTTTACCTGTTTAAAAGAAAAAAATACTTGTACCTCAGATATTTATTTTTGTTTTTCTTTTATCTAAAATTTCAAACCCTCCATTTTAAAAATATGCACATAATATTTGTATTAGAAAAATTTTATAAACAATAAAAGATGAACTAAATTTTATTCTGAGAAAAAAAAGTTTTACTTGCATTTTTACAAAAGGAAAAAAAATAATAATTTGCTTTTTATGTTATTCTTATTGCATATGATTTAGAAGTATAACATAAACACTGTAAATATAGCAACAATTTAAAAACGTATCATTTTGTAAAATTCTAACTGATTCTCACAGCATACATGTGCAAGAACATACCACAAAAACAAACAAATTATAGGACGTGTGCTGCCCTCTATATTTTATTTCAGAAAACAAATATCCACAACGTAATATCTTAGAGCAGTCTGTGCTCGAGTAGGTAATTGGAAAAATGAATTTTAAAGCTTTAAAGTCACGCTTGAGTGTTACTTGAGCACAGTCTAACAGAGTAATATATGGTGCTCTAATAGAGCTCGAGCATATACCAGAAATTGTTAAAAAATAGTTAAAATAAGGAATAAAAAGAGGTATTCAAATAGCTTCCATCTTTGTCAAATTTCAAAGTATTTATGCACATGAAAGCTTATTATTTATATTTATCTCAAGGCAGGGTTGGGTTTTTGACGTCAAAAACTGGTTTTTGACATGACAGTGGTAAAAACCGTGTTTTTACCGGTTTATTCCGTCAAAAACCTATCTTTTCGATTTTCCTCCAATTTACAGTGTGAGTGTAGCATACAATACATTTGTAGATTGATTTTTCCTTGCTGTTCTTGTTATTATTATTTACAATTACTTTGTTAAATTTATTTAAAAGAAGAGCATTTCCTAAATAAGAAAAATGTAACAATACAAGCGTAAAAGGAAAGAAAAGTATTTGTCATAATCTCCACTAATATAGATTCTACTAACTGCAATGAACATATTAAATGATAATAAAAGGTTATTATAATTATTAAATAATATTCAATATACATTTTTAATAAAATACATTAAAATTATTTTAGAGATGCAAAAATGCTGTTATATGGTGTGACAATAGATGTCAAGCAAGGACTGCGGTCATTGAATAAATTTCAATATTTTTAGATATGATATTTTAAAATGCATATCTTATGTATTTCATATGCAATTATGGTGATTTTCATTCTCACTTCAGTAAGCAAAATCTTAAAATTTTAAATTAATAAAATTTTTATACAAGCCTGTAGGACCTGATTTCAGGTGAAGTCTCTCAGACTTAAAATTTAACACAACAAAACAATATTTAAGAAAAAACAGAATAGAATAATAATTTATATGTGTATACATTATAGTTGTTTTTTTTTTTTTGTTGTTGTTGTTAACTTTAGTGCAAATATATATGAACCTTATAGACAGACCATTACAGCATCTATATTTTTAGATATAAATTTATACCTGAATAGTCATGAAATATCTTTTACCCATTGGGGACGAGCATCACGTATACACTCGTGATTATTCCGCAATGATTATTCCTACCAGTTATTTTTCACTGTAAATTTTACCTTATTTAATCAAGACACTGTCTCGATACGTCTAGTCGAAAATTTCTGTTTTAAAGTACCATTGATAAAAGATTAAAAATTCTGTAAAAGACTTTTGCCGCGAATGGGATTAAATCGAAATTTATTAAAGCTACCATAAACTATTTATGTCATGTATACATTTTACTTCAAATTATTTAGGCATTATTTAAAGTGAATTGAAAGAAATAACACATTGCATATTTTTATTACATGCATATGACTGTATGTGTAAAAATCTTTTACTTTTAAAATTATTATTAGAGAGATTCTTAAATGTTTTATTTATTTTTTAATGCAGTTAACTTTTTAATTAATGGATCTGCAGGGATCTACATTTCTGCTTAAAAATATTTAATTAGTTTAAGGAAATAGTAAGACTAAAATAAACTACTTAACAAGTATATAGTTAAAAATTGCATTTTCACATGGTTTAAAGTTTAATATTTACTTGCAAATTTTAATCTCTACAAGATTTAACTTTGAAGAACAAGTGTTATTCCTTTATCCCAAAAGATGTATGTAATTCTCAGCTATTAAAATACATTTTATTTCATTTATTGCTATTTAGAAATAAAAATAATCAATGAGCAATTTGGATTTAACACTTTAAGAAAACTTATTTCTGAGGAAATATCTGAGAAAGCTATTTAGCTTTAAACAGTATACTACATTCTGCCGACTACATTTTTAATCTTATACTTATGGGCTTTAGAATTTCTTCAAAAAATATAATTTTTATAGAATATGCTAAATAACGTAAGATTATTGTAGAGATCTTTTAACAGAGATGTATAAGTATTATTCTAATGCAAACTAAAAAAAGAGGTTTCAATTAACATTTTGTATCATTTATTTTTCTTCTGAAGTATGTCAAAGTGTTCAAAATGTAATCCAGCATACACATAAGATTTTCGCCAACACTTGGCAGCACCAAAAAGCTCTGTTTTACTAGTATCGCATTCTGACTTAAACTTGTACTTATTTTAGCAGAATTTCTTTTTTAAAACAAAGCTGTGAAGTATTGATTGTTGTCTCCCCCCACCCCCCCCCCCCCCCCTCCCTCAAAAAAAAAAAGTTCTGATGCTAATTCTTTTTAACAAAATAAAAGCTATACATATATATATGTGTGTATTTCTACATCATATGTTATGGTTAGTTAGGTTTCTTTAAAGTACAGATTTGATTTTTCAGTCTTCAGATATCATTTGGGTTTGATAGAATGATCTGGAGATTTTCAATTTTTCATTTTATGACATTTTTTATAATCTGAAAAGCAGTTCTTAAATATTTTTACTTTGATCAAAAAAAAGCTTCCGCTTTTTATTAATAAAGTTAATGGTGCTGCCATCTATGTTCTTAATAATAGGGTATATTGATAAATAATAAGGATAATTATAAATTATTTTGATTTATTAATTAAAGGATAAGTTGTTTTAAAAGGAATATCAAACGAAACCCTTTGTGTGATTTCAATCACATCTACCAACTTGTTTTTGTTGTGAGGTTTTTCTCTTTTAAATGTTAAAGTGTTAAAGGTTTTTCTCTTTTTATACTTTTTCCCCTTCAATAAATCTAATATCCCTGTGGTAGATGTTCTAAGTTTTGTTTGAAGGGATAATTACCTGAGGCGTATTTTTATTTTTAGATAAATTTATGGTGTTAGGTATTTTTCTGATACTAGATTAATTTAATGGAATATGAAATGGTGATAAAAATGAAATATTTGGCCAAATACTTTTTCTTTTTTGCAATTGTATCACAAGATTAAGTTTTATTTTAAATGTTTTTCTGTTGTGTAGGATTAAGTTGTTTTAGTTTGTTGCCGTAAAGTACCGAAAGTAAGCCCCCCCCCCCCCCCTCTTATACAGTAAAACCTCTCTAAAGCGACCACATTCCGTTCCAATAAAAATTGGTCGCTTCAAGAGGTGGTCTCTTAATGGAGTTAATGTTTAAATCTAGATTTTAATTGTTGAAAAAAAGGTAACAATGTTACTAAAATTTATTTTTCACATTAGGGAAAAAATATGAAAATTTAAGTATCAAAACAAAAGTTAATTACATAAGTTAATTAGTGCAGAGTTTAAAAAATGAATACATTGACATTTGCTTTGATTTTACAGTTTTATCTTCTATAACTTTTATTTCTATAGGTGTAAATTGGCGGTCGCCACTCGCCACGTGGCGATTAAAGTTGCAAAAGTGGCGATTATAAAATCGGCCATCGATCGCCACTAGCCAAATGGCGATTAAAAAAAATCTGTTATTGATCGCCAACTGAAATACAATTTTTTTCATGGAAATATGCATCTGTACTTTGATTGCATCTAATTAGCAAGCTGGTTAATTCTTTTTCCTACCGGATGCAAGCAGATTTCAACGATTTATCTATATTTTCAATATTTTGGTTTTTTGCCATGTGCTTGCTTTTCAGTTGGATTCTTTTTTCAAGAAATACAGTTTTATTATGCAAAATATATTCCTCAGCTTTGATTCCACATGCATTTCAAATAATTTATTCCTTTTTTTTCACCAGATGCAAAAGTGGATTGCAAGTGGATTTTAACCCTTTCGGGTCTGGTGTACGTACATGTCTTTTCATCGAGTATTATTTTGTCTTAACTATTACTTTTGTTGCTATCTACATATAGTAATGATAGTATATGGCTATGCTTTTCTTATTATGATTTCATTTATGTTTGGACTTATAACAATAACAATAAAAGTTTGCTTAGATCTCTTTGCACCGTTGGCGATTCTTTTATTTTATTCATATATTTCACTCTTTAAATTTAAAATATAGGTTACTTTTCTGAATGAATCATGTGTGATAAAAGACAAAAAACATTAGAAATTTGTAATATCTGTTAAATCCATTGTAATACGATATTTTCCAAGCGTCTCCAAAAACTCTTCCTTAACCTGTTATCAGATAAATATGAATTGAATAGACACAAAATGAGTACATTCGTTAGAATGCAGACAATAAGATAATATTTAAACTTCAGTAAATCTATTTGGATAGCCATGATTAACATTCTTAAAATAAAAGTAATTTTGTTCTCAAAATTGAAAAAAAAATCGGACCCAAAAGGGTTAAGGACATTGCAATATCTTTAATATGGTAGATCAGTTAGATTATTTTTCTTCAAGAGATACTATTTAATCCTACGAAATACACTCACCAGCTTAGATTTCAACTATATGTAATGTGTGTAGTATGTTAATAACACATTTACTTATTAAGTAAAATCGAAATAACATTTTATTGTGTTTTATTAGATTGTTTTTTTTTTTTTTTTTTAATACAGTTGTTAGAATTTTGATTTAGTTATTTTTTTAATTTAAAGAAAGTAACAGTAATTTGATTGATAACTGTGCTTATGAACATATACAAATAATCCTAAAATATATTCTAAAAGAGTTAATATGATAATAGATTTTGTGGTTTTAAACTAATTTTCTTGAATTTTGACTGCTTCCCTTTTCCTATCACAAATAGTTGGCTGGTATAAAACTCTGATTTATAGAAAAATATGTTTATATACAACAATTATAGTTTATCTAGATGTCAAGAAAGTTTGAAACATTATAGTGACCACTAACTTTAAAAAGTGGCCACTAATGAAACTGAGTCTACCAGCCACTGGCTAACTCAATTTCCCAGTTTTCTCCTATATTTTTTTCCAAGTCCTTTCAGTAAATAAATACTTTTTTTTTTTTTTTTTTTTTTTTTTTTTTTTTTGGACGGGAACAAATAATGACGATTTCATTAATTTATCTATTTCTTTGAGAGTTTACTTACAGAATAGGGCTGGAGAGTTTATTGACCGTCATCCTTACTTTGCCATCAGAGTTAAATTCATTGCCTAAAAAGGTGCAAAGAAGTATAAACACTTAAAAGTTACTGGAATAAATAAAAATTCTAAACTTAGTTTAGAAGTTTGATGAATAATGCGCTCTCCGGAATGTTATTCTAATAAAACCTTCTTCAAGCGACCAGGAAAGAATGGAATTTGTTTCATTTTCTTCAAAGAAATTGGTCGCTCATGGAGGGAGTTCAACTGGGGTGGTCTCTGAATAGAGGTAAAATTAGTATTGAGCCTATGGTAATAAATTTCGTTCCATGAAAAAATGGTTATTCAAGGGAGGTGGTCGCACAAGGAGGTTTCACTGTATGTGAATTTTTCCTTTGTTGAAAAAGTGCCATTTATAATACCCCCCCCCCCCCTTTTCAAGTTTTATTTTCTGACACTTTCAATCCTTCTGTTTTTTCAGGGAATTTCAGGAGGGTTTTTTGTTTCTATATCTCCTAAATGAATATATTTTATGCAATTTATTTTTCTCTAATCTCTTTACATATCATTGTATCAGAATGGCATATTTCACCATGCACGCTACTAGACCTTTGAAAGGAGTGTTCCTTTTGAAAGATACTATTAGTGTTTTCCTTGATTTTTTATGCACTAAGATTTAATGTATGTATATTTATATTGATTTTATAATTTTTGTTCATATTTCATTGATATCTAATTCAATTATTTTATGTAAATTTGTTTCATTAATTTATTATTTTCATTAATGGAAACTACTTAGCTTTTATGGAAGGGAATGTTAAAACCAAAAAATTTTAAGTTGATATGCTTTTATTTAAGAAATTGTAAAAATCCTGTGAAATTTCATTAATTCCAAATATCCCCCCCCCCCCCCCCACACACACACACTCCCTCCCAATTTCCCTATCCTTTTCGTTTTCACAAAAGTTCTAATTATAAGCCTCCCTCAAAATCATTTGAATTTCCTGTCTGCTAAAGGGGAGCTTACTTTTGGTATTTTAAAAATTAAAAGGTTATATAAAGCGTTAAATCCTGTTATATTTAAAGTTTTTCTTTAACATTAAGTCATTTTCCTTAACCCAAGGTTTAATAAAAAAAAAAAAAAAAAAAAGCAGTCAAAAGTGGCCGATACTGATAGCAAATATGGTTTAAAAAGAAAGTAATTATCTTTGATTGGCTTTCAAATGTTCTGTTTTTCACCAAACCATACTCGCTAAAATGTATTAATTAGTATGCAGCCTAACTCATTGTCCAAGAAGATTAGATAAGAACAATGTTGAATTTTCTAATCTTCCATAATCGAGTCTACAGCCAAGAACAGTATGTTTTAATGTGAATGTGAATGCTATTAAAGTATTTTCACAACAAATACTTCATTGCACTAAAATATGTAATTGATAGTGGCTCCAATTCCGCAAAACTTAATAGATTTTTAAATCTTGACATTAGCGAATGTATTGCGATTGATAAGCAAATGTACGTGAAACATAAATGCCAAAGTAAGTGAGTTTATCAGGTTTTGTCAAGCTTCGTGGTTTGTACATTTTGGAAAATATATATAAAGTGCTTGAAAAAAAAAAGTTCTTTTTCAAATGATTAAAATAGTTAATTTATAGGCTTTCATTTCAGAATGAGCAGGGCTCCACCAGTGGCTGAGAGGTTCTGCTCTCGAAGCTGGTAGACGGGAGGTGTTGGGTTCGAACCCAATCACGCCCGTCGGCCTAATCTTTCGGAGTTTTCGTGGTTTTCTTCAAGCCATGGATTTCCATGCGTAAATACAGGTTAGGTTCCCTTAGAAAGACCCCCACGAAGGGCACTCCCCCCCCTGGGCCTATATCCCTCGTGCAGATAATTGGCCGTCAAAAATCAACCAACCAACCAACCAGAATGGGCAGGATAAAAATTTATTGAAAATTATGACATTAGAAAAATGTTTACGCTTTATGAATGAAAATGCATGTTTTTTAACATGAGGTCAATTTCACTTTTTTATAATTAGAATATAAGTGTTTATTTGTTGTTATATTACTATTTATTGTAACACGGAGTATTATGTAAAGTGTTTAGAAAGTTGAGTGGAGTAACTCCAGATTTTTTTTTTTTACTTTATTTGTAAAATAATGCTTATATGCTCTCAAAATTTGAATTACAAGAGAAAATTTTCAAAGTTAAGATGTATGACTATTATAGATATAAACATGTAGTGTTTGAACTTTCTTTTTAGAATTTTATTGCTTTTCGTTGATTTGACATTTATTTTATGTTCATCATTCATACTTTTTATAATGAAAACTATGTTTACTTTGTTTACAATATTCTGATATTACATTCTCTGATAATGTTTGGTCTGAAATTGTAAGATGCATATAAGTGATTTTTTTTTTTTTTTCTTTTGAAGCAAGGTATATGTTTTGGTTTTCTTTTGCTTGAGATTTTATTAAAATAGCAGCTTGGGACTAATAACTGGTGCTAAAAGTTAAATTCATACATTTTCACAGTTGCTTTGCTTGTACTGAAATGGCAAAATCATTGTTTTTCATTTGCCTGATTCTAAACTGATTACTGCAGTAAGTTTATGCAAATCTTACTGTGAAGAGCAATAAATAAATAAAATAAAGTAAAACTTTTTTTTCTATAAAATTCTAAAATTGTAAGTTTTTTTGCGTGAATAAACATTTTAAATAATTTCTAAATAAAAAGACATTTAAGTTTAGTATCTGTGGTTTTCTTTTCTATCTAAAAAGAAATTATTTTCTGTTATGTAGAGCTTTTACCACTGGAGCTCCACCTGCACCTCGATATCATCATTCTGCTGTGATCCATGAAAATAGCATGTTTGTTTTTGGTAATATTTTGCCTTCATTAATTTTTAAATTTATTAAAATATTTTCATCTTTGTGCCATGTGTTACTATTCGATTGTATACTAAGTGGGATTGTAGTAAAATTCCTATTTAATTAAATTTTTTTTCCCTTTTTTATGTTTTAGAGCCTACATTTAACAAATAGACCAGCAAAAATATTTGTTAAATCTGATGACTGGTTAAGTGTGTTTTCAAGTTTAAAAATTTAATTTTCAACAATTAAGTACATGTTACATTGGCATAGTTGTCATCTCACCATAATGCTCAGCATTTGTAAGTGTAATGCAGAACTCATTCTCAGCACTTGTTACTTTACCAAATGTAAATCAAATTTGAAAATTGGCAATTAAAAAAATCAATTTTTGCTAAGTATTTGACATGATTGTTTTACTGCTGATCACCACATAAGTAGGGACAGATCTCACAAAAATGTATTTAAAATTATTATTTTTTCTTTTTTAAGTAATCTAAAGGAGGAAAAAAAGATTAAGCTAAATCTTATCTGTGGAAAAGACTCATAAAAAATGAATTTAGTGGCAGCTGATGGCTAACTTTACATGTATCCCCAACTGCAAAGCTGCGGAGGATATCAAAATATTCTGTAATAATTAACAACTTTAAGTTGTTTGTATCTTATGAATCGTAAATTTCAAAAGAGACTGTGACAAGCAAAATATCATTAAGGAACCTTTGAAAAGCGATATGAAAATAAACATTTATAATGTTTTAATTGCAATCTATAGTAAAGGACCAGGCATAAAGAATTTTAGGCACTACTCTGGCATTACTCAGTCTTAGAAAAGTTCAATTTCACACCAAATATTATAAACCATCACGAAAATGAAACACTGACTAATAAACAAATTTATAATCTCCTCATAGCTTTTCTCTAGCATACAAAATTTGTCTCTGATAAATTAAATTTTTTTTGTTTTTACAATATCCAACATGTTTACTCTTTTTAATTTACCAGCAGCAGAAAATGAAGCTATGGCCTTTTTTCCACAAGAAAGGTCTGAAAGAATCTGTGAAAAAGGTCATGATATGCAGCTGTATAGTGAAAATATATATATGGATATGAAATAGAAATATAAGCAGAGAAAATGCTCATAATATGCAGTTGTATGGTGGGAGGTAAAAAAAAATATGCAGATGAAACATAAGAAAGGTGCTTGCATAGCAAACTGGTTCAACAGCTCTAAAACATCTTTTCTTACAACATTATAATTTATGTATTGCTGGATTTAGGGACTGACTTTAATCTGATAATGCAAAAAGCAGTTAAATATGTGCTAAACATCAGTCATAGGCTGGAATAATCACCTGTGTGTAGTAGGGCGTATCGAAAAAATCGAAATTTCTCAAATCTTTTAGCGGTAGTGCGAAAATTTGTGAACTCCTTTCATTAAAAATTTTGTGAAATCTTAAAGCCGTGGGTTGATATCTTCTGTCGTCTCAGTGGGCCGAAAGTTCCGAGAATTGGACTAAAAATGGTTAAAATACAAAAATTAATAAATGATCACAGATTTCGCTGATCGATTTGAGGTAGTGCTTAAAAGGTACTATGTGTGAACAACAACAACAAAAAATTTTTTTAGAATTATAGGTTAATATCTTCTGCCGCCTCATCGGCATCGAATTTTGGAAATTTTGACGCATTTTGATACTTTTCTGCATAACGGTTTACTGCTTCCTTAATGCACAATCCAGACAGGCTGAGTCTGACACTCTGCCAAAAAAGTGGAAGACCCCTATTTTCATGCCCAGGAATAAATCAGAGCAACCAGTAAATCACCTGACCACCCTCTTTCATCCGGCTAAGCACAGTAGGCAGGCGCTACAAGCATCTGCGAGTAGCAACCGATTTTAAATCTTTTAAAGCAGCATAATTTTAATTAGTGTGCGTTGTTTATAATTGCTTGCACTGTAGTCGTTTTAAAAGGAATTTGTGTTTTTTTTTTTTTTTTTTAATTTCGTCTTACTTTTCTAAGATGAGATATGGGTAAATATTCCCGAGAACAATAAGGTTGCTAAAATCATCCAATAAAGCACTTGTTACATATTTGTAAGTGCTATTAGATATATCAAGTTTACATCAACTTTCAGGTGTAATGTGTCCCATGTACGTAGAACCAGGTTCCGATGCAATACAATAATGCGCTTCTACAATTTTTCTTTGGAACTGTTTGGCCTCGAGTGTTTCTGATGCTAAAGTTTTGTTATGCCGTCCATCAAAAGAAAGACCAGATAGAGTGGAACAAATTTCATTTTATTTTCAGACCAATTGTTTGTAAATTCTCGATTTTCCCTTCATATTTTATTTTTGTCTGTGACGAGGCTGGTATATGATTCTGATATTAAACCCAAATCTTGCATAAAACTCGATGCAATAACAGTCGTGGCTCTGTTGGATACATCATATCTTTTACAGAGAAGAACCATCAACCAACAAGTTATTCAGTTTTAAGTGCATTTGAACGTTCCCAGTTGACTGCTGAAGAGACATTGTATAGGACCTGTGTGCCCATTTCCCCCCTATCTTCACCTCCATCATATATCTTCTATTTTATTATCCCTTTCATTCCCCACTGAATAGCTTAAAGCAGAAGCAAGAGACGCCTGTTTTGCAGATTGAATAGTATCCTGTTCCTTTAAAATTTGACGTTTCTAGAGCCGTATTGTTTCTGGAACATTAACAGATCCAACGAACATTTTTGTTTCTGTTCATTGTCAATGAGGAACACCCGTTCTTTTGCAGAAACTTTGCTTTCTTTCGAAGAGATACACTCCTTAAAAATCGCTCATTTACAGGCAGATATGTCAAAAGACGTTTTTGCTTTTGTTTAAAGTTTTCAATATTTTCGAGAATAGTTTTGCTTTTTCCACGACGTTTTATATTTTTCATAATTGGTCGACATTTTCCATGGTATGCGCGTATCATATCACTAACACGTTTATGTAAAACTGAAGCAATGGATTTATCGATGTAGAAATTTTCCATCTTCAAACCAACAATTGCTGAAATAACTGAAAAACATGGTAGCGCCTGCCTACTGCACTTAGCCGGACGAAAGAGAGTGGTCAAGTGATTTACAGGTCACTCTGATTTGTTTCTCTGTAGGAAAATACGGGTCTTCCACTTTTTTGGCAGAGTGCCAAACCCAGTCTGTCTGGATTTTGCATTGAACAAGCAGTAAACCGTTATGCAGAAAAGTACCAAAATGCGTCAAAATTTCCAAAATTCGATGCTGATGAGGCGGCAGAAAATATTAACCTATAATTCTAAAAAAAAATTTGGTTGTTGTTGTTCAAAAATAGTACCTTTTAAGCACTACCTCAAACCGATCATCGAAATCTGTGATAATTTATTAATTTTTGTATTTTAATCATTTTTAGTCCAATTTTCGGAACTTTCGGCCCAATGAGGCGACAGAAGATGTCAATCTACTGTTTTAAGATTCCGCAAAATTTTTAATTAAGGGAGTTCACACATTTTTCGCACTACCGCTAAAAGATTTGGGAAATTTCGATTTTTTTGATACGCCCTAGTGTGTAGATTTATGACAAAACATTTAGGGAAAAAAATAGAAGGATCAGAGTAAATTCCTGGAAATTTATTAATGTAAAATGAAAAAGTAACACTGCGATAATTCTACTACAACAGTGGTTGTATTTGGGTGTGAAATTTGTATATGCATGCATTGCTAAATGCGCATTATTATATGGTTTATTTGTGTAAGCATGTGTTATTATATTATGTCCTATTTATGCATATTTTAAATTGCTTCTTAATGTGCATTAAGTGGTGGAAATAGTAAACAAATTTCTTGTGTGTTTTGTACAATGATAGTTATTTCATAAAAATATAACAATCTGATGAGATTTTAAAATGTAAATAAAGGTTGCCAGGAAGTGCTTTTGAAAACTTTGCTTTTCTCACCAAATACAACCTTGTTTTTTTCTCTATCGTTCCAAGGCCTCTATATTAAAAAAGCAAGGAAATGGAAAGAAGGAAAAAAACTAACAGAAAATAAAACAATGCCCAAAATTGAAATGCATTAATTATATAAAAGATTTTAAGTCAAAGCAGTAGCAAGCTGATATAAAATAGTTTAACTTTACTGATCTAATATTAATATTAAAACAGCAATTTATTGTCGATATTAGCTAAATAGACTACAGAAGCATTTTTTTTTTCTTTTTCCTTTTTAAAACCTTTTCTTCTAAAAACCTCTGGTACTTAATAACCATCTGCCTTGCATTGTCTGCCACAGTTAAAGATCTTGCCTCAGAAAACTGGAAGAAAATAATTTAATGAATCACAAGCATTCATAGTTTCTGAGGAAAAGAAATCAGGTTTTTGTTGACTTAAAAGTTTGGACAAATAAATGAAATATGATGGGTGGGGGGGGAACCTTTTGTTTTGTTATACAATGTTGCATGGTGTTAAAAAAACTGAAGAATGTGATGTGTGATTATATATTAAGTAAGTAATGTATAATAGTATATAATACTATGTGTGATTATTATATTAAGTAATACACTGTATGTAGCAATGGTTACATTTGACTACAATAATACCAGTATTTTTTTTTTTTTTAATAGTAATCCTTCCCTTTAACTACAGAAACTCCGTTATTAAATAAAGCAAAGATTATTATTCAGAAATATTGCTATTATTGTTGTCAAAAGTAAGCAGCACTATGCACTCTATAATAAATCTAAATAAATGCCTAAGCTTATTATGCTTCTTGGAAAAAAGATGTATAAATGCATGAATTTTGTCTAGAGAACATCAAGATTTTATTTTCCAAAACCTTTTTATATTTTTCAATTAAATCATAAATAATTATTTGCTTTGTAATTTCAATATGTATTGCTCATCATAAACAAGTCCAGCTACTTATCTTTCTGTTTTGACAAGCAATAAAATTATCTGGCTTGCAAGTGCTATTCTATAAGTTTCCTTAGATTATAAATTACATTCTTTGATATCTTCAGTTTTCTCAAACTTATTCTGCAACTTTTAAAACCAATTATTTTAAGTTTTTTAATCTGAAAAAGACAATTTGCAATGTAGCATGTTTAAAAACAATATGATGTCAACAAATGCTGGGTAAAATTGGTTATCTCGGAGTTGTTGTCTACTGAAACAAAAAATGTTAATTTTAATATTAACCAGGAGATTCAAATCAGAATTCCCAGGTTACACAACTTATTGCCAGCTGTACAAAATATAGATGAAAACTATTTTTATCTCTAATAGATTTTTTAGATTGCCCACTAACAGCACCAAAAAGCATTTTTACATTAAAAAAATCAGTAATTATGTATTGAACTAAAGTTTTGAAATTTTTAAAATGATCACTGATGAAAATGGTACTTTCGTGTTAACTGCATGTCAGGGTTTATAGCCAAAGATATCACTAAAGATTTTGCTATTTAGAGCATCTTTTTTTTCTTCTGATTGTTTTCAGTCTTTAAGTACATAGTTCGATTACATATCTATTAAATTTGTGTTTCCACTAAGGTAAATATTTTTTTAAGGTATATGATGATAAAATTACATCAATTGTATAAATATTAATGTTTTTAAAAATTGAATAATTTCTATTTAAAATGTTTATTTTTTGCTTTTTGTTTGTTGTCAGAAAATCATAATTTTCGTCAAGCATTTTTCTTGAAATGATGTGTTTTCTCTTGTCTGTTTATTTTTCCAATATTTATCAGTAATTTTTATCGTTAGTTTAATATTACAAAATTCTGTTACCAGTTAGATAAGATTGGAGTGTTTTTTATTCAAAGTATTTTGCAGGTGGTTATACTGGGGATATTCACTCAAATTCGAACCTTACGAACAAGAATGACTTATTTGAATATAAATTTACCTCAGGACAATGGGTTGAGTGGAAATTCGAAGGAAAGTAAGTAAATTCTTAGTGTAAAAATTGCAAATTTGTTACTATTATCTTTTAGTGCATTTTAAACAATGGTGTCAACAGAACTAAATTCCAGGAAGGGCAAGGTTTCAAAACAGATATGCCTGTGATCTACAGCCTAGATTTATTTTATTATTAATATTACATCAATAATTTGTGTTTGAAATTGATCATCAAGTTGGGCTTAGACTTTCACCTCAATGAAATTGATCATCAATTTGGGCTTAGACTTTCACCTCAATGAAATTGATCATCAATTTGGGCTTAAACTTTCACCTCAATGAAATTGATCATCAAGTTAGGCTTAGACTTTCACCTCAATGACAGTCCCAGGGGAATCTCGATTGTCAAAATGGAGATCACTTTCAAAATTTTCTTAAACCTGAGTTTTTTTAAATGTATAATATGAATTTAAAATAGGACAAACTAATACTTTTTTATCTAAACACCCATGCAGGACAAGCTAGTTTTAAAACATAGGAAGATACAAAGCTATTCAGAAATTAACAATTAAGAAAAAAATCTTATATATCTTTTTTTTAGGGTGTGGGGATTGCTCTGTTTTCCTAAGTGTTTGTATTAAAAGTTTGCTCAATAAATATTTTTTCTTATTTACTCAACTTTAAAAAAATAATAATAAAATAAAAATAAAAAATTAATTAAGCATAGAATACAAGTTTAAATTTTGACTCTGTGATGAACCATAATTTTTGTTTCTCTAATAATAATAATATATGTTGAAAAATATAGGGCAAAACTGAGAAATTTCATTAGCAGCCACTGTCTGGTAGGACTAGTTTTTTAAGTGGCCACTTTTTTTCCTAAAAATACTAAGCAGTAAAATTTCTATAAGTATTAATCTAAAACAGAATAGCCCAAATAAATATGTTAATATAAATATATTGGAACAAAAAAAAAAGGTAGGATCCTTGATGAAATGCAAGAAAATTTTTTTCTCTCCTTGTAAAAAAGTGGCTGGAAGGTGGCCACTGATAGATACTTTTTCACTAGCCACATTTTCTCATTTACTGGCCCTGTGGCCGATGGCTAGTGCTAATTTTGCCCTTTATTGAAAAATGTCTTTACTTTTTTTGTAATTTTCATGTATTTCTCAAATATTTTAAGTGATATTTTTTATTTTTAAAAAAGGCGACCTGTTCCCCGATCTGCTCATGGAGCTGCTGTGTATGATAATAAGCTATGGATATTTGCCGGATATGATGGGAATGCTAGATTGAATGACATGTGGACCATATCATTGTTAGGAGATTCCAAAGTTTGGGAAGAAGTTAGTTCTAAAACTTTAGTCTTATATTTTCTGATTTTTATGTTTTAGAAAAATGTTTGTTAAATTTGTATATAGGTTAAAATCTGTTTATTTATTTATTTATTTTCATTAATATATAAATTCAGTGATGAGCAAATTCATTAACATTCACAAATGTTTGATTTATATATATTATTGATTTATAAATTGTTCTATCATATATGTGTATTATGTATTTTTTTTACAGGGTTGCATAAAAATTCTTATAAATTATTTCGTATTTTGGTAATCAGACTATTCAGCGTAAAACTTAGCAATGTATAGGCATCTTTTGCATTGTTCAAATGAAAGGTTCACATATATTCTATGCTGCCACAAAGAAATCCGGTCCTGAATGATAGATTAACTAAATAGTCACTAAAAAAATACAAATTTGAAATATAAATTTCAAGAAAAAAGGTGTTAAGTTTAAAACTATCTACTTTATTATAAAAGTAAATAGCTAAACAAATTAAAAGTCATCAAATTAAAATAATGCTAAAAGTATTTATGTTCTAACTAAACAATGCCTAAAAAGAAAAAAAAAACATTGACACCTAAAGCACAGCAAGTGAACATTAATTTTAAATATATTTTTATGTACGGTAATTCTGGCATGAAAGAATTTATTCAAAAGGTAGCATTCTACCTTTTTCATGGCAATTTTGGGCATTTTCTAAATTAATACAAAGAAAAATTGGGGGGGGGGGGGGGGGTGAGAAAGTTAATCCTCTGAGATTTTGTATTCTCAAACCTTTAGAGTTTAGTTTCTGAACTGTTGTGCAAAAGAGATATCAGATCAAAAGTCGGGTTATGTTATGAATAGAAATGTAATATTTCAAAAAAACTTTAAATGGTGATTTTTTTTTTTTTCTGAAAAAATTGGAAGTTTTAGAAATAAACTCTTTTACAAATAAGATATTTTTATCGTGATTATTTTTATTGGAAAACATAAAATTAGCCCTTTTCCGGCTTATGCACACTAAAAGAATTGTTTTCACTTTGCATTAATCTGTTACAAAATAAATAAAATAAATTATTTTTGCTTTTAAAAATTGTCTTTCAGCCTCATATTTTCCACGGAAGTTTTTCTTGCTTAATTAAATTTCATTTTTTTTTTTTTTTGTAATATATTATTCAATTGTTAAAATAATAATTTTAGTTGTGTTTTATACTTTAAATTGCAACTAAAACAAATTTTGAAATTTAAACGGGAGAAAAAATACTTTAACTTTTATCTGCTATCATTACAGTTTAAACGAAAATTTTAATTGTATTGTACATACATCTACCTACATAGTACAATAAAACCTACATAATAGACACACCTGAATAGTGGATGCCTTTATTCTGCAAATGTTTTTTTCAATACCCAACACCTATATATTTGTATGTTTGTTTGTGTGAATAATGGACAAATCCATATAGCAGACAAATTTTGTGTTTTTCTGGTGTCTGGTATTAAGACATTTTACTATATTCCCTTTAAATTAGTATATAAATGCTGCCAAGCAACTTCTTTTTGATATTGTTTATTTATATGCATTTATATTAAAAACAAGCATCAAAATCTTACTCTATATTTAAGGTAAGAGCAAGCGAAAAGAGTAAATAATTTCAGTCGCATTTTATTAAAGAAAAAGTACATTCCATTTTTCCAAGAATTCTGGGTTATAATATTAAAATATTTCTAATGGTTACTATCTGATTGTCTCTCTTTAAGATCCAAGAAAGTTTTTGAATAATCAGTATGTAACCAAAACAAAAGTTTTCAGAACCTAGAAATATGCATAAAGGCAGTAAGACTATGAAGCTGGAAGGCACTGTTACAATTATCAATACAAAAACCCTTAACGGGTTAAAAGTTTGTGACGCAGCACTTTATCTTATGCTCTAAGAATTTTAAATATGGAACTTAAAAATAATGATATCAAATTTTGAGTGACGCTATGTTATTAATCATAATATCTCAATATATTTTTTATTTCATCTTTTTATTTTTTTATAATCGCATGTGCAAAAATTATGTTCAATTTAAAAAAATGTATAAAAGTTTATTCATTGATGCTTTAACATTTACACCTCTCATAAATTCCAAGTATGAGTTTTAAAAGATATGATATCAAAATTTTAGTGACGCTTTGATTTGGCTTTAAACGATTTGTTTTAAAATTAAATTTAAATTATTTTTGTTTTGACTAAGATATATATGCACACATCTAAATAATAGTTTTAATTTTCCAATATACTTTAAATATGTCACTTTCACTGAATTTATATAACGCATTTAAATGTATTTATTTGAATAAATTGATTTATCCTTTGTCCAATGCTATTAAAATTTAAAATAAGATTTACGTAAATAATTTTTTTGCCTCATAGTATCCATTTGAATACATTTCACTTAGTTTGGATACAATGACGCAAAAAAATTATTTACGCAAATCTTATTTTAAATTTTTAATAGCATTGGACAAAGGATAAATCAATTTATTCAAATAAATACATTTAAATGCGTTATATAAATTCAGTGAAAGTGACATATTTAAAGTATATTGGAAAATTAAAACTATTATTTAGATGTGTGCATATATATCTTAGTCAAAACAAAAATAATTTAAATTTAATTTTAAAACAAATCGTTTAAAGCCAAATCAAAGCGTCACTAAAATTTTGATATCATATCTTTTAAAACTCATACTTGGAATTTATGAGAGGTGTAAATGTTAAAGCATCAATGAATAAACTTTTATACATTTTTTTAAATTGAACATAATTTTTGCACATGCGATTATAAAAAAATAAAAAGATGAAATAAAAAATATATTGAGATATTATAATTAATAACATAGCGTCACTCAAAATTTGATATCATTATTTTTAAGTTCCATATTTAAAATTCTTAGAGCATAAGATAAAGTGCTGCGTCACAAACTTTTAACCCGTTAAGGGTTTTTGTATTGATATCGTTACTTTTTTGAGGTTATTGAAAAATATAAATAAAACAATAAACACAGACAAAAAAAATTAAAGACCAATACAAAGAATTCATAGTCAGGATTTCAATTCACCTTAATCTCTCCCCCCCCCCCTCCCCGCAAAAAGGGATGATCATACTTAATTTTAAAGAGCACCGTGCAATGAGATTTTTATAAGAACTCTTTGGTAAGATATGGAAGTAATGTACAACATGCATGTTTAGAGGGTATTTCTGTTGGTTTGTTTCAGAGATATAAAAAGCTATGTTAAATTTTACTATATAAAAAAATTACTTTGTTAAGAAAAATAGCAAGAAATATTACTCTTTAAACCTTTATATATATATATATATATATATATATATATATATATATATATAACAATCATCGATCACTTATAAAAGTAATTACATATATTTATATTAAATCCAAAACTACAAATTTCTGCTTCTCCCTTTTCTCATTCCCAGTGCAAAAAAATTAAACATTCTTTAATTTTATATAAAATAATCTTTCACCATCCCTATTTAAAATTCTTTATTAACAATAATAATAAATCATATAAAATAATCCCCTGAGCTCCGAAGATTCCACTTCTGCTTTTGCACCCACCTCTCCAGCTTACCTAAATAATAAAATCTTTCAAAAATTAGCTTGAAAAAAAAAAAAAAAAATCTGCAACATTTGTTGCTCACTGACATAAATACATAAATAAGCACTAACTTCCCTAATGTACAGTCATGAAAAAAAAAAAAAGTAAACACCCCCTACTAACTCCTCAACAAATTACCGTAGAAGAAAGTTACTGGTACTGAACGATTGGAAATAAAGCCTACTTTTAAATGATGTATATAAAATTTGCTTAAAGGGTCATCTACATATTAAAACGAACCATAACTTTGTTTTTTTTCAATAGCAGTACACAATTCTTACAGCATAAATGAATTCTACACGATTTAATTAGCCTAAAAACAAATTTTTATGCAAATCGTACTATAAGTTCCCGAGAAATTAATTATTTTAAAACAAGCTTATTTTAAGGGTTGTATCCAAATTGAAGTTCGGTACTCGATTGTTAACCGAGAGCCCCCTTCTTGATCAAGGCACCTTAAGCGTCACTCAAGCAGTCAATGAAGTCTGCTAGATTACAGAACAGCGTAAGACATTTCAAAATATCTAGTCACTTCTATCATAGACGGCCCCTTAAACCATCATTTTGCCGTTTTTTAAGCATAATTTGAAAACTATTTGGAAGAAAAATCTGAAATTTTGGATTTCTATAAAGCAGGAGTTAATAAATCTAAATCCATCAAAAAAATTTTAGGTTACAATTCATAATTTTTTCGAATATTAATTTCATAATTCATATCACAAAATTATAAAAATTGCAAATTCAACGTATTTATGTTTGGGTATGTTAGTATTACTGCTAAACAAAAAATTAGCACATTAGGAGCATAATTTCAGGAGATATGAATAAAAATATGAAAATGTAATTTAACATTAGAAGCACTAAATTTTGAATGTTTATAATTCAAAAACTTATTATTCAAATGACTTGAAATTTGGTGCCTAGGCATAGTTTGAACCAATGATTTGAAATATCTCGTTAAAATTGGGTATTGCCATTGAAAAAAAATGAAGTTTGGATTTGTTTTAATATCTAGATGCCCCCTTAAGCAAATTTTATATACATCATTTAAAAATAGACTTTATTTCCAATCGTTCGGTACCAATAACTTTCGTCTACGATAATAATTTGTTAAGGAGTTAGTAGAGGGTGTTTACTTTTTTTTTCCACGACTGTACATTTCACCTCTTCTCCCTCCCCCTACTCCCCAACATTAAAAAAATTTAAATCTTTAATTTTATACAGAAAATTCTTCTATATAAATTATCCTCCTATTCCTCAAAATTACCACTTTCCCATTCCTCCAGCCTAGAGATTTCAATCTTTAAAGCTTTTTAGAAAATCGGATCTGCAAAGTCTGTTGCTTAATAATAAAATATATAACCATGTACACTTTTAATTATTTTTCACACAATCAATTGATGTCATGATAATAGTTGTTCTGAGCGAATATTGTGTTGGCTGGGCTGTCGTACAGATAGCTCAATTGGAAGAGTACTGGCAATTAAAGCCAAGGGTTATTAAAGTTCACTGTAATTCAAGATGTTTAACCCCTTCGCGACAAGAGCCCTTTGGTTAATTTTTAACCTTTTACTACAGGTTTTTAAAAACAGAAAATTTTCTGTAATTGAATCACAGAAATGCTCCTATTAAAGAAGGTAAACTTTACAATTAAAAATAAGTGGTGAGAATAATGAAGGATTCTGAACACCTTAAGTGGCCAAGTATACCGGTCGCTCATCCCCAAGGGCTTAAAGATGCTTTTTTGCTATTATAACCTTTAGGATTTGCAATATAAAAAAATCTTAATCACTTCTGAGGTAAATAAAGACAGTGGAAAAAAATCAAGATGGCATCAATGTTTTGATTGGCAAATTCTAAGCTGAGTAATTTGTGCTACAGAATGAAACAATTATAAAGTTGTAATAATGTCCTCATACAGATACTAAATCTTTAAGGTTTTTGATGTGTGAACTACATATGAATACAGTAGAAGATCTTTATAATGCACACCTTGGTATGAGAAGTTGTGCGTATTATAGAATTTTGCATCATATAGATCATATTTCATACATCATTAAATTTACTTCGTATACATGCTTTAAATTACATTCCTTATCCTTGGAACCAGAAAATGTGCAAATTATAAAATTTTACATAAGTATAGATCACACATTATTAAATTACCTTGAAGTATAACATCCAAATATGCCTGGGCAAAATCATTATAAACAGTGGTAACTCATGACTGACAGTTTTGGGAACACTAAATGGCCAATTTACGGCTGGCCAATTTATTCTTTTTCACTATTTTTAATAATGAAATCTTTGCCTTATTTTTAGCAGAATTTTCTTCCATTAAATAAAGCAAAAATTTATTAAAAAAAAAAAAAAAACTTTTGGAAAGCATGCATTTTAGTGCTGCAAGAAAAACCTGTCATGAGCTACTCTGATTATAAACATTTACAAAAAAATTTAATATAATAACAATGTTTTCATTACTCCAAAATAATGTGTTAAAGGCGATAATGTATCATATTTAGTGTTCCAAGAAATAGCAATATTTGTAAAATACATGTGCTTCTTAACTGCAAAATTCATTGTTTTTATCTGAGAAATACATTACATCTTCTGCATTAAAAATTTTTTGTGGCAGGCTTTTGTGATTGAACAAGGACTGCTTGCAGAGTGCTTTTAAGGATTTTACTACATAAAATTATGGCTCTTAAACTACTATTAATCCAATACAGTAATAGGGATAAAAAAAAAAATCATTAAATAGTTCATTAAAAAAAAATTATTTGTATTTTCATCAGATATACCGATTATTACTACCATATGTTATATGTAACATATTTATTAGAAAAGTTACAACTATTTTGATGAAGTTTTGGATTCTCCCCCCCCCCCCCCCTGACATACTGTCAAATTTCGCGAGGGTTTTTTTTCTTGTGATGTTCCTCCCCGACCGAGAATGGAGCGGGTTTTTTACAATCAACTGATTAATTTTGTTTTTCTTTTATTGCTACTTTTTTATGTTAGTGTGGTGATCTTTCAAATGCTATTGCACAACGAGGCGATAAGTGCGCTACTCTGTAAGTGGCACGGCAACCCTCCAGTGTACAGGAGGAATTGATAAAAAGAGTTTTTGTAGTCAGAATATGCGGAATGTTAAAGAATAGTGAATGGTTTAATGAAAGCAGAATAAAAACTTAATATTTAATTTAAGATGCGAGTCAGATTAATATATTAATTGAAATGGTTACTGAGTAATCACTTTATTAGTTTATACAAAGTCTAATTATCATGACAGCTACAATGCAGCTGCTAATGAAATTTTGTGAAACCAATCTTTTCTAAATAGTAACATGTTCTGAATTGTTCTTATTTACAATAATACTTCATTACCACAAATACCATATAAGGGAGCTGGCTACTTTTATATTTTTTAAAAGTAAATTATTTAAAGCTTTCTTTTAAGCATATTAACTTTAAAATTAAACAAAAACAAGTATCTTACTTTTGCAAAAAAGCTGTTTTATCTTATTTATCTATAAACTTTAATTATTAAATAAGGAAAAGTATCATGATGAAAATTTTTACTTTTAGGAGCTCAAAACAACCAGTCAGGATAAAATGGTTCATTTTGAGCTAATCGTGATAATTTAAGTAGGGTAGATGCACCAGTTTTGGCCACTGTACCAGTTTTGGCCACATTGGATCAATTTGTCCAATATTTAGCCTGTGAATTCATGCTAACAAATAATATGCATTCTTACACTTTAAGCAAACTCTCTTTTATCATTTAGAATATCATTTGTTTATTTTTTGCTAAAATGCGACTTGCAAAAAAAATAAATGTGTGAAAGTGCAGTGTGTGCTTACATGTATTAAGATTTTTGCTTAGCTGACAAGTTTTCAGAATCTTTCAACATTAGGCACTTATAGGGTTCTATTTGTTCTGAAACAAATTTCTATTAGGTTTTATGAGGTAAGCTTTCTCTCTACTGCAATTTTACATTTAAATTATTTATTTTAACAGTTTAATGGGGGGTGGCCACAACTGGTGCATTAAATTTGCTATATGTACCAGTTATGGCCATGGGGGTGGCCAAAAAGGGTACAACATATGTTCCACTTTTGGCCACATGATTCATTATCATTATAGAGGGAATTTTAGCCATTTAATAAATTTAAGAACATCTGGATAAATCAAAATCAATTTAGTTTTGTTTTATATAGTAATGGCTCCAATAATAATAATAAAAGCAAGGCTAATGGCAGTTCTATAAAAGATTTTGTTATTCTCTGTCCAATAGATAATTCACTTTAGAAATCCGGACATTGTGCTAGTCACTAAAGAAAATATAGTATTGTGTTTATTTTTGATAAAACAAAAGGGGAGGTGATATGTAATTTTGTAATTTTTATATATGATAAATAAACTAAAACAAATTTTGAAAGATTTTACAACTTATAAATTAAAACGTTCAATAAAATTATAGCATGATTTAATTGCTTGTATTTTTCCTAATGAAATGAAGACGTTCCATAATTTTTGCAATATTTCAGGCACACGGATTTAGAAATACTAAATATTGTGAAAATCTTTACTAGAGAATCTAAATACAACTAAGAATGTATTTCACATTATTTAAAAAGAAGAGGATTCATTTTAACAAGTTTAAAAGAGATTATGTGCTCTTAAAAAATGGCCTAGAGGGAACACTGCTCTAAGATAAGAAGTAAAATTAAGGCCATTCAAAATGAAATGCCAGCACTACAAGCTAGCAAAGTTTTGGAGTAACCCGTTCTTGCCTTACATCAGAAGTTTGTAGGACGGACACCACTTTCCTCTAATAATGTTGAATCTCAAGTAGTAGATCTAGGTACTAGGAATTGGAAATTAAAAATCAATTAGAAAAGTGGATCTTAGATATTGTCAGAATACTATTTCCTATAAAAATGGAACAACTTTTAAGATTCTGTCCAGAAAATTATAGCCGGTAAGATAGAAACTCCATTTCAAGATGGAAGACCAGGCATGAAATGGTATGATTCGCTTCTGAAATCACACCCTAAAATAACTTGCAAAGAAGCAGGGTACATAAATAAGGCATATAAGCTAATATAAATCAAAAGATAATTTCAAGAAGTATAACTTTTTGATGAAAATCAAACCAAAATCAGAAAATGCTTTCAAGAAATATAACACTTTGATGAAGATTCAAGTGTTCTAAACAAGCCACAATCCATGAATAATTATAAAACTGATTAAATAGTTAATCTTTATGTCCTATAGGCACTGTTGTCCCGTTTATTAATCAAATTTAAATATATTTTTTTGTTTTTTAATTGAAACTTTCAGTTAAAATCAAAATAAGTATATTTTACTTGATGTTTTTATCAATTCATAAAGAAATTTGCAAAATTCTCTTAATACAGCAAACAAATATATGTGTGGTAAAATAGATGTTTCATAAAAATGCTTTATTTTTACTTATTATCAATTAAAACGTTTATTAAACTACATAATATTGGAGTGGCCAAAACTGGTGCATAGAGATGGCCAAAACTGGTGTAGGGGTGGCCAAAACTGGTACAAATTGGAATAAATTACTTGATGAGTTATTACTCACAATCTAAAATATTCTGTAGAAAATCATTATAGCTAACAGAAAGACAATTAAATTTACTAAAGAATGATGTTATTATGATTTAATATGCTTAAATCGGTCAAGAACTGTAAAATTTCTATTTTGAATTTTCTCTAAAAGTGGCCAAAACTGGTGCATCTACCCTACATAAAGTAGAATTTACTATCAGTCAAAAATATGTCCAAGACTGAAGGTCTTGCACCCATGGCTGTAATCAATTAGCCAAAAAGAAATGCTTCAGGTTTTTTTTTTTTTCTGTTTTTCTTTTGTTACAGAGATAAACGGCAATATTTTTTTTTCCCCTTTAGGTTAAATTTTATAAAAATAAAATACTACGATGCTTTAATTTTTGAAGCTGAAAAGAGTTATATAAAAAAAAATAAATAAATAAACGAAAGATACCCATATTTCGAAAAAGATGTCATTTTAAGTCAATTTTCGTTTATAATATTATTAGAAACGATTCGCAAATGAATCATTTTATAAACGGGATTGGAAATCTTAATTTTGATTTCGTCATACCTTTTATTTAAATTGTGCGTTCTTTAAAAATGAAAGATTTTGTTTAATTTCTTTAAAAGAAAACTCAAAACACAAAATTAAATTAGTAATCTATCTGTGTTACACTCACATATCACAAGAAATACCTATGCCACACATGAACGTTATTTTGTAAGGAAAACAGTTATAAGTATTGTTGAAAATAAAAACAATTCAGAACATTATACTAATTAGAAAGGATCGGTTGCAAAGAATGCTGTCTGGATAATTAGAAATTGTACTCACTTTCTCCCCTTGGAATACCATTTCAAGATCTTTGATATTTCTTATTTCTTCAGTCAACTTCGCGTATCGCGTAGTGATACATGGCGAAGTCTTATGGCGAACGCGATGAATTTTTATTTCGATACGAGAATTTTGGATGAATATCGAATTTCGATACGAGAATTTTTTTTTAAATGTGAAATATTTTCTCCTTAAAAAATGTTTACTTACTATGAATAACAATGAAATAAAATACATATAATTACAAAATACTGCTCCATTTTAAAAAATCAGTCTAAGTATTTTAAAGCACATAATAAACTGTTTTTGTAGTTTAAAAAAAGATTTATTGCCAATATTCAGATTTTTAACTGTGACCTAAACCGCGCAAAATCGATGTGCAACGTTCTGTCTGCTAGCCCATAGAATAACATGTAATCCGCGATCCTAAGAAGTCCAATTTTTCATGCGGATTACATAAAAATTAAGAGTTTTCCTAGATACTAGGTTAGTCTTATCCACTTCGTCAAAAACAGATTCATTTTATATATTAATGTTTTTAAAAAAATCTAGACCATTTCGGAGAAAAAAAAAAGACAAACTTACACCATCGAAATTGCTTTCAAAATGGGTTTACAGATCTGAAAATATACTGCACGTAGAATTGTAAAAAATTCAGAATAGGATTAGACTGCAGATATAAGACTGTTTAAAAAAAATCAGAACAATAGGACCTATATTTGATGAGTTATTAACAGGCGGCTTTTCGCAATTTCTTTGATGTTGAGTTAGCTGTATATATGAGTTCCGCCATCTACGAATTCTACGATACGATACGATTTTAGGCTTAAGGCTGCGTCACTCGGAATACTACCGTCTTCCATGATTACTGTAGGTATTAAAATATTTCAAGTGTATTAAGCGATAAAATGGTAATGCTATATATAATGGTAATATACTTCCGCGTACCACCAGGTGACAAACTCAAAGCTAATACAGAAAACCTCTGTAAATTGAATGTGTCTAAAACGAAATATTTTTCCAGTCTTTTGTGCTTCTGTCTGAGGAGATTTTACTGATTTACAGGATTACATTATTAAATTTGTGCTTATATTGACTTTAATATTTTTTAGTTTATATAAAGTGTGTCATTTTTGGGTGACAAATATAGATGTATTTAAATATATAACTACTGCATAGCTTTGTTAATTATGGAAAAAAATACACATTTGAAGTTGCCTTGATCGCCAATTTTTTGTTATAGGAATACTATGTTTATATCAGTTGCAAAATACACATAAGAAAATTTAATAAGTGAATAACCTACATAAGAAACTTGCATACCTTCTGAAAGTTAACTGCCAACTAATGCAAGATCGAAGCTCGTTGAAATAAGTTGGTAATATACACACATACAATATACTAATAGAAGCAACTTTTTTTTCGGTGTGTATGAAAGGTCAACTCATCATCTACCAAATATTAGTTCCATTTACATAAAAATTCTAATCGAAATTACCTGCAAAACATTGTTAAAGCAGAAACAGAGCAAAAACCACGGAGCCGGTGAGCTGACATAGCAAAAAAGAGAAGGGAGGTTGGTGAGAATGAGCTGCCTTTTGATTTCACATGCTGTAATTTTTATTTCATTTCACATACCAGTATCAAACTTTTGCGTACCAGTAAACAGAGCTTCATGTACCAGTACTGGTACGCGTATCATAGTTTGAGAACCCCTGCTATAGACCATCATTATTGTGAAAGCTGGAACTTTAAGAGTGATGAAAATTTGCACATAGAACGGTAAAAATAAATGAACATTTCAAATGAAACCGTTATATTAAGTTATCAACTTTACCATTTTCACAAATTGATGTTATTAAAATATTGCATATGAATTTTTCTTTTTAATGAGAGTAGTAGCATTTTAGAAGCCCAGTGGTGTGGTGGTCAGGGCATCTGACTGCCACACCGCAGGTCGAGAGTTCGACTCCCGACTGGGCACGGTTCACTCAGCCTTTCATCCCTTTGGAGTCGATAAAATGAGTACCAAGCTTGCTTGGGAACTAAACACCGAGGATCTCGCGTTAGACTGACCACCTGGCCAAGACGCATGCTGTATAGCACCTCGGGGCCCAGTGTCAAGAAAACAGAGATGGGCACTGTCGGCCCAGATCCTTCTTGGATTGTATAGCCACAGAGTTTAGTTTAGTAGCATTTTATTATCTTAACTGATTATATTTTCCAAGTGAGTGTTTTCATGTAGGAGATGAAATGTTTACGTGAAGGTGACAAAAATATGAAGGAAAAAACACCGGAATGTAGCTATTAAGAATATTTAAATGTAATATTTTTAAAATGAATTTTCAAATTTTTTTAAGTGGCAATAAACACTTAAAAAAAAAAAAAAAATTCCACTCAATCCCAAAATTTGTTTTTTCCAAGCATTCCCAGTTATGAGCATTGAAAATCATGTAAAGTAAATTGTTAAAGTTTTTCCTGAGTAAATTTTTTTTTAGACTTTTTAAGGGAGAGACGTAATACATAATATGCAAAGATGAAAGAAAGAAACTGAATCATCAAAGTAAGACTCAAAAGTTTGTACAGTTAAATCATTAACTCAATGTTAAGCTACTAACTAAATGTCATAACTGCACAGTGGCTATTAACTGTTTTTTTTCTTTCAGCTCTAGTTAAAAATATTTGAAATCAGCTCTATATATTTTATGTAAGTGCACTCCCTCTAATCTGCAAAGGGTTTTGCAGATTATATGTCATTTCTTTGTTTGTATTCTAATATTTGGAATTTTCCAACAAATATAGTAATCACACTGTTGTTATATAATAACATCCTTTCCAATTAAAATTAATTTAAAAAAACTATTTTAAAATATTTAAATTAAATCAAAAAACTTCTTTACTTTCAAAATTTAAATTCTACCTTTAAATATTCATTAATTTTCGTTAAGTTCGTTTTTCAGTTAAATTTTACTTAAAAACAATTTAATTTAATCGCCATAAAAGATCGTCAAAAATTATCAATAATAATATAATAAATCTTAAAATTAATACTTTCTACCGTAATAGAATATTTTTATAATAATTTTCAAATCTAAAATTCGAATTTATCACTTAACGATATTTTATTCAAACACTTCTACTACTCTGTGTGGCATCGTCGATTTTAAATCAGCCAATCAGCATCTTTCCCGCCGAATGCCGTTCGTTCGTAGCATCGCTTCACTCTCTTGAGTTTCGGACGGCAACGTGCCAAGAAGGGCATGGAGTCGCTCCGTAAACTTTACATTTTTGTCCGTTGGATCAATAATAATCTCTTTATCTTCTGCTAAATTTTAATAATCATGTTATAAACCATTGATGGAGATAGTGATATCGTCTGCCTTTTAATATTTGTTCACTAAATATCTCAAGATGCATCAAAGCGATTTACTGAGTTAAGAAATTCATTCAAGGTGGAGCAGAAATGGATGTTTACTTTCATTCTTATAGAAAATGAAGTGCCTTGGAAATTAATGTACTCTCAATTGACATTTGTTTTTGAATTACCAAGATTCGATTCGATTCAGCAATCTCTATCTTGAGATTTAATGTTGAAATGAAATTCTTTTCTTCATCGGCTCCCACAATTTCCGTTGGAACGAAAATATCCGTTGGAGCGGTAAAGTACATTTCGTTATTTTCATGAAGTTATTAGACTATCTTCATTCAACTTTTCTAATTGAGAAACTCTTTGAATGGAATTTCCACGCCTTGTGTTTTCACCATTAAATACAGGATAAATATAGTGCTTTAAAGAACGATTGAACTTTTCTTCATATCTGAGATATAAATTTTGATGACAATTACAATAAGTTACGATTACAGATGATGTTAATATTTCTTTCGGTACAATGTAGAAGAATGATTTTAGATTTTATTATTGACGATTATTAATAACTTCTTTGATGTATGTTGAAAATGTAAGTGTCATGAAATGTTGGATCATTCCTTTTGAGTAAGTGCACTTTCTCCCTCCCCTTTCCCCATTTAATTGCATTATCATTTAAATAAAAATATTTCGTTTTATTGAGTATATATGTGTTATTTACGTGTCTAATAATTTTATTGCTAAGTGCCAAAATTTTTATATAACATATTTTATGTGTAGGCGCAAGCGTATTCATTATTATATATATATTTTTATACATTTTTATGTTATGTTTATATGTGTCAATTGTCCAAGAAACTGGGGCAAATAATTCCTTTTGATTTTGTTTTTAAGTTTTGAAAAGTTCCATTTGCTCGATGCCACAGGCAATAACTTTTTTTTTAATGCTTTTTTTTTCCTTAGGGGTAAGGTAAATGTTATATAATAACATCCTTTCCAATTAAAATTAATTTAAAAAAACTATTTTAAAATATTTAAATTAAATCAAAAAACTTCTTTACTTTCAAAATTTAAATTCTACCTTTAAATATTCATTAATTTTCGTTAAGTTCGTTTTTCAGTTAAATTTTACTTAAAAACAATTTAATTTAATCGCCATAAAAGATCGTCAAAAATTATCAATAATAATATAATAAATCTTAAAATTAATACTTTCTACCGTAATAGAATATTTTTATAATAATTTTCAAATCTAAAATTCGAATTTATCACTTAACGATATTTTATTCAAACACTTCTACTACTCTGTGTGGCATCGTCGATTTTAAATCAGCCAATCAGCATCTTTCCCGCCGAATGCCGTTCGTTCGTAGCGTCGCTTCACTCTCTTGAGTTTCGGACGGCAACGTGCCAAGAAGGGCATGGAGTCGCTCCGTAAACTTTACATTTTTGTCCGTTGGATCAATAATAATCTCTTTATCTTCTGCTAAATTTTAATAATCATGTTATAAACCATTGATGGAGATAGTGATATCGTCTGCCTTTTAATATTTGTTCACTAAATATCTCAAGATGCATCAAAGCGATTTACTGAGTTAAGAAATTCATTCAAGGTGGAGCAGAAATGGATGTTTACTTTCATTCTTATAGAAAATGAAGTGCCTTGGAAATTAATGTACTCTCAATTGACATTTGTTTTTGAATTACCAAGATTCGATTCGATTCGATTCAGCAATCTCTATCTTGAGATTTAATGTTGAAATGAAATTCTTTTCTTCATCGGCTCCCACAATTTCCGTTGGAACGAAAATATCCGTTGGAGCGGTAAAGTACATTTCGTTATTTTCATGAAGTTATTAGACTATCTTCATTCAACTTTTCTAATTGAGAAACTCTTTGAATGGAATTTCCACGCCTTGTGTTTTCACCATTAAATACAGGATAAATATAGTGCTTTAAAGAACGATTGAGCTTTTCTTCATATCTGAGATATAAATTTTGATGACAATTACAATAAGTTACGATTACAGATGATGTTAATATTTCTTTCGGTACAATGTAGAAGAATGATTTTAGATTTTATTATTGACGATTATTAATAACTTCTTTGATGTATGTTGAAAATGTAAGTGTCATGAAATGTTGGATCATTCCTTTTGAGTAAGTGCACTTTCTCCCTCCCCTTTCCCCATTTAATTGCATTATCATTTAAATAAAAATATTTCGTTTTATTGAGTATATATGTGTTATTTACGTGTCTAATAATTTTATTGCTAAGTGCCAAATTGATTTTATACAATGGAATATTATAGAATAATTAATTACATACTTTTGAAAGTAAAAATTTAATATTTGGCATAATTTTAAAATATGCTCAATATCGCGATTTTCAGGCAAGATAAAGCAATCTCAGTTCAGGTGAGCTTTCTTTTGTTATTATTTTTCCATGAAGATTCCTCAGTTTATATTTATTTACTTCCTTCACATGCAATGTTTACTAACCGCTAACGATTACTGGCCATTATTAATAGTAATCTCTCTCCTCTCTTATTCATATAAAAAAATCATATATTATTTATAAATCCTATTAATAATAATAAAATTTAAATTCCTTTCCTCCCTTCTTCCCATTTCTATTATATTCTTTTTTCTACCTAACAACTGTAAATAAATCCTTCTATATATAAAAAAAAGTAACGATTTGGAAATGGACCAATGAAAATCTGCATAGATACCAGCGAAATGTATCTGTTTGATCAGGGCTTTCTGACGCTATAAGGGGGGTTACCAAGAGCGGGCGGCTCTGTTGCAAAACGTTGCCAAGTTTGGCAACCAAAATTATTCGCCAACTTGCTGCTATTTCCTGTATTTCGCCAAATTTCCATAGACTCCCATTGAAATCAAATAGGGTTTACTTGCTTGCAGAAAATCAACAAATTGAGATATTTCAATGCAACAAAAACTAACATTTGCTTATGAACAGAGCTTAATTGAACTATTTACAATATTCGTAATGCTATATATATATAATTTTATATTTAATAATTTTTATAATTACGAAACTGTAAGCCCGAATGCTTATGTGCTTGGAGATAAGGAAATAAAATTGTCAGGATTTGGGGAGGAGCGAGTTTTACCCAATGGAATCTAAAAATTGAATGCATAGAAAATAAGGGATCGTGAAGCAATCCAGAATGGAAACATGAAACAATTACAATCGCGAAGCAATTATGCGGGGGGAGCCCCCCTAGTAACCTAAATATTAAAGGAAATGCGTTTATATAAATATATATATAAGTAAAACTATATTCAGTATTAGAAATACATTTAAATGATATAATACAAAATTAATAGAAAACGTTTCTACTTATTTTTAAATCAATCAAACATTGCAGTGATAGTGGTTTGCTTTATAGCTTTTAATTTATGCTCTGCAATTTAATCTTGAAGCCTTTTAAGAGTCAAGATATTTTGATTAGTAATAAAAGTTGGTTTTTCTAGGATAGTTTTACTAGGATATTTATCCTCAAGAGCTTACCCTTCTTTGAAAGCAATTTTATCTCTTATATAGCCAGTGAATGTGTTCAGAATATAGCATTCTAATAATTACTTACAAGATACACAGAACCTTTCCTTTTAATGAATGCAGAAATGCATTAAAAAATTTTTAATAAATTCATCAGATCAGTCAACTTTTATTATGGTCTAAGTGTATATTATCTTGCTTAAAAACAGATTTTAATTATTTGTTTACATGTTTGTTTACACATGAAATATAGTGCAGATTATAGGCATTTGCGGATTATAGGATCACAGATAAAAGAGAGTGTACTGTAAATACTTGTTAAAAGTATTTTGTCGTGTTGTTATACTTTTTAAAAAATATATGTCATATATTTTAAGAAAAATCTATTTTGTACCAGGTTCCCCAATTAGGAGACTGCCCTCCTACTTGTTGTAATTTTCCTGTTGCAGTTGCACGAGACAGCATGTTTGTATTTTCCGGACAAAGTGGAGCAAAGATTACCAACAGTCTATTCCAGTTTCATTTTAAAGAAAGATAGTGAGTTTAGTACTATCCTTCTCCTGATATTTGTTATTATGAGTTTATTATTAATATACATTAATAATTTCTAACATAAAAATGTAAATTTTAATTAATTTTTTATACGTTTTTTTTGGTTATAATGTAGATATTAATGAATTCTCTTTTACATGCCATGCTATACTTTATAGAAAAAATGTTAGCACAATGTAGTAATGAAATGTGCTCTAAATTATATCCATGTTTATGGTACATTTTATCTAATTTGGGATAGGTGTTAATCATGGTTTGTTGATATATATCAATGGATATATATCTTGATATCATCATCATCATCATCATCAACTGTTTTCAATCCACTGCTGGATGTAGGTCTCCCCCAGATTTTTCCAATGTTTCCTGTCTAGTGCTTTAGTCATCCAATTTACACCGGCTACTTTTCTGATTTCATCACTCCATCTTACTTGAGGTCGTCTTCTTGGCCGTTTTACATCTCTGGGATACCACTGTAGGGTGTTTGTGCTCCATCTATTGTCTTGTCTTCTTGCGATGTGCCCAGCCCATTTCCATTTTAGCCGTTTAATTCTTTCAATGATGTCAAAAACTTTCGTCTGACTTCTTATCCAGGTTATTCTTTTTCTGTCTCTTCTAGTTATACCTAGCATACATCTTTCCATACTTCTCTGTGTTGTTTGTAATCTTTGTACCATCCGTTTTGTTAGCGTCCATGTTTCTGCTCCATAAGTTAGGACAGGCAAAACACATTGGTTAAATACCTTTCTTTTCAAACACAGAGGCATGCTACTCTTCAGAATAATATTGTTCTTCCCAAAAGCATTCCATCCATTTCTTATTCTTCTATTGATTTCATTCATGATACTATTATCAGATGATATTTCTTGCCCAAGGTACACATAACTTTGCACTTCTTTAATTTCAGTGTTGTTGTAGACGATTTTCTTTTTTGATGCAAATGAATTGAACATCGCCTTAGTCTTTTCCAAGTTTATTTTTAATCCCACATTAATGCTAGCTTCTGCCAAATCTTTTACCATATTTTCCAATTCTTCAGGAGTGTTACTGAAAATTAAAATGTCGTCAGCGAATCGGAGATGACTTAAATATTCCCCATTTATTCTAATCCCTTTGTTTTCCCAATCCAGCTTCTTGAAAATATTTTCTAAGACAGCAGTAAAAAGCTTAGGTGAAATGGTGTCTCCTTGTCTTACCCCTCTTCCAAGCTTGATCTTTGCTTTTCCTTTGTCCAAGCGGATGGTTGCTGTTGCTTTCTTGTAAATCTTTTTTATAATATTGATGTAAGGTTTGTCTATACCAATGTCCTCCAGAGATTCTACTACTGCTGATGTGTAGACCGAATCAAATGCTTTTTCATAATCAATAAAGGCAAGGCAAAGAGGTAAATTATATTCCTTATGTTTTTCTATGAGTTCCCTTACCGTTTGGATATGATCCATTGTGCTGAATCCACTTCGGAATCCTGCTTGTTCTCTAGGTTGAGCTGAGTCCAGAGCTGATTCAAGTCTTGTCGTTAAAACTTTGGTGAAAATTTTATAAATCACTGACAGTAAACTGATTGGACGGTAGTTTTTAATGTTTTCCTTCTCTCCTTTCTTGTAAAGTAGCATCATAATATATATCCGATATTTATTTTCAAAATATCAAGATATTTGATATTTTCGATATTTTCATTTATTTGATATTTATTTTCAGAATATCAGGATGTTTGATATTCTTTTTCACAATATCAAAATGTTTGATATTTTCTATATTTTTCTATCTTTGATATTTATTTTCAAAATCTCACTGTGCAAGATATTTTTGATATTTTCAGTCAAAACAAGTATAAATGAAAGTTTCAACTGTTATTCTGTGGATGTGGATTATATATTACAAATTTGGTCATAAAGAATTTGTATCTTTCAGTAACTTTTTTAGCTAAAGAAATCAAACATCTTTTCCAAGTTCTATGTTTGAAGCTTTTATTTTTAAACGTAGAACTGGGACATAATTAATTCAGAACAGCCATTGACAGTTAAATTGTCTAATTTAGATATTTAACAGTTATTTATAGATTCATTTGGAGAGAATTTTTTCTGGTTTTAGCTGAGCTTAAACAGTATTTAGGGAATCAAAAAGAAGACAAGATTACATTTATGTTAATTTTTTAATTAAATAAAAAATTTTTTAGATTTAAAATTTTGTTTTATCTATAAAATTTTCTTGATACTATGTACTGAATCCTACAGTTATTTTTTTTTATTTTTTATTTTTTTTTTTATTTTATTTATTTTTTTTTTTTTTGTTCTTGTTGTGTGTGTATAAAGCAAATTGTTTCTGTTTTCAATTTGTTGATTTTGATTCGATTTTGTTTTAAGTCAGAGAAAAAAAAAATGCATTTTTAGAATATTGATTTATTAAGTTTTCATGTTCAATGTAATAAATATGTTTTAGTTTCTAATTTATATTATGCTTGAAAATATTTATTATCAACAGTAAGTTGGTCATTTTGAAAATATTGGATATATATTAAAATATCGGATATTTCTTTTGAAAATATCATGATATTTACGAACCCTGGTGTTAATTCCAGATATGCTTTGTATTTTTTACTCTGCAGTATTTCCTATCTCCTCTTTCTCAGTTAACTGATCAAGTTTATGTCACAAACTGAACTAGTAAACATTTTGATAGTTTAAATTTAAATATTGTAAAACTGAAAAGAAAAAAATGTAAAATTATCATTTGTTGATATTTCTAATTAGAAATATTTTTTTCATAATCATTAATCCATAAAAGTTTCATGAGGATTATTCTAGTTTAAACCAAGTGGGTTACTTCCTGAAAAAATAATTTATATATATACTCATATATATATTTTTTAAGGTATTTTAAATTAAAAGGTTTAAATAATTTCTACTTTTATCTCAACAGTCAACATGATCTATAGCGGCTCCAAATCATGTTTGTGTGGATATAGGATGAAAATTACAGGGATGCAAGTGTTGTGCTACAAATGGCTGATTTTCACCACTAAATTTTGATAGTATTCTTCACCTTATTAAATCTCTGAAATTCTGTCATTAAATAAGGTGAGGAATACTATAAAAATTTAGTAGTAGCAATCAGCCACTTGTGGCACAGTGCTTGCATGTCTTAAATTAACAAATAGCATATTGTCGCCTCAGAGCAACAGTAGGACATCTAGTAATAATCAAAAATGAGATGTCTGACTTACTGCTATGAAAAACTGTATTTGCATCTAGTGGAACGGTAATGGTGTTATTACACGAGGAGTTAAAGACGCCTGAAATACCAGGCGTCTAGCGACAACAGCCGCCTCACGGCCCGTCTTTTCCAAGCATTTGATTGGCTGTTACTGGTGACTCACCTCGTTTCGGGCGTCAAAGATGCTCCGACAGAAAAAAGACGCTCGCTCTCCAAGCGACTCCCCTAAAGCCATAGGAATAACATGGAGACGCCTGGAATCTGAAGTGTCTTTGACCCCTCGTGTAATAACACCATCAGGAATGTTTATAAAACACATCTGAGATATAGTATTAAACACAACTTTGTGTTTCAGAAGTTGTTCCACTAGATGCAAACATAGTTTCTCACAGCAGTAAGTCAGACATATAATTTTTAATTACTACTAGATGTCCTACTGTTGCTCTGAGGCGATGGTATGTTAACAATGATGTCCTAAAGAGTTATCTTAAGTTATGGTCAATACATATAAAAATATATGAAACTAATAGAGATACAATATCTATTCACTATGTAGTGTAAAATATTTTAATTTAAAGAAAATGTGTATTATTTAGAACAATTAACAAACAACAACATAAACTTAAAAACTTTGGATCAAGCTACAAAAGGAAAATCTCTTGAGTAGGAAGGCTCTCTTTCATGAATTTGAGAAAGAATATGTAAGATTTGAAGTTGAATAAGAGGACATTAAAAAATTTGGGGGCAGTAACATTTTTAAAATAGCAGGCTATATTCTCTCTTATTTTCTAAATCTAATTGCCAAAAAGATTTTAATTTAAAAATAATTGCAAAAATTATTTGAATAATCAGAAAATTCCATAATCTTTTTGTTTTTAGTATCATGTGCTATATGTATGTTTTAGGATACACAAAATCCTTGAATTTGAACAGAAATTTTTGCTTCTTCGAATCTCAGATTTTCAGAGAATTCGGTCTTTAAAAACAGTCATATGTGTTCGCAAAAATTTTTAAAAATATTTTCACCCTTCACTCTGGGGCATCTTCAGTTTATTGATGTTTTTCTTCATCGCCGCTGGATATAAGTGCAGATTCACGGCCACCAGTCGCCACATGTCAACTACATTTTTTGCTTTGGTTTTTTGGCGTCTAAGCCCCATCCTTTGGCGAACGAATTTCACATTTTTTTCCTGTGATCCGTTGACGAAAATCACATGTTTTTTTTCGTTTGTTTGTTTTGTTTTATTTTCCACTTCTCTGACAAAAATAGTGTTTTTTCTGCGATCTTTTGACAAAGTTCAGGTTTTTATAGCGATCCTGTTACAAAATTTGCGGTTCCTTTCACAATGCTTTGACAAAATTCGTACCTTTTCTCCTGATCCTTCGAAGAAATTTGCGGGGTTGTTTTTTGTTTTTGTTTTTTCGATACTTTGATAAAATTTACGTTTTTTTCTGCAATATGTTGACAAAATTTGTTTTTTCTGCAATCTGTTGACAAAATTTGCATTTTTTCTGGGCTCTTTTGATGACATTCTCGTTTTTTTCTGTGATTCTTTGACAAGATTAGCATTATTTCTGCGATTCTTTGACAAAAATTAGCGCTGTTTCTGCAATCCTTTGACAAAATTAGCGTTGCTTCTGCAATCCTTTGACAAAATTAGCATTGTTTCTGCAATCTTTTCACAAAATTAGCATTTTTTCTGCGATCATTTAATAAAATTAGTGTTTTTTACTCATGATCCTTAGACAAAGTTAACGATTTTTCTGAGAAGATTGCCGAAATTTGCATTTTCCCCCTCATTTTTTGACAAAATATGTAGGGTTTTTTTTTCGACAAAGTTATCCTTCTCTCCCCCAGGATTATTTGACGAAATTCGTGTTTTTTTCCCTGATCCTTTGGCAAAGTAGGCAATCTGTCTGAGATGATTAGTGAAATTCGCGTTTTTTCTGCGATCTGTTGACGAAATTTGCGGGGGGTGGGGGAGACTTTTGACGAAATCTGTGCTTTTTAACGCTGACGATTGACAAAATTGATTTTTTTCAACGACCGTTTTCACGATACACAGTAATTGCTTTATAGAGAGTGTAAAGGCTCAACTGCTAAATGTTAAAACATCTCTGGAATTTCTTATTAAAGTCATTCTCAGCTACTTTTCTTTTGAAGGTTTGAATTTAATGAGAAAAAAATTGTTAATGGAGTGTTCTGACAGAAAACAATAGACATATCAGAAAGCGAGAATTGCAAAGAAAATGTTTTGAGGTAATTGTGAGAAAATATGTTATATTCATGAAATAAAGTTTAGGAAATAATTATTTATTTCAGACATCAAAGAATTTTTGATAAAGAAACTCAATGTATTAAGTTTCAGTTGTGCGTATTAATTTATTCTTTGAACATAAAACATTAGCTGTTACTAATGTTTCACATGTGAATGATTTGAATTTTCGATACAATTAACAGTAATAATTTAAGTTCTTGTTAGGTGAATTACAGTCAACTCTGTGAAATCCACACACTTAGGGACCAAGGGTTTTGTGGATTATACATTTTTGCAGATTATAGATCATCCGTTTGTTTACATTTTATTTTTTTAAGTTTGACTATAAATTAGGGACAACTGCACATAAATTATAATTACAATGGAAAAGAAAACCATAATGCACCATTGGTTTAATATATTTAATAACTAAGTTAATTTAAAGAAAAATTAAATTTATATACAATAACAAATTTTACTTATTTAGTTTAAAAAATTGACACAACATTATGGTAGTTTCAGCTTTGGTTTACTGTCAATAATTTTTCTTCTGTAGTGTATGAACACTCATTTATTACACAAGGAAATTTAAATATTTATATCCAATTTTAATTTAAATATTTATATCCAATTTTTATTTAAATATTTATTCATTGGAAAATTGATAACTGAAAAAAGTATATACCAAATTTAACTTTATGAGTTTAATTGTTAATGACAATTTTCATTGTTTACATTTCAACATGTAGGGCAGATAATAGACATTTGCGGATTATACATTGGCAGATTTCACAGAGTTGATATTAAGGTACTACTTAGTTATCCCGTCGACCAAAAATCTATCGCCAAACTATTAAGATTAAATGCCAATAATGGTTGATCATAAATGTCACATTCACTTGACTTTAAACAAGTTACATGTGTTTACATCATCAAGTGATTTTTATTTCGACGTTTTATTTGTATTTTTATTCATTTTTTACTAATTTATTTGCTTTTTCATTATTTAAAATAAAAATTGTCAATTTGTATAATTTTGCGAGTAGTTTGGCGATTTATATAATTAGGCAAAATTGGTTGACAGGATAACTAAGTAGTACCATTATTACTTATATAGTGTCCGTTTATCTTGACAATAATTATTTTTATCAACAAATATGTATGTATATATAAGTAAAGATTATTTTTTAAAACCTGGTTTAAACAAAAAGAAAAGCAAGGGAAAAAAAAAGCTTTTTTTTTGCCAACTCTGGTTTTTATATTTATTTGTCTGAGATTCTTTTGTTTTTACTGCTATGTTATTTTTTTTCTATTTTGTATTATTTTTATTACCTGTCTTGCAAATCTACTTTTGGAATAAACACTAATATGGTATGAAATATAAATTTGTTAAGTTTGTCTTAATGATAGTTTAAAGAAACAAACATAAAAATTTTCAATATTCTAATAAAAAATTTTAAATAACAATTCACTTATGTGTGCTTATCATGCAGCTGCTAAATCTTTTACAAAATAAGTTGTAGGCTTTTTACTTTGATTACAGTCTTTTTTTTCTGTCTAAGTCTGTCCTATTTCTACTTTGTGACATAAAAACAAAAAAAGAATTATATATATATATATATATATATACATATATATATAAAGCATCCATTAAAATTTATATTAAAGTCCTGTATTTGTGGGAGAAAAAAGAAGTTTTTTATGCTCTGAAACTTATTATTTCTGCTCAGTTTAAAAACTGTTGCATTTTATTTTTTCCCAATCAGTTGGACTAGAATTTCTACTGAGCACATCTTGAGAGGAGCTCCTCCTCCGCCTACCAGAAGATATGGCCATACAATGGTTGCTTTTGATCGTCATCTATATGTGTTTGGTGGCGCTGCTGACAGCACATTGCCAAATGATTTACACTGGTAAGTTAATTTTTTATTGTAATTCAACAATTTAAACATAAAATAAAATTGATGTATGTGTGTGTGTGTGTGTGTATATATATATATATATATATATATATATATATATATATATATATATATATATATATATAAACCTTTAATATTGACTCATTTTCCTTTTGGTACTTTTCTGTTAGTTTGACTCAGGTGATATGCTCTCTATTCATTAAAAACACAAACCTTTCACTCATTTTATTTAAAACGCATGCACTGCATCCATTTGAAATATAAAATATAGAAAGATATGTTTTAATAAGGAATATCATAAACTAAAAATATTTTATTTCAACATCAAATTGCTTCTAATTTATGCACATGCACCAAAAAAAAAAATAATAAATAAAAAAACTCACGAGATTTGCCTCCTTCTAACAGAAAAGTAACTTATTTTTTAGTGTAGAATAAGTGCTGTTAATAAATATGTCAACTTCTGTTAATCTGCATAAACTTTAATCCACAATACATATTTAAATGTAAACAATAAAACTTATACAGTAATACCTCGACTTACGTCAGCGATTCATTCCAAGACTAGCGACGTAAGTCGAGGTACATTTGGATGAGCAAAAAAGGATAAGTAATAAAAATTCACCAAAATCTAATGAACATATTATATCGTATTTAAGAATTATGTTACATACATTTAAGATTAGCAAACAAAAAAAATGTGTTTGCCATAGAAGAATTTGGAATAAATCAATAAGCTTACACTAACATATAAGCTAACAATAAACTTACAATTTATTGTTCTTCTAGCTGCCCTGTTCGAGACTTTGAGCATGTGAAAAAAATCTTGCAATGAAGTTTGATCGACAATTTTTTTTTTCTTTCAGAATCTCTTTGTAACAGCAGAGTGAGTTTCGTAAGCTTTTTCTAGTCGTTGCTACACTTTGCTTGTCTGAATCAATATTTTCAAGAACCGTCATTCCAGCTTCAATAAGGTTAAGTTCTTCAGTTAATTTTGCAACCGTTATAATCTTCCCCCTAAGCTCAAAATCTTCGTCTGTTTCTTTGACAGTACTTTGTTTCTTTAATTCAATAAGTTTGTTGATGATTAATTCTGTATCAGGGGAATTTATGAGTTCAACAACATATGCAGCATCCATCTCTAAGTTGAGTTCTCTTCCATTTTCGACGATTTCATCAATTAAGAGAGATACAGATTCACAATTTTCAGATATTTTCTTAGTCTCAGCGAAGAAGAAGGAGCACAGTCTTTTCCAGTCTCTCTTATTGTTTTTTGCTGAACTTCACCCCATCAATCCCTTATGACTGTGACTGCATCTGAGATGTTAAATTTCTTCCAAAAGTCTTCAAAAAGTTCAAAGTGCATCTTAATTAAGGAATTTTTTTTTCTGCAGGCCAGACGACGTAAATGCGGGGTGATGTAAGTTGGGGTACTACTGTACTTGAAACTTTAATTTTCCTTTTTTTACAGAAAATTTCTTTTTTCATTTTTATTGTTATTCATTTAATCAAATCTATAGAATATTGAAACAAACAATAACATCAATGTTTAAAAAATTAAATCTAATCGGTGATAAATGTGCATCTGGATTTGCATATTTAAATGTTTACGGATATTTTATTGCTATTTATTATTTCATTGTACTTACATTATTTAATTAAAGCACATAAATTAACGTCTGAATTCCATTTTTAATTATTAAAGGTGCACATATATTAAGACAGACTTTAAATACAATTAAATACAATAAACCCAACAGTACGTTATGCTGTTGACCCAGGTTCGATTCCTGGCCCCGGCTAATTTTTCACTCCAGTTGGGTTTATTGTATTTAAAGTCTGTCTTAATATATGTGTACCTTTAATAATAAAAAATGGAATTCAGACGTTAATTTATGTGCTTTAATATATATTGTGGATCGATGGAAAAAGATATTTATTCATCGTTGTCACGTCATCCTGTGCTATCTGATAGATGGAAGGTGACGTTCCCCAACTTAGTTTATTAGTGAGAAATTGCCAAGCTAGGACATCGGCCAGGGGTAGCTTAACGGTAGAGCAACAGTACGTTATGCTGTTGACCCAGGTTCGATTCCTGGCCCCGGCTAATTTTTCACTCCAGTTGGGTTTATTGTATTTAATTGTATTTAAAGTCTGTCTTAATATATGTGTACCTTTAATAATTACATTATTTATTTTTATGAAATTAATAAGTTTTTTCAATTTGAAGTTTTCTTTTCTCCAAAAAACTTGTTTAAAATCATTATGTTCCCGTTTTAACATTCATTGATGAATTGATAACTCATTTTGTATCAGCAAAAGAAAAATATAAACAAACAATGAACGATCTATAATCCGTACAACCTTTGATCCTAAGTTTTGCAAATTAGAAATTTACTGTATATAAAGTAAAGGTATTTATATAATAATATGTAAATTACTAGTTGTTAAATCAGCATTGTAAAAGCTGTTGATTTCATTCAGTGAATTTGAAATTCTTTCGTATTGTTGAAAACACAACTAAAAATACAAAGTTTTTTTTAAATTTGTTTATTAGAATTTTATTGAATCAATTTCTGATCCAAAATATGATTTACATTAAAAAGGTACTAACCATCCTTATTTTCTGGAATCATTTTGTGTTTCACTATATACCTCTTAATTCTTAATCAGAATCATTTGATGAGATCTGATTGACTTTTAATTGATAGTTTTAATTTTAAATTTTGAAATATTGTCAGTGTTTTTTTTCCCCTCTTCCTAAAAAAATTATTTAGGGCACTCTGAGAAACAGAGTTAGGTAAGTAGTACACTGTAGGTTGTTTTTCATTTCCTTGGTGATTTGAAGGCCCACCTAGACATAAAATATACCATATAAAATTTAAGCTGGTATGCCTCTAAACAAAAAAGATTATAGCAGATTAAATTTTTCAGAATTTGGGACTTTTATAAGTGTGCCATACATTATTTTCACTGAAATCATCTGCTCGCTTTTGTGTCATATGACTTTATGTGGTATTCCTTCTTTAACTCCCTCGCTGATAAGCCTGTGTTAATGTATGTTCACTAAGCTCCAGGATCCACTGCAGTACAAGCAATATTTAAAGTAATATGATTATATTGATTTAATGTATTTTTAATGCATTGAACAATGATTAATACTTCCAAGGATTGCATTCATATTTATTAAGATTTTTTTATAAAATTTTGAAAGAATCATCTTTTTTTAGCATTTAAAGCAAAATGCAGAGAAAAGAACATTACAATTTTGCCCTTTTCCAAGACTGTCAGAGGGTTAAACCTGTTGTTGACTTGACATCTCTAAATTATGTTACACTAAACAGGGTGTCAATTCTTATTGTCATACAATAGCTATGCCATACTAAAAAAATAAAGTCTGAGCCTTCTGTACTTGCATGACAAACTCCAGAGCTAAGCCTGTTAGTTTAGATTTTACAAAAGTGGGCATGAAGCTCTCAAGCTATTTAACCCTTTAAGCGTCCTGGAAAATTTTTCATTTATGTTTAATGATTCATAAAATAATAGCTATGAAAGTATTTGTATGGGGATTTGTTTATGATTAACAGACATATTTATTTATTTTATACACTGCAAAAGAATAACATTAATATAAATTTTGTGTTAAATCTGACCTTGAATTCAAAGATTAAGTGACGGAAAAACATGGTTAGGATGCTTAAAGGGTTAACCCTTAGATGACCAGGTAGAAATTTGAATCATGAAAGGCCATGTAGGGTCATTAAGTGATCCCATAGTTAAAAAACATTTATTTATCATATCAAAAAAATTACAAAACTCAGCTTTTAAAATTAATTTAATAATATACATAACAGTTGCAGCCATAGAAAGAAATAGAAAATGCAATATTATTGTTACAAAGGATTTAAAAAATAAAATGATTATTAATTCACATTAGGATTGAACTTGCACTGGGGCCTGGAAATGATGCCACTTGGTCATCCGAGGGTTAAAACAATTAACAAGAACTGGCTATCGGAAAAAATCTAAATGATCTTGTGTTTCATCAAGTGGGCAGCAAAAGCATTAAAATTAACTCTAGAGTTCTCTGCATAAGCAAGAGAAAGGTACAAGTTTAGGTATTGAATTGGATGGTATTATTGTAGTATCACTATTGTCTGTGTTTAAATTAGCTGAAGAATTATCATTTAAATTGGAAGAATCAGAATTATTAATATCTATACTATTGTTGACAACATTGGCACTTCTCACTGTATGCGAACTGCCACATGCCATGGTAAATTACTTTAAAATATGTACTAATAAAAATCTTCAAAAGTGTAAATAACTAACTGTAAAATTCAATAAAATCTATAACAACTTTCAATGACCTCAAAACTCAATAACTTGTGTTTCAAACTATAAATAAAAATGTTTCCTCTTCATAAAAAGAATATTTATAAAATATTTAAAATAATTATTTCTTATAAATAGCAGCTAGACATTACTTAAGTTTCCATAATTATTTTCTTAACACATCATAGATAATGAGACATTACTTAAAAAATTCACAAAATACTTCAGAAAAGTTCAATTATTAAAAAATAGATTTAGTTCATTGCTTTATCGAAACGTCATTACTTATTTCTGATTTTTTAAAAATATTACTTCAACTGCAATATGAAAATATATATATTCATTAAATAAACACTACTCTCTGCTTGCTGAAATTTTCAATACCAATTTCTTAAAATACTATATGTAGAAGAAATTTCTATATTCTCCATGCTACCCTATGTTGTAACTCTGTACGTTTGGTTGCACAAAAATGTAACTTTTATTGTTGTACTTGTTAGAGCATGGAGAAATATTTTCTAAAATAATTATAGAACCAGGTACCGTATAACAATTTTAATTTTGTAACTTTTACAAAAACAACTACAGTCAGTATCGGATATATGGTCACCCATGCGGTCCTGAAAAATATGACCTTATAACAGGGGTGACCTTATATGCGGTGTAAACAGGAATTTTACTTTAGACAGTAAAATATTATTAATATGTTGGTTTTATTAGTAAAATAATGCACAAAGAAACCATGGAGATGTAATTTATAAAAGAGGAGGTATAAGCAAGAATTTCTTTATATGTAAATTTTTGAATTGATGAGTATAGTAGTAAAACTTACTTCTTTATCTAAAATAATCTTTTATGCATGTGTGTTTGTTATTATCATAGTTTTTAAAACTACTTTTTCTAATTGATGAACGAATTTAAAATGTTCCTCTATACTTTCGAAATGGGTATAAAACATTTCATGATATTTGATTATTTGATTGTTAATAGTATTTGATTATTATATCTTTGAAAGCTTCTGCTCACGTTGTCGGTTCAGCTTTAGATTTGCTGTCTTTATCATCGCTTCCTAAGTGCTTATATTTAAAACTTCCGAAACGATTCATGGTATGGAAGTTTCACCATTAGTAGCGACCTCATTTTCAACAGCTGCATATATCAGTTCGTCTTGTATTGGGTTGCCGGAATTCCATATTTTTTGTGCAATTTCAAATAGGGGCGCATTATCATCATCATCGTCGACATCATTCTCGTCATCTTCAAACGATAATTCTTCACATTCTGGAAGCCAAGCATGTCTAAAACAACTTTCAATGGTTTTCTTTGATACCATATTCCAACTCTTTTCTACGTACCACATGGTATCTAACACATACACGTGAAACTTCTCTTTTTGATCAAGTGCAGCAATGAAGTCTTTTAGAAGCAACTTTCGTATATTTATCTTAAAATTTTGAATAACTCCTTGATCTATGGGTTGTGTAACACTAGTTCAGTTTGGTAGCGAGAAAACGAGTTCAATCGAGTTTAATTGGGAATCATGCAATGACCAGTACAGCTGCCTGCGGTGATAGCCACTTTTCTTTTTTTATCTAATTTTTTTTTCAAATTTATCCAAACATCGAATTTCTTTTTCCCAAATGCTTGCTGTCATCTGGGAAATTCGATTCACATCGTAAGATATAGGCAAAGATTTCCAGTTGTTCAAAAATGAGGAAATAGAAATTTACCAATAACTAATGGAGTCAACTTCACCGAACCATCCACATTCTCTTCTAATAAAAGGGTCAATCTTTCTTTGCTTTTCTTCTCACCACTACATTTCTCTTTCTTAAAAGTAACAGTTTTATCCGGCAAAACAAGAAAAAGTAGCCCGCATTCATCAAAGTTTAAAACATCACAAGGTTTGTACCTATTGAGAATGCCACTTTACGCCGATTCCTTGTATGCTTTTACTTGTACACTATCATAAATATCAGCAGCTGCACCACACATCTTTTTAAAAGTAAGTTAAACTTTAGCAACCACCCGTTGCTGCTAGTAAAATTCTGTTTTCCTAGTTCAGCAGCAATTGCCAAAGACTTTTCTTTTTAAATAATTCATGTTGGAACATTCCGTGATCTGGCGAATTTTATGCAAGTAAAATAAAGCTTTCTCAACATTCTTAAATGTTGAAACACGTTGTCGCTTTCTTTTTTGATTGATCACATATTCTGACTAACAAGATTTGGTCAAGATGTTATTCAGTGTCGTCCTGCTATTCCATGAATGTTCGCAAAAGCTGTTTACGAAAGAATTGATTTTTCAAAAATTTCTATCAATTTCATTTTTTCTGCGATTGTCATTTTTCTTCGTTTTGCTGATATGTTGTATTCATAAACGACAATTAACAAAAAAGAGCACTTTACACGTCAGCGACGAGTAATGAATAATGCCAAAACCTAGTAACACTTGATTTTCCATTTCTCTGCGCGGAGGATAACTCTCATTCGGTCAAAAATGGTGATGGCATGTTTTCCAAGAATCGGTATATCAACCGATGGTTGAAGAAGAAATCCCCAGAGCCTTCTAAACTCTTCCCTGTCAGGAAGAGTTTCTCTTATCTCCTGCAACAGGAGTAGACATGTCAATCTTCGACCGTCGAAAGCTTTGATGATGAAAAACGAGTTCTTTCCCCGTCTCCTGCGTCCACCATGTTTGACTTTGACCGTTAGTAGTCCAATCAGCAGTCTCTAATGCAAGGCTGGGCTAAATATGGCAGACGCAGGAGGGGGGGGGGTGATAGGAACAGCATCAAGTGATGTCATTTATGACTGCTTCAGCTTTCCGAACCTCCATGGCTGCAACCTACAACAGTAGATCTTATTCGGCCAATGGCGTGCTGTGCCTTCTTTCCCTCCAGCGTGCATGTGCGCATCTAGTCATGTGGTATGCAATATTATCACAATCTCTGAGTTTAGACGCTTGTTTTGCCTTCTTTCAAAACGTGTCCAAGAAACACTATTAACACCCATTCTTATAACCATTTGCAGTTATTCACAAAAGGATGGAGAGATTCAACAGTGGAGAGACGATTAGAAGATTAGATGGACTTGACAGAAAAATTTTCCTCCTTCAGAAAATCTGTCCTTTTTTTCTAAAGCTATTAAAGATTAAAATGCATGACCACATAAAAGCCGCCTACAGTTGAAAACAGTTGAATGATAAGCATATTTGGACCTTTACACCCTAAAAAGAGGAACGGAATAGCATAAAATTATAGGACTTTTTCAATAAAAAGGGCACCAGAAAGTGACCATATATCAGATAGTAGCCATTAGAATCTGACTATATAGGCGGTGTATTTTAAGACTTAATACCTATCCAGTCAGTATGGACTTACGAAAAGTGACCTTATAAGCGGGGTGACCTTATAAGCAGGTGACCATATAGCCGGTACTGACTGTATTTTGATTTAAATAATTTTTAATATGATGAAGACCCACATTTTGTGAAATGTTTTCATTGGACTAATTGTTTATAGTTCAGTAATTAGCTATTGAACAGTGATAAGAGTTGTGACGTGAATAATAGAATATTTACAAATTATCGTGATCATAGGCTAGAGTTATATTCGTTGTGAAAATCTTGTTTAAAAATGGAGACAATAACCCTAAATTTAATAATTTACTTAGTTCTTTTAAGTCATTTAACCCTATCACTATGTCCTGGGGTCCATGCGGACCCCAAGCTCATTCAACAAGTTGTCAAGAATATGTTAAAATTAACGTAAATTTAATATTTTTGAGTATAAATAATAAAATTTATTATGAAAATATCAGAATAAGCGTTAATTATTTTTTAACCTTACTAAATAAATGAAAAAAGTAATTTATAAGATATTTAAACCATATTAACATGTGTATTATAGTATGGGATCCTCTCGGACCCCAGGTCACAATAGGGCATGTTTCGATAGGACATAGTGATAGGGTTAAAAGGAGAAGATTCAAAACAGTCTTACTTGAAACTTAAGCAGTGTTGAGGAAGAGTCAGGAACAACACTTTCTTGAAGATGAAATTAATCTTTATTGAATATTAGTTACGATGAAAAGGAATATTTTTCCTCTTTGATCACCCATAATAGTCCTTAAAAAGCCAGTACTTAGATCAAAAGAATCCTTGAGAGAATAGCTATTACTCAATTGAAGAACAAAACTCCTTTGATAAAAAAAAATGGCACAACTACAAGCAAAAATTCTCAACTCCATTTCGACAATCCCGTCAGAACTAAAACTGACTAAAAAAATTAAGGAAACAGTATTTAAACATCGCTACGGGGCACACAAAGGTAATTAAGTGAGAGGTTTAAAACAATTGATTAAGTTTAAAAGCCACCGGTATTCAGGAAGCAAATCACAATACGAAACCGAAAGTAATTCGATCCAATTCGCTCGCGAAACAAAACGTCATTTGGTCGAAATCATAACAGGCGCTCATGCCTACTGAGCATGTGCACATCCACAGCCTCGGATGAAGCAAGGAGAGAAAAAAAGGAAGGGATAAATGGATGGCACGTGTATGTTGAAGCACTGGGGAGAAGAAAACTTACAGGGCCACGCCAATGTCTTGCAGCAAGGGGAAGGGGAAAAAAAAACTCGAGCAAAGGTGCGGTTCCAATCACAAACGCGGATGAGCCAATAGTTGGACAAAAATGTGAGATTTCATCTCACAAGAGTGGACATCCTGTATAGCATAAAAGATTTTAGAGATGTCATTAATTAATAACAGGTTTAATAAAGGAACACTCGTGTAAAGTCATGTGACACATTGTGAGATGAAATCTCACAGTGTTTAAATCATGTTACTTTTTTATTTCTTTTGGCCTTACACATCAATATTGTTTAAATTTAATTCCATATTTATTTTTAAGTGAGTGTTTTGTATTAAGCGTACATCGGCAATTTCCTCCGTATCATCGCACTCTTAGCTGATATGCTATCTCTCTACCATCTGCATGTATTGTGATGACATTATCGAAGCGCTGTCTCCTTCCCTCTCATGACGTATGCATTACATAGAGGCTTACGCTTTCAGAGGCGTGTTTATTTGACGATCGCTAGAGCAAATAAAAATAAAAGTTTTTAAATGTATTCTTTCGGATTTGCTTATTAAGATATTGCCTAAGTTTAAAAATTCCCTAATAGATTTAAATCTTTTCGTTCCGATAGTTTTGTCGCCCCCGTTACTTACTATAAATTAAAAAATTTTGTTAATTGAAAATCAGAATCTTGAAATTAATTGAAAACAGAGTTTTGTTGGTGAAGCTGTCATGATATAGTTTTTGTTTTAAAAAGATCGTAGGGTCGTGGGCTTAGGCCTGCCTGCTTGCCAACGGATGTAGGGTCTAGTGAGCGGTATCCGGAGACGATGTCTTCATTGTTAAATACCTTTTTGATTTATTTCCTGATGTGGAAAAGTTTTTAATTGTAGTTTTCAAAAATAGAAAATTCGATTTTGTGCTGCACTTTAATTTTTAAAGAAATTTCTCCAAGTGGAATCGATCCTTTTATAATTAGCCAAAATATTAATTTAAAAAATGGTGATCAACAGTGAAGTCCTTTTTCTTCTCTTCTGAAAAATGAATAAAGTTTTGATTTATATTGTTAAAAGTCTCCTCTTCATTTTATTACAGCTGACACCATGTAAGTAAGAACTTTCCTTTATTTCATTTTTTTACAACTGTTTGACCGTAAAGAACGAAATGGGTTTTGCAAAACACAATGCAATATTCTTTAAAAAGAGCTTTATGACATTTTCCTTTAACTAATGGCTCATTATATAGTTGTAATACCACACACATTATAACAAAAGCTAGAAAAACAGAAAAAGGTACAGCATATGAATGAAAGCCCTTAAATACTGAAAAATTCAATCAGCTATAACTTTTTAGATTTTGATTATCTACCCGAATTTCATGTGGATTTTTTGTACCTATGTAAGACCTTCAAACCACCAAAGTATGAAAAAACTCAAAGTGTACCATTTACCAAACTTTCCTTGTCAGTTTGACTAAAAGAAAATCATTTTATAGTTCAAATAGTGTAAAATAACTTGTGTCGCACAGCCCATAATAACATCCAGATTGGCAGGAGATTGTGTCTAATGTCAGATTTTGCTCTTTCCCCAAGTATATCCAAGCAAAATTTGGGACCTATTTAGGGCCACTTCACAAAAATCCATTTAATAAAACAAGGCCCCTTCACAAAATTCTGTTCCATAAAAATGTATTCTTTATTGATTATTTTTATATTGTTAGGTTTTAAAATGTGTAATTTGCAAAGAAAACAAGTTCACAAGAAAAGAAATCTTTAAGAAGTTATTATTAATAAATGCTTCATTCGAATTTCAGTAACTGGATTTCATATTTTATTACAAAATGTTACTTTTAACAAAAATAACTTTTACTTTTCACAAAATGGGCACCAAGAAAAATCACTGCATCGACCCCTGCTTTCAGAAACCATGAATTTACTTTCCAGAGGCTTAAATAAATTCAAAGGAAATCTTATCACTTTAAATGTTAGAGCTTAAATGTAATGATGATCTTGGTTGAGTCAGTGTTAAATTAAATTGTGAAAAGTCACTTTCACACTAATTTGTGAAATTGGAATGTTATTAATTACATCTACAAGTGTCATATAACAGATGATGGAATCTTTTCTGAAAGATATTTTAAAAATCCTTTTGTATTTGCCTATAGAGTAATCAAAATCTTTCACAAACGTTCATAATATCTGTTTAAAAATAGGTTTAAAAAAATTATCTGTTCAAGTTTTACAATCTAGCATTTTATCCTAATAGAAAATTTTCAGCATCTTCTCTTGCTAAAAATTGTCATAATTCTTTTAATGTGTGTTTATGAAATTCTTCATTATTCTTATATTTATGATGAGTTTTTCTTAATGTGATTTATAATTTTTGCATTGCATTTTTTAATGGTAATAATTTGTGAGAAGGTTTCTGTGAATACTTTCATAACTATACTAAATTTGATTTATGTAATTGATTCAGTATTCTTTTGTATTCTGTGCATTAATATTTAAAATTGTAATTGTCTTTCATCTTTCAACAGGTGTACTGTTGCAATTTTTATGACAAACATGGCTTTTCAATTATGATTTTTCTGCAACTTTGTTCTCACACTAAAATTAAAATTCAATTTTTACTACTATTATGAAAAATTAGACATAACTACTTTCTGCAAAAAAAAATATATGTTGTGTGCCTGCTTGTGCAACAATTTTAAGCATGCCTGTTGAAAGGTTAAAAATGAAAGTTAACTTTTAAGAATTAATGTTTATTTATATAACATTAAAAAAATGTGTCTATTTCAATAATAATATTATTTATTTATTTTAAATAGCTTTGACCTTGATTCACAGACCTGGTCAGTTATTCAGCCTTCTCCTGACAGTGAAGTATGTAAAAAAAAAACTAATTCTTATTTCTAAAAATTCTGTTTAAAAAAAAAAAAAAAAAAAAGTACTTTTAGTTACATTTCTTCTTTATTCTAGCACTGTGAGATCTTTAGTTAAGTTTCTAGTGTCATGCAGAAGGATTTATTTTCCATTTCTAATTGATTAAAATTATCTGCATTGAAAAATCATACTCTATAATAAAAAGAAAATAAGTAGGGAAAGTTTAGGTAGGATCAGATGCTGGAGTTCCTACCTAAATCAGCATTTTTAATCTAATTATGTGCAAATTGTGTCTTTCTCTGTAGCCTTATGTGAATCATCACCCCCTCAAAATAAAATTTGGTCTAAGCTACTGCATTACAGACTGGTATATAGGTTAGTATCTAGAACCTTTATCACGAACCATTATCATAATAGTGTTAAAATCAAATTGCGATTTTGAACGCATATGGCAGCAAGCATAGAATTGTAGACAGAAACTGTCACCTAGTAAATAACTATCATTGGCTGATGCTCAATGATCAAGCAGATAATTGACAGAGAAACATAGCAGAACAGTGCTACATCCCTCCCCATTTCAAAAAATCTTCCAAGACCAGCTTTCTTTCTCCAAAGACTATTTTGTCAAATGTCCTTTTCATCTGTGTTCATTGTTGGTATATAGCTAATTGTAAGTTGACTGCATGAAGAGAAAAAATATTTATATTCAGAAAGTTCTCTATACGAAGTGGAACTTTAATTAAGGGAGTTAAATTTTTTGACAGTTTTAGAAATAACCATATATCATATAAAGGAAGTTTAAATATTTATAATCTTAAAAAATAAATTATTATATTTATAGCATTGATATTTGATTTTCATTCAAACTGAGCAATAAAATGCAGTTGAATTTTCTGAGGGACTGATCAATTTGAAACTTTGCATGAGTGATTTTAAGTAATTAAGTTTGTATTTGAAAATAGATGGAATAAAACAAATATTTATTGCATAATATGCTAATTTATCCTTTAGTATGTAATCTAATGTCGATCTTAAAAAAAAAAAAAAAAAAAAAAAAAAAAAAAAAAAGTTTGCAATGTTCAGACACAATGTGAGTGCAATTTCAGTATACAATGAGACAGATTTTTTTTAAAACACATTAATTGAGAGCTAGATATAACTAACTGAAGAAATTTTAGCCATTCCATATATAAATCTGCTTATTGGAAGCATCTTGCATGCTGAATTTACTAATAAAACTAATGAATACAGGAGAAAAAAAAATAGTTTAAAATATCATTATAATTCTTCTCATTCTGTGCCATCCCTAGTACAATGAGGCAGAGCTGTTCTACGTGTTTCACCAATACATTCAGTACTGGTACATGATATTGTTATGCCTTGATTTCTGAGCATCCATCTATCAACGCCTAAATTTTAAAATGCTTTTAAGGGTCCAAACCTGTTATATTGAGGGACTGAAATTTGCAGCTGCTATGTGGTGATAAGGTGAGAAAAGTGCCTCCTATTTATGTGTGCCCATGTCTCAAAGACATAAAAACATATTAAAGTAACATATGGTGCTTGTTATTTATTATAGAATAATTGTAATGCTGTACAGTTAAGACACTGCTCACTACATACCAGTATTCTATGTCTCAGTATGTACCATGGCAATTTGTTGAAAGAATGGTTACATAGTTCTTTCTTCAGCATTGTTAGCATTAACTCCTTGTTATTAAATAGAAATATACAGACCTGCCAACTGCTACGAAAAAATCGTAGTTGCTACGATTTGGACCTATAAACTACGATGCTATGAAAATCGGTCTTAAATTACGATTTTTTGCAAAAAACACAAATGCATTTTTACTTTCTAGTTGCGATTTTTATCCTGCGCAGCATATTTTTCAGGAGTGATTCTGTTCCGAAATTTCTAAAATTTCAAAGTATTCATTTCCGAAAGTTTTAAAAAATTGGCCATTAGTCCAAAAATTCAGACATTAAAAAATGCTCATGGAAAAAAAAAATCTGAGCTGCAAAACAAACTTCTTAACATAAAACACTCTTTATGTATATTAACCATGAGTGAATCATGTTTCTGTAAATATTTATACAGGAATTCCCTTCCTTAGAAACAAGGGTGTCATTTTAAGAATTTCTGGAGGGGAGGGTGGGTTCTTTGAGGGGCAAGGTTTGAAATAGTGTTCAAAATCGCACGATTTGCAATAAACTATCTCAAATTTCGACCAATGACTGAGTAAAAAAAAAATCTATTTCGTCAATTGACCGCAGAAGAAAATACAATTCTGCCAAAGGATCGTGGTAAAAACGTGAATTTTGTCAAAATATCGCAGAAAGAAAACAAGAATTTCGTCAAAAGATCAGTAAGAAAATGCAAATTTCATTGAAAGATCAGTAAGAAAATGCAAATTTCATCGAAAGATCAGTAAGAAAACGCAAATTTCACCGAAAGATCACAGAAAGAAAACACTAATTTCGTCAAAGGATTGTGGTAAAAAATGAGAAATCCGTCAAAAGTTCATGGTAAAAAGTGTGGATTTCAGCAAAGAATCATGATAGAAAAATGTGGATTACGATTGTGGGGAAAAAAAATGTGTATATCCTGAAATGATCGCATGAAAAAAATCGCGAATTTCGTCAAAATTTACTGCACTGGGCTAAAAAATTGGAACCAGGCTCCTTTTACAAATGTTAAAAAAAACGCTGCAAAATGAAAACAAACTCTAAAAATCGTATAAAATTTTTCAGAGGAAAAAATTTACTATATTGAGTTGAAAGACAAACCTTATTCCTTTTACGAATGTCAAAAGATGGCTGCGAAACACGAAAAACCAACCAAATAACCTCCAGATTAATTTTAATTTTGTGTGCTACGATTTCTCATTTTCAAAGGTTGGCAGGTCTGAATATAGTGCAGCGTATGTATGGTATTCAAACTTGCTATGAAATAACATTTTTAAAAATTTCAGTAATTAATTTAAATCTAAAATTATGCAAATTAAAATCATACAATTTGACAATCTTATTTGAATTTTAAAATCAAAAATAATTTATCCGTAATGATAAATATCTTTAATTATTATTTTAATACTTTATTTTTAAATCAATTGTTTTTTATTCAATTTCCTATAATTTTTGAATTTTTTTATACTTAAATCTCATCTTAAAATCTTATTCTTTTTCCATGACTATATTTAAATTTTGAGATAAGTGAAAACATCTTTTGATATATTTATCATTTGCAGAATTCATTTTTTTAACGTGCTTTTATTTTTAAAAAAAAATTGTGCTTTGTTGCCATTATGGCAATCGTATTTCGTAACTTAATCCATTTACTGTAATCAAATGCATAAATTAACTAAATTTTCAGTCAGTCACTAATTGAAACAGTTAGCTAAGGTTCTGTAACATTGAATGGCAGCCTTTCTGATTGACTGAAAAGCGATTGCCACGAAATCAGTTGTACTGTTTTTATGATTCATCTCTCTATCGTTGGAAGCCTATCTTTCATAATCACAAACTCTGTGCTGTTTTTTTTTTAATACAAGGATGTGAAAGAGTGCCTGCCTTATAGCTATGAATTTATATTCAATTTTCAGTCAACTCCTCTTAAGAAATACTGCCCTTTTGATGAAAAATACTAACATTATCAGGATTACCCTGTAGGACACAAGACAAAAATGTTAGTTTTAGAAGTAGAAAAATTAGATGCTTTCTGTCAGCAGGAGCAGCTGTGAGGCTATATAATTATGCCAGCAAGGTGCAATTCTAACTCCTCCCTTTTTCATAATTTGTTTTTGTCATACTAAGTTTCGTTTCAGTCAAAAGAGAATCCAGTGAAATATTACATAATGGTCTAGTCATATAGAAACGGAAAAGGCTATATCATTGAGAAAATAATGTCTTCTGAAAATATCCTATAAGAACAGTGATATCTTTATTTTAGAATTCAGCAGGGATGAGAGCTGCCTTTTCCAAAGGATTGTTAAGTCTTTTCAAACTGTTATTCTTATGAGCTTAGTATGGATTGTGTCATTAATAAGGAACTTAAATCTTTGCAGAGCAATCACTTCTTATAGAGATTTCATTGTGTTGATAAACTAAAGCTTATTAACTTTATTATATAGATTTATTAGCCATCAACTGATTGTTCCAAATAGTATTCTTTGTTAATTAAAGCGTTCAAAAAGGATGTTATTTTAACAACCCAGCTTTCAGAATATAATGCGGACGCCAATTATGTATTTATGAACTTAAAATGTACATAAAGAAGTCAATTAACTTCTCAAAACAAAAATAATTTATTTACCGGTAAAGCTTTTTACCTTCTTCCATAAAAATATTCAAACAATAATAAACAATACAATTTCTGATTCACGTTACATCATATATAAAAGGTATCACGAGAATAAAGATGAGAGGATAATAACAAATAAATAAACATGGACAATAGATTTAACATCCTCCCACCTTTTGATTATATATTATAATCAAAACTTCACATTAAATAAATACAACATTTACATAAACATCATAAATCGAGTCTTTCTGGAACCTTTATCATTCTACCAGATCTCGTCTTTTTAATTTGCGATTCGTCTTTTGCAGGCTCAACCTGATTTTCCTTCAAAGTTGGTTTAGGAAAATTGTTTTCAGCAAAATCCACTGATGACACTTCCAGAGGGTAAATTCTTTGAATAGGCCGAATCATCTGCGAATGAGACGTTTGTAACTTCAAAAGACGAACTTTTCCGTCTTTGCCCCGAATGAGCTCTGTAACCCGTCCTAAGGGCCAATTGATTCTTTTCTTGTTATCTGCTCCCACCAAGACTATATCTCCTACAGCAATTGAACGTTGCAATCTTCTCCCATTTGGTCGTTGGATAAGGAGACCCAAATATTCTAATCTAAATCGATTTCTGAGCTCTTTTTGCAGTTCTTGCCTATATTTAAGTCTTTTAGTGAGAGAAACTTCCTCAACCGCATCAACGTCTGGTAAACCACATTCATGAATATCTTTCAGAAACATGTCCGGTGATATGGGTTTGATGGACTCCTTCTCAGACATGTAAGTTAGTGGTCGCGAATTTATAATACTTTCGCAGTCAGCTAACACAGTTATCATCTCTTCATAGTTCAAACAGGCTTTTCCTAAGACTCTTTTTAATAGATCTTTCATCAATCTGATGAGCCTCTCCCACCATCCGCCCCACCAAGCAGCAGTCGGAGGGTTGAATTTCCATTTGAAAGAATTTATTGCTCCATACTTCTGTATGCGATTCCAGTTCAATCTTTTTAAAAAATTGGATGCACCAACAAAATTGGAACCGTTGTCGCAATATATAACAGAACATCTTCCTCTACGAGATACAAATCTTCGCAAAGCCATTAAAAATGACTCTGTAGAAGCTGAAGTCACAAGCTCCAAATGCACAGCTCTGTAGATGGCACATGTAAATAAGATAACCCAACTCTTCTGTTTATTTTTAAGAAACAAAGGACCAGCCAGATCAATGCCGATAATCTGAAATACAGCTGCATCTTTCACTCGATTTTCTGGCAGAGAAACTGGATAAGATTCTAAATTCTTCGAATTAAATCTTTTACAAATGGTACATTTTGATAGAACAGAGCTCACAGTTCTTCTTCCATTCAAAATCCAGTATTTTTCTCTAAGCAAATTCAGAAGAATCTGAGGACCTGCATGACAATTTTTGAGGTGGTAATGTAAAATTAATCGTTTGACAACTTCATGATTTGAAGGAACAACCATGGGTGTGAGGAAATCCATATTGTCTTGTCTATACGTAATCTTAGTCTTTACACGTATTATGTCTTGTTCATCCTTAAACGTCTCCAGAGTTTTCAATCTCCCCTCACTTTCATGGGAAAAACATTCCTTTTGTATCATCCAAATTATCTTCGTTTCTGCTCTCTTAAATTCAAGATTCGTCAATTCTCCTTTGATCTGTTCCTTTGGATTAGAAGAATTATATCTGAAACGAAGTATCCAACCAACAAGACGTACGATTTTCTCATAACTGGAAAAATACTGGTAGTACCAGCTTTTCTCTGGACTTTCATCAACATTTACCAGTAATTTTGTAGACTTCAATTTTTCTTTTTCAATTTCTTCTTCGTTTATGTCTTGGCACTTGAAATCCATATATTTATAATATTCTTTAGAATCTTTAAGCCAAGATGGACCCTCCCACCATTTGAGAGATACCAGCTGTCTTGCTTTACATCCTCTAGATGGCAGATCTGCTGGATTCATTTCACCAGGTATATGTTTCCATAAAACAGGATCAGTCAAATTTTTTATTTCTTGAACTCTGTTTCTAACAAAAACAGACCAGTTTTCTTTCCTGGATATCCATGCAAGCACTGTTGTGGAATCGCTCCAAAAATATCTTTCTATATCTTCCCAGCCCATAGCGTCAGTTACTGATTTAGCCAATCTAGCACCAATCAAAGCAGCTAAAAGTTCCATTCTAGGTATAGTTCCACATTTTAAAGGACCTATGCGGGATTTCGCTGCAAGAAGGAATAACTCTACACGATCTTTAGTTGCTATCCTCAAAAATATAACAGCAGCATACGCATACTGACTTGCATCACAAAATGTGTGAAGAGTACAACCTTTTAAATTATCTGGGGTGAACTGAATATATCTAGGAATCTGAATTTCTTGTAAACAATTTAATTCATGAAACCATTCAATAAATTCATTTTTTATATCACTAGTAACTTCTTCATCCCACGTGATTCCTTCTTTCCATGTTTTCTGTAACATCATCTTGGGACATATCATAACTGGAGCAGTAAAACCAATTGGATCAAAAACTTTATGTGCAACTGATAGCATGATTCTTTTTGTTATTTTTTCTATATTTATATCTTTCGTCCAGTTTACGTTAACTTTTAAAACGTCTAGAAGTCTGTTCCATTGTAATCCCAGTACAGCAGTTTCTTCGCTATTTTCGATATTGTTTCTTTCTTCTGTCTGTTCCCATCCTCTCAACTCAAATCCACCTTTAGCCATAAGAGATTTAGAATCAGTTATAAACCTTTCCAATTCTTCCTGTGTGTGGACACTAGCAACGACATTGTCAACATAAAAGCTTCTCAGCAATTGCTGTTTAAGATTGGGGTCGTATTCTTCATCGTTTTTAATGTGATATTCTATGACGGAACCGAGAAGAAAAGGAGAGCTTTTGACTCCAAACACCACTCTAGTATGTCGAAACATTCTAATATTTCTTTCTTCTGGATTACTCCACCACAAGAAACGCAAATAGTCCCGATCTTCTTTACGATTAGCTATTTGTAAAAATGCTTTCTTGATATCAGCTACAACACCAAATTTATTTTTTCTAAATCGTAAGAGAATGTCAGGAATTAATTCAATAAGGTTTGGCCCACAATGCAAACATTGATTCAAAGATGGATGGTTCTGCATTCTAGCTGATGCGCCAAACACTGGACGAATGGGAGTTGTACTGCTCTCTTTTATTACTGGTCGATGAGGTAAATAATTTCCATAAAGGTTCATTTCAGCCTGTGGAATTTCCTCTATAATTTGATCATCAAGCCACCCTAAAAGTACTTTTTCATACCTTTTGATAAATGTTATCGGAAAGCAACTTGTTTGTAACGTTACTCAATCTTTTCTTGGCTAAACTCAAATTATCAGGTAAAGGTGGTGTATCTTCTGACCATGGCAAAGAAACTTCATAACGATTATCTTCATTCATTTTTACTGTCTGTAAAAAATGCTCTTTAACCTGACGATCAATCTCCATTTTAGATTGTTTTTCAATCGGATCATTTATTCCAAGCAAATCCAATTTCCATAAATCAGCAATCTCTGCTTCCTTTACAAACATAGACGTAACTGACAAAGCTAAATTTTCTTTAGACACATTATCTTGAGGCACTTTTCCCATTAAGGTCCAACCTAAGAATGTTTCCAGTGCTACTAATCCCGACGAGAGTATTTCTCTATGACCTGTCAGTAATTTTCCCATTACATCAGCTCCAATCAATATTTGAATAGATTCTGGAGTTTCACCAACATCCGTCAAAGTGATGCCTTTTTCCGATAATTCTTTAAACCAGGATCCTTTTCCTACTGGCATAACATTTTCACATATAATGTTTTGATCCAAAACCTCAAAATTACATTTAAAATTTTCTTTCAAATCGCTTAATCTTACCTTGTAGTAATGATGATTATAATCCTTTGTTATGACTCCGCCAAAAAGGGAATGAGAAACTTTTTCTTCTCGAAGAGGTAAATACTTCATTTCTTCGGCTAAATGTTTTAAAATATACGATCTCTGAGAACCTGAGTCCAAAATTAGTCTAACATCTTTCTTTTTGTTTTCGGAAAATATTTTTGCCTTTATCGTCTGAAGGAACACTTTAGGATTTCTATTGAAATTGGCCATATTTACTTCTTTTCCAGGCGACTTTTCTGTGTCTTCCTCTTTCTTTTCATTCAGCTTATTCTTATCGAGCGTTTGACACATCACAGACGCATGTCTTTTATCACAAAAGAAACACTTCAAGATAGCTCTACATTGCTTCGTTGTGTGACCTGTTGCCAAACATAAAAAACAACATCTTTTGTCCTTCAATATATTCTGCTTTTCATTAAAACTCATCTTCCGTGCCGAAAAGCATTCTGAACTCAGATGTCTTCCTTTGCAAAAAACGCAATTTTTCCTTAAATCTGGTCTTGAAGAAGTTGTTAATAAAGTAGCAGCAGTTGGTAAATATTTAGTACCATCGTTGTGACTTTTGTTTTTTCTAAAGATCGCGTCATCTTTTCTCGCTAAACCAAAACCTGTCACTGCCAAATTAATTCTTTCATCTCCTTCAACTTCAGATTTGAGAAACGCCATTAAATTATCTAGGCGCTCTTTTGCATCAGAACTAACCAAATTCGTATGTGTTCGATTCCACGCTTTCAAAAATTCAGCAGTAAAACAAGATTCTACCATTGGATATAATATTGAAGCACATTTATCCGTTGTGACACCTAACGTCTCAAGAGCTCGTAAATACAACTCAAGTTTATCATACAATGATGTAATAGAAAATTTTCCTTTTGATTGCACAGATATAATTAATTTTAATAATTCTCGCACATACACTTCAACCAAAAGATCTTCCCTACCGAAACGAGCCTTAAGACTCTCTATAGCTTTGGCATAGTTAGCGCCAGTTGGCGGAAAACTATCAACAACTTCTCGCGCTCTAGATCCAGTGATAGTTGCTTGGATCAAATACTGGAATTTATTTTCTGGTGCAATATCTTGATCATTGTGAATCTGTTCAAACTGGCTCCAAAATGGCAACCATTCCTTTAAATCACCATCAAATTGGCGAAATTCCAACTTGGGCAACGTAAATTTCTTTTTAGAATTATTAGTTTCGTAATCATTTGAAATGTACTCACATTGCATTTGTCCCTGTGACTGAATCTTTGCTAATTCTAATTGATGATTTAATTCCAACTTTTTTAACTCTACTTCTTGATCTAACTTTTCCTTTAATTCTAGCTTTTTTAACTCTTGATCCGACTTCTCCTTTTCTAACTTCTTAGCCTCGTTTTCTTTTTCCTTTCTCTCAGCAACAGCATTGAATAAAATTTCTTGTACAAAAGCGGGATCCTGTTTATATTCATTACTATTCAAAATAATTTCCTTTAGTGTCCCAATCGTATAATCTTGCGGGATTGTTTCCCCAAGCTCTTCTACCACGAACTTTAAGTCGACCTTTTTAAAATTTTTAACGGCTTGAAACATTTTGCTTCAAATAAATATTGTAAAATGTCCTGTCGCGCCGGACGTCACAATGTTAATTAAAGCGTTCAAAAAGGATGTTATTTTAACAACCCAGCTTTCAGAATATAATGCGGACGCCAATTATGTATTTATGAACTTAAAATGTACATAAAGAAGTCAATTAACTTCTCAAAACAAAAATAATTTATTTACCGGTAAAGCTTTTTACCTTCTTCCATAAAAATATTCAAACAATAATAAACAATACAATTTCTGATTCACGTTACATCATATATAAAAGGTATCACGAGAATAAAGATGAGAGGATAATAACAAATAAATAAACATGGACAATAGATTTAACATTCTTCTTGTACTTAATTCATTGTAAAATACCTAAATTATGTATTTCAATATTTTTAAGACTCAATCACATCTGTATCTATTTTCTCCTGAAAGGCAAATTTTATAATGTTGCTTAGTTACCTGCAATAATAATTTGAGAATCAAATCGTCAAATGATACAATTGCTTTGTAATATGGTTTATTAATAGAATGTTGAAATGATCAGTAGGGATGCACCGAATATTGATTTTGCCGGATATCGGATACCAGATATCCGAAGCTCCTTTGCCTGCCAGATTCGGATATCCGGCACTAGATACGTTTTTAGTTATATGGTGAATTATTTCTTTATATAACGCCATCTCAGAACAATAAATTACAAGCACATATGTTTCACACATCATTAAAACATTTTAAATGTATTGAAATATTACAAAAACTATATCTCTTTGAATATCAGGGCTTGAAATTCAAGTTTTCCCCAGGAGTGGAGCTTCCCACCCAACATTTAAAAATGCAGGGGAGTTGAACTGTTAGAAAGGAAAAAGAAAATCTTTAAACCCCGTTATTTTTTATGTACCACTTAAAGAATTACATTTATACAGACATGACAAAATACCATTAAAATAATTTAAATTAACAACTCAAGATAATTATCCAAAATGTTTATTTTTATTAAAACAAAGTAACAGAATCAAGTTTTATGTATACCACTAGAAAGGTAGCACGTCAAAAATGACGGAAAATTAGATATAAAGATATATAGAACTCATGTGTAAGAATATGAGTTTTTCTCGCTTGTTCCGCAGTGATAGATGAAAATAACACATTTTAAGAACGATACATATTTATGAAAATGTGTGTACAGTAGAAGACCACTAATCTGCAGAGTTTAGTTTCAAGTGTTGTCCGGATTTGAGGCTTTTTGCGGTCATGTCTTTTCAATCTTTGTTTACATTTTTTTTTAATTCATATATTGGACAATTTAGACTGTTAATTCTTAAAAATAAATAAATTACACACTTGAAGTAAGGTAAAAACTATTAAACTATCGTATACGATTTAATGAAATGATATTATACGTGTGTGCTTCACGATCTTGGTTATGACGTTGGCAAAATTGGCTACAACTTGTCATAATCATAATTGTGTGGACCGCTATAACAAATAAGTGACCAGTTTTTAATAAAATTTCTGATATAAAGTAGTTTTCAAAAACTTGTGTAAAATTGCCGGCCATTCTGATGTTATGTCAGCCTTAGGAATAACATTTTAACACTGAAGAGTTTCCATGTTATGTGGAATTTAGAAAAGCTTCTCCAAAAGAAAGGTCCTGAAATGACATTGTAATTCCTCTAACTTCAAAGTTTAATCGGGTCCTGATATTGCTTACTGAAATCTAATAAATACAGTTATTTTGAATATTACATCAGAATTAAACAGTTACACTTATTTAACTTAAACCCGCTGTTGCGCCAATGTTACTTTTAGTATTAACAAAGAAAATTATTCAATTTTTTCAAATCATACATTTATAATTTTTTTATTATTTAATAACTAAATAATGAAAAAATATGCTTTTGTTCTGAGCTCATAAATATGTCAATAAAATAATGTAACTAAGAGACACTGCAAAATAAAATCTTTGTGAATTCAAACCATAAACAAACAATACCGCCAATATTTTACCTACTATGACGTCATAAGAATATTGTCCATTAATTGTTGGAGAATTTATTTTGTGAATGATTACCTCAATGGTTTAATATTTTTCACGGTTCACGATGAATGAATCACTTGTGTTTGTTTAGGTGTATGGAATGAGATATTAAGCTGTAAACGGGGCTCTGTGGCTGAATGGTCAAAGCACCAGTCAGCTAATCGCTTGTGCGTAAGAGATAGTGGGTTCGATTCCCGCTGGTTCCATTGCACACACTTTGTGTGGGACTCCCAGGGTGTATTTCTCTTGTGTTTTAATATTTCCTTGTGCTATCTTGTCTCCGACTTGTAAGCGGGCTCTCATGTCAAGCACACAAGTCGTATGTTTGTTGTACAATAAATAAATAAAGCTGTAAACCTAATTTCAACTGAAATTCCTAGGATACGTATGGGACGTATATGACATTTGTGCCCGATTTTTTTGATAGATTTATATTTATTATATCCTGTTTTATGCAAATTATCAATTTTAAATTTTTCTTCTAAGTAGATTTCGCATTATGCGTAAGAAACGTCAAAATATTGGTTTAAGGGGCAGCCTATGATGCCCAGACGGCACATCATAGAACAAAACAGTTTATATAATTAAAAAGAAAAGGCTATTGTTATTAATAAAACTTTTGCACAGATGTCATATACGCCTAATAATGGCGCGATATTTTTCCGACGTCGATTTGGCGAAAACATCAACAGCATAAACAACAACATCCGGGTTATCATATCAAGCAAAATAACGACACTTTGGCACCAGTTAAGTATCCGTATATGACATTGGCGTCAGAAAAAAATCGTGCCAATATGGGGCGTATACAACATCTGTGGCTAAACTTTTATTTATTTATTCTTATTTCCTTTTCAAAATAATAGCAAATAATTTTAAAATATATATGTAACTGGTATTCGAAAGCGAGATTTTTGCCAAATTGGCGTCAGAAAAAATAAAATCACGCCAAACCCAATGCGTATATGACATCTCTGCAAAAATTACTTCTGTTTCTTTATAAAAATGGATAAATAGCTTTTTTTATATTAAATAAATGGTACTTAGTTATCCCGTCGATCAATTTTGCCAAATTCTATAAATCGCCTAACCACTCGCCAACTTATACAAATTGACATATTCTTTATTTTAATTGACGAAAGAACAAATAAATTAGTATAACATTAATAAAGATACAAATAAAACGTCGAAATAAAAATCCCTTGATGACGTAAACACTTGTAACTTGCTTAAACTCAAGTGAATGTGACATTTCCGATCAACCATTATTGCATTTAATCTTATAGTTTCGCAATAGATTTTTGGTCGACGGGATAACTAAGTAGTACCAAATAAATTGTACACACATGGAAAAAATTGCTTGTGAGTATAAAACAATAAATAGGAGAAAATACGTTGCCAAACTTCTTTCTCGCTAAGAAACATTTCTCCGAAGTACTGTAAATAAGCGATGATTGCTGGAAATGCATTTTTAATTATGATATGCAATTTTATGTTTCACTATACTTATGCATACTATACTGTGTGTATAAATGCTATCGAGAAAAACATCTCGTTATCGCTCATCACTACTGTACATTAGCGATGATTGCTGGAAATGCATTTTTAATTATGGTATGTGCTTTTATGTTTCACTATATGTATGCATTGTATATGGTGTGTAAAAATGCCCTAATTGATATACAGGGCTACACAAAAGAATTCGTAAGGGTTACTGAGCATGAGAGTAAATTGCTTAAAAGTGGTTTTTAAAGGAGTTATGCATCTTTATGCTGAACTGCATTTAGTTTACTAAGAAATGTTTGTAGAATATAGATAACATTATATACAGGGTCACGCAAAGAATTGGATACATAACCGTCTACGGATGATAATATCTGGAAATGTGATTTCAGTAGTTTTAAGAGTTTTTTAGTTTAAATTAAATTTTAGCTAAATAGTGGCGTGTAATAACAGTACTATTGGCTATGGACGGTAACTGCTGAGATCAATTTAAAAAATATTTTATGCGTTTTTAGTTATTATATTTACCTTATTTCCCTAAATAATGAAGTTTTGTTAAAGCATTCAGGAAGTGTTGGAAAGTGTTTCAAATTCTATGCTTAACGCATGATTTTTCGGTACTTCTTAGTTATCCCGTTGACCAATTTTGCCAAATTATATAAATCGCCAAACCACTCGCCAAATTATACACATTGACATAATTTTTATTTTAAATAACGAAAGAACATATAAATTAGTAAAACATTAATAAAAATATAAATAAAAAGTCGAATTAATGGTTTTATTGGCCATTATTGGCATTTAATCTTACAATTAATTAATTAATGGCAACCATTATTGGCATTTAATGTTACAATTTGGCGACAGTAATTTGGTTGACGGGATAACTAAGAAGTACCGATTTTTCTTTCTTGTTTAATCTTATTTTGCATTTATTTTATTCTTATTTCTTTAGTCTTATACTGCTTTACAGAAACTTCAATATTTAATTGTTTAAACTTTTCGCCCCCCCCCCCCCCTTTCATATAATACAAACTGTAGCGCAGATAGCGCAAAATAATAGATAGTTTGATACTTTTCCACTATTGGGGCTTTGGTGGTTTTTTTTTAAAGCTTGGTGTAATTCGGGCATCAAAAAGAGAGATTTGTTGTTAAATAATATATTTTTTTGAAAACAAACGCATAAAACGTACACGTTTGAAAACAGATTTGTTGTCAAAACAAAAAAATTATATGAAAACAAATTTGATAGATTTTTCGTTTGCTTATAAATTCATTTGGCACTACTTAGTTATCCCGTCGACCAATTTCGCCAAATTATATAAATCGCCAAACTACTCGCCAAATTATACAAATTGACGTAATTTTTATTTTAAGTAACAAAAGAATAAAGTATAATTGCTATAACATTAGTAAAAATATAAATAAACGTCAAAATAAAAATCACTTGATGATGTAAACACACGTAACTTGCTTAAAGTCAAATGAATGTGGCATTTACGATCAACCATTATTGGCATTTAATCTTATAGTTTGGTGATAGATTTTTAATCGACAGGATAACTAAGATGTACCATTTATTTTATATGTATATTATTGATGTTTTTTATGTCCAAATTACTTCTGTTTCTGTATAAATTTGATAAATGGCTTTTATATGTTAAATAAATCGTATAAATTATCGAAAAAAAAATGCGTGTTAGTGGATAGGTTCCCGGAAAATATGTTGCCAAAATTCCTTCTTCGCCAATGCACCTCTGGAAAAGTATCTAAAGCACATTAAAATCGCGCAGTTAGGAGCTCAGCGTCGTCTATTGGCGATTATTTTATTAGTAGCATCAGGATTAAAATGTAAAGATGTACATTTTCGTATATTAAACTTTAAATTCTCACCCCTGCATTTTGAAAAAAAAAAACCCTTAAAAGAGCGGCGTTTAAATTAAATTGCGGTGACCTCTTTTATGAAAGATTAATGGTTTTAAATGGGAATTTTGCCAAATTAGCCAGCTATCGCCAAGTTGGCTTCATATATGACAACTTAGTTTTGTCGCCAACATTTGGTGCTACTGTGGTAACCCTGCATTAGTATTTTTCAACAATTACTCATTTCAATGAGGCGGTCCTACCGGAATCGTGAGGGACACACAGAGACTTGGATTTTATATAAATAGATGTCTATCTTTCAACTTTCACCTAATGTTATGGGCAATCAACAATTGGGTTCCTAAATGAATTTCTTAATTTAGATTTTATTCCATTTTGCGTGATTTAGCGTCTTTCACAAGTTACACTTTTGACAAACAGCACAGACCAACTTTTATAACTTTAGAAATTATCGGAAACACATGGTTATGCTCTGTTAAAAAATTTTAGAAAACTTTGCAAAATCTGATGTGCATTAATTTTTAACAGTAAGTTAAAAATGCATGAATAATGCATATCGGTGATTCTATTGTCAATATCCTATGGTGATTGTATGTCACTTCTGAACAAACTTGTTTTATTATATCCTTAATGGAATTATAGTCAAAACTGTAGTCCCTGGTATTTTCGTTAATTGAACTATGTTCTATGCATTGGAATTTTAAATCCATATCCAAAGTTTGAAAAGGAAACAGTCATTGATTTTTTCTATTACACGATAAAAGGTTAATTTCAAAAAGTCATGTCCTAATCTGTGAATTGCAAGAATAAACTAGTTTGTTATTTCTAAACATGTTTTTTTAAGTTCAACCAAATATTTTTTTCTTCATGTGCACCACAAGTGTAATCTCATTTTGTTGAGTGCTGACTATTGACCAATTTGGTAGGGCTCAGCCTCCGGTGTTCATTACTGCCCTTTTAGTTATTTGCTATTTTGGGCATAGGGAAAAAATATCGCAAAATACATAAATCGGTCATGAAAAAAGATATCGCCGATTTCGTCAATCATGGTGAAAATAAATTAAAAAATTTGTCGACCGGTCACAAGAAGAAAACTGAAGTGCAGGGGAAATCGGCAGCGGAAAAATATCACAAAATTTGTCAATCGATTTGTCACGAGCAAATATCGTGAAATTCCTCAGCTGGCCGCAGAGAAAAAACGCGAAAATTTTCAATCAAATGCAGAAAAACAATCGTTACTTTCATCAGTATGTCGCAAGAACAAACATTGAAATTTGCCAATCGGTCACAGAATAAAATTGCTATATTTATCAATTGATCTTGAGAAAAAAAAAAATTATCAAATTCATCGATCAGTCTCTAGAAAAAATTGTGAAATTCGTCAGTCGGTCATGGAGAAAAAGCGCAAAATTTTTCAGTCAGATGCAGAAAAACAACCATGAATTTTGTCAATCTGTCGTAAGAAGAAACTGTGAAATCTGCCCATCGATAGTAGAAAATATCACGAAATTTGTCAGTCGGTCCTGAGACTTGCTCGTCGTTTTACAAAGAAACATTTTCGGAAAATGATTTTTTGGAAACAGGAGCTGCCCGCTCACAATAGGGCATATTAAATAGGGCACGAATCCTGCCATCCCACTTCGAAATTCAAGCCCTGTAATGTATATTAATAATATTGCATAAAAAATGTAATTTAAACATTAAAATATTCTGTTTATTTGTACAATGAAATGCTGATAATTGCTACTAGATTTGAATATGGGATTGACTATATCGATAATTGCTAATAATTAATTTGTACAATGAAATGCTGATAATTTGTACAACAAATTTTAACCAATTAATATGTGTATAATTGTAGAGTATTTTCACAAAGAAATACTGCATACTTTCTTTTTATAATTTAAACATAAAATATCTACTAATATACCCATGATTAAAGAGTTATTT